>JAKZHN010000012.1:0-592824 GCA_037179335.1 Cyclaneusma minus
CCTAACCCTAACCCTAACCCTAACCCTAACCCTAACCCTAACCCTAACCCTAACCCTAACCCTAACCCTAACCCTAACCCTAACCCTAACCCTAACCCTAACCCTAACCCTAACCCTAACCCTATTTATTTTATATATTTTTTATTTATTCTGTGTTTTGTTTTTTTTTTTTTTTACGCATTTTACCCCTAGTTTCTAATGCGCTGGTTAGTTCTGCGATTAGGGCTTTGGATAGCGAATTTGGTATTTGCTGGCCCTGACAACCCTGACAACCATACCGTCGCTTTGCTGGGTTGCTCCGCCGGGTCGCTTTGCCGGGTTGCTTTACCGGGTCGCTTTGCTTTTTTTTTTTTAGAGAATAAAGGAATATATAGCTCCTTTAGGCCTTTATTTCTAGCCTTTGCTAATTTCGTAATAATTTCAACCTTTTTTGTTTTTTTTTTTTTTTTTTTTTTTTGCTAAATTGCCCCTAATTTCTAATGCGCCGGCTAATTTTGCTATAATAGGCTTAAATAATAAATTTGGAAATTATTAAAGAAAAATAAAAATTAAATTAATTATAATAATTTAAAATATTTTATAATGATAAAATAGCTAAATTAAAAACAGATTTATTGCTTTAATTTTAAAATTATTTATAAATTATAAGTTTAGGCAATAAAATTAAATGCATTAAGCAGGCTTTTAAAAACCAATTTTAATATATTGGAGATAAAAATATTGCAATATAAATTAAAAATTTTATTTAAAGCATTAAAGAATTTAATAACGTATTTAAAGGGAATTTAGCTTATTTTAATGCTAATTTTAAATTTGGTATAAACTTTGAAAAAACCAATCAAAATAATTATTAAGATAATATATAAAAAGTTAAAAATTGCAATATTAATATTAGCCGTTTTAAAAAACAAGAATTTTAATGCTTGGCTAAAAATTTTGCATTGGGTTTTTAAAAAATAAATATTGGATTTTTTTATTTTAAATGGATAAATTATATTAAAAGGATTAAAACACGCAAATTAAATATAATTATTTTTTAATGCCTTTAATTTAATAATTTAAATTCTTTATAAATATTATTTTATAGCTATACTTGGATATTTAAAAACAATTAAAATTTTGGTAAATATTAATTAATATTATTAATGGTTTAGAATATTTTGAAATATTACAAAAGACATTAAAAAATATAAATTCTATAATAGAATTAAGTTTTTTAGGCTATTATTACCCGGATTTTTGCAATTTTTACCGGTTCTTTTTAGGGCTTTGTTGGATATTTTAATAAATTATATTATATTATTGCTTGAATGCATTAGGAATAGCCGCAGCTATTAATATATTATTATAATAATATACAAATTTATTAAAATACGCTACTTTATTTTTATTATGGATTTTAAAGCTAAAAAGCTTGCAAAAGCTTTTATTAATAGAATTTATTGTTTGTATAATATTTTGGATAATATTATTTTGGATAAAGAAATCCAATTTATTTTCTAATTTTAAAAGCATTTATTTAAAAGGCTAAAGATTAAATTAAAACCATTTTTTTAAATAAATAAATAAATAAAATAATTTAATGCTTATTTAAAATAATATTCAAAAAGCTTTATATTTTTTATTTAAAATAATTGGGTAAATTGGCTATTACTAGCGGAATTTGCTTTTAATAATTAAATATTTAAAATTATAGGGACAATGCTATTTTTTGCCAATTATAAATTTTATTTGTAAATAGGTATAAAACTATTCTAGCCTTGTTTTTTAAATATAATCCCAATTTAAAAACAATAATGTTATAAAGCCAGTATTATTGCGGACCATATAAAATGGATTTTTATTTAATTTAAAACATTTGCTTAATACTTAATTAATTATTATAAATAAAATGCCAATATTTATTGCTTTAAAGCTTTGGTTTTTAAAATCGGCTAATATATTTATATTAATACCAAAAATATAAAAATTAATTATTTTATGAAAAAAAAATGGGCCAGGCTATAAAAGGTATTTAAAATATATAAATAAGCCTGTTTTTTGGATGTTTTTAATAGTATAATTCTTTTTAATATTTTATATATTGTTTTAATCAAAATTAGAAATAAAAGAATATTTAGGCCAAAATAAAATTAATCGATTGGAAAATAAAAGTATTAAAGGCAGGATATTAAAAAAAATATAAAAGCTTATTAAAAAATAGGAATTTAATAGCGTTTTCGATATTTGTAATTAGGATATTTGCCTAAATTAGGGCCTAATATATTATATTAAATAAATAAACTATGAATTAAGCTAATAATTAAAAGCAGATTTTTATGGCTTTAAAAAATATTTATAAAAATGTTATTAAAATTATTTAAATAAATTAGAATTTCCAAGCTTTTTTATTAAATGGGTTTTATAATATAGCAAAAATATATTATAGCTATTTGCTATAATATAAAAAATTGCCTTAATATAAAATTTTAATTAAATTATGGCCGTTTTAATATTTAAAAAATAAGAAAAATTTAAAAAGGCTGCGGTATAAATAATAAAGGCAAAAATAGCTGTTTTTAAAAAAAAGGGACGGCTTAAAAGGGGTATAATTTTAAGCATGTTAAAGAGAGAATAATTAGTTTTATAAAGTTTATAAATTACAGTTAGAAAATACTAAGGGATTTTTAGCGCTATTTAAAATAAATAGCAATTTAAAAAGGGATATTATTATAATATTAATTATAAATGCTTTAAATACGTGCCTTAAATATACGCTATATATTATACGCTTTAAGCACTTTTTTATACTAGGCACGTAATCTTAGCGCTTTGCGCTAGTTTGCAAGGCTTTTAAGATTTTGCAAAGTTGTAAACTTTCTCCTACAGCTTATAACGTCGCTTTATTTTAATCCCTGCCTTGCCTTTAAGCTGCCGTGATATTAATATTTGTTTTAAATAAATTCTAATATTATATAATTATAAAAAAAAAGCTTTTAATTGGGAGTTAATTATAAACTAGGCTTTTTTAATCCGTTGCTTAATATATTTTTAAAATATACCAAAAGCTTCAAAACTAATTAATTTAAATTTTTGGCTTTGTTTTTTTTTAAATTATAAAATTTTTATTTAAATTCGGTATCGCTATAAAAATACAGCCGTTAAAAATAAAAAAGCCATTATCCAAATATAATTTCCGTTTAGCTTTAAAGGCTATAGCCATTTGTTTTTTAGCTAGGATTATGTGTTATTAAATAAAATTAGGATATTATTAATTTATATATTAATAATGGAAAAATAGGCTAAAAAATTATAAATTATAAAATATAAATTAAACGTTGGAATTTTTATAAATAGTTTTTATTAATAATGGTTAAAATATATTATTTATTAATATAAACCGGATTTGGCAATATTATATAATGATTTTAAAAAAATTATAATTATTTTTAAAAAATATAAATGCTTAAGGTTTTTGGAAAAAACGATAATTCTTTTTTTAAAACAAATTGCAAATAAAAATGGAAATAGGCTTATATACTGTTTTAAAAATAAAGCTTTTTTTCGCATTTTTAAAAATGGTGAGCTAGGGCTATAATAAGCTATTGGCTAATTTTTTAAATTATTGGAAATTAAATTGGAATTTTTTATTTGCTTTTCCACCGCAAGCGCCCTGCGGGGCTTGGCGGTGGGGAGCAAATAACTTTAGTGCTCTCTGGATTTCCCGCTATATTTTCCCACCTTTTCTTGCCCTACTGGCCTGATTTTTAAATTGGCGATGGGCGAGCTTCGGGATTCGCATATTGTGCTGGCAAATTAACTAGAAATTTTGTATTAGCAGTGCAATTGGAACGCGTTAAATTTGCGCAGCTGCTTACGATATCGCTATAAAATTGTAAAAGCTGGAGATTGCCAATAGAGTCGACTGGGCGCAACACTTGCTGTAAAACGGAATACTGATATAGACCAAATTGTCGATTGTGAATTTAAACTCTATGATTCTCCCCGCATAGTATATAGAAAATATGGAGTTCTGGATTTGTGAATTCGGAATTGGTGGAAATTAATGGAAGATGCGCGGCGGGCTAAATTGGTCAGTCCACTTAACGCTTACAAACCCTTGAAGCTGCGGCGCGGAGTTCCACCGTCGACTCTCCAGTCTTATCACAAAAACGAGTATTACCCTCAAACACCAGACAAGTCTGGTGGGACGCGAATAAATCATTCAAATTCATTTAATGTCTATCCTCACCCACCATATCTGACAAATAACCAATTACCACTACAAAGCTATCATGCTTGCTCATGCCAAGTCCATTCACATGTCCATCCACATCGTTATTCATGCCAATTAATCCTTCTTTGTTACCATGCCACTTGAACATTCACATCACTTCCCCCTCGTCGGCTCCTCCGCAAAGCGAATACCTCGGCTCCTCTGACCGACGGGCGGTGGCACTCGCGGGGTGTCGTCATCCTCACTGTCCTCATCCACACCCTCACTAACGCCCAGCGCCGCCTCTCGTCTCCTCCTCTCAGCCGGTGTCTCCATATCCGTCGGACTGGGCTGACCCAAACTGTCACCCAAGTTGTCACTCAGAACACTCTCCCTTCCCTTTGCGCCACTACTAGACGCAAAAGCCTCTCTTCGCCTCCTCTCAGCCGGCGTCTCCCGTTCCTCCTCATCCTCACTCTGTACCTCACTCAACACCGCCTCTCTGCGCTTCCTCTCCACTTCAGACTCAGCAACGTGCTGGCTCGGTCTTCCCCTCTCATTAGAGCCTGGCCGCGAGCCACTCCCACTCCCACTCCCACTCCCACTCCCACCACTGTCAGCATCCCTCACCATCACCTTCGGCGGCTCCCTGATCTCCGGGATGTTCCTCGACCTTCCCACCCTCTCATCTGGCTCACCATCCCTGAGCTTGGTAGTCGTGTGCTTCCCCTTTGGCCTGCCATCATCCTTACTCTTCTTCCTCACATCCTCCTTGATCCCCTCACTCGCATTGCTGTTCTGCACAACCTCAATCCGCGCCTTCGGGTCCAGATTCTGAATCTCACGCAAGAAGTCCTCCTTCGTCATGCGCTTGCCAGCACCGCCAATAGTGAAGCGAATGCGCGAGTCGTCGGAGTCACCAAAGTCATCCTTTTTCTTGCCCTTGCGATTCGGAGACTCGGAGTCGCGTCCAGTCATGCCTTTCGTGAACGCAGTCCAAGTGCCTTTGCGGCTGATTCCTTGGCGAGGGGGTGGGTTGGATGGGTCTGTAACATCGTCAGCTTGTTTGTTATATTGGGCGTCATTGACCAAGATTCAACATTTCAAGTGCTTCAACAACTTCTTTTGATCTCGGGGGCAAGCCCCCTGAACCCCAGGACGCTGCGCTGGCTGCGCTAAATAGAAATCGCGCTGACTAAAAATCGGAACATACCTTGATCACTCTTCTTCTCATCAGATGTCGACGCACTGCCTCCTCCTTGGGCTGGAACACCGGCCTTCTTTCCACCACCACCCCATGTACCCATGCGGCTGATTCCTTGACGAACGGCTCCATCACCTTCTTTGGGTTCGGCTTTGTGTTTGGGCAGTTCGTACTTCTTGACCACTTCACCGTCTGCGTCTTCCACGATGATGGTGTTGCCAAACTGATATGCAAACGCCGGCCCACTCTTCTGCTCCGGCTCCTTCGGTTTCCTCGGAGCCGACTCCCCATCCTTCCCTTTCCAGGCGCCAAGCATCTTGCGAAAGTTCTTATAGGTATGACCAGGATGCTCCACATCATCCTTGACATCCTTCTCCACAGCTTCAAGCTTCTGCTCCTTCCGCTGCCCACTGGGACTCCTCACAACGTTCAGCACATCGCCATCTTCATTCTCAATGATTATGTTGTCTCCTTCTTGGTATTGCTCCGTCTCGTCGGGGTTCACCTCTGCATCAGATTTGTGCTGATCTCTCTTCGGATCGCCTCGATGCATAATGCGGTCCATTTCAGGATCATGCTGCACGTCGCCGAGAGCGAGTTCTCCTTCATGATCCTCTCTCTCGTCATCCGCTTTTTCGTCATCAGCAGAACCTGAGTTCTCATGGTTCAATGTTGTCACACCAGAGACATTACTCTGATGGCGTCGCTGAGGTCGAATCGCACTCTCACTGATCGGTCCTCCAGGACCAAGTCCGTCATCCCACTTCTTCTTGCGACGACGAGAAATCATTGAATTACTTCGACTGCCCTGCCGACTCGGATTATCCTCTTCTTTCTGCCTTCGCAAGAAGTTTCCGGGAACACCACCGACGGGTGGCAATTGGCCAGGCGGAACGTCATCGTAGTCAGACATTGAGGATCTTTCCGTCTTGGCCATAGACTTCGACTGTGAAGCAATGCGTGGAAGTCGGTTCATCCATGAAGGTCCTTCCTCGTTGGCTTGAGTGTAGGACATGGTGAGAGTGAGGGTGTTGATGTGCTTTCCGAGTGTGAAGACAGCAATGCTAGAACCATGCACGATGATCGATGAAATGACCAGGAAAGTAGTGATGGGCCAGATCAGAACGATGAGTTCGTAGTTCTTCGCACCTTCAGCTGGTAGCTGCGATAAGGGAGTCGTGTCTCCTCCTCTCTCCAACTCCGCTCGAGCAAGGATGGCAACAAAGATGGCTCCGACACCAATGGGTCCAAAGTGGCCCGCGAATACGGCTTCGCGCCATGTTTTGATGTCCGGGATGAGGGGCTTCAGAGCCACCATGATTGGGATCCGGCGGAAGAAGATAACAAAAAGAGCGATGACGACCAATCTCCAAGGAGTGACGCCGAGCGTTTCGTAGTTATATTGCTCCCATGGAATGATGGTGCCAAAATAGACGAAGTACGCCAAGTTGATGAGCAGGTCAATGACGTTGGAGACGTGGGACTCTTCAGTCTTTTGAGTAAACCATCCATCGTTCGAAAAGCCAACTCCTGCAGCAAAGCCGACCAGCAGATCATCCATACCCAGAAGACTTCCAGATCCAGCGCACCACAGAGCGAGCACAAAGTAGAACACAAGAAAACTCTCACGATCCACCAAATCATTCCTCTCGGACCATTTGATACCATGACGCGCGATGTAGCCAATCGTGAAACCATAAACAGCTCCGAAGACACACTCGTACAGGATAGTGACGGCGAACCATTCTTTGGTTACCTCGGCAGCGTTGAGGTCGTAATGAATGAGATACAGAGCCAGGTAGATGAATGGAAAGGCCATGCCATCATTACATCCCGACTCGGCAGACAGCAAGTCTCTCAGATGCTTGGGTACACGTTTTGCGAACTTGCCCTTGCCAACAACAGACGAAGCCAGAACTGGATCAGTGGCAGTCACACAGGCCGCACAACACAGAGACTGCAACCAGTTCAGGGAAGGTATCATCCACCAGATGAACAGACTGACGATGAGCCATCCGAACGTCATGACCGGGAGTAGCAAGAACACGACCGATCGCCAATGCTTCTCCATGTAGAATTTGGGCAATTCGACTCCAACGGCGAAGCATTGAACGACCAAGACGATTCTGGAGAACTCGAGGGTGATCTGATCGGTATTGCCCCATGTTGAGGGATCGATGAGGTTCGCAGCGTGAGGTCCGAAGATGATGCCGCAGATGGTGGCCACAGTAGCTTCGCCGATATACAGGCGCTCCTTGATGAAGGACGAACACAGCATGAACAAGCTGGTAAAGCCGCCCAGGATGATGTAGACCAGATGCGGCTTGTTGATGGACAAGTGGTCCCAGGCCATCTTGAACTGCGATTGATTTCCCGTCCTGCTTCAGTCGGTGTGTAGGGTGTCGGCTAGCGTGTAGACCGGGGATGGCAGACGAATGGTTCTGAGGGAAGAGAGGACGTTGAGCCTTGGTGAAGGCCGCGAGAACAAGGAAGATGAAGCTGACTTCGAACGGCGCTCCCTTTCAACCTGGCGCGTTTGGTGGCCCAATACCCCAGTCAGTGGATTCCCTGAATAGTTTGTAGACGAAGCAATGCAT
The DNA here is from genome assembly GCA_037179335.1 of Cyclaneusma minus. NCBI lineage: Eukaryota > Fungi > Ascomycota > Leotiomycetes > Marthamycetales > Marthamycetaceae > Cyclaneusma > Cyclaneusma minus. The sequence continues at coordinate 7,997 of JAKZHN010000012.1, forward strand.
AAGCTTCTTGGTTGCGCCCAGTCGCCGCTCCAAGCCGTGGGAAAAGGTGTTGTTGATCGCGGGGGGTTGGAGTACCAAGCCGGGAATTTGCTGGTAGGTGGTAGAACACGCAGAGAGGGCCAGAAAAGCTCGTGGGAGGTGTTTTAGGCAGTGACGATGCCAGGCTTGGCGCCTCACAGGCTCTCGTTCTGCCAGCTTCCAGCCCACAGTCAGTTTGTCAGGCGTAGGCCAAGAGCCTTAGTCTCAATGCCGAAACTCGATGTTCTGCTGTCCGAAGTCTAAAGTGCACTGCCATTATTCGCTGACGTGCAGCGGCGGTCTAAGCCACTTTCGGCATCGGCTGGGCGGTGAAGGCTGAAAGAAACGGAAACTCGGATGAGATCACCCGCAAATCGAAGCGCAAACTCCAACCAAGTCTAGAACATCACGATTCACGTGCGACGACACTCTCATCATTCATGCGCGACATCTGGGGCCTCTGTTTCGTTTCATCGGCACGGAAGCGACGCCTGTCGCACGTCGAGGATCCAAACCCCGAAACTTCCTGGGAACCGATATCATCGCCAATCCAGACTTGCAAACGGCAAACGCGCGGTGATGTACGGCTTGATAACAAAAGCACTAACCACCAAGCCAGGTCCCGTAGGACGATAGCGCTTGTTCCATTTCTAGCTACTTATGCCGCTTCCTGCGCCGAGGCGCCACAGGTGAGCACACATACCTACGCTTGACGCATCATCACGCCTCTCGGACCTCAAAAGCCAAGCCAGATTTCGTTCTTCATGCTCCTTTCCGCCCAATCTCTTCTTTGTTGCACATCGAGTTGCCAGAGTTGAGGTTTTTCTGGGAGATTCGATTGAAACTTGGCTGCTCTTCCCGGCCATTGATTCGTGGTCATCATGTCTCTGACAGGCCTGACGACTTGCGGCGTTCAACTTGGCTGCTTGGGCTCTCTACTGCCCTTCACCGCCAGCTTGGGTCTGGGAAGCCCTCCCACTCCGTTTCTGTTGCACGTCGATATCCAAGATCTCGAAATCTTGGGAACCTCTACTTCGCTTGCAAGCACTTCGTTGGCCATCAATCTTTTGCAGAGTGGCGGGAGAAACCTGTGGCGTTCGATTTACCCGACTTCAACGTCCCTCGGAACTTGCAGGGAGTATTTTTAGAAAATGAAAACAGCCTGAAGTTGCGAGCCTCTCATTCTCTTTATATCCATCTTCTGTCGCACATCGACTTCCAGAGTCTGGGACGCTTAAAGCTGATGCTGGCCCCCAGGTTCCCTTCTTGACTTGGGATTGGCGGTCGTTGATCATCTGTCTTGACGAAGGCGAGGACCGCGAGGGACTTGTGGCGTACGCCATAGCTTACCCGTCGTGGCATCGCGAAATCCACGGTTTCTGATTCTTAGTTCCTTGGGGGCCTCTATTCTGATACCTGTCTGGTTGTTGTTGATGATGCAGCTCTAGCAAATGCTGGGCTTATAGATGGGTGGCGGATCGTCCACCTAAGCTTCTCGTCTTCCTCTTTCGACTACTTCATACATGGCCTGAGTATATCCTCAGATACTGAGTCTTTCATTCCGTCACATTCAATCTCTAGCAAGGGTTCTGTCATCTCGAGTGTTGAATTTCTTCCCTTCCTGAAACTCGAAGTCGGACACTAGATGGGGTGTTTGGCCATCAACAGCAGCAGAAGCAGACTGGAAACACTAGTGGCGTTAAACACCTGATCCCGAGTATCTGGAGACGCAGAATTCAGACCACTCTGATGACATTCTCGTGGCTTGAATAACTTTGTCATACATCGACTTCCCAGAGTTGAGATTTCGCTGGGAAGGGCTATATTGAACTTGGGCGCTGAAGTCGAATCACCCAAACTTCCTACTACGAACCTCGAGCTTGTGGCGCTGGGATATACCCACATTTCGTGATCATGGATGCAATTTTCAGACAATGCCACAAGTTTGTTGCAAGTCGACATCCCAGAGTTGACGTTTCTCTGGGAAGCCAATATCGAACTTGCAGATCATGAGGTCCAATCTCCACCATTTCCTACTGTCACTGTTGAGCTTGTGGCGCTGCGGTATACACCGACTTTGGTTTCCTTGGATGCGAGCCTCCGTGACTCGGAATCCTGGTAGCTCTGTTGCACGTCGACTTTCCAGAGTTCTGATTTCTCTGGGAAGCCTTATTTCATCCAGGGAACTAGCGCTGTCAATCCTCTGCATTTTTTGCTATGAGTGTCATTTAGTCAACTTGTCAAGTTTGTGGCGCTTTGATATACCCACCTTCAACGTCCTTGACCATTCATCTCGAGGGCCTACAATCCAACTGCTTTGCTGCACGTCGAGTTACCAGACTTCCGTGGTTTTGGTATGGCCTTGCTCAAAACCATTTTGGGCGTTGAAGATCATGCCAAGGGCCATTCGCCTCGCGCTGGTTCTAGACATGACTGTATGGTGTTTCAGGACGTCGAGTTTTGCCATCCGTCGCTAGAGTATTGCATCTCCGGCTCTGTCACTCGTCTTTCCCGACTATTTCCAAAACCTAGAGTCCTTCTGTGGTATCCCTGCTCCGTGTCTCTCTCGTACACTCTTACGATCCAACCACCTTGGATTCCATAACCTGTGGCTTGTGCTATTGACCAAACTTGAATAACTGCGGTAAGTCGACACGCAATAAAGACAATCCATGCCTCTACTCGCCGTTAGTTCCTCTGCCGGAGAATTCGAAAAATAAAGCTTGGGCGCTAATCATGGTTTATCTTGCGGACTAGCGTGCGAATTGGGAAGTCACAAAATGACAATATATAAAAGTCGCCAGTTCCGAGAGGCCTTAATGGCAAAAGTACAGCTAAACAATATATATAGCTAGGTGTATACGTATTTATTAGTCTCTGTGCTGGCTACCTCGTAGTTTTAGGGTCTCAAACTTCCAGATGTCAGAGACTTGGGTGGTAATGCATAATATTGTGTCCCCATAGGCGGAGCGAATCAAAGGACACCCACATTATCTCCCATCGAGTACATATGACAGCCTTGGCTGGCCTCTCGATCTCGCCCGTGCTTTGCATCTTAGCTTCCGTATTTTCATGGTAGACACCCGTGAATCTCAATCCTCAACGAAATTCAATAGCTGGGCGAACGCATGTCACTCAGACTGTTAATACAATCAAGAAGATTGCCGAACTATCAGCTAAGATTGCTACGATATGCCTCCGATTTGAAGAAGTCGGCAGCAGCAAACCCGATGTCGAGCGAATCTCTACCAAGGACAAGTGGGGAGACGCCGCGAAGCGCCTCCGCGGGCTACCCGGCAGTGCCTATAGCGTGAAATTCGACAGCAGCAAAGCTGACATTAAACTACTCTCCACACACATCACTCAACAACTTGGAGAATGGCGCCAACAGCCTTTATGCGATAGTTGGCAGCCCTAGCACGAAGCTCGGGATTCTGGCGCGGCTGCTTACCACCTTGAATAATAGCCAGTCGCTGCTGAAGAAGCTGGAGCAGAAACTCGAGGCTGGTTCTCGTTCTCAAAATTGGCCGCGCTCAAGCAAGGATATAAGCAAGACCGTCCACCAAAAACCCATTATTAGGGGTTCCAAGCTTACCCCTATATTTATAGATATTTATGGATTTATCTATGGATTTTAAAGTGTCATAGATTAAATTTATCTAATAGATTCAATATATAGATTAGATTCTGGCGTTTAGATTCCCCAACACTGTAATTTTTAAAATCAAGAATATGCCTAGTGGTTAGGAAATTGGAATAGACAAGTAAAACGACGTGACCCGAAATCAGACTCAGATTCCCAATTTTCCACTTTCAGGGTGTGGGAAACTAAAAGGGAAAAACTAAAACTTAAGTTTGAAACTTAAGTTTCTAACGAACTAAGGGGGTCCCAAGTTTAGATTGAAAACTTAGGTTTTTAGTTAGAAATTCAGGGGTAAAAGGGGTAAGTATTTTTACACTTATTTTTGGTGCAAAAGTACTTTGGGGAGCCCCGGGTCAAAATTAGGGTGTGGGAAATTAAAAGGGAAAAATTAAAACTTAAGTTTAAAATTTAAATTTCTAACGAACTACGGATCCCTCTAGTTTAGTTGGAACTAAACTATATATCTCTAAGTTCCTAGTTTTTAAACTTCCCACACCCTGTCCACTTTCCTCGACAACTAGAGCTACACCGAATAATTAACGGTATTTCGGAAGATTAGGAATGTTCCACAATATTGGGAAAGTTTAAACAACTGGAAATTAAAAGCGCATCACCTGGATTTCAGCAAAAAGTGGTGCAGACTTTTTCGTCTCATTGTAGCAGGGCAGAAAGTGAAACCAAAAACTGTCGGCCTGGAAGCGGTCTTTAAAAGGGCGAACATTAGTGGGTTACCAACTTACCCACAGGGTGTGAGAATTTAAAAAGGAAAACCTCGATTTCAAAATATTATTTTAAAATAAAATCTATTTTAAAACCCCCTGAAATTAAATATCCCAAAATAATTTCAGTATCTTAAAATAGTTCGAGTTTTTATTAGAGATAAAATCTATTTTAAAATTTTATTACACCAGCATGGTCAGCCAGCGGTGGCCCGTGCGCTACCCTATCCCTAACCATGACCACCATGGCTACCCTTGGCCTTAGGCCAAGGGTAAATAAGAATTTAATAAAAAAAAAGGCTTTTATTATTTTTTGGCTATTAATAATAAAATTTATATTTTGAAAATATCCAATAAATTAAGAAACTTTAAAATTATTATTATTAAGCCATTTTTTAAATAATAAAAATTTATTATATAATTTAATTTCAAAAAATAAAAATAAAAATAAATAAAAATTGGATTAAAATAATAATTTGAACGATTTTAATCCATTTATTTTAATAAATTAATATTTTCAATTTCGAAAAATACAATTTGCGAATAAAAATGCTAGTAAATTATTTTTAAACGCTATAGCGCAATTTATTTTTAAATGGCTTAATATAATTTACCGGTATAATGCAAATATAGCCCAATATTATAATATAGTCTAAAAGAAATGCCTCAAAAATCAATTAATAGGAAACTTGCGGCTGCTAAAGGTATTAAGGATTTTTCGAAAAAAACAAGGATAATTTTTATTTTCAAAGCTCTTAAATAATAAATTGGATAATAAATTGGATAATATTATTATTAATTTCCTGAAATTTACCGATTTTAAAAGCTTTATTTATTATTACAGGGATTTTGCTAAATTAATTTGCGCTTTTTAGAAAGCTATTTAAATAATTGATGGTTAAAAATTTATAATTGATTTAAATAATGCTTTTATAATTTATTTAATCATAAATCCTAAAATTTAATTGGAAATTTTTTTAATTTAAAAAAATATATAAACTGTTTTTTTCAGCTTTGTAAAAAAGGAAAAATTATAATTTTTAGCGGATTATTTAAAGCTTTTAATATTGCAAAAATTAATAGCCTTTTTATTAATAAAGTATTTAAATTCCAAATTTACAATTTAAAAAAAAACCGATTTTTTAATGCTAAAATGATTAAAAAAATTAAAAATTAAAAATCGCTATTTTTTATAAAAAGTCCCAATTGGTTATTGAAAGCTATAATAATAATAATAATAATATTTATTTAGTTATTTATGGTTTAATGCGCTAATTAATAATTAATTATAGCAATTGCTTTTTTTCTCCGCTTTTAAAAAATTAATATATAGCTAAAAATATTATTTAAATGTATATTTAATCCCAATTAATACTAAATTATTTTATTTACGCAAATTTATTAAAAAGAATGCAAAGCCAATTACTTTTTAGTATTATTGTTTATATTTTAAAGCTATTTTATAATATTGCTAAATTTGGTTTTTATGAATTTGTTATTTATTTTAAATACCATTTTAAAATGCTAATAATAAGAATTTCGATTTTTAATATTTGCTTTTTTATTATAAAATTTCCAAATTAATTTTTAATTATAGCTATATAAATAAATAATAAATAATTTAAATTAAAGAAATTTAAGCTAAAAATTACTGCCTTTTGCGCCAAGCTAAAAATTAAACTAAATATTAAATTTGTTTTTTTATTTAACGGTTGCATTTTTAAATTTAGAAATAATAAATTTATAATTGTACGTTTAAAAAATTAAGTTTTTTTTTATATAAATACCAAATTTCCGTTAATAAACTTAATATATATTAAATAGTGCATTAAGGCCTATTATATTTTAAAAATTTATTCATTAAAAACCGCTTATTTATTTTCTATAATTGTATAATATTAGGAATTTTTTTTAAAAAAAGCTAAAAAGCTTAATAAATATTTTAAATAATATATAAAAAAGCCCAATATTAACATTATTATTATTAAGCTATAGCTATTTATTTTAAATTTTTAAATTTTTATAAATAGTTTATTTATTAATTTAAAAGATTTTAATTTCTAGCTAAGCTATATTATTGCTATTAGCAATAAAATTAAATATAATAATATTATAAAATCTATTATTTAAAGCAATTTGGTTCATTAATTATTTACCAAATTAAAAAAAAATTAAAAGCGTATTTATAAGCAAAATTTTAGCTATGGTTGAAAATACTAATATAAAAATTGCCTTTAATATTACCCTGGTTTAAATTACCAATAAATTAAATATTTCCCGAATTTTTATAATAATTTATACGGATTTTCAATTTTTTTATAATTGTTTAATTAAGCTAGAAATTATAAATAAAAAGCGTTTAATAATTAATATTTTTTACCTATACCAAAGCTATAATTAAAAAAAGCTTTATAAAATCCGGTAAATAAATAGTAAAAATAACCTAGCCAATTTTATAATTAAAATTGCGTATAATAAAATATTTAATATTTTTATTAAAACCAATAAGCTTATAATTTAAATAAAAAACTGGATTAATTGTTAAAAAAAAGCTGGAAATAAATAATTTAAATTATTTACCGGTCCGAAAATCTTTTATATAATATATTGGCTAGTAAGCTTTAATACCTATATTTATTATTGGCTGGTTAGCCAAGCCGTTTTATTTTTCTTTTATTTAATGGATAAACGGATATTTGGGTATTTAAAATTTAAAATTTAAAATTTATATAGTTTATTTTTTATAATTTGTACAATTTTCGGATTTTTGGGATTCAATTTTTATAACGGGTTTATTTGGATTTTTTGGACTCTGTTTTTAACGGACGATTTAGCCAAGATTGCCATTTTTGTTTTTTATAAATATTATGCTTAGCAGGCAAAAAAAAAGTTTTTAATATTGCTATACCAGCATGGTTAGCCAGCGGTGGCCTGTACGCCACCTTATTCCTAACCATAACCATTATGGCTACCCTTGGCCTTAGGCTACCACGCTAAGCTATAGGTATATTTATGCTTTGCTAAGGGCTTTTCTATAAATAAGACTCAATTATAAATATACTCGTTACCTGCTAGCTTTGTTATGACCCTTTAAATGATCACTTCATTCTACCCCCTTGATACCAATATAAGGGGTTCTAAGTTTAAATATATTTTATCTAGAAATTTGGAGATTTGAGGGTTTGAGATTCCCATACCCTGGAACTTACCTAACAGGCATCAATGAATCTTCCTTTGCAATACTTCATGAATTTGGTCACGCCCCTGTCACCTTCACCTTCTGTAGATGATTTCGAACGCTTCATATATCTTCACCGACAAAAAAAGGTGATTCAAGTCGGGACTTGGTAGCTCTCATTAGAACAGTCCATCTGTCGTCTCCTGAGCTCCTCGATGGTATATACATACTATCTATACAACGAAAACGGCCCTCGCTAGCCACGGCGGGGACAGACAGGTATGTAAGCGGTTCCTCGGAAAGCGGTTCCTCGGAAAGCGGTTCCTCGGACTCATCTCTCGAATGAACCAGAAGTTTTCAAGTCCGCCAACTTCTTAAACACTAAAGACAATCAATCATCGCGTATTTCATGTCGCAAAACGATGCAGCATCATAACTATACACTTGTTCGTTCTCGGATGATTAGACATGTCCTGTGTTCCCATCCCTCAATCCCCCTATGCAGATGGACCTCAATGCTCAACACACATAACGCTGGTACTACTCGCCAACCGGCATGCTTTCCACCTCCTCATTAAGCTGCCTCCAATTGTCTGCAGCCAACTCCGAGTACTTGACGCGCTCCTGTGCCCAGTCTTGTGCCAGGCGACTAACGTGGTACTGGCTCGTCTGGAAGAAAATCAGTTCGTCGCGGATACACTCCTTGATGAAGACGCCTCGCGCATGTTGCGCTACGATGGATTCCTTGTCCTGTTTTCCAGTCATCAGCATGCAATCAACCAACCATCAACCAATTGCCTCCATCTCCAAGTGAACCGCCTGGCTGGAGCTAACTAAGACGTAGTTCGTGGAAACAGCACAAACATACCTTGATGATCGCCTCAGTAACCTTCTCAATCTCTCCCGGCTTCACTAACCCTTCAGGCTTATCCCTCAATCCTATCAACTTCTCTTCATTCCTCGCAATCCTCTTCTCCAAATATGGAATGGTATCTTTGTCATACCGATCCCGTCGCTCAAACATATCCCTCACACTGACCAGCGCATCTCTCTGTCTCTTCAGATCCTCCAAAACACCCATATCCCATGCCCTGCTCTCATCCTCCAGCAGACTCTGTGCATTGCTCAGATGTTTTGCTGTAGCGTTGAGACCTTCGTTGAGAAGAGGTACGTCATTGGTGTCTGTGGCATATGTGTCTTGCGAGGCATCGGCGAGAGTTTGGAGGGAGAGCGAGATACGGAGGTGGTCAGCAGCGAGGCCTTCGTTACGCTTGCATAGTCGGTCCATCTGGTTGCACATGTTGATGTAGATCTCTGCGGAGCGACGAACTCCTGTGCGCGTCGTTTCGAAGAGGTCGTTGAGAGTAGGAGGAAGCGAGTCTTCGAGGCCAGGTGGAAGGGGCTTGCCAGCGAACTCTTCTTGGACAGAGATGGTGGCTTGTTTTCTCCAAACGGACAGTTCCTGGACCTGGTTAGCAAGTATTCAGCAATGGTGCTCGGGGAAGGGGACGGATGGGGAGAAGGTTGGATGTGTCAACGAGTTTCGCGGTATAATTGAGAGAAACTCACGGTTGGGACGGTCAAAAACATGGTAACGAGTTGCTCCTGGTTAAGGACTGGATGACGGACCAATGCATTCGTAAAACGGACAAGTCCTCGTCTTCGCTTCTCCAAGAAAGTACCATCTGCTGCAATATGGTTGCCATTGACTGGAAAATATTAGCATGTGACCGAAAGACCAAGAGAGCATGACTTACGGCCAACTCGCTTTGGTGGCAAAAGAGGCAACTGTCTGAAGGGGTATCGCTTTTGTAAACAATCGAGTAACCAAACAAAATCACTATATCTCCTGACGACCTTACTTCCCCTGCGAGCGCTGGTGACCTGGTAGTTGTTATGCTGGAACATGAATACGCCCTCCTTTTCAGGCAACAGAGTGATGACGATCTGCTCTTCCACATTGCTGCCAGTAACTCGCCCACCACCGAAAGCTCGACTGGGTGTTGCAGCCGCCCTATCATTCGGCACAGCATCGCCTCCAATGGGTCCTCCGAAGGTACCACTGATCCCTGAATCTCTCGTCTGGCCAAAAGGCGTGCTTGTAGAGTCACCATACGAGCCCCAAACACCAGCAGCTGCTACTACCGGGGGAGCTTCGCTGTGCGATGTACCGTTACTGCCTTTTGACGAAAACTGAAGTGGACTCGTGGTGGTGAAGTTACTTGTCGTTCTCAGGTGCTCCTGCGAGCCATTGGTGACTGGTTGAGGGGCGGGTCGTGCTTGAATTGGATCATGAGCATGGTTCTTGTGCAGTGCAGGGCTGCTCCATGGATCTGCTTCGGGGAAGTCCATTGAATTTCTGTTCTGGGTCTGGGATCGCGAGGTCGGTGTCACAGGCTTCGGGGGAGTCGAAGGTCGTTGCGAGGGCTTTGCGGCAAGCTCTTGTATGGCTGGTAAAGAGAGAGTAGGCAAATCAGGTTCTGGAAGTTCTTGTCGGCTGTCAGTTTTACCCTTGCAGAAGCAGGCTCACGGGATACACACTTCTGCGCCGCTCATCCACGCCGTCCAACGTCACATCCTCACCCTCTTGTGCCAGGCCAATCAAGGCCAGCAGCACACTGAACTCGTTTCGTCCCAGGTCAGTCAATCGGCCAGTGGGAGCAATGATATTCATGATGCGGCTCTGGTCGTCGGCGGACAGCATCGCAGCATTCAAGACCTTGGCCACGCCGGCAGGATTGACCTTCCCGCCAGCATCATCGCCGGCCTTCAGCATGTTGTCGAAGGTATCGATATAGCTCTCTGGCACGTCGGAAGCTGGCAGCAGATTCCTGAGCAATTCGGCCCGGCCCTGCTTCTTTGGTGTAGGCATACCCCAGGATGGCTCGTCGTCGTCATCGAACAACGAGGACTTGTTTGCTGGGGCGGGGGAAGGTTCGTCATCGAAGAGGGAGAGTCGCGATTTGGAAGCAGCGGCCGCCTGAGCAGCAGGAGAAGTCTCGTCTGGGGAGGTGCCAAAGAGCGACATGGCGGCGGATTGGGGAGAGAGCCGGAGGAGAGACGGGGTATAGACAGCGTCACGAATCCGTCGCGCGTGCCTTATCGCCAAAAACGATTGATGTCGATGTTGCGCGCCTTGAGGCCAAAACAGGCGAAAACAGGCGCGAAGCTTGGCAGAGCTTCACTTCGGCCTCGGACCTGCCAAGCGCCGATCCCGCTTGCTCGTCGTCACCGCAGTCACACCTCGACATGCTTGCAGAACTCAACTTGTTCGCTGTCGCCAGCCACCCATGTTGCTGATATCAGGTTCGACAGTAGTTCGCAGACAGCTGGCCTGCAAAGCTCCATCGTTGAGGCCACCATCCCGCCCAGTGCTTGACGCAATCAACATGGGCACTAGAGGCCTGACGATAGTTGTTTACCGAGGTCGGCACTTTCGTGTATTACAGCAGTTTAGACAGCTACCCGCTTGGATTGGGAATCCAGCTTGTGGAGGAAATTCCCTGGGACCCAGAAAAATACAAAAGTAGGTCCCAAGACATCATACTGATGGAAATGGGCTTCCTGATTCAACGACCTTCCGACTCACACGGGGCTAATGTGTCTATCAGAATGGCTCTCGCAACAACGCTGTCGCTACTCCAGCAAGCTGACCTTACTCGAGAAGGCCTATCTCTCGGTGTCTGAGAAGAAGATGATGAAATTCATTGAAAACAAGAGTGACGACTACGAGGATAGCGAGAGTGACGATTACGAGGACGAGGCTGTTAGTGATGTGCTCTCGGACTTGGACGCGTTCCCGAGCGTGTTCTGTGAATCTGGCACCGACGTTTTGATTGAATGGGTGTACACTATCGATCTTGACACGACAAGAAGCATCCGAAACTAATGCCAGCCTTTGGCCACGGCGCCCATACCCCGGGTCAAGAGTCTGGTTCCGCTCCAAAAGGCAGCATTTACTGGCTCGAGGGTGTCTTAGTTAGTTTAGTGCCCGACAGCGCGTTTGAAGATGGTAGAGATGCTGCCATTGCGAAGGCCGTGGAGCACGGGCTGGCAGACGGCAAGACTCGGTTCCAAGCGATCTTATTTTCTATCCAACGTTTCATCATGCTCGACGTGTGTTCACAAGACGGTGTGAAAGAAGTCTCACATACAAAGCCGATAGCACTAGTTCGTATGGGTTGGAATGACAGTAACGAATGGATGCCGCAGTCCCTTCGCGAAACTATGTCCGCCCAGTACTTTGATCGTCTCTCGCAATCTACACTGGAGAGGGCGCCAAGCGGAGCAGGAAAGGAGGATGTCTCTCCGATACTGCACCTTCGCCGTCAAGAGGCCGAATTTGCTGCGTTACAGACCTTTTTCGAAACAGCAGCCAATCGAGCTCTTGACACGACATCCAGGGGCAGACTACCTCCCGAGTTATACGCCAACGTGATCTCCAAAGCCGACGGTGCAACCAACAGAGCCTGTGCGAAAGTTTCCAGCATCACACGTGATCTATCCAAGGGCACGTTTCCTTTTAGTCCCCATCTCATGGTCACCAACTTCCAAGAGTCTAGCATCTCTGCAACGACTGACTCGGGATCCACGAGCCGAACGAACGAGGCTTCCGTATATGGGTACATTTACTTTCTGGGATCAGCGCACAGGGCAGACACTGAAAGCTGCGTTCGACGACGGATATTTGGAGTTAAGGCGGCTCAATGTAGCGCGAAGGTCTTCAAGGAATGCGTCAGGCAGGCAAGAATACGATGAGGGGAGGAAGAAGATATCGACTTGGTACTTGGTTGTTGGGAGTCCCGAGCGGCCGAGTTTGATGACGCAGTTTCCAATTCTGCTGGTATTCAAGCCTGAATGATTCTACGTGTCCCGTTGGTTGGGAGGGACATTGAGTATATTTTTGTCGGTGGAGAAGTCTCAGATTGCACGGATTGGCTCGCGAATTAGGTCGAAGAGGAAACTGGGGTTTTGCCTGTAGGAACCTACATGTCTGTTCCGCGAATGTTGTTACGATTCTCGACCAAAGAAGTAGTCCGCTGGCGCAATGCTTGTGGCTCTTCCTTTTACCATTATTCATTCTGTCTCTTCCTTTGATTTTCCTCGTCTAAAAGCTGTATTCAGGAGCTCTCATCCCGCTCAATATCCAAGAGAATACACTCAAAGTCAGTCATCTTCAAAAGTCGTCAACAGGCTCGCTGAACTTGAATTTCTTTCGCCCAGTCTTGTAGGATCGTCCCGGCACTTATCGACGTTGCGTCAGCTCTTAGCTCACTGCTCATATACATGTATAGTCCCACTTGGCTATTGAGATCTACAAAGGCTATACATATACGCGGTTGAGAAAGATATCTTTTGCGGATCGACGTAACACCAATCCCGACATGCGAGTTGTCTTTTTCTCTGCCGCAGGCCGCAACTTGACATTTTCTCCCTTTCGCAACTTGGCTGTCCTTTCAATCCGGCGTTCTTCATCTCGCAATTTGTCATTTTGTCATTTTCTGACCTGTAATTTATCATTCAGCCTAATTGAGGGATGACTTACTAGTAGACTATGCCTCCTTTCTTCCCTTGAAAGTCGAGAGGGGTTGGCAATGGGCGGTACAGTTTACGGAGTCCTCAGTGATATATTTCAGCGGCGTAAAATAATATCATTTTTCGGAAGAGAATAACAGTTGTTCCGAGGTGCAATTTGTTATTTTTCCAGCTGCAATTTGTTATTCTTGGTTCACCAATCGTCATTTGGGTTATGGTCCATGGATTTCTCATTTTGAAAAATGCAACGATATTACATAGTTCTTACGAGACGTGATTTTGCAGTTTCTAGGCCGCAACTTGACATTTGACTTTTCTTCTAGCACGCGGCATTCTCAAAGTACTCAGAAGTCAGAAGACCTTCGTACTCGCTGCTCTGTCATTTCTATCTTCATCGGCCAGTCGCGATCGCTTGTCTGGGAAAATACAAGCCTCGAGTACCTCGCTAAAGTCTCCAAGCCCAGGCGTGGAGATTCTGTGTAGTGTTTATGGCGTCTTCGAGTCTTTTGTTCACGCAATTCGTGATACGAGTAGCGAGCGCCATTCGGACGAGAAGTATATCAAGGAAGGATAGTGGGATGACTACCAAGATATACCTCCTCTCTGCTATGCGTAAAGCCCTGGGTCCAGTAGAACCTAGACTACTTGCAAAGTTTTTTTTTTTTTTTTCGAGTGTGGTTGGATCATGGTGGTGTGTATGACCGAGGCTTCCAACGGCTTCTTGAGCACATGAGAGCTTCTCGGCTTCCTATGGTCAAACACGCTTGCAAGATTTCTTGGAACGCAATTCCGGCAGAGCCCAACTTTCTCGGATTTTCGTCCCAAGTGCAGAACTTCACCGGCAGGGACGGTGAAACAACGCTGGTTGGCCAGAGGAGATATATGTCCGTATGGAACAGTCTGACATTTTTGGATGGTGTCGACGAAAATTCCTTGACATGGTTGATGAGCTGAGCTCATGGCGTGCTAGAGATGAGATCATGAGGTCGCCAGAATTCGGCTACAAGACGTCGAACATGAGAAGTGCGACGAGCTGAGTCTCCTGACGGAGTGGACTGTCGCTGAGCCTTATCAAACAGGCGGTTCTCTCGGATTTCAGCCGTTTGAGAGACGATGGGGAAACTGTGTCCACGAGATCTTTCGAGCTCACATTGACATGAGATCGAATTACAGCATCAAGGAAATGGCAGAGGGTCTTCAAAAGCGAATTTCTGGGTGGGCAGACAGAGACGGATTGACTTAAGCAGTGATGGAGCCGTTCCGTTCCGCGGCGTCATGTCTGGAATAGTTATAAACCGTTACAGATTTCTCTTCACGCCGGCTTAAAAAATTGCAGGTGAAAGTTCAGTCGACCCTTCTTCCTGCGGTAATAGAACGAGGAGACCACATTTTGCACCACCAGCCCCGGATAATGACTAGAAATCTGTTGAAAATGTATTTGGATTGCGAATGGCCCGAACTAGCCGAATAAACTATCATGTCGAGGAACAGGAGCTTGTACTGGGATCCGGGAAGGTCTAGCTAAAAAGTGCTTCTATGGCAGTGAGAGCGCTAGCACTTAGCGAATGGTGACATAGTACGCTCGGCAGTCAAATGTGAGGGGAAATACAAGTGGACACCAGAACCATCTTCGACGTCATTGAGGGATTCTTAGGCGGTCAATAGAACTACTGCTGGCACAATGACAGTGGAATGGTATGATTGATAAAACACGAAGAGCTTGAGCTTCATAGTAAGTCATAGGTGTTAGGCTGGTATAAAAGCTAATGGTTGGTACACAAAGTACCTACTGAAAGTCAAGAAATGACAAAGGTACCCGGATCTGGACTCTTTACACCTTACTGCAGCGTACAAGCACATCCAGAGTGACAGCGCTTGCAACATTTTGACCAGTCCTAGCTTGACAGGGGCAAATCGCACTGACAGCCGAGCCTCCCCAGACTCCAGGAAATCCTCTTCAATCATCTTCTCCCTGTCTTTGCCCCGCCGTATCCATCTCCAGCGAGCTGATCCACCCCGTCTCTCTATCCATCTAACAGCCCTCCAATTTTCCCTTTGTACCACAAACCCCCAATTGAGCCAATCATCTCAAGCTGCGGTTCTAGCCCTATCGCCTTCACCCGTTTTCATTTTTCTTCACCCCGGTGCTCAGAAAATACATTGTTTCACTCATTTCAGTGAATTTCGGGCTGGTTTGTCGGATGGACTAGTTTGTGTTGAGCATCAAGGCTAAGCTGGCTCGGAAGTGTGAACCGGCAAACAAGCGTGACTGGAACATTTAGATAAGTGTGATGAGGATTGAGGGTCAACTTGTAAGTTGTTTAAGACGAAGCTGGATTCTTGTTACTGACACCTTGGGAGGTTTGGACTTTCAGAAGCCGAAAAGAGTATGACTGGATGAAACGTAGAGAAGCAACATCTGCTAACCAGAGACTCGAAAACTTCCATTGAACGGTAGCCCTTTGGCTCATCATCTAGTTTTAGCCCTACTGTCACTGATTCGACTTCAATCGACTCAAACTTCAATTCTCAACTTGGAGCTGGTGGGCTGAGTTTGGATTGATCATCAACAGACCGATTGAACTGCTAGTTCGAATCTCAATTTCGGCGCAAACTGAAGTGAAATCAATTGTTCTAGTGCCCGAAATAATTTCAGAAGTAATAGGAGCAGGCCTTGTGAGCAGGTTGATATGGGGGCATAAAACTGATGAGTTGAACAGACATTGGAGAATTTGGAAGAATTTCAAAGCTTCGAGGCCAGGCTTGAGACATCTTACCCGTAGCTACAGTGGGGAGAAAGAAGTCTCTATACAACTGGATGATTTATGTCATTTTAAGCGATTTCTCCACCTAAAATTTAGCGCGTTTTGCCTGCAAAATTAAATAAAGCTTTTTTAAGCTCTGTGACTAAATATTTCAATTATCGATTTCAATTCCAAAAGCGGTTTTAAAGCAATATATAGAGCAATTAAGCTTTACCATACAATATAGATATTAGGCAGTTAATTAAAGCTAACGGATGATATACCAAATACTAAAATAGCTTTAAAATAGCTCTAAATAACACCAATCATCGAACTCTATGGAGACTTTTTTCCCCTCACTGTATCTCTGGGTATATACTCACTGGGTTTCAGCACTTATATATTCGAGACTTTCGCATGTTCTTTGTGATCGAAGCCTTGAGCATTTCGTACCATGCTGTCCTGCAGCCTGCTACCCTAACTGCTTCTTGGCCTCATCCATCCTGCCTACCTGACTTAGACAACGAGGTTACCGACTTAATCCTCGGATTCAAGACTCGAGAAAGAATGCTGTTACCATAGAGGGAGGGAAGATTGAGTCCTTGACGGCGACGCCGAGGGGAACTTAAAATCTTGAACGGTCTAGACAGACGAGAACGCTTGGGGCCGACCGTTCCCTTTTGGGACATAAGGTGCCGCTCCTTTTGGCAAACGAAACGTATGACCGCGTGATCTTGAAGTGGCTGGGTACGCAATGTGAGGTGCAGGTGTGCACCTCTGGGAATGGAGGTGTATATGTAGTCATTAGTAGTGGACCATCAATTCTGTCCTTCGGGACCTGGCTTGGTGGATAGACCTTTTACACGCAACAAGTTTGTAAATATTTTTGACCATAAGCTTGGGAGTTGAAGGTCAGGCCAGACATATGTACTCATCCTCACACCCCTGGACACCTCACATTATCCGAGGAAACACCGCCAGCCCCGCACAGTACCCAACTTTGCCAAAATTGGTCCAATTGGCTCCAAACTTCGCCCAGGGCTGCCCACGCCGTCCCTGCATCCCCCCTGGAACCAAAAAGAACGCAAAAAGATGATCCAGCGTCGGAAACAGGACTCGAACTAATTTCTAGGGTTAGCGAACAGTTTCAGAGGTGTAATTAGAGCGGAGCTGGCTTACCCTGCGCACGCGAACGTATTTGATATCGAAGATAATTCGAGTCAAACTCCTTAACCACTCGGACATTCCGACTTATTTGATGACTGAGGATGACGCTTTCACGTATATGGAGCAGAACAGAATGCAGAGACCAACGGCATATGTGGACTGAGAATATCAGCTTGAGAATTCAGGGAAATATTTTCAGTAAAATACTTGGTTTGGGTTATAGGAACAGTCTCTAAATTACTACTTGGACTAACACTACTGTTTCAACAGAGAATAAACTGCGTGTAGAAGCAGCTCCCCATCAATAAAATTCGATTGTGCGTGGTGGGAAGTTGAGAATCGGGGAGGTTGAAGGGGGCGAGAAGCCTTCCGCCAGAGAGAAACCTCAGCACTCTGGTCCTGATTTACTGAGCAGCCTTCTGAATTATTTCTGATGTAAACATGCAGTGCCCCGATTAGCCCAGTGTATAAAATTGCAAATTTATCTTCTCCGAGAATTGTGGTGAGTTTTCCAAATCAGCACCGTCACGACGCGATGTCGCCAAGCCTCGTCGCAAGGCTGAAGACGTCCATCTAGCATCATAGATTTCCAAACTCAAAGTCGAAGAGGAAAGGGCACACCGCAACTGGCCTTCGTGTCACCCTCTTCTTCAATTATCGTCCTCTGGCTTCTACTTCACGTTGGAGGCTGAAGTCCTCGTCGCAGCAATTCAATTGGAGGCAGCAAGAAAAAGGAGACGACAACTCCCTTCGCAGGCACTCCTAGACACAGCACCTCAAGACCATCGATTCTCCTTCGGCAGATCACCAAATTCTGTGCTGCTTGAATCCCAATTCTCCCTCGAATCTCTAATCAACTCTTCGAATCCCAGATCCACTCCTCAATTCCGAACTGCTCTACAAAATGTCCACCACAACCACGACAGCTCCTGCGCCAGCGCAACCCCAAACACAAACCCCACAACAAGCTCAGCTGGAGCAGAGACTTCGCCTGCTGTACAGAGTCTCTCTCGGCGCCGTCATCATCTGCCCAGCCCTCGCCCTCCTCCCGCCGCGAAAACTAGACCTGTACACATTCCTCCTCGCCACATGTACCGGTATGGGCGGCAACGAACTCCTCCGACAACACACCGGTCGCTCGGCTATACAGCGCATCAAGGATTCTACGTCCAAAACTTTCAATGATCTGACGGGTGAAGAGTTGCCCAGTGAGAGGGCGAGGATGGTGAGTGAGCAGATCAGGAAAGAATTGGCGTTCAAAGAGGCGCAGAAGAGGGCGAAGGAGCGGGGCGAAGACGTTACTCCTATGGGCGTGAGGGAATTGATCGAACAGGATGCGCTGGAACGAAGCAAGGGCTTAAAGGGCAAACTGAAGGAGGTTTGGCTGGGCGGCGAAGGCGATGATTGGAAGAAAAAGCGGGATCAGAGGGAGAAGGAAGCCTTGGAGGCTGGGAAGGGCTACGGTGATCTGATCATGGAACAGATTTGGGATGTGTGGAGCTGGGGAAAGAAGTCGGCAGAGGAGGTGAAGGAAAAGGACGAGGCCGTGGTGGAGGCAAGGAAAGAAAATACACAAAAAGAGGAGAAGCGTTGACCTTGATGGACTGGGTAATGAATACTCGATGAATTGGGGACTTCTTGATCTGGGGACTTGGAGATGGCTGCCATTGAGGCTCGAGTGCCCATGATAGCACTGTGACTGTCACCGTCGGCCAGATTACGGTGCTCGTGGAAGAATCACTGGTGGAGAACCACTGGGATACCCTGAACGAGATGTGAGGTCTTGAAGTCTGACGGGTGGTACCACAACGCGAGCAGTTAGGCTTATGCCAAACGATTGCACAGCCAGCAGCCAACTCGGAAGCCAGTCGGGGTGATCTGACATAAACTAATATGCATAACAAGACTTGCAGAGATGCCAGCTCATATTTTGCAGAACATCTGAATATTTGTCATTTCCATTTATACATTGTACTTTGACAAAGGTCCCGAGATGTCCATCTCCCATCTTGCAACTCGAGTCTTCACTCTTCCCAGTCGTTCTCGCGAGTCGCAACCTCACCATTGGCCTTTGTATTTTCGATCCCACATTGGCAATTATATACATCGCCGACTTGTTCTCGACAATCATCCTGTCTTCCTCGTGGCTTCTCCCACGGGGCAATGTGGGAATGTGCTGATGAGTGAGTTTCCTGCTGCCATGCGAACACCATGCAGACAGCAACCCCCCCCCCCCTCCCTGACCCTGTTTCTACCAAGCCCGCAGTGAAACTGCGAAACCACGGTTCACTCATCAGAACTTTCCTAAACAGATATCTCGACGTGAAACGAATCTCTTTTCCTCCCCACTAAGCCCTTCTCAACCTGGGTTCTTTATTTTGCATCCTGCCCGCGTTCCAAGTACTTCCAGTCTTCCCCGGCCGCCGGATATAGACAACGCAGCTAGAGCACGCACAGGGAAGTGTCCAGCAATGTGCCATCTCTGTCAAGTCAGCTAAAGCATACTGTCTGGCCCTAGATCGCCTCCAAAGACCGCCTCTACGGGTGGTGTTTAAGGTGCTCTCTCTACGGGTGTTGCCGCTGCTTTCTGGCTGACAGGCACACCAGGGAGCAGAGTTTATCTTTATATCAGAAGTCTCACGAAACGGATAGTCTGCTTGACACTTTAACTATGAGCAGCGTTTTGGTTCATTATTCTTTTCCATCGCCACTCCTCCACATCGTATTCTTCCGGTATTGGAGTCTGCCAGATGGTAGCGGCAAATAATAACAGCAATAAGCAAACTGATGTTGGATCAAGTCTTAGCCATCTACCCACGTCTCGCCAGAAGCAGACCCCTTCAAGACAGCAACAGCGCGGACATGCGTCAAGGGAATACAAGCGAAAGGAGAACTATGTACTAGAGATCAAGCAGCTGCCGCCAAGCAAAAGAAAGTCGCACCACAGGCACAGACACATCAGGTCCACAGTATGTTTCAAGGTATCCCTCATCAATCAATGTTCACATCACAGTGGACAAGCACGGCCCAGGCAAGAGCCCATCGAGAAGGAAGTGCAATCCGCACGAAATCCCAAAGTTCCTGTTGATGCAGATACTTGAGTACTTCACTAAATCGGGACGCGCGAACTGGTCAGGGACAGGCTCGCAAATACTGGCGCAAAGAGATTCTTGGTGGCGAAATCCTTAAGTAGGTTTCGGACTTGATGAGGTTCAACAGTTGGCACGCTTCTTTAGACGAACCAGAAGAATCTCACTGTCACCAACCGCGGAGCAATCGACAGCCTATCTTCAAGTAGGGTTCCGTATTGCAAAGTATCCTCGGGAGAATATGAGCTTTATTGAGACATGCAGTCAGACAAACTCCTTGATAGCTATCCCCAACTGTTGTGCTAGCCGTGAAAAGCACCATGTCTAGATGCCTCAAAACAACAATGACCATGCGCCGGAACGCCAAGATGAGAAAGTGCCCCAGATGTACAAAAAGCAAGACCTCTATTCAGAGTCCTTGCTCTTCTTCTTCTTCTTCTTTTTCTCACCATCATCCTCGCCACCACCCTCAACATCCTTCCTCTTCTTGTCCTTCTTGGACTTCTTCAAATCCTTCTCGACATCACCAATGCTCTCCCTCTTGCGCTTGTCGACTTTGCCATCAGCCTTGTCTTTCTTGGCCTTCAGCTTAGCCTCCACCTCTGCAGAGATATCCTCGGTTTCGGGCGAGGCGGCTTTCTCCTTTCTGGACTTCTTCTTCTTCTTCTCGCCATCGTCTTCTTCGGAAGCCCTCTTCTTCGAATGGCTAGGCAGGTCAACAGGCGTAGGCTCCGTATCAATGACAAAAGCAGGTTGTTCGGCGTCTTTCATCTCGGCATCGTCATCCTCGGAGGTCTTCGCTTCAGAGTCCTTTCCGTTGGTTTCCGACTTCGCATTGTGAAATATCTTCCTCTTCTCGCCATGTGCCTGACCAAGCTTGTATTCGACGCCGTTCGGAAGGTTCAACTCGCCGTCTTGTCTCGCTTTGCTCAGAGCCTCTCCAGCTTCTTGTGCTGCCTTTCCGTACTCGATGTGCGCAGGAGAATAGCCGGGGTACATGGTTTCGCTGGAAGAACCAAGAGGGACTTGTTCGCGTTGACCCTTGGGAGGTACCTGCTGGAAAGTGAGCGAGCGTCACATAGAGTAGATTCCCACACACATACAAATGATCTCGAAGAGTCCTTGGCAGCCTTGAGCATCTCGTGGCTGCGCTCTACCAGGGATGTAATCATCTTCCAGTTGCCGGTTTCCGGGGTGGTGTGCTTCTGAACCATCTCCATCATTTTGAGGTGGCCTTCGACGACGGAGATGTGATGCTTGAAGAGCTGCGACACAGATTAGCCAGCGTCTTGTTTCGTTTGTAGGCGTATGCTCACTTCAGGCCATGGAATATGTCTGGCGGGCGCAGGGCCAGCTCGTTTCTCGCCCTTCCACTGCTTCTTGGCCTTCTTGATGGGTCGCGCGGGAGCAGACATTGCGACTAAATTAGCGACTCTGAGCTGGTGTGAAATGGAAAAATGCGCTGGTGGTGGGATTATGGGTGGGTGGGAGCAGTCGCAGAAGGTCGGCGAAATGCTGGGTGCAGAGAAATTGTGTATCGCGAAAAGTTTCTGCCGCGCTCACCGCCCACGCCAGTTACTTTTCGAGCGCACGGACCCCGTGAGCCTTGGCGCAGCAGATGTTTCTCAGCATGTACAAGCCGCCAACAGTCCTGACCAAGTTATCAACCATCGTTACTATCCAGGAGAGATCCGCCCGGGGATCGCTAGCCCAAATACCAGCGAGTTCAATGCTCACTCTCTTTCCTTTCACGCCATACGGATACTCAGGTAAATGTATATATTTCCTACTGTTCATCATACCGACTCGCATCTGCTTCGTGCAATGATTCCCAAACTAAACACCGAATCCTTACCACCACAACTCTGGCTGCTGGTACCTTTGAAGTCTCTCCTGATCCAATTCGTTCCTCCTCTCTGTCTCATCCCTCAGTGCCTGCCCAACCTCCTCCTCTGCTGCTCTCCACTCCTTCTCTATCTCACTTCGTCGATCTAACAGAGCCGCGAACTGATATTTCTCGTTAAAGAGATCCGTCGTGTATTGCTGCCTGAAGTCATCTATATCCTTCTGACTCTTCTCCCACTGTTCACGCAGTTCGTTCGCTTTGACCCTCATCTCCCTCAATGTGTCCACATTATCCAAGAGCTCCTGCTCCCGACAAATTGGGCAAGGCGGGGTCCTTGAACTTCGCCCCACCGGCTTAGGCGGCTTCTGAGTAGCTATGAGCCGCGGGCGGATGATATGCTCGCAGTCCGACGTCCCGTTGGCGCCTGAATATACCTGATTGCGCGAGCATATGGGACATGTGTGTTGCCCGGCATATATCCAGTGTTCGATGCAGTTGTAGCCGAACCTGTGACCGCAAACAAGAGCGGTAGGAAGACACTTCGAGGCCCAAGATTCCCCCTCTTGAGGCTCTTGGGTCTTGTAGGCTTGTCCGCAGATCATGCAGCCGTAATTGTGGTCGGTTATGTTCTTGTCATCATCCCTCGGGGAGCTGGGCTCATGAGGACTGTTTTTGTTCGCTGACATCGTGGAAATTAGTTTGTTGCCTGCTCTGGACGGCTGGTGTTCTGACTGATTCTCGGAGGTCTATACGAAGGCGTACGCCGAGTATCTTCGAAGGTGGGCAGAGTCCGATCGAAAGCCGCCGGGGACTCTTCGCCTGCGACAAGATTGTAGGAACGGCGGCGGCGACTGAAGAGTAATATTATCGCGACTCGTGTTGCCAAATATCTTAACGTTGTTCGCGATGCGTGGGCTTCCGTCTTTTGCATGCAAGAAACGTCTCTTTCTGTGGATGTATCCGGCGAATGAACAAAGAGTACGATTCCCACAATGGCATAATGTCCCTGGGGTTCTGTGTTGAGCTCTTTGAGCTACATTCCGGATGCTATCACTTGCTGTTTTTGGCTAGGCCGAACCACACGTACTCTTTGTGCGAGCATCGCACCAAATTTCATGTCACGTTTTCGGTTCTTGCTATCATCATATAGACAGTTGTTGATGCTAATTCAGATTACAGGCCGTCGACAGACCCACGACGGGCGTTGAATAATCTAATGTTTCGGTGAGTGGACATACTGCAAGTTCAGAACCTTCTATCCCAAGACTACCTCCTTGCAGGTTTCTCGCTTGAATATTCCGTCATCAGTGGATCAAAACATCACAGTATATGGTGAGAGAAAAATATCACGTTTACGGACGAAAGAAGGTAACCCATTAGCCTGCGTCTGTTTGCTTCGGCTTCTGGGTTGCTTTCAACATATGGTCTTTATCTGCAATAGCGTCTGCTGTTATTCATTTAGTAGCAGTAATTATTCATGACAGTTTAGTGCTTTTCAGTTGCCTATTTCTAATTACCCGAAGTCGCAACTGTCTATTGCTCAAAAAGCGAAGTCGCTCCTAGTAAACGAACTACGCAGCCGATACACCGAAAAACCGCCCGACTCCCTGCACCCGAAGCTCCTCGAGCTCACTCCTTACCCCCCAGGTCCCCAATTAAAATCAGATCCCCGACTCCTCGCCCTGCATAGCACCCTCTCGCATATTTGCTGTCCCATAATCCCTCGCCCAGACCTCACACTGCCTATCCATCCCGGGCCCAATACTAGCCGCGTCTACCATCTCCAGCAACTTCCCCGCGCTTTCCACGAATTGCATCGCCATCCCTGCGCTAGAATGAAATGGCAAATGGCAATGCATCAACCACGCGCCCGGATTGTCCATCTGGAACGCGATGACCATATGGCCGCCCCCTGGCACTGTCGCGGTATCTCTTCGCGGTGGATTCTCCAACACCGGGTCGAAATTTGCCGGATCAAATTCTCCAAGGCCTTGGCTTAAAACGGAGAAGTCATGCCCGTGTAGATGGATCGGGTGCGAAATGGGGAATTGGAAGATCTCATGGTCAGTTACGTTGGTGAAGTTGCTTTGGATGAGCCAGTACACCCAGTTGTTGTCGGGATAATCGATGAACATCGGCGAGTAGGAGTCGGGGAAGAAGGCGCCGGTCATATCATGATTGTTTGCAATGATTTGCAGAGATGGGGAAGTCCAGTTTATTTGAAAGGGATCGGAGAAGATGGACCATTTGCGGTATGGTGAAGGGATGTCCGGCGACGGAAAAAATTGCTGCGAGATGTTGAAAAACTTGGAAGGATTGAGGCCGTTGGCGGGTGTGGAGACAGAATTTTGGACGATGGGAGCGAGACTGGACTGCGGTGGGTCCATACAAAGTGTACCTTCACGGTTACCGAATGTTGCTTGGGGCATGGCGGTGGAGGTCGGAGTGTAGCGGATTATGTCTAGGTTTGATGGGAGCTCCATACCCAGGAAGCCTCGGAAGCAGTCGTGGGCGTGAATCCAGAAGTCAGTGCAATGGCTCAAGTCAGCGTTGGCGGCGACGATGATGTCGTAGCGTTGTCCTGCAAGTTGTTAGGAAAGGTGAGGATTGGAAATTTGACGACTGGGAAACTGATAATTGGAAAGCAGGCCACATGGAACAATCTTACCGACGCCAATGTAGAGAGTGTCTGTCTCGTATGGTTGGATTGGAACAAGGTCAGTCGCAACAACTGAGAAGGTGTGCCCTTCAAGCCAGAAGACGTGCTGGTTCCTGACGCCGGCATTGATCAAACCCATTTTGTACGTCTTCCCTGCTACAAAATTGATCTCATGATAACTACCCGAGCACTTGGCCGAACCTTCGGTACAATAAACGCCTTGGCCATTCAACAGTATTGAGTCTGGGTCTTCGAAACTGTTGATAAGATCTGCTTCAAACAACGAGTTGGGGTCTACGTGGTACCAATCGCTGAGCACCATAGGACCGACATCTTCATCATAGTTCATGCTGGTTGGCCCATTTATCTTTAGAGGGCCTAGATCATGAGGTTAGCATTTGATAATTTCTCCGACTCTACTAGGTAGTCCTACCAAACACTCCTGCTGCCGCTATCAAAAAATTCGGATTAGCTGTCATGCTGTGTTAGAGTTGTGGAAGGACTTACCCTGAAGACCAAAGTGGCTATGATACCAGGATGTTCCATACTGTGAAAGTCTGAACTCATACGTTTGAGATTCTCCGGGCTGTCAGAGATTAGCAGTGCCACTCATCAAGATTCCAAGAACTTACGCTGATAGGACATTGTGTGACTCCGGGAACACCATCCTGCCAGTTGGTGTTCAATTGTCTCATACCGTGCCAATGCATTGCAGTCCCGTTGAGGTTGGAAAGTTTGTTGTGTACCGCGACTCCTGAATCACAGCGTTTCAGCAGTTATCTACGTGAACAGTTACGATCGTTTACCGTACTCATAGTGTCGCCCCAATCACCCTGTTAGATGCTCCAGTCAGCAGTGTCTCCGTATTTAGCAGACCCAGGTTGTTACCTCAATCTTGGGACCTGGATATTGATTATTGATCAACATGACAGGAGAGTTAACACCATCAGGGGATATTCTTCCATTTGTCAAGACTAGATCATACTGGAAAGCACCCATCTTAGTTAGCCATCCAAGTGGTTCCCCATGATTATATGAGAGCCCAAGGACTCACTTCTCTTACAACGCCAGTATCTGGCCCGTCAATGTAGTAATTCGTGTGGACATCATAGTCTCCCCAACATTGGCGGTTATCTGGTGTGTTGCAACTCGGTATTGCTGCGAATGCGTAGGTTAGGAACAACGAGAGTGCTGCTGCGGAGGCGGAAGCCATTATTCCGGTGAATTTTAGACGAAATCGATCAAAATACTCTACCGGATGCCCTGATTTGTCGTATGATGCTTCGAGTACGAGCAAGGACTTGGTAAGACAGTGACACATTCGAGTTCGGCCAATTTTGAAACGATGTATGGGTAACATTTTAGTTATATATTTGATGACCCGAGAACATCTTTCGCGACTCGGATCGTAGATGCCCGACAAGCAAAGCCGAGGTCCTCTGATAGATACTTTAGAAAGTTCCCGATCAACTATGTTTTGTGGATTCATCTCGAAGTTTTCCAAACTAGTGCAGCTCAAGACGTGTGACTGTGTGAGAAGCTTGCTTGCTACGAAGAAGACAGAGGGAGTCCTTGAGTCATTCGATGGTGCTTTCGGCGCAAGTCTTTATATAAACATATTGCCTGATAGTGGTGTAGCCTATAACTTTGGGAATCGGATATATGATATCAACAACCGACGCAGAAGCTGGACACTTGCCAAGAGAACGTTAATGCTAGATATGCTCAACCATCCATACACTACTACGTCAGTTCAGACACCAACTACGGTACAATTGAGTTCTTACAAGACGGAGCGCTTGATATCACGAGTCACGAATGACGAAAAGCAATTCTCTCGGCAAGTGAAAGAGGGATGTAAGAGTTGAGGTCAGCATCGGCTTGGGAAGGCAGCAACTAGCATGAAAATAGGCTTGAACTCGCGAGAACGCTTGCAAGTAGGAGAAGACTGGATTGCATGTGCCAGACCTGAAGGCACATGTTTGCACTGATCCGCGTATGTCGTTCCGATCCTGCGGAGAGAAGATCAGTGGTTCCGATTTTCGGGAACAGCCAGAGTGCTTCGGGGGGTGTCATTCCGCCGGCTTCCTGGGAGCAACCCTAGCGAGACAGAGTGACGGGAGATCGTCGTGAAGGCAATAGTCTAAACGGAAGTAAAGCAGAGCCTCATGATACCCTCGGACCTCGGTCGGTTGTTTCCGGGAAAGGCGAAGCATTATTTCAGCCGCCTTCTCATAAGAGCACATTAGTCGTTGTATCGATGACTATGTCGTGATCATAAGCCATGTCTCTATAGTCTGTATATCCCCGCGGCCGCTGTACTGTACCCGCTAAAGCATACGAAGCTTTTTGTCTGGAAGATAGAGGCATCTCGCGACCGAGTCATCGAGATCAGTCCGCGTCAACCTCGGGCCATACTAAGCTATCCGATCATGAAACTTGACCTCATCTGAAAATCACACGTGGTGCGGCAGAAGTAAGATACAAGTGGTCCCCGGGATCCCCGGTGTGGTTCGTTGATAGTAATAGAGTTAAGGTTAAGGTAACTACTCTAAAATAAGCCAAAATCAACCGCATGTCAACTCGATACATCAATTGTACTTAAGAGCTTGAAATAGAAATGAAGCAAATGCTTGAGTTTCTCGTCATGGATCTCAGCGGCAGTGAAACCTTCCAAGTATACGGCCGACCATCATCGTGTACTCATAATTCGTCTGAACAAGAAGTCGTCGGCTGTCTCCTTCTTATCCCTTCATGTGCCTCCTTCATACAGCAAAACAACACTGTTTCGAAATCCCCAAGACAGAGAGAAAATAGAAGTCCAGAAGCCCAAGACCCTAGAATATGGAAGACGAAATACCTACCACCTGAAACGCATATCTCACGCCGTCTCGCACCAGGCTTTGAAATCCTTTGTGAAGCCCTCGAACCCAGTTCTCGTCTTCTGCGCCCAGCCGGCCCAGCCGGCAACCGCGTTCTCGCCCATCAAGAAAGATAAAATACCCGAGAAGTTCTCTTCATGGATGAACAGAGTCCCGTTCTGCTCCGTCTTCGACGGCTCGAAGCGGAAGGCGTGATCACCAACGAAGAGGCCAGGGAGAGCGCCGCGCCAGATGAATGCGCTCGTTGAGTTTTCCTATCTTCAATCAGTATCTGGCAATTTGTATAGTACTCCTACTTGAAAAAAAAATCCTTGAAGCAATATGGTATGTGGTCTGGGGTATCGGGCAGCAGGATGAGCTGAGGACTGCTGGGAAATTGAAGGTAGGACTCTGGTCCTGGAAGGGGAAATTAAACTAGAATATGGGTGCATACGAGGACTGTGGGGCTCATTTTCATGTTCCCATGAGACACAGCACAATTCATCACATCTCCTGGTGCGATCTCGGTGGCAGGTTTGGGGGCTGCGGGTGCTATTGAGGCGATGAAGCCGTTTGGGTGATATTCTGGAATTTTCGAGAAATCAAGAAACTGTTGTCTGTTAGTTGTTTCCCTATGATAGATAGAAGGTCTTTGCCAACTTTTGCTCGGACTGTTTCAGGCGAGGCGGCGATTTCAGCTTGCGTCGTGATGGCAGGCATGGTTTTGAGGCAGGTGGCGTTTTGGACGAAGGTTTGTGGTTTGTGGAACGACAAGAGACCTGTGGGGGTGATGAGCTGGAGTAGACCGCCTTTGTTGTGGAGGTGGACTGAGGTGTCAGACTGATGGTTTTCGGATGGCTGCGAAAATGATATCATTACCTACGGAAGTTGCTTAGAAGCTTGAGGAAAGAGCTGTCTTTGTTCTTGAGGATGATGAGTGAGATGCCAGATAGATTCTGTTTCGGCTCTCGGTGGACTTGTACCACCGTTCAGCCGGCGGCGCAGCAAGCATCAGAGCACACCTCAGCAATCCAAAGTTGCCTTTGAATCCAAGAATGAAATCAGGTCGAGAAACTCTTCTCTCGCGGTGGTTCACGTAGCCAGACTTCACAGTCCGAAAGTACCATATGCGCATTTGTAGGCACGTGGAGAAAACCTCTATGACGAACTCTCCATCGAATAGTCCATACGAACCCGCGAAAAGCACCGCTTCCGGCGGCATCAAACACATTACCCGTATTGTCATATGCTGGCCCACCACGCACAAGACACTGACTGAGTTTACGGACAGAACAGAGCCGGAGTCGTTGCGCATCGCCAAGCTTTTGAAGGCTGTATTCGAAAATGTAAATAGAAGTCTATCCTTCCTTGACGAATAGAGCATTGAAATCGACCATGTTCTAAATAAGAAGGGCCTTTGAAACCTGCTTTTTGTTAATGGCTCGGAGCAAGGCTTGGGTGGAGCTGAACCAGATTCCAACAGATGGGGGACTCACCGGCAGCAGCAAGAGCTTGTGAATCTAATGGTTCATATCCTTCGAGAGTAGAATAGGGTCATGGCAGTTATGACAGTCAGCGGAATTATTTTTGTGGAATGGTGAAATTGTGGAGGAGCCTCGCCGTCGCTCCTATCCCCTATTGTCACCGAATAACCTCCCACCGCCTCAAATTCCAACATCACAAATGCCGCCACCGCGGAGTCCCACAAAACACGCCTTCTTCCCCGCTTCCCGAAACTTCTCCGTAGTTCTTCATCAACAAAGCCGTTCCGTTTTGCGAACCTCCTCTTCCAAACTCGACCATCTTCAAACTCCTTCCCAATTTGAGCCCTCTTCCAAACTTCAGCTCCTCATCTTGACAACATGTCTACCGTCAACACCACCGAGCCATTGAAAGACCCCGGTGACATGATTCTTGGAACGTTGGACAATGAGACTTTGGAATTCACATGGGATCCCAAGGCTTGGAAGGAACTTGTGGGATTTCCACCAGAGGTGGTTGAGCGTATTGAAGCTGAAGAGAAGCTCTTGACTGAGGATGAACGTGAAAAGCTGCGGAAGGAACACGCTGACCTCAGTGACCTGGAGCTGTCGCTGAAGCTCCGCAGAGCAAAGCGCTTCAAAGAACGCCGGCTCAAGACCCCTGGCAAGCCAAAAGAAGCTTCTGACAAGGTGGAACCAAACCTCATCATCAGCCAAGGTGTGTTTGTGTTTTTCCTTTTTTCCTTTTTTTCTTTTTGTTGTATGATCCCAAGATCCATGACTGTCTGCGCATCTTCCACAGCCGCCCTAACTTTGCCAAAGAGAAGGAAAGTGCCATCGAGAGTCTGCAAAAGATTGCGCACGAGACAAAAATGTCAGACAACAAGGTGAAACCGAGTCCAAAGCCTAGCGTGGCCGTCCGAATGAGTGCTAACAACAAGCGCATGACAGCTGGCCGAAGCGATCGCTGCTCTTGATGAGCTCTTTACTCTGTATCAATACATTGTCGACAATCGTCTTGATGAAGCTGTTCAAGGTAACGAGCATACATTACGCGACCTTTTCAAGAAAGCTCGTATGTTTGAACGCATGTTAAACACAGTGTTTGCCGGGGTCCATGAGGCCGCAGCCGAGTACCTGAAAGGCAGCGCAAACGAGCATTACGATGTGGATAACAGAGCCAAGCTTCACTCTAACTACCTCGAGAAGGACCTTGCGCAGGACTTGGAGAACTTGGCTAACACAGATCTTGATATCCAAGACAAGCTTCAGAAGCTCTTGGGTATGGCTTTGGCGCAGTGACTCAATTCTGAGAATATTGATAGTGGTAAGTTGGCCATATATAGTGATGTGACCAAGAGTGCTGCTAACAGATCCTACTTAGCACTCGGAACAGGCGAGAACAAGACAGATGCTAGTAAGAAGACGAAGGATGCTGTTGTCGCCATCACCGAGGCGGCCAACGCCCTCAAGCTGGATGAGCCCAAATCGGATGAATGACCATTGGTAGGGACGTCGTTCCTCTGTACATGAGCATGCGACAGAAGCGGTAGACATGCTTTGGGATATTCGCATACCTTGATGTCTTGATGAAAGCCTAGGAGAGACCTAAACGGAAGTGGAGGCGGCCTTGTGCTAGCTCCCACATGTGTCTAAGACATAGTTCCTAGGGAAGCAGAAACGTTGACTTCTTCAAAACACCCGTACACTTGAACAGTGAGGTGAAAGTGAGAACTGTGCCAACGAGACGAATCATCCTCCGAAGCAATGCACAGATACTGACTAGGACAGCCAACGTCGAGTCTTGTCCTAAGCAGCAGCCATGTGATGGCCATACTCGGTGCTCGTATGATAGTCAATGTAGTTGTAAAGACCAAAGTCTCTACCGGAGACAGTGTGGTTTTGAGCGTCCTTTGATCGGCATTCCAAATCAGCTCGCAACACTTCCCCCTTTTCTACAGGTTCGCACTGAGAAATGGCACATGACAGCAGATACATAACCTTCCGAGTCATGCACTCGGTGGAGCTTGGAGGCGGTTGGACCTTCCAGCCCCCATTCCGGACACCTTCAGAACCAGATCAGGCTGCTGCGACATATACCAAATAAGTCTGTTGTTCAGACCAAAAGAAATGCAAAAAAATGTATTTGAAATTCGGACCTCCCCCAATTCGAACACGTAGGCAATTGACTCAGACGCGCAACTACTATGTTTGTCTGAGCCGTTTCAGGTACTATGTTTATCACACCGTAGCCATTGCTCTTAAACCAACAATCCCTCAGGTCTCAATTTCTTGTTAGCGAATTTCTGTCAGAATGGCTTATATATGACCTTCGCGCTTCCGTCCCAGTTCCAGACTTGCCCGCTCCCCCACTCACTTTCTTTACGTCTCAGACCTTACTGTCAACAACTGAGGTACAATCCACTGACGTTTAAGCTCAGTCAGATCCCAGACGCTTTGCAGGAAACATTAGCAAAGGTTGAGCGGAAGACTGTAAGCAAGACTGATGATCATGATAAAACTGACTGACCTGCCTTAGTTACCTAACTCAGTTCAGAAATTCATACTCTCTGAACTTAGGGAACTCCATGAAGAAACTAAGACCTTCACTCATGATGCTGCCAGTTACCAGTATATGGAGCGAGATGAGCATAGTTGTATTTCCCCGTCTGTCGCTATCTAATGCTAGCGGTTTCATCCGACCCTCATCAAGCCTCATCATCATCATCATCATCATCATCATCATAATCGACTTGCGCAGAAGCCATGCCTCGTTCCCTGACGATTGCTGCATCAGGGCCCTCCCTCCAGCGCCTTACAAGGAAGTCATCGCCCACAGTTATCAACTGTCCCTCAGATGTCCAAGTCAAGGCACCCACCTCCCTGTCATGCCCCTGCGCGAGCGGCGTTCCAACCATCGAAATCGGAACATCCTCCACTCTCACCGTAGATCCACTCGCCGTTCTTCTCAGCTGTGGGATCACCCTTGGCCCCATGCCCACGTTGTATCCGAGACCTTCCATGCCTCCCTGTCTGTGACCAGGATATTCGTACTTGTGGTATCGCTCGTCGGTGGGGAAGAGTATTGGCGTGCCGTCGCTGCTTCCCACTGCCAGGATTTCCGACTTCCCATCCTTGGCAGGGCGGAGAGCGGATTTGACGTAGAAGGAAGTGGCATGGAGGAGCGCGTGACGGAAGCCATAGATCGGACCTAGGCCTTGTACACTAGATACATGGCTTCGGCCAGGCCACACTGTCTTCTTTGAGGAGAGTTCAGGTGCGTGCCCGATGATGAGGTGTGCTGTTGAGTAAGCATACACGGAATTGTCTTTGCAAACCGTGTAAAGTCGACCGCCATCACTGCTCAAGACCATGGAGGAAAGGCCGAAATGGCGCCACTGGTTGTGGGCCTCGGGGAGTGCGGTGTAAGAGATCGGAGTATGGGGGCGGCGTCGAGACTGGTGGAGAGTGCGGATATCCCACAACTTGACAGAAGCGTTGGCTTCGGAGGATGTGATGAAAAAGTTCTCTTGGCCCGAGGGCAAGAAAGCGAGAGCGGTGACAGAGACATCACCTGCACGAATTGCGTGTTCGTGACGTGAGGGAGTGTCGCGCATCAGGTTCACATGACTGCGTTCGGTGTTGTGCGCGCCGTAGATTGAGTGGTTCGGTTGGGTATTTACGATGATGTCTTTCAGAGTCCCGGGGTTTCGATCGCCTGGTCCACGTTCGACTTGGATAACTGGACCGCTCGACGGCTTGCATCGCAAATCCCATATATGGACACTACCATCGCGGCTGCATGTTGCAAGAACACTTTTATTCGCTTGTCCTGACTGCCAGCGAATCTGCTTCACCGATGCCGAATGCCTATAAAGGACGGCAACAGTGGTTTGCGTAGTCATGTCGGTCACCATGGCTTTTTGGTCGCCAGATGCTGTGGCTAGACTGGTGTCATCATGTGTGAAGGCCATGTCGATGATAGCGTTTCGATGAGGTCGGAATGCAAGCAAAACACTTTTGAACATAGGTGCGCTGGAGTCGATTAGACGCACTCGACCCTCCTCATCTCCAATAGCCACCAAGTTGTTTGCTGCAACATGTTAGCAAGACAGCTTGCATTTTCTGGGAACGTGACTTACTGTTGAGACCAGTAGTGCAGAACGGGATGCATCGATTATTGTTCACGATACTGGCACAAAAGTGTACGTCGAGAGGAGTGCTGTAGAAGTTCTCGGTCTCATCTCTCCAGTCTAAGTAGGGAAGTCAGCATGACATGGTTGGACTCGGGAGAGGGGGCTGCTCACCATTGATCGGATATACGAAACGCTGGCGTCGAGGAGTCGAATACGATCCAAGACTCATCTGCATAAGTCTTCCGTTCAAGCCCCGACTTGCTGTCGGGACACATCGTTTGACGCTCGACTCTGGCGCTTCGTCCTCTGATTCGGAAGAATAATGCAGGTCTTGATCCACTTTGTTCTTCCTGACACATGGTGACGAGTGAATGTTGCCGGCCTCATGCTCCTCCTCGTCCTGGGTCGCCAATGCTTCTTCCTCAATCGCTTCTGTACGGTCAGGATTCGAGTTGTTGCTGGCCAGATCATCGGCTTGATGAACAAGCTTTCTTCGCTTGTTGGAGCTGTGCACTGGGCCATTGGATCGCGTCAGGTCGGCAAAGGGCCGCAGAGGGCTCGACTGGACTCCATTGCGGTTGTTTGCTGGCCGAGTGATGTCGTGCAGCGCGTGCCTCGAGTCGCCGCCCATGGTGCCATGCGAGCGCGGAGTAAAGAACTTCTTGAATTTTCTAGGTGTAATGGAGGGCTGGCGTCTCTCTTTCCGGCCATTGGTGCCGTATTTCGGAGGACCTCGGGGTGGCGACGAGGCGAAGGGAGAAGAGGCGAGCATAGACTCAGGCTGCGACGAGTTCAGCTGGGATGCATCCTCCTCGACATCCGAATGGTCGTCGGTGGCCGCCATGGTCTTGCTTGGGCTGGATGCTAATTCTGCAGGCTGAGCATAGATATTGGCGTATCTGGTGCAGGACCGGAGTCAGAGTAGGAGATAGCGTGTGGTGCGGGCGTGGTGTTGAGGAATGGCGCGAGAGGTTACTTGGGTATTCGCGGCTGTCGCGCGGAAGTCGCGCTGGATGTCCGTGAGTCGCGTTTCTGCTGCCACGCTAACCCGTTTTGGCGTAAAGAGCACTGTGGCTCGTGCGTGCGACGTGGGGGCTGCGGGCGTTGGACAGTGCACGGACGCCAGCTCTTTTTTTCACTTCAATTCTCGGTGTGGTGCCAAGATTTCGCAGTCGCCCTCAATTTCGATACTGGAGTCGCCGCCTTTTCGCGCCGGTGTCCTGCGAAACATCGCAACTCCACCACCTCTCCCCCCATTCTTGCGCAAATTCCGCCAAAATGGGTATCCAGAAGAAGCATGGTAAGGGTCGTCTCGACAAGTGGTACAAGCTTGCCAAGGAGAAGGGCTACCGCGCTCGTGCTGCCTTCAAGCTGATCCAGTTGAACAAGAAGTATGGCTTTTTGGAGAAGAGCAGGGTCCTGCTGGATCTTTGCGCCGCCCCTGGTGTATGTTGACTGCCCCCGATTCCATGACATGCGCTGACACTTCCAAGTCATGGTGTCAAGTTGCCGCCGAAACTATGCCCGTTGGCAGTCTCATCGTCGGTGTAGATCTGTCGCCCATCAAGCCCATCCCCAAGGTCATCACCTTCCAGAACGACATCACCACCGACAGTTGCCGCGCCGTCATCCGATCGCATTTCAAGACCTGGAAGGCCGATACGGTGCTTCACGATGGTGCGCCAAACGTGGGTACCGCCTGGGTGCAGGATTCTTTCAACCAGGCCGAACTGGCCCTGCAGTCCATGAAGCTGGCAACGGAATTCTTGGCTGAGGGTGGAACTTTTGTCACCAAGGTCTTCAGATCGAAGGACTACAACAGTCTGCTCTGGGTATTCAACCAGTTGTTCAGGAAGGTGGAAGCCACGAAGCCTCCGTCCTCGAGAAACGTCTCTGCCGAAATTTTCGTCGTCTGCACGGGCTACAAGGCCCCGAAGAAGATCGATCCCAGATTCTTGGACCCGCGCTCCGTCTTCGCCGAATTGTCAGACCCTACGCCAAACAACGAAGCCAAGGTCTTCAACCCTGAAGTGAAGAAGAGGAAGAGGGATGGTTACGAGGAGGGGAACTACACACAGTTCAAGGAAGTGGCGGCTGCCGAATTCATTCGAACAACTGATCCAATCGCAATTCTGGGCAGCGTAAATCGTCTGAGCTTTGGCAGTTCAGTAGATGACGAGGACAACCTTGCAGCCTTTATCGACCAACTGTCCGAAACGACTACAGAAATCCGAGCATGCTGTCATGATTTACGTGTGTTGGGAAAGAAAGAGTTTAGGTTACTGCTGAAATGGCGTTTGAATATCAGAGCAAAGTTGCCCGAACTCTTCCCCGACACGAAGAAAGTAGATGCAGCGAAAGAGGGCGAGGAGGTAGCGGAAGTGGAAGAAATGGACGAGGAGCTGAAAATCCAGAAGGAACTGCAAGATATGGCCGATAGGGAGAATGCTCACAGGAAACGCGAGCGAAGGCGACAGAACGAGAAGAAGCAAAAGGACATCATCCGAATGCAACTTAACATGAAAACTCCCACGGAAATTGGTCTGGAACAAGCTGGTCCAAATGGAGACAATGAGCCATTCAACCTGAAGACGGTCGACAAGAGCGGCGCAGTCGACAAGATCGCGAAAGGGAAAATGGCCATTGTCTCACAATCGAACACTCAGAAGGAACACGACAGCGGGATTGGTTCTTTGAGCGATGAGGATAGTGATGAGGAGGAAGACCAACTCGATACCTACCTGGACTCCATGTACGAGGAATACCAAACGCGAAAATCGGAAACCGATGCCAAGTTCCGTGCAAAGAAAGCCCGGACTGAGCACGACGATGACTGGGAGGGGTTCTCGGCAGGAGAAGATGCCAATGACAGTGATTCGCAATTGGATGAAGACAGTAGCGACGAGGGATCAGACGATGAGGGCGAGCCAAAAAGCCGTTCACTGATGACAGATCTGGACAATGACACGAAGAAGGCGGGCAGTCTATCGAAACGAGCAGCGCAATTCTTCGACCAAGACATTTTCAAAGATCTCGGCGGAGACATTGAAGAACTTGATGAGGAAGAGGCAGCCGAGGACGAGGAGTTGGAAAAGCTTGAGAAGCTTAATCTTGAAAAGGCAGCACAGTCTACAAAGAGCAAAAAGGGTGACAAGTCTAGCAAGACTGCGACTGGCAAAGCCAAGGCAAGCCAGGCGTCTACAGGCTTCGAATCCGACGGAGATGACGATATCCGAGGTGAGGACGGCGGATTCGAAGTCGTGAAGCGCGACGATCGTGACAGTCAGTGGGTCGACCAAGGTGTAACTCGCCAGGATGGCAAGTTAGGTAAGTCTACTCTATTCTCCAAGTTTCGGGAAGTCCTCAGCTAATCAACCCCACAGACATCGACATCATTACCGCAGAAGCCATGACACTCGCACAAGCCCTCGCGCGTGGTGAGAAATCCACCCACGACCTCATGGACGATGGCTTCAACAAGTACGCCTTCAAAGACCGCGACGGCCTCCCCGACTGGTTCCTCGACGACGAGCACAAGCATGACAAGCCCCACCGACCCATCAGCGCCGCCGCCGCCGCAGCCATCAAAGAGAAGCTACGAGCCCTGAACGCGCGTCCGATCAAGAAGGTGCGCGAAGCCAAGGACCGCAAGAAGTTCAAGGCAGCGCAACGACTCGAGAAACTAATGAAGAAGAGCGCGCTGCTGAATGAAGATGAGAATATGACGGAGAAGGAGAAGGCGAACAATATTGCCAAGATGATGAGCAAGGCGGCGAAGAAGAAGCCACGCAAGCAGGTCAAGGTGGTGGTGGCGAGTGGGGCGAATAGAGGTATTGCTGGACGGCCGAGGGGAGTGAAGGGCAAGTACAAGATTGTGGATGCGAGGTTGAAGAAGGACGTTAGGGGTGAGAAGAGGGCTGCTAAGAAGAGGAAGTAGAGTAGAAGTACCAGATAGGGTACATAGACAGATGATACCGCCGCGATATTAAATTGTCCACCGTAATGCAAGCTGGGTTCTTGGGAATCTCCCAAAAGCCAACATTTCTCCTGTAGTCATTTGAGAACCGCGTGAACGTGTCCATTGTCTGTTGTGCATTTTGTGTTAAGACATTGGTGAAAGAAAAGCCAACTATACGTGCCACTGAGATGCTCGCCCCTACCAGTAATTATCTCATTCATTCAGGTACTGCATCCCAGCTCTGCCACAACATGAACATCAGAGGCCTGACGTCATCTGGATTAATGATTCAAATTCAATCTGGTTGACCACTTCCAAGTCAGGTCTTGAAACTGCAATCAACTAATCATGGAGTTATACATCGCGGAAAAGACAACTGACAGAGGAATCGGTCTCCAATGCGCCGTCTGAAACAGCTTGGTGGGGGTGGGGTTTGCGACATTTCAATTACCCTCACAGTCGTCCCCTTTTCCTCTTGGGTTCATCTTGATGTATTCAACCGGTA
Organism: Cyclaneusma minus; assembly: GCA_037179335.1. Taxonomy (NCBI): domain Eukaryota; kingdom Fungi; phylum Ascomycota; class Leotiomycetes; order Marthamycetales; family Marthamycetaceae; genus Cyclaneusma; species Cyclaneusma minus. The sequence goes on from JAKZHN010000012.1 coordinate 45,536, forward strand.
TCACGCTGCGAGAGTATCAGAGTGCCTTTCCAAATCAAAGAGGGCCTCAACAACAACAAAAAAACAGAGGAAAAAAGACATTGAGAAAATCTTACATACTGATACATACGCCCAGAGCCCCGCATTAGGCTGCGGTACTTTATTATCTTCATCTTCCTGAGGAACGCGGATCGAAATCGAATTTGGGCACTCTGCCCTAAGACAAGGATTCATACAGCGATATGCAGTGACCATTGCGTTAAAGAGCGCATAAGCATCGATGAGAGAACTGTTGGAGATTTGGCTGTGCATGGTAAAACTGGGGTGCTTCTGGTAGCAAGACCTCGCTGCCTCGGATGATACTTGGTCCAGTCAGGCTCCTTAGAAGAATCTGGTAAACATGGGAGTATCCCTGTGTGCTCCTGCGGACAGTGTAGGCTGACAACCTTTCAAGGCAATTCCTATTCATTCATTACACCGAGAAATCACTCACGATCAAGAAGCGAAATGCAAGATGATGTACTGGGAACCTTCATTCATTCATTACACACTACTACTAATCCGTTCCAGTATTCCACCACATTGCAAAAGACAGTGTCATGAAGCATGAATGGTATCGTAAACATCGTACTCCGAGTAAGAGAAGCACACCCGGGGAAGCCCAAACACCTTCTCCGATGCTAGCAATGCCTCAGTGTGGAAGCGTACAAGAGCGTCATTCACCGCTCCGAGTTTTCGGTCTTGACGACCCACAGACCCCACAGATCTCACACTCGACGAAGCGCTGCTCAGTAGATGCTGGTGTTGAAAGTGGGGCTGGAAGGAGTAACTTCAAGGATGGCAGGTCCACACAGGATGTTGGAATCACTGAGGTTACCGGTGTTGTCCTTGGTCAAGAAAGCGTACGACTGCCCGGAAAGCTGCTCAGGCACTGATGCAACAACCATGGTGTCGTTGACGCTGGAAGGCGCAACGGGGATGATGTCCAAACCGCTGATGAAGGTGACGAAGAAGTCGCCCTCAGGGATCATCTCAGGCATCAGCGTAACATCGGCAACGGTCGATGTAGGGAGGCCGGAGACAAGAGTAAGAGGTGGGTATGCCATGACGGGAAGAGCCTGGTTGGAGCTGGGGCATGACTTGATGAACTGGCTGGCGATGCTGTAGACAGCGTTCAAGCCCATAGGGGTACCGAAAACGTTTGCCATAGGGACTTCGCCGGTGGCGTTGCGCTCAGTAGCTTGGTGGAGGGCCTCAGTGACGAGAATTGCTCCGGCGGCGGTCAAGTAAGCCTTAGAGGTTATGTCTTGGGCGGCGCCGAGGTAGGCGGAAACACCAACACCCTCGATGACAGAGGCTAGAGCGACGAAAGACGCAGGGTCGGACATGGGGAAGTCGTATTCACATGCAGCGACGGGAGTGGCACCGGCAGCGGTCAGACCGGCCTCGAGGTACTGGACATGGCCTTCCTCGTCGTGGGCGATGAACTTGAGCTGGTTGTAGAACTCGGGAGTGAAGCCGGCGTCCGTGAAGTTGTCGACAGACCACATGGAAAGGGCCTGCTTGTAGAAGACGTTCTCGAGATGCTCGAGCTGTGGGAAGCAGTCAGTAACGTGGAGAAGGCGAGTGTGGGCAAGAGATAGCATACAGTCAAGGCGTATTGGAGGATGTCGGCATCAATGTCCATGGCCTGTCTCTTGCTCATGGTAGGGAGAGCAGATGATGTGGAGGCAACGGCCACGAGGGCAGCGGCGGCAGTAGAGAAATGCATTGTGGAGTAAGAGAGTAGCAAGTAAGAGTATGAGCAACGTGAAATGTCTGGAGTGGAGTCTTTCGGTGGATGAGAATGATGATGATTGATGAAGAAACTTGGTCGAGGAAAAGAAGAGAGCCGGTCGATGTACTTATATGAGCAGCGATCTTGCTCTTGCCGTCAATACAGTTGCTCTGGTTTCCAAGCAACAGCTGCCAAGTTGAGCTTCGCCTTCCGTTACGTCAATTGGGGCCTTCCCCGGGAAGCTGGCAGGCCGGTGGAAGAGACAAGTTGAGAGCTCGGCACTATTGCTTTGTTCCTTCTCGCAAGTGAGGGCGAGCTAGGCCCAGTGGCATTCTTCCTCCCCACAAATGCTCTCATCACTGCGCTTGGCCACTACCGGAGATACTTAGTCGCGCGAGACCTGACTATGTGATGCGCAAGGAACTTCCCATTCTTTGCAGTGCCCACATAGCAGCTGGAGCTTGTAATTCTCCGGGCTTCTAGCTTCCAAAGCTCTTGCTGCTTACCTAGCGATGCCGCTTGTAGTGACTGCCACAGCTGCTGTTTTGGGAAATTGAGCAGTTGACAATGGCATCGCGCGAGGCAAGCGTGCTCCCCAAGTCCCTTCCCGCAAGCCTCGCTCGTCATATGGAAGGCAACATCGAACATCGCTCTCAGAGAAACTGAGGCTTGGGGAACCGCTCTCGAGGAATCCGAGCCAATCTGGGAAGAGAGAAATCGAAAGCAAATGAAAAGCCCATTAGTGCTTGCTCACCGGCCTTGTGGGATGCATTAGCAGTATGCCACTCCGGCTGCTCATCCATCCGTCGCGTTGCTCTTCGATGGATGCTACGCTGTCGTCGAAATAATGTTCGGTGGGTCTCTGCGACAAGTCCATGTTCGCCAAGTGTGCGCTGTCATTCGTCAGAGGCCACTTTGACGTCGGGAGCGTCCACAGCCGGGAAGCTGGAGTCTTCGCCACTCCACCATTCTTCTGAATAGCTGCTTGCATGTCAGCATAATGCACTGTTTGACTATTGTCAGGACTGTCGTCCACCTGCTGGCGTGAATTCTATTCTTTGTATCTCTATGACAAATCACAGTTACTCGAAGTGCTCGTCATAGACTTGTCGCTTGTCAGCTTGTCAATACTAAGTACCAACTGACATTCCGATATAGGTACCCAATAGAAACATGCACTTGCTTAACCGACTTCCAGCTTTCGATAGGGGCCTCTCCCAACTTCCTTCTATCGGACGTGCAGAAATAATAAAATCTTAGATTTTGGGAAATTCTAGACTCTGGAAAAATTTTCGAATCCAAGTGGGAATTGGGTTTACGGACTTCTTTCTTGCCGGTTATAAGAATAAGGCTCGTGAGACCAATATATAGGGTATTCGTGATCCGCAACAAATTCGTGCAACAGAACTCACTTTTTAATTTTTATGCAATATATAGCCACTCCATAGGATTTACGTGTAGTGTGCTAGGTGCTTGCAAATGCCGTGGTTCAAGCTTTTCATGGCTGCATAAAATGGACCGGCAGATGGGAGTCGGAATGGCGCAGGATTCTATCATTCTGGAAACGATAAAGGCCAGTGGACTAATAGTGATAGTGCCAAGAATTGACTGAAAATGGTACCGGCGCTGACGAATCAGCATCAACCAGTCAGTGACTTTCGGAAACGGGCTTGTGGTTTAGTGGTATAATACTCCCTTAGCATGGGAGTGGTCCGGGGTTCGATTCCCCGCGAGTCCAATAGTTGGAGGTTCAATTCCTTCGTTATCTACGTATTATCTGTTTTTGTTGAGATGTCTTTTGGGATAAAGCAGCAGAAGTTTTTTTTTTCTGTCATCTACATCTCATCATCGTCATGCAATGAATCGGATTTCTCTTGTACAAAGGCTTGCTAGGTAACAGGCTCTTTCACTTTTGCAAACCATACTTGTTGCTTTCAAAGCCCTGATGCCTGTAAGGGAACAAAATGTAGAATGTGGGCTCATTGGATACCTCACCTGTCAGTGTCTTAAACGAATCGATAAATATCTTGTATCCTTACTCAAGTCCTACTAATTCTTGCTAGAAGGAAAAGATCTGGGGAGGGAAGAGAGTCAGAAGACTCGGTCTTCTCATGTCCTCCAAGTGACATGTAAATATTTTGGTCCAGCAGTCAGCATCTTGACATGTCTCATCATCTTCACCTCCCTGCGGACAGCCCTCGAATTAGGAAGCAGTGCGCTCCAAAACATGATTGAAGTCACCGAACAGCCAAATCCATAATTCATGTTTTACAAGTTGCAATTTCTCATTTCATACTCGATGGGCTTTTGTTGCAAATCCATACTGGTGATACCAGTTTTCTTCGAGTCCTATTACGAGCTGACCACTTACAAAAGACAGATGCTTCGATCCGTTCATACCAAGTTCTACAAGCTTTGGCTCTACTTCTAGACCCCGAATTACTTCCAAATGTTTCCAAGTGCTTATCGTCCTGAACCCTAGGTTTAGTCGCATCAGTATATCCATGTTGGTGACACAAGTGATACTTGCTTCACTGCCGTCTGCCGTCTGTCACTACTCTAGATCTCAGCTGGAAGCTAGGGGCTATTGGCTGCTTTTTCTAATTGGCTAAATCCAAACCTGAGAGTATTTCAAACTGAATGACCCGTATCCCGCAACTCAAAGTATATTCATTGAATCATTTTGACAACTCTGATCAGTCATCACACCGCAGGAAAAGCGATAACTGGGGGACTTCACTCATCTCTGACAACTGACGACTCTCATCACTCTCCACCGGAAGGGAAATACCAAAGCATTACCCGCCAAGCATAAGATTCCACGAATCCGGCCGGCCCCTCTAGCTAATCAGCTATATTGCAGCCACCTAAGACTCCAATACGGCATACCTCTCGCCGTCTCCCCAATCCGGTAGGGTAAATATCGGATTTCCAAGATCCTGGGAAGACCCGAGTAAGAATCACATCTATGGAAGCGAGTCTGCGGGTCTGATCCTGTGACCTCTGAGAGACCCAGATGGAAATGCAGGAATGCAGCTATGCATATGCATAATGCAAGCTTGCCTCTTGACTCTTCACTCAAATCGCCAGAGGCGAGAGAAGCAAGGCAAATCTAGCAACTAAGTCCAATTCATGAAACCTGAAGTGAGTCTTCCTCGATCAGCTAGGGTTTTCTAGGTTCTCACACCCCTCGCTCTCAAAGCAGGAATTTCTCAAAGCTGACCATACCTCGATATCTTTCACCTTCCCATGGTTCTCACCTTCCCCAAGTTCGCCGTACGACACCTGTTCTACCATAACCTCACCACGTGTGCCAATCTCGGTGCACATTCAACCGAGCCACTCAGCCCCTCTCCCCCCACACCCACCTGCCACCAGTTCGTCATCCAAGTCCCAGAAATTCCATTATCATATCACAATCACCCGGAGGCCGGAGCCCCGTCCCCATGTGGCATGATCCCAAGATGTGTACTACCGGATGCGTCAGTAGTCACCAGAAAATCTTGCAGATTGCGGGGAAAGGGCCGAGCCACAACTGTACCGTGTCGCGTGGCCGCCAAAGTCGAGGCGGGGGGATGTCCGTATATACATATGTATGCCCTTTGGCCAACGAAGATCCGGGTAGTCTGGGGTACATGATGCAGATGCAAGGCTGGCTCGGCACATATGCAATGGGCAAAAGGGAACCAGCAAGGTGGCTACGGCGTCGGCGGCTACCGCGATTCTCTGGCCCTCAGGTCCTCCACCCACTTCCCGTGGTGGAACTCATAGTCTTGGCCAGGCAGGAATCTTGGAATCCCAGCTCTCCTTCCCACCTCACGCAATCGCGTTTCTCCGCTAGGTACTTGTGCGCATAAGGGACGATATCATCATATCACTCACATCCTCACCACCCCCCAAGATCTAAACGGCTCCACGCTCTACAATGCCGCATTTTTAATCTATAATCAGCCACTCTCATTCGACATTAACTCACTACACAACGAAATAACGCACACACCCCTCTCAAGGGTCTTCCCAAGAGTTCTTTTCAAAATTCTTCTTCGCTGCTTGAACTTCGAGACTAGGCTTATTCCCCCGACCTCCCCCATGTCACGCCCACCACCAAAAAGCCCTGCCGCCATCATCCAGCCAATCTGCTTGCTTCCCCCTTTTCGACTGACTGGACACACGCTTGCGCAAAAGTGGGAAAAAATGACACACCAACACCCCCTGGGCCAGTAAGTAAGTGGGCAAGCAACCCTGCCATGCCTTCGAAGCAAAAGAACGCAACAAATTTCCTATTTCACGGACCGACCAAATCCCGTGGGACCAAACCCAACTGATCTTGTCTCTATATAATATGCCTCTCTCTGCCTCTCTCTGTCTTCCAAAAAAAAAATACAATATAAATAAATAGAAAGCGCGTCTTTCCTGTGAAAGATATTCAAGACAACAATCGTGAACATTCGATTCGTCGTAAACTGCGTGGAAAGATAAAGAATCTGTTGTTGTTTTCGTACGCAGCAGGCTGAATTTCGGAAACTGTCTTGCCGAACTCGCTGTGTGCCAAGGTAGTGTGCCACCCACCACCGCCACCTACTCCCACCCCCTTCTTTCTTTCCTGTATAATTGATGTGCCGATATAACCACCATGTCGCTGCTGGCATGATCCTCGTCGTCGATCTCCCCGCCCGCGGCAGGGCTCGCATGGTGTGTCCGCGCATGCTTCCCCGGGCCGGCGCGGCTGATTCTTTCTCTCGGAATAAATTCTGATGAACGTGGCACTGATAGCCCCAGACTTGCTCGAATATCGAATAATGTCTCTCGATAAAAACATCATAGAAAACCCGATTCGGCCAGAACCCTACAAGAAGAACACGTATTGAGTAAGCCTCAGTCCCTCAAAACTTTTTTTTGCGATCATTGGACACGGGAATTGTGCACTCCCTCACAAGAAAATATGTTTTTTCAAAAGAAAAAAAAGAAACCCTGGTCAGAAAGTTACGCCTCTAGGCCAGCCCGATTGACGCTAGTCTACCACATTAGGCGGTTAGAGTTTGTATTTACCCCCAGGGCATACCTCGGGCATACCCCACATCTCGCTTCTCAGCATTCACATACCTCACAATCTTCTCGTCTTCGCGCTCTCTTGGCTCGACCATCAGACTCTTATCATACATCTCGTGCACATCGCCTGCCGCTTGCATATTGCTCAGGATATATTCTTGCAGCTCCGGCACTGGTTGCAGCGGATATGGAACATTCTGGTACTGCTGGATATCACGGATGACTTCGGCTGTCTTGGCGCGCTTTGCAAAGTTGATGAGGGTCGATTTCTTGATGATACTGGGGATACCGTCCTCGATGAAGGTCAGGTCGGTGAGATAGACACCTGGGATTTGATCTCGTTAGCGAGGAAGACAGTCAGAGCAGGATGAGGTGAAATGAGTAGGGAATCAAATACCGAAAAATGGAATGCAGGGTGGATTGGCAAGGTGTAGTGATTCGCGGTATTCGCCAAAGTTCTTGGTGCTGTTCATGAGTCGTCGCATTTGTTCAAGCACAGTGATAGTTCTTGCGGGAACCTGATCCCACGTCCGCTTCAAGCGATGAATAGGGGCCGTGCCGAGCGCAGAGATAATGGATGTCAATGTCGAGTAGTTGTTCAAGCCGCGGCATTTCTAGAAAGAGTCAGCAAATGAGAGTATTATTTCGACGACAGAGACGTACGTCTGCAACGGCAACAAAGTGCTTGATGACCACCACGCGTTTCTTGACATCGAGCTGAGTCAGGATCATCTCCGCGACCCAGTTCGTCAGCTGGTTAGAATGCAAGATCAAAGCCTTGACGTTGGGTGCCGGCTCGGGGTCATTTTCGCCGACCTTCTTCTGCCATGTCTTGTTGAGACACTCCGTTGGTTTGATCTTGCCGTAGAGCTTCGACTCGACGATTGTCAGCTGTCGAGCAAACTCAGTGACATCGATATCCAAAAATTTGAGTTTGCGCATGTTCTTGGGCATGATTGGTTGTGGGGTATTCTGGCCCAGCGTCAAGACAAGACCCTTTCCTGTATCTTGTCCCCGCAGGCGCTTCTCAAGGATCGTCATCAGAGGCCCGGAGCCAGGAGTCTCGGTCGTCTTCACCGTATCTCTGGCAAAGGTATATACGTCACGGATGAGTTGCTTCGTTTCCTCGCTCTGGTCTTCCATCCAAAAATTATCGAACCAATTCTTCAGAATGTTCACAACTCTGAATCTGATCGGTTTCTGTTTTCGATCCCTCCAAACCTCGTAATCTCCTTGCGCCAATCCCTCAGGTGGCTGCACTTGAAATCTCCGTACGAGCATCTCAAACAACTCCCGTGCCGTCGTGAAAGATCGATATGTGAGTAGGAATGTGGCATTAAAGTTGGAGTCTAGCTTGTCGTGACGAGTAAGCTGTTCCACAAGGGCAAGTAGCGTACCACCCTTGAGGGTTGGAGGTGTTGCTTTCATGTCGTAGGATATATCGGCTTCATGATCCAAAGTTAAAAAGTCAGGCGTTTCATCATTAGGGTTATTTCTGACGAGGCCAGGCGGTGCCGGATCTTCTCCAAAGAATTTCTTGACTTTCGAATTCTCCCCCTTTCGGTATGTAGATGGTAGCGGATCCAGACCTTCGGAGAAAGAGGCGGACTGGCCAATAACACCCAGTCCCGGAGGTCGAAGACCTTGCAATCCCCCTCGCGAATCATTTCGCTGGTGTGAACGGTCATATGGCATGCTTTCGCCCCGGCGCGGATCACGAGATCGGTACTCTTCTCGAGGAGGAGACCTGGGCTCTTGTTGAGAAGTCATCTGGACTTGCTCTCTTAGTAGCTGCAGACAGAAACCAATATGCGAAGCGTTCGTCTCCAATAGCCGCGCGCAGGTTCGTACATAATTCAGGCGGTCTTCCAACGAGTCTCCGCGAACTTCGGTCCATTCGTCTCCGAGCGGTCCAGCAACAGCCTGGCATCCCATGATTAAATCTGACATGTTATCGTACAAGCTTTGCTTATGAGTGCCAAAGTCGAGCAGTTGAGGATTCTGAAAGCTGGTACCCAGGGACGAGAGGTTTATCGACTCGATAGCTGAGAGCCATGGCTTGAACATTTCCAAGACCTTGCCGCCAGCAGTGCATACATTATTCGAAATCAATTCGTGTCGGTATGGCGAGATGATCTTGTCAGTGACAACGAGGTGTTCCTCCAGCCGTCGTATACTTGAAATGAGCATCCTCTTGAGATCGTCAAGTCGTTCAGTCAAATTCGCATCGAGAATAGCTGTTGGTTCCGGTGCAGCATCGTCTTCATCCAAGAAATTCGAAGTCATAGGGTCTCTGGATCCAAGACCGTTGTTCTGCCAATTTCCACCAGTTGTACTACCAATGACAAAACCTGGCAGTAGTCGAGGAATATCCTCCCCTCTCTGTTGCCTTGCCACTTCGACGTAGCTAAAAACACCCTGTAAAACACCATCGGCTTCCTGTAGACACTTCTGGTACGATTCCGCGTTCGGCCAATCGGCTGCAGCAATGTGCGAGGAGATGACAAGCTTCGAGAATTTCGACATCATATCGCGGAAATGGGGATACAGAGCTTTATTCGTTGAGATAATCGAGGGTTGACCAGAATGGTTGTCTGTTGTCCCTGAACCAGCCGCTAGCAGTAACCGCAAGTGGTCAGAGATATCCTCTGCCTTTCGCACATATTCCGAACGATTGCCATTGTTGATGACATCTCGATACCGGTCGATGGCCTGCTTCATGTTCGCTACTAGCCTATTCCACGTAAGAGGAGCAGCTGCACCATCATCGAAAAAGGATCGTGGTAAATTGGCTGCGCGCCCGGCTGCGTTGGATGTGAAGGTTAGGGAAGGTTTGATTGCAAGGCCGCTCGATTGGTTGGTAGTAAAGGTGTCTGTCCGCGCGCGAGAGACTGATGACATACCGGATATAGAATCCATGGAAGTTGCAGGCGAGACTCCGTTGGAAGCAAGTGATCGCTGTCTTCGTGGCTACATCGAAAGTTAGGAATTGCAAATCAGGGATTGGGACTACAGCATTAGCCTTACCAGACCCGACAACATCAGAGCCTCTCCTTCCAATTCTGACGCCGAATCGCCCGTGTCGTCCTCCTCGTCTTGCATATAACCCCGTGCCATCAGCTCAGGAGGTGGCCGCGACTTGTCAGGGACACTAAAATTCATGCGATCTCGCGGGCCGCTTTCGCTGGTCGAAGAAGGCGATTCCAATGGTAATTCCATGCTACTTTCACCGGTCATTGTGTTGAAGTAAAACAAACGGCCGTCCGGTGTTGCCTGCGGTATCCAAAAATCGGCTCGCGCCTTCTCAACAGTACTCGTTCCCTCCATGGGCAACTGCGACAAGTCGTCCCTCTCGGAATCGGCATCCTCGTCATCGTACTGGTCATCGTAATCATCTCCATCATCGTCCTCGTCGTCCTCATCATCCAAATGATCGTACGGCTGCGGCCGGCCCTCTAATATATCGTCCGGACTGGCTATAACCTGACAATAATTGCTCGGAAACCATCCTCGCACGCCATTAATGACACCATCCCACCAGCCACTCTCCAGCTGCGTGATGACCTGGATGACATCGCCTTCGTGGAAGCTCAGACTCGTCCGGTCGTCAGCCTCGTAGTCATACAGCGCACGCACATACATCACCGGCAGCGGCGCAGCTCCCGAATAGCCGTTCATGGAAAAGTGTTTCAGCAGCGATTGTGGAATCGCTGGCGAAGCTAGAGTCTGAGGACGCGCTGCACGGCCGCTGGCAGTGGCAGAAAAGGGGTCGAGTCGGTCGTCGTCTTTCGGCGAGTTCGCGGCCGTGGTGGACGGGCTGTAGTCCAGGAAGATCTCGGTCTGGTTGACCTCGAGGTCGCCGGACTTGGTGATCAGCGGTTCAGTCTGGCTGGTTTTGGGTTCCGAGAGCACAGAATCAGTCATGAGCATGGTGAGCTGGGACTGCTCTACTGCGCCCGAGTCATCATGGTGGTGGCAGACAGGCTCGGGTCGAGATCAGGGTGACAAGTTCAGCGGGCGGTGGCGTGCTGTTGCGCGGCTGGAATGCTTTGGAGCACTGAGCATGGAGAGGCAAGAATGAGATCAGGCGGTGGCCGGAGTCGTTTCGATGCAGCTCTCTCTGGGCGGGTATTTGGACCAGTTTCCACTTTGGGCGGGTAATGGACACCGGCGTGGAGGCTTGGTCGGCCGGCGATTGGATGTGGTGCAGCAGCGTCTGCTTCTGGCACGCGCGGCCAGGGCTGAACAGCGGGCGCCTTTGGATTTGATGGGTACTAAGGTTGACAGCAAGTCTTGCAATGCAGCTCTGTTCTCGCACGAAGGATGCTTCTCAGGATTGGGGGGAGGAAGAGAGAAAGGTGGCCGCTGGGCTGTCCTCTCGCTGAGAGGTTCCGGGTGTGTGGGCTCTGGTGCACTCTGCGCTCTTTTCGTGAGGCTAGAACGAAAGTGCTGTGGAGAATGGGCCCTCAGGGTCAAGGAACTGAGACTGGGGCAATGGCGGCCGCCGTGATAAGGGCTCCATATCACATCTCCATGTCATTTAGTCTGCTCCTGAATGCCCACGACTGCTGACCACCTCGTCGACTGGTATTTTTGTCATCCATATTCCCGTCTATTTATTTAGATTGTACAGATTTGTTTACTCGCTACGGGTTGTGTGCGACGGTCTTTGCGACAGGCATCCTCTCGCTCAATCGCCGGGCGCTCAAATGCCGACCCCTTCGAGACTCGGTCTTGGCTGCGGCAGCGAAGAGCGAATAAAGGCCCAGCTGGCATCGCCCCGCGCTTCGATCCAACTCTGTGGCACCCGAGAGACACCAGCGATGTTGGAAAAGGCACGAGTACTCAGTCCAGTACCTCCACGGTCAGAAGCACATCAGAGCACTGTCATGCGATCCTGACGATCGCCAACTCTGACCGCGATCTCCCATTACCTATTTGACGCCAGCATTGCGCAAAAGAGCCGTAGCAGAGAGTCTCGATCGAACTGAAACGGGAGATGGACAGTCGCACGGCTAAGGGCCAGCTAAGACCTTGGAGCGGACTTAGCCCCAAGCCTCCCGTTCCTTTGTATAAGGAGGCCGAAAGCAATTCCACTTTTAATTGTGCAATCACACTCGTCACATTATGCAGACTACCAAGCTTCCACTCGCCAGATTCGGGGAACCTCTGAGCCAAGACCACCCGCGGCTGGTGCCGCACAAGACCCAGGGGGCGTTAATGGGTCCTCCCAGGATGCTGTGGCACGCAAGATCACGATGCTGGTGTCACCGTCAGCGTGACGGGCAGACTGAGGGATTCAACTCATCCTCGAGTACCGCTAAACATCCAGGATGAAAGCAAGCGATGACAATCCACCTGTGCAATTAAAAATAACCCGACAACGACCCACACGATGATTAGAAACGGACCAAAATCGAGTTTCGGATTTGTAACTTCAACTTGGATGATGAAGAGCAAATTGAACTGAAAATAAATTGGAGAAATGGAAGTCGTGCTCAACGACTTCACAGTCCCACAACCTCAAGATCTCTTTTGCCCCGGCATCCACTGATTCAAGAGCCACCCGGCCTCGCGATGACAACGTCGAAAAGAAGCTCTGAACTTCAGAGTAAAATTGTGAACTCTGCTTCTCCAACTTCTCAAGTTCCAAGTCCCAGCTCACCGTCTTCAAAATCCATCAGTTCGTTCAGAACATGTTCAGTTGGTCTAGACTGAAGGGACCCGGCCGGTGGGAACTGTTGATCTGATCCATGAGCCCACCAATGCCACGTGGCTGGCTAGTCGGGGTGAGAGCAAGGGGGTAGCGACAAGGATGATGGAGAACTTTTCAATTGACCCTCGAAGCTTCAAGCGACTCTTCTGCTTTGGGAATGGATAGATTTGGGTAATGTAAAGTGGTACTTATAATAGGGGGTAGCTATTGCGGGTTACCAAGGTAACTGGAGTAGAGCAGCAGAGAGCAAAGCAATCAATTTCAATGTTCGGAATTTGAAATTCTGGGAGGGCTTGGGGACGTACAAGCCCTCCACATGCTCTAGGTGAAAAGCACAAAATGCATATAAAATTCAGAAAACGAAATCAAATGCACAATATACCACCCCAAAACCGGGGAAGCACAAAGAGCACTGAAAAAGCAACTTGAACCATCCAGCACAACTCACAGCGTGAACGACGAGTTTTTCCCGGAGCAAATATGCTTCAATGTGACGAAAAAACGGTGGACCTCAGAAATAAACGGGTCTTCCGAACAGATCAATACCGGGCCCCCAGTCACGCTAGTCCGCGGCATCCGGGAACTGGGTACATGTACAAGTCTGCTATCGTGGTGGGTCGTATGGGCCCTGCAGCACGCCTGCACCAAACGCTTGGGACTTCACGATCCTCGCGGACCCGCGCTCAAGAGAATGATAGGGAATGTGAGAAGATGCCGAGTCCGGCACATCTCAGAGCGAGACGCCTCAATCAGGATACGAAGAGGTCTCGAGTACATACGAAATGGACGTGAGTATGAAAGGTGGGAAGGTGGTGTTTGCTTCAATCCTTTTAGGATCGAGGATCCGATAGAGTAGCACAGCTTGAAAACTCTTAGCTGGAACCGGTAAGAGGGGTGATTTTCAGGAACGGATACTAAACGAGAACGTTGCAGCTTGTGGGATGTGACCGTTTTGACTTTCGTAACTTTTATTTTGATCAGCCTGTCCCTCCCCCTCCATTCATCAGATTGACATCAGAATACGACACCCCGCCAAGCGCTCAGACCATTATTGAAGAAGAAGCAAAGAGACCGTCGACTTACATATATGCTCCTGATCAAAATGGCGTTCCGCGGATTTTGCGGACGAGCGACAACTGTACCGCCTGTGCGACCGAAGCAGGAGTTTGGGACGTAACCTTCAAAGCGACCGGGGAACTTCGAAAAGAGATTGATGCCGCCTGCTAGATCGACCTGCTCGTCCGTTGACGTTAAACGTATGCAAGTAGGCTAGCCTTCCAAGAAATTCTCAAGTTCCACGAGGTGATCTCGGTGATCTGCCAGGGGCCACAAAGTAGTAGTTAGTAGCGAAGTAGTATCACAATCTCAAAACGGAACGAGGGGCTTGGTCCTTCCGCAGATTGAACCTGACATTTTTTTCCTGTCGATACGGTGCGGCCGTTGGATCCAGGGGATGACAGCCGCAGCTGAGGGGTTGAATATCTTTCAGAAGTCCGAAGCTCGTGGAGTAAACACTCGATCCCTCAAACTGGCAGACTCGTGGTCTGTCGGAGATGGAGAAGCACTGTGACGGTCCATCGTCTGCACCACCGTCCACCAGCTGCCAACACACGTCCGATGATGGTGCCTCGTTGGCGGCCACTTTCGTTCGCGCGTGGGGGTTTAAGTAGACGCGCCGCCCCGCGCCGCTGCCGTTGCGAGGGGTCGGGCTGAGATGAGCTGAGATTCATGTTGAGGGAGGGGACACTTGATCCTGCCGTGGTGAAGAGAATTTTCTCACCAGACCCGGGGAGTATGATAAGAACGCACAGTCATCCGGAAATAACATATAGGAGAAGCTGCTGTGCCTTGATGTCCTGTTGCTCTGATATCGGTAGTGTTGGCTGTGTTGCAACAGTGTCTTCAAGCAACAGCTCGGAGCGGAGTATGCCTCCTGAGTAGTATGATTTTCCTCCGGACCTTGCTCGGAGAAATCATGCAAAACAATTCGGAATCGCTGCTGAAGCCAATAACGGATAGAAAGCGGTTCTAAGGTTCTATATTCCAAACATTGCGGTCAAGCACAAGTCCGTGGCAGCTCTGGGCGCAGAGTATTCATTGGCAAAGGGGCGCCCCCTTGGGCTTAGCAGTCCAGCGAACGGACGTTCCTAGGCTAAAGAAAGAACAGGATTCCGGTATCCGTGTGAATAAGTGTCCCCGTTAATTGAAGGATAGATCACAGAACCCCTTGCGGAAGCACTCTACCTGAGGTGCGCACACCCACCTGGCCCCTCAACCACGATGCTCGGTGCAGAAACATCGAAAGGGACGGCCCAGATCCCCTCTTCCAAAGCTTCCAGAAGGATTTCGTGGTGGATGACGGAAGGTGAAATTGGTGGTCAGCCTCGCGATAGCGATCGATGCCGTGTGCATGATATGTAAGGCGTGGGATTCGCCCCGCCCCCCTAAAGCAGTGGAGCCGGTTGCCCCTTGGCCGGCGGGGCTTTTGTGCTTTATTTCGCGGAGCTGCATGGATTGCTATTCTGGGAAGAACATCATTTCTTCGCCTTGAGCCGTCGAGGGAGCAACGGGCGTCGGTCCTGGGTGCTGGCGATGCTGCACTTGCTCATCTCGGGGCTGTCGTGTCTGCTTTTTCGGCCAGGCTCAGCGCCGCGATGCTCGTTTTGGGCCAGCCGGATTCGCAGAAAATTAGAGTGTCGAAAGGAGGGGTGAGAAAGCATCATGGTGCTATTGCGTCAACCGCGATAGTCATCACGTCCCTGTCATCACCGCACCGCAGAGATGTCGCGTCTGGGTGTGATTGTCTTCGCTGCTGTACGACTGCTGCTGCCGCCGCCCCTCCGGCCGGTAGAGGAGTGTCTACGAGATCTCGACGCCAACACGATCTTCCGGCGTCCTCGGATTGCAGACATTCGGCATGTTGAGACCCAAAGCGGCTACATGTAGGCCTTGGCAGCGCGGAAGGCTCGTGTCTCGTCCGCAAGGGCGGCGCTGAGGGAGGCTGGAAGAAGTGTTGGTCCTGGTCGCTTGTACGGTTGTACCAATGCGCCAACGTTGTTAGGAAAAGCACCCGTCTGCACGCTGCAGCGAACATGAGCATCGCATCCGCGCCGAGCGGTGATTGGGAGCAGCTCGACCCTGTACTACAGCAGCAAATATGTGGCCTGCCAAACAAGACGGGCCTGAAGCTTGATTGACTCGTGAAATGGACAGGACTCAACCAACACAGAGAGAGAGCGAGGCGGCGTGGATGCCAAGTACCTCCCGAGCAGCAGGCTGGACAATAGCGAGAGTACACATGGCCCGCCCCGCTCGGGATTGACGACACCGTTCCCAGGAATTGCCAGAGTCGGTGACGGGAGTCCAGTAGTGGGAGAGAGGGGTTCACGGCCACCACTTGATGGCCTCCATCGCGTCCGTCTGGTCGTCTCATCTCACTTGAAGGCTGGCGTTGCGACTTGCGTTGCTGCGGGAGGCGGGAATCGGGATTGATGCAAGTTAGGCAGCTGGAGCACAAAGCGGCGCTGGTCCCCCCCGGTCTTGCACCAGAGTCCACTTAATTTTTCCAAGGGGGGGTTCAACTCACAGGCATCAAACTGGGCGGCCAGCCCCTCCCTCTAAAGCCTCGCCGTCCGTCGCTCCAGTCCTCCCTTTTCATCCTCCCCCTCCACCAAAAAGTCAACACCACCACGCAAAAAAAGGATCCCCGTTTCCCCGGCCGCTGCTGTCTCTCTTTTTCGTTCGAATCTCCCACTTTGTAATCCTTCCGTCGATTTTCTTGATCAAGTCGGCCTCGCCTTTCTCTGCCACTCCAACAGCGACGCATCATTCCGCCGTCATAATCTCGCCCGTCGCAAACGCAGGCGACGCGCTTCCTAACCACCACCACCGCACACCCATGCCCGAATATTTCTCAGTAATGCTCAATACATCCACCGCGACCTCCGCTGCACTTTAAACCACACGCCTGCGCTTGCGGTCCCAGGAAGACGATATTCAACCATCCGTCTTGCGCCCCAAGCACACCTCCTCGTCCGCTACCTCACATCGCAATGGCCGGTGCCATCGTGCTCCCTTCGGCCATGCCGGCTTCAGCCAGCTCGACCCCGTCCATGCGGAAGTCTTCACTTGCGCCGGAGAAGAAGTACAAGTGCCAGTTCTGCAATCGCGCCTTCAGTCGCAGTGAACATCGCAGTCGGCACGAGAGATCGCGTACGTCAACTTCCCCTCCCAACGCCACCTTTCAACATCGCGTGGGGCGCATCAACCTTGGCACCTCCGCCATCAACCTCACCCGAGTCTGATTGCTAACTCGCATTTACAGATACCAAGGAGCGTCCCTTCAAGTGTTTGAAGTGCCGCAGCACCTTTGTTCGCCGAGATCTCCTGCTGCGCCATGACCGGACCGTACATGCAAAGGACGGCGGCGTCCCTCTGCACAGCGACGTCAAGAGGAGAAAGGCAGCGCCCCAATCCCCCATCGCCATCGACACTTCGGCGCTCGAGCAGATCGAAGCTAGTAGCGATGGCATGGTGGACCTGGAGACCGCAGCCATGTTGATGACGGACCTGCACCACAAGGCCACGGCCGCAATGCGCACTGCCGGTGTTGGACCATACGAGAAGGGTGCCGGAATGCCCCTCGCTCGCAATGGCACGCCGCTCATGGAGCCATCCGTCACATACCCGTCCGGGGCCATCTCGCTACCTCAACCACCGTGGGATCAGTTCATGCCTCATACCATGACCGAGCCGAAAGCCCACTCGATCTCATCGAGCGTTTGTGGATCCCAGGACTCTCAAGCATCTTTTGCGACCGGCAGCACCATCCATGCCCATCCTAACCAGCTCCCGCCTATCATGGTACAAGCAAGCAGCACTCGTGACACTCCGCTGGCTCCTATGGTGAATTCAATGCCCGCTTCGATGCCCGCTTCAGGCACTGCAACTCCTGGTCACTACTCCCCCCAGCCATCGTTTTCGAACCCGGCGTTCCCACTTGACAATAGCAAGTCTGATCCATCTAGCCAACAAGTCCAGCCTCCGCAAATCAAGGATGAGGAGGAGCGCAATATCATCTTGGGTTCCATTCGTGCCTATGACAGTGAACGTGCCATCCCCGAGAGCTTCCGCCTGCCAAACCTGGCTGCATTGAACTGGTTCCTTTCCAGGTACTTCAACATGTTCCACCATCACTTACCGTTCTTGCACCCAGCGTCTTTTAAGCCAACAGAGCAATCGCCGCCGTTACTTCTTGCGGTGCTTTCAATCGGTGCCCTGTACGCTTTTGACCAAGACCAGGCCTACGTCCTGCACATCGGCTCGAAGGTCCTTGTCAATCAATTTTTACAAAACAAGGAAAGCTTCAGCTCCCGAAAGTGCCCTCTCTGGACGATGCAGAGTTCGCTGTTGAACATGATCTTCGCTAGCTGGAGTGGTGATCCAAAGGGTCTTGAGTGGGCGTGCTCTATCAAGGGACTGCTTGCCAATATGGTCGCCGGAAACCGCTATGAATTGAAGCTGAGAACCGAGGCCCGGGAAGGTGCCCGACCGACTCGTACGGAATGGGTTGAGGACGAGGGATGTAGACGTACTTACTATGCCGTTTACATCTTCTTTGGACTGTTGACCCTGACCTACAACCATACCCCAGCCATCAGCTTCAATGAGTTCGAGGATCTGCAGCTCCCCTCGGCCGAGGCGCTATGGAACCTCGATACCACTGACGACGAAGCTTGGCATGAGTCTCTTGCCAAGTCACCGGTCGTTTCTTTCATGGTGGCTCACGATAACCTGTTCCAAGGCGAGCCTTTGAGATACAGTGCTTTTGCAACTCGCGTCATGGTCAATGCCCTCTTCCTCGAAGTGTGGTATCACAAGCGCAGTCCGGAGGCACTGCAGGATGTGGTGACTGAATACAAGCTTCGTCTCGCATTAGAAACATGGGAGAAATCCCTGGATCTTTGCGAACCGGAGACGGTAGTGGTTCCACTCAGTGCCCCTCACAAAGGCCACCCGCTCATCTTCAACTCTCTGGCTATGTTCCGCAATGCACGTGCACGCCTGGAGGTGGATCTGAAGTCGATTCAAGAAGCTTTGAGGTACCACGACTCTTACGAAGTTGCCGCTGCCATGTCAAACGCCAGAGACAAGGTCAAGCGATCAAGCGAGATGATCAAGGTTATCCAAGAGTGCTTCAACTGCCTCGAAACTGCTGCAATCCAAGGCATGCGATGGGTTGCGCGCACTTCCGCGACTCAATGGAGTGTCGAGCATCCACTTTGCGGTCTGGACCTCATGGTCATCCTAAGTCTGTGGCTCTACCGTCTGGAACATGACGAGGAGCCCGCGACTGAAGAGGAATTGGCCATGTACAACAAGGTTCGCAACCTCTTCGATGAAGACTCGGTCGACGCGTATGACTCTAAGCTGAGTTCCACGGTTGCCCGAGTCTGGGGAGGTCTTCTTGACGAAGTTGTCGTTTGGGGGTAAGCATCAAGTAGCTGTTCTTAATTCATGTACCATTGCTAACATGCTTTAGTATCACCAAGCTGATGGGTGAATCCTTTGGCCTCCACTCGCAAGCACTAGTCGGTTATGAAGACGACATTGAAGGCTCCTCGAACGTCTCCACCCCTTCGATGGTATCGCAGGGTGCTGAGGACAATGAGGATAGTGTGTACTGAAAAGTATCCACTAGCCCTTCCAGCTTTGAAGCCACAGTCGTAAGGATTCGGATCCTCCGTCCCTTTGCACCAGGCTTCTCGTCTCCCCACATTCGGTAGCGGATCACTGCCTCTGTTGGAGGAAGCCAAATGACTTCTTTTCGGTCGCTTGCTTAGTTTAGATGCCCTTCTCAACTCATTTCCTTGCGGGTCTTTCTCACTCGGGGTTTCTTTTGTCTTGCATACAGGGTTCAGCATCTCTTTCCAGGTCACGGGCAACAATACGGGGCCGGTCGGATACACGTGATACTCTCGGTCTCTGGGTCTCATGATTCGCCCAGACTTACACTACCCGCGCTTCAGCGGCACCTAATATTCCCCACACATGTCTTGGCTGGCCCATCTGTGTTTCTGCCCTTGTCCTTATTAGCTTATACCTCTTTAATACTTTCCTCTCCTAGCTCGTCATCCCGCGCAGATACCTTGTTCATATACATATGCCGTCTTGGTTTTGGGTCTTTTTTTCGTTTTGCGAGCGCTGCGTTTATTCAAGCTGGAGAGGGGAGACGGGCAAAGAGGGATGGGCAAGAGCGGGGCATAAGCATAAAGAAGCTAGCTACCTTGTAACATTAGTCAGTCTTGCATCAATGAATTTTCTCTTCTAAGTGAATCGGTCAAAAAAAGGCAGTGGAGAGAGATGGACGCATCTCAGCACCCCGGCTCATATTAAGAAGCTGCTAACAAAGGCTGTCTAGATCCTATGTCCACCATGTAGAAGAGTGTAAAGAAGATCAGTCATCAGAGCTTCGTTCTGGAAGAAAGGTCAAACTCGTAGGCACGGTGGGTTTATCGAACCTGACATCCTCCCAGCAGAAGGGTTGCCGAGCTTACATGTCACTACATGTACTGTCGATTTTGATCATCTCGACTTTTCGGCTGATGTCTGGTTACACAGCAGCTCGTCAAACGAGGGTACATGTACCATGAACTTCCAAGGGGGAAACATCGTCATATCACGCGGGCTCCAAAGTCGCACTTCGACACGTATCTGTCCTCTCTTACTCTCCCCAGCCCTTCAAGATGCTCTCCGCTCACTGGGATGGAGGAGCACTCCCAGAAAGCGCATTCCACTCGAGGGCTGTCGCAGCGAAAGGTTCCTGCCGAATCCAATTCAAGCTTTCAGGTACCATTCGACTGCCCACGCGACAGCAAAGCCGAGCAGGACCTTTTTATCCGGGAGCACTTGTTGACCTTCCAAACCCACACACATCCGTGGGGGTGCAAATTCAAAATATTGCTTGCTCTTGTTGCTGACAGACAGCTCTATCATATTCCCTCGACATTGCTCAACACAGAGCCAACCAACTTTGCTTTCTCCAAGCCAACAGCGCCAGCTGCTCGAGCTCTGCGCTCTTGCGGACTGACACTGCGGCGCCAGAACAACATGTCGCTCTCCTGCCGTCTACAGATATTGCTTGCCATTATCCTGGCCTTGACAGCTACGCTGGTACAGGCATACTGCGAATGCGGCTACCAAACGCCCTCGACCTCAACCTCACCATCGTACACCTACACGGATCTGCTCGAGTCGGATTTCCTGCACATTGCCAACATTTCCCTCGACACCGACTGGGTGCGCCAAGAATACAATGTGTCTGCCACGGCGGCGCGAGGCACTTATGGCCAGGCGGCTATGGCCAAGCAGGTGGTGGCGAATCCAATGAAGGATAAGTACAGCTATGCGGGAGCGAGTATGCTGGGAGGCGATGCTGGCTTGCAGATGTGGGTCAATGGAGGGATTCCTGAGGATGGCCTGGTGAGCATGGCAGAAGTGGACAGCTGGAGGGAGGATATGCTGTGGGGAAGTTACAGGGCGAGCATCAAGGTCACGCCCACTCCGGGCACTTGTAGTGCTTTTTATTGGGTATGCGAACTTTCCGATCACCACTCGATCGCCCATCTCCGTAACCATCACATACCCAAGCTGACCATTCAACCCCAAACAGTATTTCAACAACAGCCAGGAAATCGATATCGAATTCCTAAGCGCGGACTTCAGTACCGACAACAACTCCTTTCCCGTAAACCTCGTCCTGCAATCCGAAGCCTCGGTCCAAGCGGGTTACAATGCTGCCAATTCCGGCACCTTTGCGACTCCGAACTTGCCATTCAATCCTACGACGGGCTTTCATGAATACAGATTCGATTTCCAGCCGGGGCAGGTCACGTTCTTTGCCGATGGGCAGGTGTTGGCGACTATGAACAGTAGTGCTGTGCCGACGAGCGCAGGTCATATTTCGCTGAGCCAATGTTAGTTCTTTGTTCCCCTTTTTCCATACCCCTGAATTCCTTGACCCCTTTCCCAATCATTTGGAGGATTCCCATTCCTGACCATATATTCATGAAACTGGATATGCGATGGCCCGTTACTGATATGTGATTTTGAACTAGGGAGCAACGGCAATTCTCAATGGTCAAGCGGTCCACCTGCCGAAAACTCCGTCACCACCATCTCCTACGTAAAAGCCTACTTCAACTCCTCCCTGCCTTCTCGCCAAGCAGCCTACGCAAGTCGCTGCCGCCACGCAGCAGCCGCCCCGTCAGCAATCTGTACCATTCCAGACCAGCTAGTGCCTCCTAACCCCGACGGTCCAAATGGCAATGCAACGGCAAATACGTGGTTTTTCAGCAACCAGCCGAATATGACTCCAAACCAGACAGTCTACCGCCAGGAAAGCATGGGGACTGGAAATGTTTCTACGTATCTGTTCTTGGCGATGCTGACAGTTGGGACGCTTTTGTTTGGGCTGGGTTGATGATAGCTCGCAGATCTGGGTTGTGGGGTCGTGGGTAGCAACGATGTGGTTTGTGCTTTGAGCAAGGGATGGCTTTCTTCGAGTATTTGGAGTAAAGGGGTGGCGAGATTGATACCAGGTCGGGGAGTAGCGGCCATTGATATGCGTTTGGCGAGGTCTTTTGCGGATGTTGGTGGATGTATTGAAAAGAACTATTGGTTCGTATAGTGTTATGGCTCTTTTGTGGACGGAGCACGTATGGCATGGTATTTTTAGATGGAATGAATTATTGAGTTGCATGCTCTGTTCCCTCCCACTTCTCTACTTCTCGTCTTTTTCAATTACTTGGACTTCTAGTGATCACTTGATTTTCTTCCAATTCCTTGGATTTCTCTCAATTACCTGAATATTTCCAGTTACTAAGAGAGAAGGGGAAGGAAAGGCTGGAAAGAGGTGCAGGGAGGAAAGTATCCTCCATTGCGCTTTGCCTGATCCTGCGGCTGGAAAGTTGGTTTGAGAGTGGTACATATGCTAGTTTCTGCTTCTGACTCCCAATCGAAAGCGTCGTGGCCTGGTTGGAAGAGTCGTTGGATGTATGGGGTTCATGTAAAGCTAGAACCGATGATTCTTCCCACATCCCCCGATTCCCCTTACAGGAGGGAGGTACTGGGTTCGATTCTTTTTGGGTGTTTTTTGCCGGGGGGGGGGGGTTTGGCTTTATCACGAATATGAGGGCCCCTTGTGACTGCTGCCATCGTGCAACTCACTTCATCGGAATCAGCTGTCATCCTGGTTGTTAGGGTCCATGTTCAGACAGATACCACTAATACCTTGCTATCTGAAGGTTTGCGGTTCCAGATCTCTAACTCCTATCTGTTTCCCAGCTTAGAAGGCAATCTAGGAGGATACATCGTTCCAATCATGTAGTTTCCTAGGTATGTCACTGGAAATTTTCCAGTTTAATTCTTGTGGCCCCTTTCTACCTATTTCCCGCGCCATTGAACACAGCTATCTCAAGCTCTTCCGTGCAGTTTGCGATCCTCGCGAGGCTTGAAGAAGCGCAGTACTATCCATTGCAGCTAAACGGAGCCGGCCGAGGAGGATGAGTGGAACGAAGATAATCGGTTGAACGAGGAGAAGGGGTTGGGCGAGAAGAAAGAGCTTGCCGAGGGGGATGAATTGAACCAAGAGAATCGGCTGGACGAGGAGAAGGCGTTGGGCGAGAAGAAGAAGCTGGACGAGAGGGAGGAGTTAAAGACATAGCAATACTATCAGAAGTCTTTGAAAGAAACCGGAAGTCAAGCCCAGGGACCAAAAGACACCTTTGACGATTCTGCCGACGACGCTCTTCTTTGTCGACAAAAATAACTACACTAATCACTGGCATAAGAATATACCCCCTTTTTTCTTTTTACAAAAACCTGGACTGGCAATCTACGTGCTATTATCTATGTCTTAAAGAACTGAATCCCGGCTCCCCAATACACAGATGACTTCCTAGCCCAGCGCGCTTAAGGTCAACACTCAGCGAGGCCCCAAGATGTCAAAACATTAATTACCTAGCCTTGCATCTCGACCCGTCCCCATTACCGAACAAACAAGCGCTTCGCCGGTTTTAGCTTCGCACTAGTCTGCTTTGACCCCTTCCCCAGATGTAGCCCCCGTGGGATTAGGCACATGCCAATTGCCAGACTACCAGTCTCTCAGTCTCAGTCACCCTATTGCCGGCCTCGCACAGCCGTGAGCAACAGAACATGATCATCGTGTTTCGTTATTTGACCAGAAGCGCATGTAAAAGGTCAAGGGCGCGTTATAGAATCTATACACAGGGTATCAAGACGCAATGGAATACAGTCCATGCCCTCCTCGAACGCCATAACCTCTATCCCCTTCCCCTCTATGTCTTCCTCCAATTTCCCATTCATTTTCTTACTCGCAACTAGCAAGACATACCCGCTTATGGGTGCCATGTAAACGCCTTTCACCAATGCTGCAGAACCAGCTTCCAGCCAATCTGCCGATAACAGCTAGTTGTATAGGCGCCATCACCACACCAGCTTACTAGCAGCCCTCAAGTCATCCACATTCAGAATATCCACATTCTCCTTAATCAGCACTTCCCAAACATGATTCCGCAGCCCCAGCGGCCAGCTCGGTAAATCCCAATACCGCACTTTCAAGCCCCGTCGATGCGCACCGCGCACCTGTCCACGAATCACTTTCATCTGGCGGGAGCTCAGTTTGCCTCGCCAGACATGGCCCACACTAGCGCCAAAAGATACCGAAGCGTAGTAGGAATTCAGTGGATTGAATTCGGTTGCGGCGCTAATGCCTGATTTTCCTTGCCCTTCGTTGTCAGAGGAGGCGGGGGAGCGCAGGGAGGCTAGGAAGGTGTCTTCTTCGGCCGAGCCTTCGCCTTCGAAGAGGTCTTCGCCCGGGCCGCCGTCGTCTGCGTTGGGGTCCATGTCTTCGCCATCGCTGTTTTGGGTTTTGGAGCGGGGTTCCCACATCGTGTCGAGGGGGGCGTCGAAGAAGGCGTCACGGTAGGTGGTGTTTGCTGTGAGGAGGTCGAAGGGCGTGTTACCGGTTCCCACGACGGTGATGGGGCGGGTGTGCAGCTTGTCATTGCTGACGAAACTGAGCCAGCCGCGCTCGCGGAGGGGTTCGAGCTGTCGAAGGACATAGGGCCAGGTTTCTGCTCCGCTTGTTTTCAGGTCGACTAGGAGGATTAGCGTCTGTCCTGAGTCGGCATCGAATACGCCGTGTTGAGTTCCATTGTAGAATTCGGTCTCGGGATTCTGCCTCTCCAGAATTTCGACTAGGGGGGTAACGTATAGGGATTGGAAGGTTCGGTTGCGTGTGAGAGAGGCTGTGTTGTGTCCGACATATAGGTCTTCGTCGAATAACCAGACGTCTGCCTCCACTCCAATACAGCCTGCCTCCAATGCTGAGAATAAAGGGACCTTTCGCCAGTAATCGTTGTGTGAATGGCAAGGTATAGGATTTATGTCGCGTGTGAAGTCGGTAGGGTACCAGGCCAGTCCCTCGCTGGATGTGCCAGGTTTTCCCCAATTGCCCAAGACTGAGTGTATATCGCCGCCGAGGACGACGTTCGCGACCATGAGGAGGAGGTTCAGGGCGAGAAGAAAGAGCCTGCAGGAGCCCGGTTAGTAAGAAAAAGTTGGGAAACAAAAGGCCGCGAACGTACAGGATGGCCAAACCGCTGATGCCGCCAAAGATGCAGTAATTGAACCAAGTCCTCTGTGCTCTTGAAGACTTTGAAACCGGGTGTCGATACTCGCCCGTGCCTGAGAGAAGGCCATTGTTCTCGTTCTCGTCCTCGTCCTCTTCCACGTCTGCCTTGTCTTCGTAGGGTTTCCGCAGACGTAGGCTCATTCTCTGTAACCAGCTCGGCTCGTCGGCGTCCATGTCTAGCTTTGGGTCCGTAGCTGCTTCGAGGAGCGGCAGTTCGTCATTTTGAGATCTTTTGGAAAGGGCGGTCGAGTCGGGACTATTAAAGCTGGAAGGGCTGCGGAACCGGGCGGTGTCGTGTGGAGTGCCTGTGCCTGCCGATTCCCGCTCGGTATACTCGGAGTGGGCCATGACGTTTGTGGGCAGGAACGCCTCTGGAACAACAATGGGACTATTGAAAGAAAGGTCTTGAACGCGAACAGCCAAGTGAGCACGCGACACCGGACCTTGACGCCTCAATTCGCACACGGACTTCGGCAAGTAGAGCGAGACCGGGGATGCTTCAGGAGTGGCTTATGGGGCCATTAGGATGTTCAGTAAGGAAGCAAGTTTCAGTGAAGTCGTAGATGGGGACGAGGAGGCTCGCTCTCTCGATAGCTGGCCGATGGAAAGGGTCTGCGGAGAGTTATGCCAAGCGGAGAGTTCGATCGCCACCAAAGCTTATGTTGTTGAGGAAAGCGTGTGCGGTGCTCATGCAACGCGACAAGGCCTTTGCTTCCCAACACAGCGAGTTCGCGTGACAAGGGCCGGTGGGCAGGCGATGGAGCGTCGAGAACGGGGCTGGGCTGTTCACCTGGCGCCCAGTCTGGTAGATATGTGTTAGTCGCAATGCAGCCAACCATCACTAAGTCCATGGCAGGAACAAACCGGGAAATTCTTCCGCAGCGACAGATACAGGAACAGGTTGACCACGCTGGCGATGAGGCGTGCGAACGAGACCCGAACAAAGATGCCACGCCCAGCTCTGGCAGCTTTTCATTCGCTGACGCAATGGCTACATATAGACTCTGAATCTTGGCGCGAGGCCGTCGATGTGAAAAGCCCATCACGGCCACACGTGGGGAAGCATGGCGGGGAGAATGAAAGGGATGGGGGGTCATGTGGGCTGGAAAAATATGATAATGCTGGGAAATATGTAATGAAATTGGCTTGTACCACCTTTATTCCCGGATAATAATAGAGAAATGTAGAAAAGTGGCTGTGGAAATATCACTTCAATCTGTGATGGAAAAGGGCTGGAGTGCAGGCTCGGATGATCATTCTGGGGTCAGAAGCGCCAAGAACGCCTAAAAATGGCTGCGGGTGGGCTGGAGAAAAGTCTCAGTTCGGCAACAAATGGCCATCGCAGCCTCGCCCTTACCCGTCCCGCGACAACGACAATTGCGAAGAAAATACAGAAAAGAAAACTGCTGCGCTCAGATTGAAAGCGAGCGACAATGCCTCACAAGCATACTCGTAAGGGCGAGAACAAGGCCGCGTGCGTGCAGCTCTGCTGAAGAATTGGGAACACCAAGCTGACCATCACCAGAGATGCCAATCTGCCGCCAACAACTATCGCGAGGCCGCTTCCTGTCTCCAAGTCTGCCAAATCGAACGGCATCTTCACCTCCGAGCTCTCCTCTTCCGCCCCGACCAAGCGCTCCAAGAAGCGCAAGCGCAATCCCGACAACCAGGATGACACGCCCAAAGCCTTTCAACGCCTGATGGCCTTCAGCCAGGGCAAGCGACTGCCCAAAGGTTTGGACGATGGCTACGATCCAACTGCCAAGCGGAAGAAGACGCAGAAGGATGGCAATGGGAAGAACGCTGCTGCGAATGCTATCAGCGAGTCGGCCGCGAAGGAAAAGGGTGTGCCGGTTTCCCAAATCCCCACAATCAGGCCTGGCGAGAAGATGTCCGACTTTGCCGCCCGCGTCGATGCTGCACTTCCCGTGAGCGGACTAATCAACAAGAGTGCGAGAGATGGCAAGGACCCCTTAGGATTGAAGGGCCCACGCACGCTGAAGGAGAAGAAAATGCACCGGATGTACGACGAGTGGCGCCAGCAGGAGAAGAAGATCCAGGAGAGGAAAGCAGATGAGGCCGACGAAGCAGAAGAAGAAGCCCTGGAGAACGGAGAGGGTGGTGTCAAGTGGCGCGTGGATATGGAATTTGAGAAGAACAAGCTGGGCAAGGGAAAGAAGAAGAAGGGGAAGAAGCGGAAGGGTGCTGCTGCTGGCGAAGCTGTGGAGGTTGAAGACGATGATGAGGATCCTTGGAAAGCACTTGCGAGGAAGCGCAATGAGCAGCCACGGAGCTTGAATGATGTGGTTCAGGCACCGCCGCAGTTTTCTACTCTGCCGAAGGAGAAATTTAAGGTCAGGGGGGCCCGAGTTGATGTTGAGGATGTGCCGAAGGCTGCTGGGAGCTTGAAGAGGCGTGAGGAACTGGGTGCTATTCGACAGAGTGTTGTGGACAGCTACAGGGCGATGATGAAGGAAAAGAGCACACCGGCAGCGGAATGATGTAGTAGATACCAAATACCATCAGAGGAATCGCTGAGGCTCATGCCAGGAGTTGTCCCAAGGATCCATAGAGCTCCTTACCCAAAGCTCCATCACCACCATAAATACACTCTATTGCCTGCTACCTTTGTTATTTACCCTTCAAGTGATCACTTATATTCCCCAACTAACACCCGAACTCTGGATATTCCAAGTGACTAGAATTAGTCCAAGACATTAGGCCTAGCTTATCCCGGAGTTTAAAACTCCAGTCGGGATGTAGATCCCCCTTCTAAAAACTTGACATTGACATTGACATTTGACTCATTGAGTTTATGGTCCCGTATAACAGCAAATAAGTCCCTAGACAGTAGATTCTGTGTATGATTTTACCCCTGAGGTCTAGTTCTCGCCGGCTGGCTGTCACGGCTCCGGCCGGACGTAAGCCAAAACTGGGGGTGAAACGTTATTGAGAAGGAACGAAGGTGGCTGGTCTGCCGGTAACGATTGTCAATGGCTCAAAAATTGATGCGCCTACCTGTTTGAGAAGTCGTGGGTTCGAACACCGTCGTTACCTCAAACCGTACGGTTGTTGATCTGTGAAGGAGCTGGACGGCTCGCTCTTTGCTAGGTGGCCTGTGCACTTGCAGCCTCATCAGGCAGCCAAGCGAGGGGCAATTAAAGTGCCCCACCTGCCTCCCACGCCAAAAAGTTACACGAAGCGCGAGGCTGCGCGACTGCCAAAATATTCGAACTTCAGAAGTGACTCGACCTCGACCACCGCACTTCGATTCTGTACACCTGCACATCCGCAAATTCGACTCTGCTTCTTCGCCTGCGCGTCCTTCTTTGCCCTCCCAATCATGGTCGAGGACCAATTTCGAAAATGGCACAGAATTACGACGACCTAGTCCAGTACCTGCTGGGCGAGATCGCCTTCCATGGGCGCAATGGTGAGTGAGCAAAAGTCGCGACTCTCCATTCCCGCATGGCTCGAACTCTAGTCCCTGCAAGCGCTTTGCCAGTGCAGCGCTGTTTGATATGGCAGCATGCAGTTCTAAGTCCGCAGATCTTGGAGCTCATGGACTCGACCCTTCGAACGCCGTCGTGGGCAATCCTGCTTTTTGCAAAGCTGGTCCTTTGGACTCACGTGCTACCACCTCGGCCACCACGATATCAACGACCCTTGCTTGGCTGCCCTGGCAAATGGACTGATCGAGCACTGCCTCTGGAACCCTGACTGATCTTTCGCCTAGGAATTACTGTCGCTGACTTTGTGCAACTTGTCAACAAATTCTACGCCCCACCCCTTGAAGCTGGAGCCCCTCCGGAAAGCTCAAATCCAGCGGACGATCGACTTACTTCGCCTGCTCGCGAAGAGCGTGAAGATGATGCCGAGCAATTACCAAAGCCTGCCAGCCCGAAGCCAGCATTTGCCGTCGAACGCTCAGTCCTAGCAGCTGCCTGGGGCTGGTTCACTGCTCGGTCAGATGTTCTTGTCGGCGAGGACCGCGCCGGTAACCGTCTATCGTTCGACGAGATCGAAGCCCTTCCTCCGCCACCAGAATTATCCCATCAAGACCAGGCGCAAGAGCCCCAAGCTGCTTCGCCCCCTGCTGTTCTACCAGACTCTGAGGCGGTTCCGTCATCGCCAGCCGCTGCTGAGGAGCCCATCATCGACCCACAGCTCTTCGCAACTCCTACTCCGCGGCGAGCTCATCCTCTTGCTACCGTACAGAATGCTAGTTCGGCAGAGGAGGAAGCTGAGCAGCCGCCACAGGCAACACCGGCCCAAGATGACCCTGCGGCAGATGTAGCGGACAAAACTCCAGCCGACCAGACTCCAGCCAAGAAAGGAAGACAGCAGAAGAGTGCCAAGAAAGGGACCTACCTCGGCACCATTAAGTACAAGAACCGTCGCATATCAGCGACCTCTATGGACTGTCAGCCGAGAATTTATCTTACGGAAGAGCGCCTTTGTCGCGAAATCGCAGGTCACCCCATTAACGTCAAGATACTTCCTGCAATGGAATGGGAATTGCTGCTCGTCGTTGCAATGCATCGTGAGAAAGGCGTACTTCAACCAGAAGCGAGGCGCCTCACGGATCAGGACAAGAGGTCTGTGCCTAAGCGTACGAGCCTGCTGCATAAGAAGGGGTACATCGACAAGTGGGAAGTCATAGCGAAGGGTTCGAAAACCTCACACCTCCGGCTCCGGAAGTATGCCAAGGCGAGACCCCCTGAAGAAGAGTTGGACGATTTAACGGTAGAGGAGTTGACCCGGAATCTTGCCCCTATTCCTGGACACGAGATATGGAGCGGGCCGAATCTCAACCTCACTATGCTAGCCCGCGCAACCATTACGGTTCTGCGCGCTTGGGGTCTCATGCGATACAATGATATTCACGTCAAACTCGCCATCACGAAAGCCCCGCACACCAAGAAGTTCTTCGCAAGACTTGTCCGTCAGTTCATTTCCATGGGCGTCGTGCGGCGCACTGGGGCAGTCTTCCCTGGAGAGTCGGCAAAGGTTTGGAAGAACTGTATCAGGTTCGTACGAGAGCCAACACAGGAGGAGTGGACGCTGTTCGAGCCAAAACCTACCAACCTTGCTAGGAGACCGAAGCCGAAGAAGACGACCACTGCTACCCCAGGCGGAGACAATGCATCAACGCCCCGAATCATCCGACGGTCGGCTCCCTCTCAAGTGGAGTACCTGGAGCAACCCTTGGAAGAATTGCCTATCAGCTCCAGATGGGCCCCTGGAAGGCCCTTTGGAAATATCATTGCTGAGATCGTATCGGAGAGTGGCGCAGCGGGTATCTCTATGGAAGATCTTGTGACACAACTGACTGGCAAGACCTCGGGTCGCATGTATGAAAAGCTTGTTCCGGTCTTTCTAGCGGCATACTCTCGCGCTTCGAACCATATCCAACCTGCTATCGTCGCACGAGCTCCAGAGAACAGCACCGACTGCCGATTCTACCCAGCTTCTATTGCTCTGACCCCGACCGAACAACAATCTGCCGAATCCAGGCTAGATGATTTCGGCTTCCCCGTGCTTCCTGCAAGTTCCTTCAAGAGTGCCACTGGTACAGATACAATCAGAGAGATTGCAATTCAAACGGACAAGATAGCGGGAAGCGAGAAACGATCATCCGGCTTGTACCCCGAAGGTAATGCGAGGAGGGGTCGCCCCCCGAAGAAATCAAACTGGCCGAAGCCTCCTCCGGATCCAGCTCAGCCTCAGAAACGGCGGGGAAGGCCGCCGAAAATTAGGCCAACTACGGATGGCGTTCCCCAACTGCAACCCGACGAAGACAGCCTCCCCCAGTTGCAGCCGAATGGAGATGGCGAACAGGCCCAGAATGTACAAAATGTGCAGGACAGTCCCATCGTGGTACTGCCCCCTGGCGCCGACAATCCCACGGGGCGAGCTCTGAGACCTCGTCTGGGTCCCGTGTCAGATGTCGCGAGGGAGGTCACATTTACTTCCCAAGATGAGCTTGATTGGGGAACTCGTGCGCCCGGCGTGTTTCTTGAACCTCCTGGATCCAAGAGACAGTTCAACCGCCGAGGTCGACGTCCGAAGAGTATGGTCGTGGTTTTCAGGAGCCCGCGTATCTCATCCCTTAATCTCATTGAGCCAGAACGTCCCAAGCAGTCGGACGCCGCCATGCCGAGTGCACCTGGTGCATTCCTGCTGGGCGATGTATCGGTGGACACATCACAGCCCAACGGTGCTCAACCTGTGAATGTTGAAAACCAGAGTGTTAGAGCTGAGCATGTGCTGGTGGACAACGAGGGTGATTCTGTCATGGTTGATGCTCCTGTTAGCCAACTCGAGACGCCAATCGGCAAAATACAAGGCTTGAATACTGAATCAGCTGCCCGTGAACCTCCTGCAATGCACGGAGATCAAGGTGCCGCACCATCAGCACCATCCGGACCTAGCGCAGTCGGAGTCCCTGAACTGGCTGATCAGAGTCTGGCCCAAAGTAGTAAGGAGGTCAGTGGTCACCTGCCCTATGGACAGCTGAACATGTCCAGCGTACCGGCTTTAGCGAGTGAAAGTCTATTACCGGACATGATGTCAGTTGGTTCACAACAGGAGAGCAATCATCCTGCCAGCCCTCAAACGCCTGTCGCGCCTTCACCAGCTCCAGGGTTTCAGTCACCCTACACCGCAGTGCCACTCACTAACTCACCGGCTCCCAGCGCACAGACAGGAGCTACTCCCGCTACGGTCGTTCCAGAGATACATTCGCAGGTACCCGTTACTTACAATGGCACGGTTGGCCAGTTGCGGATAACCAAAGACAAGAAGTGGTTGATGTTTGTCCCTGATGACCAGTCTGCAAACGCGAGCCAGTTCAACATCCAAATTTCACATCTCGACAAAGACTTTGGAAAGTCTCCTATGGTGTATAGTGCTGCAGGCGTCCTTGAGCTGCATATTTGCGTCAAGCAAGCCGACGGCAGCTTGTTCACCTACAAATTCGAGAATACGTTCAACAAGGAAATCCTGGCGCACATCCAGCACATGAGGCACAGGATCACCATATCGAAGATGCCATCGCTTGCCAATCGTGCCGAAGCCATGGCTCACAGAAACAAGTGTGCCAGAGCCTTCAAATGCGAGAAGTGCGACAGTTCATGGAAGAATTACGAAGGTATCAAGTACCATCTGCTCCAGTCCAACACCGAGTGCAATCCCACCTACGTAGAGGAACAAAACAAGCGTAAGGCAGAGGGTATGACCTCTGGAGATGAATTGCTTGAAGGCAGAAAGAAGAAGGCCAAGAAAGTCAGGTTCGCTGAGGAAATCGATGTAGGCGGAGATGGCGAGCCTTTATTGGAGCTTGGTGCAGCTGGCAGAGTGAAGCTTCAAGCAAACCAGCGCCCTCCACCAGAGTCATGGGTTATCCCTGAAGCTGGGGAAAAGTCTGTTGGAGAAGCCCGAGAGAGGCGGAAGAAGAAGAAGAAGAAAAAGTCGAGGAAGCAGAGACAAGCGGAGAGACGCTTGTTGGCCGCTGCTGCCAAAGAGACACAGAATGCACCAGAGGCGCCAGAACAGAATCTGGTCGCTGCAGAACCCATGGATATTGACAATTCGGAAATTCGCGCCAAGTTGTATTCCGATAAGCGCAAAGAAATCATCATGAGTCTTTTGTCGTTGAATGACGGGGTCTTCCCAGGCGACAGGAGCATATGGTACGCTTTGGCTGGAATATGGTCTCTGTTGCTACCCGCAGTACAGATGCCTTCTTCCAGAGAATGTAGGGCGTCGATATTCCAACTGGAGGAAGAGGGCCTTCTTGAGTCGCGCAGATTCCACTACAAGTCATCCACTCGTGGAACGAAGACCGGGAGAGTTCTGATCAAGAAAGGCATCCGCCTCGAATCCGAAGAAGTCAAAGCCTTGCAGCAACAAATGGCCTATTGCAGAACCGATGACTATGTCCCTGCTAAGTTCATTCCTCCCGATCACGTTGTTCTGTCTCTGAATTCCAATCCTCGCGATGGACGGCTTCGGCAGCATTATCAGCTCAATCGTACAGCTGTTGTGTATGAAGACGACAATACCGTTGAAGTACTTGATGCTCCATGGTACGCGGAAGCAGCTGCAGAATACAGGAGGGAAGAGGGCTTCAGAAGCGGTCGTGCTACCAAACTTTTCCTGCCTCGAGCGGATCAAGACTCTTTGACTGAAGAGGAAGACTCTAGCTATGACGATACCCTAGGACATACATCCAAACGCTCTTCCAGGAAGAGACGCAGATCAGGACCAAAGAAGCCTTATCAGTCCCGCCAAGTCAAATCTGACAATTCCGGGACCTGGGATAAAGCCCCGACGCTGCTGCCAAATCCAGAGACAGGGGCGTGGGACCAGAAGCCTCTTCGTGTGAGAAAGGGGACCAGGATGGCGCCCAAGCTATCCAGAATGCCTGAGCCGGTCACATTGATGCAGACTATGGACAACCCAGCTTGGCATTTCCATCCATACGGACATGGTGTACACCCTATCTATGCTAGGCCATCTCGGAGGGTTGCAGGCGTCGGCACTGACCTGTTTGGACCGTATTTCAAGAGGCACACAGAGAGTCATCGCCCAATCATCACCCCTGCGCTTGGAAAGGGAAGATTCGGGCCAATGCCAATGAGCCGAAGACTTTCTGCAGGATACAACGCTGCGTCATACAGACCCTCACCGTCAAAGAAAAGAAAGGTCCACTTTGTTGAGGATGGGGCTCCAAGGAAGCGACGCCGTAGGAACCCGTATATCCTTCCTACTGCTCCTGTTCGCAAAGTTGCTTGGAAGTCGGCAACAAAAGCTCCCCCGGCGTTCACCTTTCTTGAACCGAATACAGAACTCTACGATGAGACTGTACCAGGTGCAGCTGGCAACGACTTGGCCGGCTCACCCGAGCAGCGATCAGGAGAGCGGCCAAGCGAGTATGGTTACAAAATCCAATGGGTGCAACCGGCAGTCATCCGTGGAGGCGAGAACAACGGCACTTGGCAAAATCTCGATGACAAGACCTTCGGCTCCGGATCATTGACCATGGATGGTTGGCTCCCATCGACTCAATGGTTCTTGTTTGAAACACTTCCTACTAGTTTAGCGGAGATCCAGTCGAAAATACCGGGCGTCTCAATTCAGCCGGACAAGTACGACAATCCAGGTTATGTCAAGTTCGTCAAAAGTGTTGATGCTGTAGCAAGGTGGGAGCAAGGCAAAGGCATGTCACAACTGTTGTCAGGCAGTATTGCTCCGCACTACCGCTTCATCCACCACGACGGACCACGCGTGAACTGTGGTCCTCTTCGCACCCGCTACATGGGTAAGAACCAGCACTCACTGGAGAATCCTCCTGCTGCTGTGGAAGTCGAGGTTGAGGACGATAACTTGGTATCATCCGATGGACACGTTCGGAAAAAGAGGCGTACAGCAAGGGTCTACTTCGGCACCAGGAATATGCTTCCCCCTGGCCACAAGGCAGAACAAAGCGCATACACTACACGCCGTGTGACAGCACTGGCAACTGACCTTGAAGGTATCATTGGCAACGGCGAGAACCAGATTCCTGCGGATGAGCTGAACGTCGAAATTTCCCACCTTCGGGAGCCCAACGAACCACGAAAACGTACCAAAGATGCTGCCATGGATGCTGACCTGGAAACTCGCTTTATGGTCGCAGTGGTTGTTCAAATGACGCTTACTGGGGGCTTGAAGAAGAACATCGATTGGGTTCTCCTTGGTGGAATGTTTCCGCAATTTACCATTCACTTTATGCAGAGGAGATGGACACCCAAGTACCAGCATCGTAGAGCCTACGTTGAGAAGTTGACTGCCACTTTTCAGGAGAAGTTCATTGATGCGTATCAGAATGGCGAGGTCGATCCCATCGATTACGACAATCTTCTTGGCTACAACTGGAACAAACTGGTCGATTGGGCCGTCGAGAATATCGCCAAGAAGTTTGATCAGGAAGAAAAGCCTACTCTTCCGGCTTCTCGAAACGAGCTGTACACTGTGTACAACAAGAAACCTGATCCCGGCCAGAAGCATCCACAAGCTTGGCATGACTCATGGTTCGTTCTCTCTGGCCCTTCGGTCCGCACGCGCTGCAATGCAGCATCAGCTGTTAGTGGCGCAATTCTTCACAAGGAGGACAAGCCTGCCATCAATAATGAGTTTGCTCAGATTGTGCGAACCCATGTTCGGGCAAACAGCTTGATGCCTCAAGGCAGATGGACGATGGAAATTGCCATGACAAAACTCACTCGCTTCGGTGAAGACGCGTTACAGCATGCGGTCGGCGAGCTTCTCGCTAGCAAGACTCTCAGACACAAGAAGAAAGGAAAGATTGTGGACGGCAGCGCTTATGAGCCATCTGAAGCCTTCCACCTGTCTTTCAAGAGACAGCACCTGAAGTTCCCTCAGCTCAAACACGCTGCCAGATACAAGCAGTATCTCGATGAGGCATTCAGGAAGGGCGAGAAAGTTGATGTGCAATGGATCGCAGATGAGGGCTCCGTGCTGGCGAGCGCCAACTTGCAGGCATACAAGCGGGTCAAGAAGAATCTGCTCGACGTCTGCATGGACAAGTTTGGCTTGAATGACAAAGATTACCAGATGCGCAAGATGCCGAAAGAGAGACTGCGTAACAAGCTGGATATCGAGCCCACGGAGCACTATCTGTACAACGAAGACATCTCTATGGTGCAGAAGGTCCGCGCCAACCCCTTCCCACGCGATCCCAAGGGTGTCAAGCTTCCGGTGTGGATTGGTCTGGATGACAAGGTGCTTTCTGATTTGTGGCAGAAGGTCGTGGGTGCGATCCT
Organism: Cyclaneusma minus; assembly: GCA_037179335.1. Classification (NCBI taxonomy): domain Eukaryota; kingdom Fungi; phylum Ascomycota; class Leotiomycetes; order Marthamycetales; family Marthamycetaceae; genus Cyclaneusma; species Cyclaneusma minus. The sequence continues at coordinate 81,601 of JAKZHN010000012.1, forward strand.
GGGCTTGGTGGCGATGCGCGATGGCATTGTAATCAAAGAGCTGCATCGCATCCTTGCAGTCGCGATGGAGGAGTGGGAGATCCAGGTCGCATTGGACTGGATGGTGGAGGTTGAATTGCTGAAGCCGACGGCGGGTGTTGTGGAGGGCTACAGCGCAGCTGAATGGTGGTGGTTGGTGGGCGGTTTGCTTTAGGGGCATCTGCATTATTCATTCAAGCGAGGAGTTACTGGAAGGCCGGCGAGCATTGCATTGGGCTGGCGTGTTTTGGCTTCGGAATTGTGTATCAACAAGGGGGGGTTGTAAGATATGATGGGAGATCTGGAGGCAAGGCGATCAAAATCGCACACATCGGCTTCTACATGCTGCCAGCATCGGAAGTTCGGAACTGCTATTTACTAGCTTCATCCACAGTTTCTACGCTCAAATACCAAAAAGACATTGAGTCTTGTTAGCTAGACATAGAAATTCATCGGAAAATTGTACATTGCTTTCTTCATGAGTGTGAGTGATTCGTGAGGCTTTCGGCTCTTCGAGTGCGTTCGTTCGCAGCTTGAGCTCTCTCTGGCACTCTGCTCGTTCATCAAGTCTATGCCGGAATACCAGCAAGCCTTAGGTATCTGGCCAGTTGAAATGAAGAGCTTCTACCGCTCTACACGTACTACATGTATCTACGCCACACTGGAGCTTTATCGGCGCCCTGACCGTCCAGCTTATAGTGGAGACAAGGATGTGGGTCGGTATCTTGACGATCAACTTGACGATCATTATGCACGTATACATGTAATCGAGAAACACGTTGGTCTGGCGTTATTTGCTTGGATTACAGACTGGCGACGATCCAAGTAGAACTTGCATTTTAGACTGCTGGCAAGAGTAAGAAGCAGGTAAAAAAAAAGATGATTATTTCTTGAGCCAAGCTCTCTACCTTATGTTCACATGCTTCTAGAACACGGCCCCGGCTGGATGGACTGCATGCTGCAAGGATGCGGCGGCGAGCCAATCAAGCGGTAAGCACCTGCATGGTACCTGAACGACCTCCCTCATTCTGAATAGCTTCGCTGAGCGCCATCTACAATGCATCAATCACATCACCCAGCAGCTTCCAACTCCGCTCCCCTCGTCCCAGCGCCCGGGGCGACTAGGACAGAAACAATGCGGGCTCCGGGGCGAAGAACCTTGATATCATCATATCACGCACCCAACTCCCCTGTTCAGCAACCCGGTTTGGCTTCCCGCAAATATTTCTTATCCAATGCAAGTTACCCTGCGAATACACGTGCCTTTCTTGTACAACATCCACCTTGCTATCTAGCCATGCTCCACTGCGTCATGTATAAAAGCCCCGGCCCAGCTCCTGAACAGCACCGTGTCGTTGACCCAGCGCCATCAACCCCTCTCATCTTCCCCCTCAACCCACCAAGATGAAAGCATCTCCAGCTTCCCTGGCGACGACAGCCCTTTTCGCCCTTGCCTTTAAAGGCGCCAAAGCCGCACCAACCGTCGACAATCGGTTTCCCTACACCGGTCCTGCTGTTCCTATCGGTGACTGGGTTGACAACACGGTCAATGGAAATGGCAAAGGTTTTCCAAGGCTTGTGGAGGCTCCGGCTGTGAAGCCAGCTGCTGACAATGTTACGAATAATGTCAACGTGGTTGCGTTGTCGTATATTCCGCAGGGAGTTAATATTCACTATCAGACGCCATTTGGGTTGGGGAGGGTGCCGGAGGTGATTTGGGGGACAGAGCCGGGGAGGCTTAATCAGACGGCGAAGGGGTATTCTCATACGTATGTGCCTTTTCGTTCTTGTTGTTTTTGTGTTTTAGTAGTAAGAAGGGACGATATACAAACATTTTGCTGCAATTTATGGGTTTCCAATCCCTCGTTTCATTCCCTTCTTGTGCTAGAGGCGTTACGCGTAGTTAACCTTCCTTTCATCAATTTCACTTTCTTGATTTGCAATGTCGTTGGAACACTGTCCAGCTGTGCTTATTGCAGATACCTCTCTCAGTCTCACGATTTCGTCTCCTAGAATAACGAAAAGTAAAGCAATGCGCTGACTGAACTCAGTTATGACCGGACTCCTCCTTGCAGCATGGTAGCAGTGACCCAATGCAGTCAATTCTTCCATGAAGTCCAGATCGACGGGCTGGAAGCAGACACCACATACTACTACAAAATTCCCGCCGCCAACGGCACCACAGCCTCAGATGTCTTAAGCTTTACCACAGCCCGCGCCGCCGGAGACAATAAAGGCTTCACTATGGTAGTAGTCGGCGACATGGGCTACACAAACGCCATGGGAACCTACAAGCAGCTCCTCCGCGCCGTAGACGCCGGCGCCTCCTTCATCTGGCACGGCGGCGACCTCAGCTACGCCGACGACTGGTACTCCGGAATCCTCCCCTGTGCATCCGACTGGCCTGTTTGCTACAACGGTACCTCAACCGAGCTTCCTACCGGCATCGTTCCCGACTTTTACAAGACTCCTCTTCCAGAAGGAGAGGTTGCAAATCAGGGAGGTCCGATGGGTGGCGATATGAGCGTGCTGTACGAGTCGAATTGGGATCTGTGGCAGCAGTGGCTTACGAATATTACTGCTAAGGTTCCTTATATGGCCCTGCCGGGGAATCACGATATTACCTGTGCGGAATTTGATGGGCCGGGTAATCCGCTGACGGCTTATTTGGATAATGATGAGGTTAATGGGACGGCTTCCGAAGATAGTCTGACGTACTACACTTGCCCTCCGTCACAAAGGTATGAGACAAAGCTATTCCGTCACAATTACTCGTATTCGGATTTTCCCCAGTCATTTGGATTTATTTCTCCTAAGCACTTGTTTTTATTTTAGTCACTTGGACTTCCCGCATTTCTTGGATTTCTCCTAGCTACTCGGATTTCTCCTAGCTACTCGGATTTCTCCTAATTGTTTGTATTTCTTCTACGTTTTCATGCGACCTGACTCCTCCCAGGAGGATCCCTCAACCAGAATTTGCTAACAACGCCAAACAGAAACTTCACAGCCTTCCAAAACCGCTTCCGCATGCCCGGAAACGAAACCGGCGGCGTCGGCAACTTCTGGTACTCCTTCGACTACGGCCTCGCCCACTTCATCTCTCTCAATGGCGAGACCGACTACGCCTACAGTCCCCAATGGCCCTTCGCCCGCGACTCTGCAGACGGTCTGCCATCAGAAAACGAGACCTACGTCACCGACAGCGGCCCCATGGGTTTTGTTGGAAATTATAGTGATACTAAGACTTATGAGCAATATCAGTGGCTTGTGAAAGATCTTGCTAGTGTCAACCGGACCGAGACGCCTTGGATTATCGCTATGTCCCATCGTCCGATGTATAGCTCGCAAACTTCTTCTTACCAGGCTGATATCAGAGATGCTTTTGAAGACGTGTTGCTGGAAGCTGGTGTTGATGTTTATCTTGCTGGTCATATTCATTGGTACGAACGTATGTGGCCTATGACTGGAGATGGTGAGATTGACTCTGCATCCATTGTCGATAATAACACCTACTACACGAATCCTGGTGTTTCCATGACGCACATTATCAACGGCAATGCGGGGAACGTTGAAAGCCATAGCACGCTGGATGACGGCGAGGCGGTGTCGAATATAACTGCTCTGTTGGACTTCACGCATTATGGCATGAACAAGATCCAGGTGTTCAATGAGTCGGTTCTTCAGTTTACCTTTGTGGAGGGAGGGAATGGCACGGTTGGGGATACGCTGACGTTGTTAAAGTCGCCGAATGCCACGACGACGGGGTCGAACTATACAATGGCTAGTAGCAAGAGGCTGCGCATGTTAGAATAGACTAGAAGAGATCTCGGACTCGGAGTCTGTAGTCGTAGACAAAAGTTATTCTTCTCTTCATGCAACCATTTCTTGATCACGAGCCACATCCCGTGATCTCCCAGGTTCTTTCCAAGCAATTGCATTGTGCACAAACCGCCTACCTGGTAGCCAGACACGTTGACAGTCAACATGTCTTCTCCCATCTCATCTCTCGTCAAAAGTTCTTCCAACAACCACGATGCTCGCTCGCCAGATTTGTACAATAACGCACAGGGAAAGGAGAAGACCTGAGGTGAGTGAGGGAAAAAAAAGGAGGAGCAAAAGATAGAAGTGAACCTAGCGGTAAGCGGGAACAGAAACCACGCGGACAACCTTTCACTCCACTGCGCTGTAGGTACTATACTGGCAAACACATAAAACCAGCTGGGAGGCCACACCATACTACAATTTTCGCTGATCATCAAGCTACCCTGATTCATCTTCTCATACAAGTTCTCCAGCAATTGCGCTCCATATAGCAAACCACTTCGGCGGGTACTTTCGTGCTTTTTCACTCTATTCCCCACCCTCTGACGACAGCCTCTCTCTCTCCACCCATCCACCACCTCTATCACAAATCACGAATCTCAGCAAAGCGGATACTTCTCATCAATCTTCGTAGCAACAACATGTCTCGGGGCCGGTGTGTTGCAAAACATTAATGCTTCCTCTGGGTATGCTTGTGGCCGCATACGTTGGAATAGTAGCTGTAGATGCCGCAGGTGCAGCGGTTGGGATTCGAGTCATCATGGACTAGCTGGTTTGGCAGGTCTTTGTCGATGTCGGCTGAGGGGATGGTTGCCATTGTTGGAGGTATAGTCGTGGGGGCGGACTTGTATGCGGTGGCAGGGAGAGTGAGTGGGTGGAGTGCAGGGGTTGAGGAATGAGGACGGGGTTGCAAGGTTGATAGATGAGATTTGGGATTCGGGAGGGATACTGATGAAGAGCCTAAGAGACTTGGGGGCTGATGTCTGGGGCTTTGGGAATGATTCTGAGCGGAAAATAAATGGCAAGCAAAGGGGTGGGAGGTCCCCGGTCTGCAAAAGTGGGTCTCTTCTAGGCAGCCGTGATGTGTTGGTGACAGTTTCTTGCGCCACGTACTCACAGCGTCACATCAGTTTCTTCGCACATAACAACTGCCGCAAGGATTGGTTACAGTGGGCGCTACGGCCTACTTTGCTAGGCCCAAGTTCCAAACTCCAATCAGGTGGAGTGTAATGCCGGGGGCTGTGTCTCTGCCCACCGCCGAGGATGGTCCAAGGCAGCCGATGAGATTTAGAAAGTGGCTATGTGCATACATATCGAGGGGTGGGGAAATCGGGGCGCGGAAGTCAAAGAATTCATCGTGCAAATTGTGAATACAAGCAGGCTAAAGTCAGAGATGATACAAGTGAATTCCTTACTATGTATACGAAGTGCCAAAGAAATTTACAAATCCAGATCGCATATGTCAAGATACTAGGAAAGAGAGAATAACCAAAACTTCGTAAACCCTAGATTACCAGCCGTGTACAGAGCCCTTTGTCTTTCATCACACATAAGTGACAGCACTGAAGCTAAAGCACTTGCTTCTTGTAGGAAGCCTTCTGCATTTTCGCCTTGGGCTTCGGGTCCGGCCCAAGCGCCTCGGCCGCACCTGCAACAAAGGGTCGTGGTCGAGACTTTGATGCCCTGCCCTGGCCTCCACCAGACTCAATTGTTTCCGCCGGCTCCAAAGCTACCGCTGCAGGGACAGTTTCGGCCACCGCTGGTGCCGGAGCATCCTCTGTTGACCGTCGAGGGGTGTCAGGGGCCCGAGCCACGAAGTCGTTCGAGGTTGCGTTCACCAACAGAGGTCCTTTGTCTTTCTGCGCCTTGAAATGTGCCCATATCTCATCCTTTCTTTGACTTGCCCAGGCATAAGCAATGTCCCGAGCGTTGCGAACATGCTTGCTGGTACGCCGGAATTCCTCCAAGGAATCCTTCGGGGTATCAGTAAGAACGCGGTACTGATGATACTCAAAGTTGTCTGTGTCGTTCTCCCCTTCTTCGGCAATCTTTCGGACATGATGAGCGTGGAGCCTGAGGGTGTCACCGTCGCATGCAACAGTAAGGGCATGGGTCTTGCCATAGAATTTGGCGGCGGGTTTCTCCAAATAGTTATGTATCGCGCGCGCGCCCTCGACCATAAGAGCTCCATCGTAGGCAGATTGCAATGCGGCCACCTCCATGTTTTCTCCCGGCTTCTTGAATTCCGCCGCATAAGCTGCCATGCCATCCGTAAAATCGCCATTACAAGGAGCAATATCACCGCCAAGCTGCTCCCGCACTTGTCGAGGATAGTGCCTTTCTGAGAAAGAATCTGCCACGTCTGGTTTAGCAGAACTAAGACCGACTGTAAGATGGTTGTCTATCGCCCCCCAGGCATGGTTGCACTTCGGACAATAACCCAATCGCTCCCTCTCACGATTCTCGCCGGATATGAGAGGCCATGCCCAGATAATCAGATCCCACTCGCCAACATCCAATCTGGTCCGTGAGAGAAACATGTCCCAGTCGTCCTGATTCGGAGGTTCAGATTTTCGGGAGTCGTCTTCTAGCATTTTTCGAATCTCTTCAATGTCACATGGGGGCTGTGCTTCGCCCCGTACATGGATGATCTTGTTCTCTCCCAGCTGCTCTGCGAACCCTTTTTTGGCCGTAGTTGTGGTCTTAGTGGTGGTAGAGGTAATCTTGGAGGATTCCGCGGTTGTTTTCGACCTCTTGGACCCAGTCCCATTGGTCTCGCTCGCACGTTTGACCATTCTGTCCAACTGGCGGAGGTTTTGTTTCGTCAAAGGGGCAACTCGAGGGCGTTTTGTGGGAGGGTTGTCCTCGGCAGTCTCGGTGTATCTTCTTTTCGCAGATTGTTGAGACTCGGGCTCCGCAGCAGGCTTGATGACAGGGTTCTTGGCGGGGGGCACGGAGGGATTGTGCTTTGCTCGAAGGCGTGAGCTTCTCCTCGGCGTAGCAGAGTCTTGTTGAGTAGTGGTTCGTGGCTGTTGCTTGGAGGCTCGGCGCTTGCTCACTCGGGAAGACTGCATGGTGGGCGAAGGTATTTATGTTCAAAGTACACAGTAGTATGAATAGATGGCTGTGTATGCTGGGGAGGCTGAGGGTGTGGATGAGGCCGGTTTCAAGACCTTCGGTATGTATGTTGGCTCGAGACGGTACTCGTGAGCTCAATGCTGGCGCCAGGAAACTTAGTTGGACAGTTTGAAAGCTGCATGCGCATATCCAATTCACTGGCTCAGAGCATCCAGAGGAGCAGCGCAACAATTCCGCAGTGGGCCAGGCAAGGCAGACACACCACTGGTTGAGCAGTCGTATGCGTGGAGGTGTGTCGACACTACTATGTCGAGGTCGGTGTTGGATGTTGAGAGCTTGCATCCAGCTTGCGCTAGGCCAGCTTGGCATCGTTACCGCGCGGCCCGTGCCAGTGCCCAGTCCCGAAGTGGCAAGGTCCGTGGATCGCTCCGTGGATCGCTCCCCACGTCTCCATTCTCCAATTCGACAATCAAACTCAATCCAAGATTCTCACAACCGCCTTGACCGCACGCCCATCCATAGCCTCGAATTTCGAAAAACTCATTGTATTTCCAAAATCACCATCACGGCTAGAAGTCGGCATGATGGACAAAGCTGCAGGACATCTTCATCCTCAATGTCAGAAAGAGACCTCTCATTGGCAATTCCTCGCGCAAGGCTCCCATCCCTTAGTTGTCCTATTTCTGGCAGGGCATTCTTCGTTCGACCTGCATCACTCTCGATAGAACCAACAGCGCTGGAGCCTACATGTAGTAGAAGTGGGCTGCCTGCTAAGTCCCCACTCTGGCGCTTAGAATCTTGCACCCCTATCCGTGTCTGTCTCTTCCTCCATCCCGACCATCCAGTCGCCCCAGCCTCCAAGCGATTCCTCTCACCAAGATGATCAACCCCAATTTCAGATTCTTCATCTCTGGCAAGTCCCTTTTCTACAGTCCGAAAATAGACTCTGAAGCCTGCATGGCCTGCTGCCCATGAACTTGATCAGGATGTATCCAAGTTCCGCCACTTCCTCAACGACTGGGTTGCTACTCGCAGAGCGAGTAACGACATGGACAGGTATCTCACTGCACCCCAGTCATGCGGATGGCCTGAGATGCCGCCTTCAAAAGACCTCGAGATTTCCTTCGACGCCACGACAACCGATGACGGAAAGCCAATGATGGATGCAGGTCACCGCTCCAGATGTATGGCGTTGAAGAATGGACAATATGTTTTCAACTGGGAGCGGCCACCACAGACTAGATTACAGAAGGCAGGTGAGTCGCAGGGTTGGAAAAACCTGGATGAGTTGCAAGACTGCATTCAAGAGAGGTGGTCCGAATCTCCGTCTTTGAGACAGCGCACGGAGAACGTCTGCCACAAGTCATTGTTCCGAGTTCGAAACGAAGACTCACGGCGCCTCTGGTCTCACAAGTTCCAGCTACCTTGACGACTCCCAGTCCATTCTCTCCCCCTGTCTCTCGGAGACAGTTCTTTATCAGTAGCAAGCCAGAAACAAAGCCATTCATTGAACCAACTCTTTCCTGTAACAGCCAGAATCAATGTCATTGTCCTTCGAAAGCATAACAGCCCAGATCAGTCCTTCGAACCCTCAACCTCAACTTTCCCATCAACCAAGAATCTTCTCACAGCACCGAATTCCATTTCATTTTCTGCGAATCTCGCCAACCCCCGTTCTTTCCCCAACCCACTGTAGAACCTCCATCCCGTTGGCATTTTCCACAAGTCTCCCGGCTCACAATAAGATCCCACTTCATTTCCCACAATTCTCGCCAGCTCTCGTTGTTTCCCCAACCCACAATCCCATTCTCATCTCATCGCATTTTTCTCTCCATCCCTCCAAATCTCGTCATTTCCCCAACCCCCCATTTCATTTTCTCACATCTCAAATACGCCCCCCAAGCCGGCCAGCGAGTTCACAAACAACCCCACTCCCCATTTCCCACCCACCACAAGTCACAAACCATCCGGCTGCTCATCCCCACGCCCCCCAACCCACAACACAAACAATGCGCGCCCCCTCTCCCACCACCCCACCCTGCCCAATCTGCCACCTCCCCTACCACCTCACCGCCGAAACCCCCCTCACAACCCCCTGTGGCCACACATTCGGCCACGTCTGCCTCTCCCACTGGTTTTCTCTCTCCGCTCCTTCTCATTCCACCTCTTATCCACATACAAAAGCCATTCCCGCATCTTGTCCCCTCTGCCGCACCTCCTGCGTCTGCGCTTCTTGTGGTGCTATCCCTTCTGTGCATATTAAACACTCTTCTTCGTCATCGCCATCCGCACAGAAGGTAGCGAAACTGCGCTGCACGGCTTGTCGAAAGTCGAAAAGGGGGAGGGAAGTGGAAAGGGAGAGGGAGAGGGAGAGGGAGAGGGAGAGGGAGAGGGGGAGGGAAGGAGAGAGGCGAAGGGAAAGGGAACGAGAGAGGGAGAGGGAAAGAGAACGCGAAATGACAGCGAGCTTGAAAAGAGAAGAGCGGAATTTGAAAGGGTTGCAGAAGGAGTTGAGAAGGGCCAGAGAGGGGGGATGTGTGAGTAAGAGAGAGGAGAAGCTGTTGAAGAGGGGGATTATGGAGAGTGCGATGCGGATTGAGGAGATGAAGAGGAGTGTTAATGGTGAGAGTGCGAGAGGGTGGTGGTGATGTGTGAGGCTAGTTTCCAGATCAATAAATTTGAAAAACTTGTACCTGCACTGTTCTGTATGAGATGCTTGTGTCGAACTCGAGGGATCGTCACAAACAATACGATTCGTTGGGAGGCACAAGGGGAGATAGATGGATCGATATATCATTCGCCGTCCTGACTTTCCCTCAGAAAAGCCACCCATCGCCCTTCTCATCAAATCTCATCCGAAGCACCCATCCCCCCGAACGCCCATAAATGCACCAAAAACAACCCACTGCAGCTCTCCATCCTCCTTCATTCAACCACTACCCTCTGCATTCCACCCCCTCACCACGCAGCAGCATCATGATCAAACCTAACCAACTCCTTCCCCGCATCCTCCACATCCTTCTTCGCCTTCATCCGCATATAAAAGATCGGACAATCCTTACTGCTGCAAATAACCTCATTATGCATACTCCCCTGACACCTCTGACACTGCGTCCACAACCTCCCAAACCTGACTTCCAAATCCGACACCTTATCCAGCGTCTTCTTGTACAGCTCGCCCACTCTTGGTGCACAGTTTGCACAAACCGCGCCCTGACTCTCTTCTTTGCCTGTCAAGGGTTTCTTGCAGCCCATGCAGGTTTGCGTTTTCTTGGCAAATTTCATCAGGCCGCCGACGGAGGGCGCGGCGACTTGGATGGAGCGTGTGTGCGCGCCGGTTAGGAGGGATTTGACTTTGACGTCGCCGAGGATGGGCTCGAAGATGCGCTCGAGGGGCTTGGCGAGTTGGTTCTCGAGGTAGTATTTGGTGTCGATGGGCACGTTGTGCTCGAGGACGTAGATGGGATCTTCGGAGCGCTCGAAGTTTTTGGAGCCGGCGGCACCTTTGATCATTACGTAGGCGACGCGGTCACCAAGGGCGGGTGCGGATCCAGCGTCGCGCTTCTTCATGCGCTTGGCCAGGGCAACGTGGGCTTGCTCATTTTGGTAGTCATCTTTGGTTAGTGCTTTGGTGATGACGAGTTTGGCCATGTCGATTTTGTTCTGGAGGAGCATGGAGATTTCGTCTTTCACGTAACTGGACAATGTCAGAAAGGTCGTCTGGCGGGAGGATTGTATGACTTACTCTTGCGCTCCCTGAACATCACGATCGATCAGGATCATTCGCAGGACTGTCTCGATGACGGTCTGCACCAATCGGCAGTTGTCTCGTCGAACAGTTTCAATACCTTTGGTGTCCATCTTGTCGTACTTCTCTGGCTTAGTCCAGTACAATCCTGCATAACGCTTCTTGTTGATGAGGAGATACGGGAAGTAGACTTTCTCGAATTCAAGCTTGATGGGCTTGATGAACTTCGATGAGACGTAATTTGCAGCTTCCCCACCCAACTTCATTGCTTCAGCCAGATCTTTGGTGCCAAACTTCACCATGACAGAATCCGTATCACCATAGATGACTTGCGCATCATGGGTGTATCCGTTGGCAATGGTGTACTTGGCTTCCACTTCTGCTTTCGTTTTCTCAATCATCTGGCGACCATAACTAGTGGTACTACTGGCAATGGGTAGACAAGGCAGCTTTCCCACAGTAGCACCAGTCAGACCGTAGACACTGTTAGCGCTGATCTTCAGAGCCAACTGACGACCATTTAGCACAGCTTTCTTGAAGGGATCAGTCTCGACTGCAAGTTCACGTTTCGCTTGCTTACGAGCCGAAAGCAATTCTTCGAGAATTTGAGTAAGGAGGCCCTTTCTGACTTTGGCCGTGCAGAACATGTCACCATTTGGTGTCACAATGTAGTCATCATCCTTCTTCAACTTCAGTTTCTCGACGCTCGTCTTGTTGAGCAGCGTCGTGTAGCAGAGGTTGTGTGCCTGGATGATACTGGGGTAAAGAGATGCGAAATCCAGAGTCGCCACGGGTACATCATAATAGCCTCTTGTTGGCTCGATGACCGTGGCACCTTCGTATTGCTCGTCCGATTGCTCGGTCCGCAGATTGGGGATAACGAGTTTCTGCTCAAGAGCTTTGCGGAACAGTTGACTGATGAATTTGACCTGTTGACCTCTTGCGAGAAGGTAGTTGAATGGAACACCCGTGACTCTCGCCATTTCGGTGTAGTTTTCGAGACAAGATAGCTTGTCCATCAATCGTTGCGGCAGGTAAGCATCTTTCAGACAGTAGACTGCCAAACGTCGCCTAGACTCAGGGGTTCCGTTGAAAAGCTCTGTAATCATGGTATGATGGACATCTTCTTTCTGTTCTCCTAGAAATTCGGCACAGACCGAGTTCAGTGTGTAACTTCGAAGTTGATGGTCTCTTTGCACGAGTTGCAAAAGATCCAGCTGGAGACGACCATTGGTATTGGTCGCTTTCGTGTCTCGATTTCCCATCTGTTTGCTGGAGAAGTTCGTCTCTTTCGAAACAGACTTAACGCTGTGTAGTCGAGACCAGTATTCGAAGCCAGGTATCTTCAAATGCTTTGCTCTGTCAAGTAGATAGGGGAAATCGAAGTTGGCAATATTGTAGCCGATGATGATGTCAGGGTCAACTTTCTCCAGGAAATTTCTCCATTCTTTGAGCATCTTCTCCTCACGGTCGAACTCAAAGATTTGAGTGTTGACGATAAGGCTCGTAGTATCGAGACAGAAGACATTGCGGACGAATGGCTTCTTTTCTCCGTATCGGGTGACGACATTGGCGATTTGGATGACAGGATCCTGATTTGCCTCGGGGAAAATTCCTTTCCGTCCAGCGCACTCAATGTCAAAAGACAGAATCCTCAGGGGTGCCATCTTGGCCCATTCTCCCTCAGGCTTGTGTGCAATAAGATCCCGGTATCCGACCTCGGCTTCGATCTGACAATTTGATTGCCGTTCATTTGGAGATATCAGCCTGAAAGATTTGGCAGGGGCTTCTACCCAGGACATGCCGGAGATCTGTCGTTGTCAGTTTCAGGTACAGAAATGCAGAATAATCAGTCCTACCTTGTTATCAATCATGAATCTGAGAACATATTGAATGCTGTCAAAGGACAAGATGCCCCCTTCCGCAGCCTTCCACATCCCTTTCCAGTTCGCGTGACCCTGTTCAATGGTTGAACGGACTTTGTTGATGTACTTGGGATCGGTGACGGTGATCTTGAGATAGGGATTTTGCTGGTTCCCCTGAAAACCGTACAAATTCTCTCGCATGACCATCTGGACTGAATGTATGGCAGGCTGGTGCTGCGCGATCTGGGTCTCGAGGTATGCCTTGAAGGGGAGACAGTCGGCCTGGGTGAAAGAGTTCGGAGCGGCAACATAGAGGTAGTGTAGGAAGTCGGTAACATGAAGCATGACTGAGTGGCCATCCTAAGTGATAGCAGGCCATGTTAGTCCAGGTCGAATTCAGGGGCTAGAATACACGAACCATAGTAACACCGAACAGCTTGACGGTTGCTTTGCCTCCATGTAGAGTTCCTTCTTCACATTCAATCTGCTGAAAACAGAGACTATTGACTTTCGGATCAAAGCCGACTACCGGTGGTCTATCCCATTGCTGATCCTTCTCGAAATTGTTGTTCTTCAGGCCGCTCATGTCCTGGGTCATCTTCTCCAGAACCTCCTCCTCGAACTGACTCTTCGGCTGACTGGAGCCTGGGACGCGTGCGCCATTTTGAGCACCTCTGAAACGCGCAGCTGATGCTGAAGAGTTCTCAAGCTTTCGCTTCTTCACCGAGGTTGGCGAAGAGGGGATATTGCGACGAGAATTGGGGGCGTCGCCGAGGACTCTCTTCTGTGGCAATGCGGTCGGCATTGTGGCGATTGTGGCTTCTAAGGAGGGAATTGGGAATAGAAACCAATTATCATAAGTGTCCGGGGCTAGGACTGAGAGACGACTGGACTTCTCCAAGCATTGCTGGCGGGGAGAATTGTTGATGGGCTTGGATGTCCTGAGTTGGCAGCGACTTGACGCGTCCAAGTTTCGCGTCGCGTCATCACTAATTAAGCTCTTTCGCGCTAACCGTATGCGACACTGCAGAACTCCAGCGTCTCGGCTCGCCCAATGAATTCCTGCATCCTGACACACTTATCAAGTTCGCGTTTCCTACCATCTTGTTTACTAGCTTTCTCTTGAGTATCTGCATTTCTTCCCATTTCTTGCATTTTCCCTAACCACTGAATTCTCCTGGTCACCTGGATTTATCTCCATTGTCTGGACTTTTCTCATTCATCCGGATTCCTAAGCTTCAATCTAGAAGTGTTTAAGAATCCCTCGGCTCGCGAGGTAGGCTGCACAGCCAACGCGTTTTCCGCGTCATTTTTATTTGTTTTTCTAGCATTTATATCAGGTACTTGGTGTCTATAATTGACGATGATACGCTAAAGAGGTAAGGTATGCTTGGAGAAGAACTCAACCAAGTGCTGGGACGTGAAATTGAACGAAGCAGTCTGGTTCGGACTCCCTGCATGATCCAGTCCCAGGGTACTCGGCCAAGCATGACCCAACCCGTCAACCGTAATCGCCCTCACTTCTGCCTCTCCATTCTCACCACAGTCCCAGACCTCTTCCCAAGCGCCATCACCAGGGTAGCTCTCAACACCTGGATGTATCTTCTCCACGCTGGGCTCCGGCCAGCCTCCCGGATAAGTCCCCTTACAGCCATTTCGCTCCGCCCATTGTCTCCTCCACAGCCTTACATCCGGCTCAGGCCCAAAGTTATAACTCTCGTTGCCCGGCGCACGTCCGTAAAAGGGACATTCTTGATCTTCGGTTCCGTGCGAATGCAGGATTGGCACAGGCCGAGACGGACTGCAGCCGTAGAAGCCGAAAACTCCCTGGTAGAGCGCTGGAGATACCGGCGCAAAGGCTGCGAACAGGGACGAGGTGTCGTTGCGGCAGGCTAGGAGCGCGGTAAAGCCGCCGCCGTTGGACTTACCGCAGGCGTAGATGCGCGCGCGGTCCACGTTGTAGGTTGTTGTGATGGTGGAGATGACATCGTAGACATAGGCGATGTCGTCGACGTCGGGATTTGCGTAGGAGGCGCCTTCCCAAGCGCGGTTCCTGTACGGCGCGGTATTGTTGATCGCTTGAGCGTAGACGGTTATGAAGGGCCTTCCTGCGATCGTCAATGACGGGTCGGATAGCTCGGTGATGCGCTGTTGATGGCCAGCGCTGCCGCCGGCACCGTGAAATGAGAGGACGAGGGGATGCTTGACTCCGCTGTCATAATTTTGCGGCACATTGAGGAGAAAGGTCCGCTCGTTGGGGAGCGTGTAGGGGATGTTTCCGGTGGGAGGCGGCTGGGACAGTACTCCTTGGATTGACGGGACCAAAGCTGCGAGGGAAAGAAAGGAGAAGGAAGAAAGCAGCATTTCTGCTGATGGGATCAGGAGAGATGTGAGATTCATCAGGAAGCAGGAGAGCGACAGCAAGGAGAAGGCGAAATTCGCTGGGGCTTTGATCAGTCTGAGGACCGACGCTTCCATGCCGAACACGACTCATGTGACATTGAAACCTTGATACTCACGATTGACCCGGCCCTTGATGGATAAACCAGGTGGTCTTCAATGAAATCTGATGGAAGAAAGACGAACTCGAACGACCAAGAGTTCCAGCAGCTGTACTTGACGTTGGAGAAAGCGAGGTGGTCCGAGGACTGGAGAGTGATGCCTTTTGTGGAGGAGTTGTCGTTATCGAGAAAACCCGTTTTTCGACCGGGATGCCTCGGCCTTACTAGCCGTCGATAGGCTAACGCTTGGAGGCTTGGCAAAGACAGCGTCGAAATTGAAATCATCTGCACGTTCAACCCCATCAACCCCATCATACCCCAGCTTATCGCCATGTCCCAATCTTGTGAGTCGTCGACAACTGCTGCTTGGCCGCTGATATACTCAGGGTCGCCATGCAAATGCAGATGCAAATGTCTGCATAGTGCATAGTCTACACTGCATACGGCGACTAGTGGAGACACTTGGATCAAGACTTTCCTTCAATGGTATAATTCCAGAACCCCTTGGCCTTTTCAAGGATGGAGAAATCATGATAAGTCGCCGCCATCCGTCCCTCTCTTGTCTTGTCTCTTTTCTTGTCTCTCCTCTTTCCAGGTTTTTCTTCTTCCGCTTCCTACCTATGTTTGCTTGGATTTGGCTCTTTTCAACACCCGAATCCGAAAGACATGGCTTCCGAGATCCAGGAGCCGGATGGCCTTCGAAAGCGCCACGATGAGAATGAAGCTAAAGCCGAGAAAGATATCATCGAGGCTCGCGTGACAGATCCCGAAGCGGACAGCACAATTGAAAGCAAAGAAGCCATCTACAGAGCAGAGAAAACAGAGTTGACGCCGGCTGAAGCTTTCAAGTGGAACGTCGATGGAGATCAATCGCCATGTGAGTACCTGCAGAATCAATACTTCGACCTCAGGTCTGCCTAACAGATCATCTGCTAATTCGAAAAAGTCCCAGAGGTGGCATCTTGTGTGCCGAATACAGATGACACAAGCATCGCGTGCAACAGTGAGCATCTCGATCGTGAAAAATATCCGACATTCGATGCTGATCTTCCCAAGCCGTCCGAGCATGGATCCTCATGACGGTCTTTGTGCTAATCTTCGCTGGAGTAAACCAATTCTTCGGCTTGCGCTACGTAAGTTTTCTCTTTGCTCTGCTCGTCTCTTATCATTGATTTCAAAAACTAATTCATCGCAGCCATCTCTATCAATCGGCTATGTTGTTGCTCAGATTCTCGTCTTTCCTATCGGTCGAGCATGGGAGAAACTACCCCGCTGGAGAGTGCCGCTAGGACCATTTTCTTTCGACGTAAATCCAGGACCGTTTACGATGAAAGAGCACGCATTTATCGTCATTTGTGTCAGTATCAGTGCCAGCAGTACAGCCTATGCTTCGGGCTCGGTAGTGGCTATTATCAGTCCCGTGTACTGGAATCATGACTTTGGTGCTGGTTTCTGTTTCATCTACCTCATGACCACTCAGATGCTTGGGTAATTCAACCCCTACTTCTTCTCTTTGTTCTATTGCTGAACTAGACACATAGATTTGGTCTGGCAGGACTTGCTCGTCGCTGGCTCGTCTATCCCGGTGCCCTCATCTGGCCCACGACCCTCTCATCCACCGTCTTATTCCGAGCACTCCACGAGCCACAAGATACCAGCCCTGCGAATGGATGGACCTTGACGCGATACCGGTTCTTTGGTTATTTTACACTCTTCGCCTTTGTCATCTTCTGGTTTCCAGACTACCTCTGGACGAGTTTGAGCACCTTCGCATTTATCACCTGGATCTGGCCACATAACCAGAAAGTCAACACAATCTTCGGAGTAGGTCTTTTGCACTGCATCACTTGACTGCGAAACTAACGTGAATAGATGAATTCCGGACTCGGCTTACTTCCTATCAGTTTTGATTGGACACAAATCACTTATGCTGGCTACCCGCTCATGACACCATTCTACATCACTTGCAACGCCTTTGCGGTAGTCGTCTTATTCTACCTTTTCCTGTCTCCAATTCTCTACTATGCCAATGTGTGGAACAGCGCATATCTTCCACTTCTCTCATCCAGCACATTCGACAACACCGGATCTTCCTACAACGTCAGCCGCGTCGTCGACTCCAACTTGAACTTCGTGCTCGAGAAATACGAAGCCTATTCACCCATGTACATTTCCATGTCCTACTCTTTGACATATGGCCTGTCCTTTGCTGCCGTCACTGCCATGGTCGTGCATACTTACCTGTACAACGGCTCTGAGATTTGGGCAAAGTTCAAGAACTCGAAACATGGAGGTGAAGACATCCACAAGCGACTAATGAATAAGTACAAAGAGGTGCCAGACTGGTGGTACTGGATCCTGACTATTGTCGTACTGGGACTGGGTATTTTCACAGTCCGATACTGGGACAGCGGGCTCCCAATCTGGGGATTTATCGTGGTATGTTTCGGCATGGGCGTCCTCCTCATCGTCCCAGAAGGAATCCTCGAAGGAACAACAAACCAGCGAATGTAAGCGAACTTCCACCTGCCTCCCTTTTAACCCCCTCCCCCTTTTACCTCTCTACCCTTTCACCACTTCACCCCTTCCCACTACTAACGAATTCAATTACCTAGCTTCCTAAACATCATCACCGAACTAATCGCTGGCTACGCCTGGCCCGGCAAGCCCATCGCTAACATGATGGTAAAATGCTACGGCTACAACAGCGTCAAGCACGGCATGGACTTTGCCCAAGACCTAAAAATGGGCCAATACATGAAAATCCCACCCCGGGTCCTCTTCGCCGGCCAAGTCTACGCTTCCATCCTCGCCTCCGCAACCCAAACTGGCGTGATCCGTTGGATGATTGGACACATTGAGAATCTCTGTGATCCGGATAATACGCAGCGATTCACTTGTGCTTCTGCAAAGGTGGTTTATAATGCGAGTCTGATTTGGGGAACTATTGGGCCACAACGGATGTTCCAGAGCGGACAAGTTTACAACGGCATTATGTACTTTTTCTTGATTGGACCGGTGGTGACGGTGGTGGCGTATGGGCTGTATAGGAGGTATCCCAATAGTTGGGTGAGGTATATTAATGTGCCGATTTTCTTCAATGCGGCGGGGAATATTCCGCCGGCCAATACTAGTGAGTCCTCTTTCTATTTCCCCCCTACCCCTTTGGCCTTCTCATGTCCCGGGATCCCCCACGGCCAAATCCTATACTTGGGTTTGCAACTGACATGTGGCAGCGCAATACTCGCTCTGGTTCATATTCGGCTTTCTCTTCAACTACCTAATCCGCAAGCGCGCTTTCGCTTGGTGGAAGCGCTACAACTGTAAGTTCTCACCCTGCTCACCAAACCTCTCCTATCAGTTATCACCCTCTAATAAGATACCATCTTGCTAATTCTTTGCAAAACGGTAGATCTTCTTCAAGCAGCAATGGATACGGGTACGGCGCTGGCAACCATTATCATATTTTTCTGTCTCAGTTATAATAATGTGACGTTGAATTGGTGGGGGAATACCGTAGGGAGCGATACGGATGATGCGAATTCGGTGCCGTGGTTGACGGTTCCTGAGGGTGGGTATTTTGGGAAGGGTCCGGGTGAGTTTTGAAGGCCGAAGGGTGTGTTTGGATTTGATGTTGGTTCGTACTATGGAGGGGGCGGCGGTGAATGCAGAATGAAAGGCCTTGTCAACATGATTTTATCATATTCGGACTGTGTTGTCGCCATGGTGTGGCTAGAGTCATCACATACAGAAACCTGGCATTTGCACATTACCATGAACAACGGTGAAGCAGCGAAGCTTTGGAAGATACTCGACTTGTTGCCCACTCTATTGCACAGCTCGAAGCCATGACTGACTTGGACTGCAGAGCAATTCCTCCCAGAAAGCTCGCAACGACGCGGCGATTCTGAATTCAGTACAAAAAGACCAAGAAACACAAAGACCTTGACCAACAGGTTCCATGTACTACTATTGCCTTGTGCAGGTAGCAGCTAGCAGCGTTGTTGTTGAGGGACGTAGGTGCTTGCATTGGGAAGGCTAGCTAAGGCCCAGCTCTTATGGAGCTGGAATGGCGCTAACAAAGGAGCTAGTGCTGCTGCCTGATATGGCAGGCTAACAGTTGTTCACTTGCCAGCCGCTTTCGGCTTCGTCCACTCCTCAATCTTGAGTTGCATCGCCTCGTGGAACGGCAAGTTCTCCCCTCTCGCAAACCTCGTTCTCGCCTACTCACTCGGTGTAGCCCAGTAGTGAGTTATTGCGTTACCCATCGTCGTCGACCTGTCTAGGTGCTGGACGACTTGCAACACCACTCTATCTCCGAACTTTTCAATGAACCTCTTCACACTTCCAGCAATCTCTTCCAGCACTGCCTGACTATCTCCGTCAGAGGCATCTGCCGACTTCCCATTGAGCAGGCGAATTTCAATCCTCTCTGCGTTCTTAAAGTCTTTCAGGGGCCTCAGACCCGCCTTGATCTCCCAGTCGCGATGGTCACACACGTCAATTCGGACAATGATGCGCTTGACGAATTTCGCAATATTTATGTCCCCATCCGCAAATTCCTCAATCACGAACTGCCCGAGCCAAAAGTCCGTTACCGAAAAGGTATTCTCGCCATAGAATATCTTCATTGCTTCGACAACTAGGTCTTTTCCGGTCTGGTCTTCCCCCATGTACTCGGTCGATCTCAACACCAAGCCCTTGTCAAAAAAATCATCGAACTCGCCTTCTTCGATTTGGACAACCTCGGGCTGCACCAGGTGTTTCCGGAAGATGGTATCGCGCTGATCTTTGGGGAGCTGAGCGAACTCCTCCGTCGTTCTGCCTCCCAGCATTTCGTGGATTTCGCGGCGGGCTTCCTCCATCATTTCGTCGTCGTCCATCATGATGAAGTTCTGAATAGGTGGTTAGCTTTGGAAACGTTGAAGAATGCTAAGAAGAGTATAAGTAGACAAAGAGTGATCACTCACTGTGGCAGCGTGATTGACTTGGGGAACTCCACTGGAGGTGAGCATTGCTGGTGAGCTTTGCTTGAGAGAACGGGGAGCCTGTGTTATGGATTGAAGGGACACGGTATATATCCCTCAGATTTGTACTAACTCTCCGAGTGATTCCGCTCAATGATGCAGGGGACAGGGCCTTCAGCAAACTACCTACCTATGTTGCAATCGCAGTTCCTTGCTCAAACACCTGCTAATAGTTCCCGCCTTTGTCTCCGCGTTTACTCTCCCGCAAACTTCACATTTCATCTCATTGAAGCCGTGTCAATCAAATGTCCGATGGGGTCAGACAACGCAGCAAAACTGACTTCGTTTGTTCACTGGAGGGGAACAGTGCAGAAATCGGTATTTAGCTTGATTCTGCCCAATACCCTTCCAGACACATGTTCTCTCTCTCCAAGGCAATCAATCCCCTCAAATGCTAGATTCTTCCATATGCTGTGATCACTCCCTTCATGTAAAGCTCCCAAAATACCACTTTCCAAAGCTCAGACAGCTGTCTGACCTACCATTCAATATGTGTCATTTTCGACTTAGGATCTCTGGGATCCAGCGGACGATATCTGGTGCCGCACCATACAGTCGCCTTCCTCACCCTCAAATCAAAACTGATCTTAGTAACCATCACTCTCGCAATCTCCGGTATGCCCTCCGCCCCCTCCCCATCTCTCTGTTCCTCTTCCACGGACATAATCCAGCTCGACACTTTCGCCACCAAAATACTATCCCACATCCCCTCCCTCCTCGGACTCGAACACAACAACCCAATCGCCTCTCTCCTGACAATCGGGTCTCGACACTTCGTAGCAGTGACGTATAACGGCGGGACAATCGCCTGATCGAACGAGAAACTCGCTCCTCCTTTGCCCTCTAGCCTTATCACTTCCCGACACAATTTCACAGTCTCCTGAAAATAGGCGAAGAAATTGTCAAAACCGGTTTCTTCGAGGGAGAATGCCATTTCCCACAAGATCACGGCGTTGAGCTGGTAGACGCGTAGAACTGCAGCGGCCACATACATGTCCTGCCCAGCAGGTGTCTGGGAAAGCGCAAAGAGTGGCTGGAAGGCGGAATACCATTTAGCCATAGCGGCTTGGATAGCTAGTGCCTCAGATTGCACGGTAGCAGGTAAGGGGCGGCCCATGAGCCACATGGGCACATAAGTTTCCGTAAACCGCATAGTCTGCGTACAAACATCTTCCAGGCATCTGCGTGCTTCAATAGTAGTCGTAAAAAGGCTTGGCATGCTAGGCGAATGCGCACGTCGGTACTCATCAAAGGCATTCAAGTTCACATCAAGGCTCATTTGGCGATGGAAAGCCATATCGTAAGACTTTGCTTGCACGGCTAATCGCGTAAACATCTGCTCCAGCTCGCTCTCTAAATCATTGTCATCTTCGGGCGAGTCTTCGCGCTCGCTGTCACGGAGTTCAAGCAGTTTCATGCCGGACTGCACTTGGTTGATTGCAGATTTGTGGTCGCCGTGGAAGCTTTCGAAGCATACGAAAAGTACCTGAGTTATCAAGGCAGTGCGTAAGGTACGGCGCTCGCCATTCGCGACGGATTCTCGCAATTGAGTGACGGCTTTGCCAAAATGGTGGAGTGCGAATCGGTGGTGTTTGCAGGCGGCGTCGCTGGAAAGGGAGTGGGTGGAGGAGCTGGAGGGAGTGGAGGGAGTGGAAGGGGCCGGGCGGGAGCATTCGAGCGTCTTGTAGAGAGCGCCGATTGCGATGACGGCGTGGCGGATGGAGGCTTTGCTGTGAGATTCCTGGAGCACGCAGCGGGTCCAGAAATTAGAGTCGAAGAAACCGGAGAGCTCGCCGGCTGTGCGGGAGCGGAAAAGTTGGAAATAATGGTGCTCGACGGAGTCGACAGGGAGAGAGATTGAGGGGCGGTAGAAGGATGGGGATGGTGAGACGAGAGATTGGGGGGAGAGAGCGACAAAGGACTGGGATTGCGGTGAGAGAGCGGCGATAGACTGAGCTGGGATGACAGAGAGCCCTTGGTTAGAAGTGCGGATAGCAAGTGACAGGTTTCCCGGGTTGGCAGCGGGTGTGGCAGGCTTTTTGGCGATTCGAGGGGGAGGTCCGCTGGTTTTTCGTCCTAGGGGGAAGCCAGGACATTTCGTTCCCCGCTTCACGCACTTCAGGCACTCGGGTTTTGTCTCATCGCATTTGACTCGACGGAGTCTAGAATAGCGTCAGTATATTGTTTTCGACGAAGTGGTGCGGACCATGAGATCTTACTTGCAGGCCGAACAGCCTGTCTTGACCTTCGGACCGCCTGCTCTCGGTCTGTGGACCGGCCTGGAGTTCTCCTCAGTTGGAGCCATGATATCCTTCTATTCGGTTAGAAATGGTATTGACAGACATCAAGATGCATCATTCTGGTCGCATGAGTTAACAGAAGCACAACCAGGCATAATCAGCAGTAGATGAACGGAAGGTGAGCAGTTTCGCAGGGAGTCCGAATCGAAATCTCAAGTATTGGACTTATGCATGTGCCTTCGTGCGGATGCGGTGCCCTGCCCGCCGCTGTGGTCTCCGGCGGCCCCACAGCGGCGGCAGACACAAATTGGCCACATGCAGCTCCGAATGTTGACATAGCATCGCCGGCACTGAGAGCCCTTCGGGTTCTGAGCCTCATACTTCTCGTGACACGTGACCGAAGAAGGAGAGTGAGACGAATGACGATGCAGATGGTTGTTCTGAGTTCAAGTGACAAGTGTGGGGAGGAGGCGAAAGTTTGCGGCCTACCTATCAATCGGGAATGATGCTAACTCCGACTTGGCATCCGACCACATCGCGCTCGGCTCATGGGGATCCTGAGATGTTGATGACCGATGGATCAAACGACTCAGCGAGTTCCTGGACGGTAGGATCGACTCGAGGCTGTTGGCTTTGATATCGAGGGATGGTGGGGATTGGAGATGATGAATGCAAGTTCCGATCAGATTGGCGAGCGGATATGTATGGTGATATGGCTTGCTGACTGTCGGATGTTGTCGGCAATGCCGAAACGTGTGCAACATTGAGCAGACCACCTCGAATAGCTTCGGCCTGTCGAAAGAGCCTTGAGATCTGCCCCTTTTCCAGGACCCGGGGTTGCGAGAAGCGCCAAGCATGTGGAAGGATGATCTAGCAGATCCAAAGCATATGTACGGACATCGGATTCTGCTGGAGAATCTATGCAAGCTGGCAAGATATCGATACCAAGACCGAGCGACTGAGAAAATAATGGACGCTCAGTGACTTACTATGAATAGCTATAAAAGCAACCATGATATTCCCCGGCTTTCCAGAACGAATACATGTGTTTTGTCGAGTCACGCAGAGCGTACTGGTAACCTCAGTTGCACAGAATACATCATCGGTTCCATCATAACGACTGTGAAGATTGCGGAGACACAAAGCGTGCACAGCTGGTACAAGTACATTTGTCCCTTGATCCCGTTCTGAGTGGTACACGGAGAAGCGACTAGAAGGCAGGAAGAAACTCAAAATGAGAGAATATCAGACGGTCAATCATCTCCAGTTGCTTTTATCAAAGTTTGTGGATGAAAGTAGAGTACCCCGCGACTTGCTATACCCGCTCATTCCGTTATTCCCGTCCCAGCCGACTCGCCAAAAACCTCAACTTCGTCGTTGCCGTCCGCTTTCGGCTTGGAGAGACAGCTACTACTCTCCATCGGAATAGCTTCACCCCATAAAATAACCAAAACACTTCTTTTCACAGCTCCGCATCCGCCCGTCCGTGACGTTCAGATAACCAATTACTAAGTTAGGTGATTTAGCTTCTATGACGCAGTGCCGATCCCATCGGCGAGAGCTTAGATTACAGTAGCTTCATCCCATCATCATATAAACAGCTTCCTTCTCCGCTCCCCAAGAAAATCCCAAGAACCTCCTAATCATCACTTCTCTTGTTCAAATCATACCAACAACCGCAAAGATGTCTGAAGCCTCGAAGATTGCAACTCTCGACGTAAGTAATGATATTCTGACCTTCTTATTTTCACAGCTACCCCGCCAACCCCGCGTCGTCGCACAAACTGCAAACATAAGCTATCGAGGTCAGTTCACCAGCTAACACAAAAATCTTCACAGACCTCCATCGCCGACCGCCTCCCGGCCTACTCCAAAACCCTCTTTGACGCAAAATCTGCTAGAGGCATCTCCTTCGAGACCATCGCCAAGGAACTCGGTCGCTCCGAAGTGGCCGTTGCGGCCATCTTCTACGGCCAAGCCCAAGCCTCTCCCGAAGATGTGAAGAGGCTGGCTTACATTCTCCGCATCGAGCATGCTACCTTGGACCAACAGCTGCTGGGCTACCCTGACCGTGGCCGTGCTGGTCCTATGCCACCAGTCGAGCCTCTGATCTACCGATTGTACGAGATTGTCCAGAACTACGGATATGCATACAAGGCGGTGATGAACGAGAAATTTGGGGATGGAATAATGAGTGCTATTGCTTTTAGCACTAAGGTTGAGAAGGAGACGGACGATGCTGGGAACAACTGGGCTGTTATTACTCTTAGGGGAAAGTGGTATGTATTACTTTGCACTTTCTCAACAACCCATTCCCTACACCTCGGAATCTGTCGTTTGAGATCCTTAATGCTAACTCGTCTTTCAGGCTACCATTTACCCGCTTCTAGATTCGTTCTGCTCAACAATATCAATGCAAATTCCTTTTCGGTGCCGCTACTTTGCCTCTCACTTTGGTCCGCTTCTGTGGACTATGCCGATGCAGTGCACGTGACTCATGAAGTCTACATGGGATTCGATCGACATCTCAGGCATAGAATGTAGGTCCATGATGTTCTAGGTCGATGAAAACAAAAATAGCGACATTTTCTTGCGTTGTACACCTCCTCGAAGTCTTTGGTACTGAGCTAGTCGGCTCGAAACCACGGGGTTGGGTCCACCCCGTCCCTACTACCACCAATCAAACTTCTGCACAGTCTTCTAGAAACATGGAAGTGGATGCGCGGTAGTCTAGAATTATTCTCTTCTACTGCTTCAGTATTGTATTCCAAGATCTTTGATGTTCTCTTTCTTCCTCATGCATCTCTTCTTTGAGTCGCACTACAATATCAAGGGGCTAAAGAACAATACTAAGCCCTACGCAAAGTTTCCCCCCAACACAAACCCCACTCGTCAAAGCACACTCAACACCATATCAACCATCGCGATGACTCGAAATATCCTTCAACCATTTGGATTATTCCACATTACTTTGTCCCTCGACCGGACAAGCTTCCAGAAATGAAATACGCAGGCTTCGTTAACCTCGGCCAGATCCGAAAAAAATCCAAAAACCAATCACATCCACTTATCCTTTCAACCAGTCTTCCAAAAATAGCACCCAGTCTCTACTCCCTCTCAGCCGCCACCGTCTCCCAGACCCTTCCCATCGAATATAAATACCTCGCCGAGTTCCACCTCATCCAACTTTCTTCTCCACCCCACTCACAACACATTAACAACCTTTAAAACTCGTTTTTAAAACCCCCCCCCCCCAAAACTATCAAAATGTCTCCCTCCAGCTTCACTCTTGTCAACGAGATCCACGTCGTCTCCGGTGGTGGATCCCAATCCCCCCAGACCTGCACCGTCCAGGCCTAGCTCGTCAACATGACCCACGTCGTCAGCGGTGGAGGCTCGCAATCCCCCCAGACCTGCATCCTCTAGACCCACATCGTCAGCGGTGGAGGTTCCCAATCTCCCCAGACTTGCACCATCCAGCGCGAGTTGTAAGCGTCTCATCATGACGCCCTCACTCGCCTTGGTCTGATTTCGACAATTGCAGCAACCGCTTGCGCCAGACCCAGAAGCTTCGATATGTTCTGATAGGCATACAAAAAAACGACTCTTTTTCACTTCGTCGTTTTTTCACGGATTTTAAAATTACTTCTCGATATTTCGATACGATTTATCAGCTTTTTATCACTAGGCATTGTCTTATGTACGCCAGACTCTGTACTTTTTCATACTACCACAAGCTGGCACATCACCCGACTATACCACGACTCGAGTTTCTCATGTTCGCAGCACAATGGGCGGACAGAGATTTGGGCATGTGTGCCACGGCAAGGAGATCTTCATATTTTGGATATTCCTGATGAGTGTTGCGCATTAAGGGTTCACTCTGTACATAGGGAGTTAGTTCCTCGGGCAATCAGACCTGTTGATTTTTCTTGTGATCTGGTGACTTCTGACGACTTGTGACTTTTAACATGACTAGATTTATATTTCGTGGTCCCTGCGCTCAAATTCTAGTCTTAGACCCACGGGGTATTCCCCTTTCAAATTGCCTCCAACACCATCTGACCTTCATGAGTTTGTCTGGGAGCATTCTACTTGTGGCTAACACAGATGGGCACATTTTCATGGCGGCACAGGACTCAGGAACCTGCACCTCAAGCAGCAAACTTCAAGATATTCAGGTGCACACCCCGGCTATCTGGCTCTAGAGGAGCCATATATAACTGGCAGTCTTTCCGGAGATTTACCTAAGTCATCACCGTGTTGGGGCAGAGCCAACTTCCAGTCAGATTTAGCGTGTAATTCGTAGGCTGAGGCCTGAGACAGTAAGTACTCACACATACTTTCTACCTCTGGTCGTACCATTTACTGCCCGTGGAGCTAACATCTGGTATTCAGCATCTCATCATGGACGAGTACAGCTTCGATGAGGCGTTCAAAATGCGTCTGCAATGGAGTCTCGACATCTTCAAAATGCTAGGAAACAGGACTCCAAGCGAATTCATGAAGCTCCCGGAAAATAAACGCAAAGCCATCTACACGAAGGAGCTGGTCACACCGGAGCTTACCGATATCTCATACGACAAACTCAATACCCAAGACACGGAAAGAACCAGGGGCGCGGATATGTTGAGATCATTGGACCGCCTGGGAAGAATCAGCGCTGATGGAGGCCTGGAATCGGTGAAGAGAAGCAACGTGGAAAAAAGTCTGAGATCCGAGGCTAACAAGATCTACTATGAGAAGAATTCCTTCTCAATGAAGGATTCTTGTGTAGACAAGTTCGTTCATGAAAATCCCGGAGAAGAGGACCTGAGACTTTGTCTCGTCAATAAGCTTACCGTCCAAGTCACTCTGAGAGACGGTAAGGGTGGTGGTCGCCCGTCGCTTAGCGGTCTGCAATTGCTGGAAAAGTTCGTGAATGCAGAGGAAGTCTGGATCGACCTAGTACTACACGAGGAAAAAGCCATAGCCGACTCGTTCCCTGAGATTCGGGAGACGATTAGGGTGATAGCTAAGGTGGTAAAGAAGGTGATCGAGAGGCTCGGTGAGGGAGTAGTAAAAGTTAGGATCGTTTCGCCGACGTTTCTAGTAACGCAGGACGTGACGCGTTATTGGGCTGCGCCGAGTGATGCGGTGAGAAGCAATTTCAGGGAGAAGGACTACATCAAGTTCCACCAGAGGATGCAACTCTTGGTGGAGGAGTGGATCGCGGAGTAGGAGAAACTGCTGGCTGCTACTTGTACGGGAAGGGGATAGTGTGAGGGATCTCGTTGCTCGGGCTTTTTGTAGCTTGGTGTGGTTGTCTTTAGATACCTCAGGCGGTTAGAAATGATCATGTCAACATACTGTTGTTCTCGTTCTGATTGAACATATCTGTCTCCGAAAGTGTTTGCATTGGACATTGGTGACCTGTAAAATACAGTATTAGGTAATCGAGCAAATCAATGGCTGACGGCTGTATTAGGGAACTGGGCCCTGCACTAAGGCACTACTTTCCAGATTTCAGCACGAGTACCACTGAAACAGAAAGACAGAGAGACTTAGCTATAAAAAGCCCTTTTCCAGGGATTTAACAATAATAGATTCCTGTACAGGCAGCAGCTACGAGCACCATTCATAATTAGCCGCTATATGCCGTTTGTAGCCTGTCGCCCATTCCTCGAGAAGGTTCAGAACATGTTAATGTTCAACTCGTCCCAGACATCGAAGGTTCAGAAGTCCACCTGAATCCCAGCCGCGCACCACTTCCATAGTGATAATTCTCCACTGTCGCCCACTGTGCAACCTTGAGTTGCATGAACTCGTAGAACTCCAAATACTCCTCATCAGCCTCCTTCCTCCTTCTCACCTCCTCTGTTACGGGGTTAGCGGAGGTTAGAGGTGGAGACCTTAGGCAGCCATTCCTGAGGCAGCCACATCGTTCCTTTGTCCTCCTAGCTTTTTTGTTAGAGCTGGAGCTATATAGAATAAAAAAATAGAGCTTTCCGGACCTCTCCTTTTTTTCTTAGCTTTATTAATACAGTTTTTATTTATTGCTTATTTGGGCTTTTAGCTTTTTTAATAAATTTCTATAATATGTTAATAAAGCTTTTTTTGCTTTTTATAAATTATTATATAACGCCAGTTTTTCTCCGAATTACTCCCGCTATTTTTTAGGGCATTTTTTACGTGCAAATGCATTTATATGTTCGGCTAAAATTTTATATTTTGCCTAGGCTTATATATTTACAATTATAAGCGTATTTTTTATTTATTTATTTATTGCTAAATTTTATACCTTGCTTTAAAAACTTATATATTTTGATTGTTTTATACCAAATTTAGTTTTAAATCCTAATTTAGCCTTTGTTATTTTTTTTAAATTTATTATAATTTTTATAAATTTCTTTTAAAATTAAAATATAGCTTTCTGCCCGGATAATATAAAAAATAAAAAAACCAGGCTGTTTTTTTTTACGAATTTTAATTATAAGGCTGCCAATTTTTTTAAAAAAGCTTAAAAAAGCTTAATAGAAATTGCTAGTTTATATTTATAATTAAGCCCAAAATGCCTTATTTAGAATTTAAAAATTTCAAAAGCTATTTTTTAAAAAATAAGCTTTTAAATTGCCTATTATTAAAAAATAGAAAAAGCTTTAGGCTAATGATATTTTTTTTATAAAAAAAGCAAATAACTAAATAAAAATATATATATTTTAAATAAAGAATCTCTATAAGCTAATAAAGAATTTTTTATAATATATAGCCGGATTATTATTTTTATAAAATAGCTAAAGCTATTAAAAGCCTTAAAAATTAATGATTTAGGCCCGGCTTTATTTAAATAGCCTAAATTTAATTTTAAAGCTAAGGCCTAATTTAGCAATTTCCAATTTTTAAAATGGCATTTAATGCTTTTAATTTATATTATATTAAATGTATTTTTAAGCCTTTATTATATAATATTATTATATTTTTAAAATTTTAAAAAGCTAAATTAAAAAATAAATTAGCTAGGAATTATTTTTATTTTCTAAATAAAATGGCTAAAATTATTTATAATATAAAATATTTAGAAAAAAAAAAAAAATATATATTGCTTTTTTTTTGATATACTAATATTATTATTTGCAATTTTATTATGAAAGCATTTTATAAATTTTTAAATAATTTTTATAGCAATTTAATGTTTTTTATAAAGCTAATAAATTTTATATTTTATTTTAAGGCCGCTAGAATTTTAATGCTTTTCATATTTTTTTTAAAGCTTTTTTGTTTAATTGGGGATAGTAGAGATTTTTTTAATTTAATAGCTATAATGCAAAATTAATATTAAGTTTGAAAAAGCTATAATAGGCTTCCGTTTTAAAACCTTTTTTAAAGCTATTAATTATTATTATTAAATAGAAAAAGAAAATCGAAAGCTATTTATTAAAAATATTAAATATATAGCTATTTTAGCCTTTATTCTCCTTATTAATATCCCTAGTTTTTAAATTTTTTAAATTCGTTTTGTTTTTAAGCTTTTTTAACTTAAAAGTAAATAGCGTTTTTTTTAAATATGTTTTTAATATTTATTGGCTTTAAAAGCTTTAAATATTTCAAATATAGTAAATATAAATATTATGCTAAAATATACTTAAAATTTAAAAATCTTTTTATTAAGATTATTAATTATAATGCAAATAATAAAAAGGCTAAAAAGCTGGAATTTCTTTTTAGTAAAAATAAATACTATTAAAAAGAGTTGCTGCTTTGGTATTATAATAGTTAAAAATAAATTGGCAAATAAAATGCCCGCAAAACGCCCTTTTTAATCCTATATAATAATTCTTTTATAGCTTCGGGCCCCGGAGCTTTTAAATACAAATTCTCGCTTTTTAATAATCCAATATTTAGGCTTTAATTATTAATTTCAATTTTTTATTTTAATTGCGTAAATTTATAAAATTCTATTAATTTGCTATTAATAATTATCTTTAAATTTATTATTGCTTAATTTTCAAAACTTTAATTTTAGCATATAATTTACGCTATTTACTATTAGTTCGATTTTAAATTTTTATTTAATTATTTTTATTATTTTAAATTTCTATTTTTTTATATTAAAATCTATTGGGATTTTATTATTTGTATTATTTATATATATATTATATTAATTTTCACGCGTGTGTGTTTTTGCAAATACCAAAAAATTAATATAACGGCGGCTTATTTCATTTTCTTTTAACTTTTTGCCCTTTTTTTTATACGCATATTATACGTTTGCTGCAATAATAATATATTAATTTTAAATTTTCTTTTAATTTTCTTAGCAAGTGTTTTTAATACTTTTTTTATAGCAATTATATTAAATTTTATTAAGAGCTTTATTTATATAAAGCAGGCCTTTCTATTTTTATTAAATTCTTTTTTATTATTGCTTTTATACGGGTTTTTTAATATATATATATTTTAGCGAAAATTAGATTTTTTCTATTTTTCTTTTTTCTATTTTTTTTTTAATATTATAGCTTTTAATATTTTTAATCGCGAAATGAAAAATTTTACTAATAGTTTATTTTAAGCTTTGCGCGGCAAAGGTTTTATTTGAAATTATAATAATAATATTAAATTTGCAATTTCGCTGCAAAATTTAAATTGTATTTTTACCGAGCTTTCGTTTACGCTTTAAATTTGTATTTATATTTAATATATACAGAATTGTTTTATAAACTCTTTTTGCAATATTTTTAATATTTATAATTAGATTGCAAATAATTTTAAATGCAATTATTATTGCAATAATTATAAGCCCTTTTATTGCATAATAAATTTATATATTGCTTTTTTCGTTTTTTTCTATAAATTAATTTATTATTCCGCAAATTCCTGCTATTCAAATTTATTTATTTAATGCAATTTACAATATTTTTATACTTTATTATTATTATTATATTAAAATCCAGGCCTTTTTTGAAAATTAATGCGCCAATTATAATAAAATATCAATCCAATTAAAAAATAATATAAAACTTGCCAGGATTTTCTTTTATTTTAAATTTTATATTCCTTTAAAATATACAATATATAATGCTTTTAAAAATATTAAAAATGCAATAATTGCTTTAATTAAAATTATGTTTGCAATTTATATTTCAATTTATATAGCAATTAATATTTAATGCTATTTAATAATTGTTTTTTGGCTTGTTTTTATACATTTAATTAAAATATAAATAAATTTTAACTTTAATTATTCTTTTAATAATATTTTATTTAATAATAAATAAACACAAATCGGGCTTTTGGCAATATAATATCAAATATAGAAATCATAAATTTAATATATACGAGCTGTAATTAATAGCTGGTTTTATTTAAAAATATTATAATTTTTTTTAATTTTGCTAATTGGATTTATCTTTATATAATAAATCTTTTTTTAATTAAAGTATTTAATATATAGAATTTATAATTTTTATTTATGCGTTTTATAATTTTTCATTAAATGAAATTCAATTTTTGATTTTTAATTTTTTAATTTAATTTTTTATAAAATATAGTTTAAATTAAATTAATTTAAATATAAAAAAATAATTAAATTTATATTTCTATATTTTAAATATTTGTATTTTTGCTTTTGCTTGCTATTGCGTATAATTGACCGTTTTTTATTTAACTATAAAATTAAAGCTGGCCTTTTAATCGTTTTTTAAAAAATTGCGCTTTTTTTATAATTTTTCTATTATTATTATTATTATTATTATTATTATTATTATTATTATTATTATTATTATTATTATTATTATTATTATAGTTTAATTTTAATGTTTTTTAAAGAATTTGCTTAAAACTATTAGGGTATTTTAAGGTTTTTTTAAATTAATATTTAATTCTAATTTTAACTCTAATTTTTCTAATATATGCAAAATATAAATTAATTTTTCTTATTATTCTTATATGCTATAAGTTTTTTAATTTTCTATTTTTAATTATTTTTAAAAATTTAAAAATTTATAAGGCATAGTTTATATACGCTATTTTAAAATATTTTCGCAAACTTTAAAAAATTAGTATAAAAAATATTATGCAATTTTTTTAATTAAATGGAAAATTTAAATGGTAAATTTAGGCTTTCATATTTGTCATAATAGAAAAAAAACCAATATATCTTTTTATTAGCTTTTTAGCTTTAAAGCATAGATTTTTAATAAATAAAAAAACCCAATTTCCTTTATTAAAATCTATAATTTTATGCTTTTTTATATATTGCTTTATATATTTATTAATAGTATTTTTTCAATTTTTGCAATAATGTATATTTGCTATATTGTATTTTGTTTTTGCTTTTTTATATGAAATATTTTAATTTTTATAAATTATATAAAAAAGTTAATATTAATTTGCAAATAATATTTATATATTATAAAAAAAAAATTATTATTATAAATAAATTCTGCTATAGCCAATTAAATTGCCCACTTTTATTATTATTATTGCAATAGTATTATATATAAATTTTTAAAGTTTGATTTATTTGCTTTATTTGCTTATTTATTTAAAAATAAAATATCATGCTATATTTATATATTATATAAAATTTATAGCAAAAAGCTTTTTATAATACGCTGGTAAATACAGAATTATAATTAAATATAATAGTTTTAAAAACTTTTATAAAACAAATAATTTTATTAAAAATTGGATATTAATATTTTTAATTATATATATAAATTGCATAATTTTTGTATAATAATTTGTTATTATTAAAATAGCATTATATATTTTCTCTATATATTATAATTTTGGTAAATTTATAATAAAATCTTATAATAAATATATTTATAGTTTATTAATTAATTATAAAATATATATTAGCAAATTTTATTTTGCTGGCAAATATAGCAATTGCATATATAATTTTATATTTTTGCGTTTATATTTAGCTAATAATATTTATAATAAATTAAAATTAATATTTAATTTATTTTAAAATAGCTTGCCAATTTGCTATTATAATAAATATATAAAAACCTATTGCGCAATATATTTGCTGCAAAAATATATAATTTGCTTTTGTTATATAATATATTATTTTTAAATTGCCATTATTTATTTTTGTGCAATATAAATTGGTTTTATATTTTGTTATCTCTTTATTGTCTTTTTAAATTTTAAACATAATTATAAATCTTATTTTAATTATTTTGGCTCTTGGATTTTTGTAATGTAAATAAAATGCAACTTTTTATTTGGAAATCCGCGTTTATAATATATAAATAAATCATGCAATATTAATTTTCCAATTTATTGATTTTAATTAAAATACAATTACTATATTTGCAAAAGCAATTATATTTTTTAAACATTATATATTTAATATATAACTAAATAAATAGCAGAGTTTTTATTGCAATATTGGTAAAAACCCTTTTAATAGCTTTATTTAAATATTATTTATTGCTTTTTTATAATTTAATTTATAAAATAAGAAATTAGCAGAATTTTTAATTTTCGCAATATATCTAATACTAAAACTATAAAATTTCAATTTTATAGCTTATTTTATTTAATATTGATTAAATTTTTTCGCATTTATAAAATAGCGCAAATTATGATAATTTAAAAATATTCAAATTTTATAATACGCATTAGCTGCTTTTTGAATAGTTTATAAATAAATTAGTAAAATAAATTTGCTTTGGTTTTTATAATATAATTTTAATTAAAATATATAAATAATATACCAATTTTTAGTATATTAAAAATATTATTAAAATAGTTTAGTTTTTTTAATTTTGCCGTATACTTTTTGCAAATATTTTTAATATGTAGCAATTTATAATTTTGAAATTATATTAAAAGTCAATTTTATTTTATCAAAATCCTAATTTTTATTTTAATATATATATAATAGGGTTTTTATAAACAACATGTTTTTATTTATTTTGCTAAATGCTATTTTATATAGTTTAATACTATATTTCCAATTTTTGCGTATAAGGTATTTTATATATAATAAATCCCTATTTATTATATTTAAAATATAAATTACTGCATTTAGCCTTTTTAATTTATTTAATTTATCTTAAATAATAATTTTATATTTAATTTGGCATTTATAAATAAAATTGGCTTTAATTTAATTATATTATTTGTTGCTTATTTATTTAAATCCAAGCATATTTAAAAGCAAATTGTATAAATATGGAAATATTTTATATATTTTAATGCTTTAATTTTTTATATTATTTTTATCATTAGGAATTCTAATAAAACTTTTATAGTACTATTTAATTTTAATTTTAATTTTATTAAAAAAGCAAATTTAGAAATATTATATATATATATTAATTTATTTTTATTCTTTTGCAAATATTAATAATATCAATTTTTTATTTAATTTATTATTAATAAAAGCAAAAATAGAAACTATATTTTAAATATTAATTGCAATTAAGCAATTAATTATTATATACTTTTGTTATATAAAGAATTATTAAATTACGCAATTATTAGCGATTTCTTCTTAATTGTTATATTTATATTTGTAATTTATAAAATTAGGGGTTTTATTTGCAATTTTTACAAAGAAATTTTAATTTTAGTTATTTTAATTATAATTATTATAATTTTAATTTTAATTATTTTAATTGTAATTATTATAATTTTCATTATAATTGAAACCATTCTTATATAATTGGCCTTTTTTTCCTTTACGGCCGCTAAAGCTATTGCTATTTAAAATATATATTTTATTGCCGGATTATTTGCATTTACAGGCTTTGTATTTAAATTTTTAGCAAATTCCTTTTTTATAAATGCAATTAAATAAATTATAATTATTAAAATTACAATTAAAATATAAAACAAATGAGTATTAATTTTAACCGCATTGCTAATTTTCATTCCAATAACAGCTGTGTTTTTATTTGAAATATTATATAAATTTTATAATTTATTCTAATTATTATAATGCTTTTTTAAATCATTTGTATTAAATATATTTTTAATTTTTAATTTTAAATTAAATTTATTTTTGCGCTTAATATTTCCAGCTATATTAAATATATATTATATATTAATTTATAATTAATTGCTTTATTAAAAAATAAAATTTTGTCTAATATTATTGCAAAATTTAAAAATAAATTAATTATTAAAAAATATAAAAAATATATTTTTTATATAACAAAGCAAGATTTTTATTTTGCAATAGAATATTTTAATTGTTTTATTATTTTTTACTTTTTTAATAAATTAATTTAATATATGCAATATATACTATTGCTTTGCATTTCTTATATTTAACATTAAATTTTTAAATTTCTTTTATAAAATTTCTTCCAATTTATAATTTATTTAATAATATTGCTATATAATATATATGCAATTTTTAAGCTCAATTAAAATATAATAAATATAGATTATATTATTTATAATATTTGCATATATTATATATATAATATAGCTTAATATTTAGCATATAATTTTTTTTAAATATACAAGATTCTTTAGCAATTAAATATTTATTATTGAAATTTAAATTAAACGAATTGCATTTGCAAATAAAAATCGCAATTTTAATTTGTAATTTCCCAATTTTCTTTAATTTCAAATTTTTAAATAATTTATTAAATAATTTTAAAATTATTACAATTCAAATTGACTTGGCTTTAAATTGAATTAAAAATAGAAACAAAAGCAAAAGCTTAATTAATTTCGGTTTTGCGCGATATACTTGTATTTTGAATTTGCCCAAACTAATTTGGATGAATAAATTGGCCATTTAATTGAAAAAAACTATTAAATAGTTTTGAATTTTAAATAAAAAAACGCTAAATTGCTTTTAATTGCCAATATTAATAATAGTTTTATTAATATTTCTAATAGCAATATTATTAGCAAATATATTATTGCTTTTGCTATTATTTAATACGATTTTTTAATTTAATATAAAAATCGCGCTAATAATATTATTAAAATTAAATTGCTTTAAAACTAGAAAAACTTGGCTTTTAGAGTTTTCAGCAAAATTTAATATATTATAATTGGCATTAAATCTGCGGCTATTTAATTAAATAATTATTATTTTGCCGAATTATTATTTTTCAAAATAAAAATAAATTAATAAATAAAATATGTTATATATATTTTTTTATTATAAAAAATAGCTGCTGCTTTTTTTAAATAAAAATAGCAGCATTTAAGTATTATATACTAAAAGCCTTATATCATAATACTGACTTAGCCTTAGCCTCAGGCACCCACACGTGACCTCACGTGCCCTTAGCGCCGTAGAGCCTGGCGGCAGCCCTTATGGCTGCGCGCCAGCGCTGGAGAGCTTCCCTCTCCAGCTCACAACACAAGTCTACCTTGACCCCTACCTGCGACCCTTGCCGCGCCGTGACACCTTACTTAGCTTTTTTAATAAGCAATGCTTATTTTTTGCGCACTTTTAGCGCACGTGTTGTGTAGGGTGCCCGCAGGGCGCCCTCAGCCCCGTGTGATATTTGGCTATTAAGCTAAAAAATATTTAATTGCCGGTGAAATTGTATTTGGCAATTTAATATTGGTTTTTGCTTGTTTTTCTAAAAATGCTTTATATTTAATTATTAATTTTTTTATTATTTTTATTATTTTAAAAAATATAAAATTATTTATGATTAATATTTTAATAAATATAAAAGCAAATATAGGAAATTTTATTAATTATTTTATTACGGCGCAATTTATTTAAATTAATGGCTTGGATTTCATTATTTTATATAAGCTTATTTTAATAGCAGCCTTTAATAGCTATATTGTTATGTTCATTATTTAGGCTTTTTATTTTTTATTTTAAATTTTAAATTATTGGGTTTTTTAGTTTTATATAATTTTTGATTTAAAATTATATAGCGTGGTAATTAATAATATTATTAATAAGAGTTTTTTTTAGCTATTATAATTATATAAAGGCTATTTAATATAAATCTTTTATACAATAAAATAATATACTGGATTTTTGGTGTATTGAAACGCCGGTCTCTTTTATATTTAAAAGGGTTTTATTTTTAAAAAGTATTTGGTATAGGCTTTTTAAGCCTAAAATCCTTTTATAAATTTTAATTTTATATTTTAAATTCATGATTGCCCTAGTGAAAATAGCGAAAACAATTTTCTTTTTTGGAAAAGCGGTATTTTTTATATTTTAATCCCGGAATTTTATATTATTTATGAATAGTTTAAAAACGCTATTAAATGGATAATTTATTATTAATTTTTTAATTTGTTTTATATATATTTTAGCGACCTGGTATTTTTAATATATTGTAATAGCCTGGTATATATAAGTTTGCTAAAAAAAACCGCTAAATTAAATTAAACATAGCATTATAAAATGGATTTACGTCCCCACACTTACCCTGAGATTTTGTGACGGCCCTGGACCAAAGCGCTCTCCACGGCTAGCCAGCCGAGAGAGCTCTAGCGTCGTCCGTGCGCTATATAATTACCAAATTTAATTCTTATAATAATTGGAGAGCCCTTTTTCTTTATAGCAATAGACATTTATTAATAATAATCTATATTTTAATTTTGGCTAAAATCCCGGATTCAGCTTATAATAATTTTATTATTATTATTAATTCTTTTTAATATTTTTTTTAATTTCTTAAATAAGCCCAAATTATTAGCTTTGCAATAAAGGCCTAATAGTTATTTATTTAATTTTTTGCAACAATTATAATAGCAATTTTTAAATTTTCAATAATCGCTTTTAATAAAGCGCTATTTTTAAAGCCAAAATTGAAAACAGATTAAAAGCTATATACTAATAATTTTTAAAATTAAACGCCAATTTTAAAAAGCCTAAAATATTTAATATATTAGAAATATTTAATATTTTTAATAAAAAGAATTTTTAAACGCGGTCTAAAGTAAATTATAATAAATTTTGCATTTTTTGCTTTGCTATTTACAAAATTAAACAAACCCTTGGCCCTTTTGCAATTTAAATTTAATATTTTGCTAATATTAATAAGATTTGCAAAACCGCTACTAATTATACCGCCGCTAAAAATAATAGCAATAGCAATAAAAGTCCTTTAAACAACAACCTTGGCAATAATAATAGCCTTTTTAGCTTTCCTAGCCCTTTAAATAATAACTAGTATTAGCTCCGCTGTTTTATTAAATTTTACCGCTTTAGAAAACTCTTTAATTCTAATAAATTTAATAACGATTTTAAACCTAAATTTAAAATTTAATATATTGTTATAAAAAACAAAATAACTATTAATATTAATTGGTTTTCCATCGCTGCTTTTGCTATAATCTATATTATACTTGAAATTAAAAAAACTAATTATATTTCCCAGCCTTGCTATAATACTTTTAAAAAAAATATTTTCACAATTAAAAAGTTAATACATAATTTTCTCCACGCCTATTTTAATTTTTGTGTTAAATATAATTATATCCGCCGCTTTGATTTAATTTATTATATACGCTATTCTTTTTTTTTTGCAAATTTCTATTGCAATATTCAATTAAATAGTATATTTAATACTAATATTTATAAAAATTTCTTAGCTTAAATTTCTTTTATTCTAATGCATGCAATTGCAAATGTGTTTTATATCTGCAAAATGTTTAAAAAAAGCTAGAATTTTATATTACAACGCTATTTATATACTGGCTATCTATACTAAAAGTTATTTCTAAAAGGGACGCAAATTCAATTTTAATAATTATAATAGCAAAAAACAAATATATAATGTAAATAATTCCAATTGCTTTGCAAAGGGCTGGGAAAGCTAGCAAAATCAAAATTTTGAATTTAATTGTAAAAATTATTGAAAATGGTTTTATAGAAAAAGTTATTAAAATAGTTGTAAAAAATTCCAGCAATTTAATAACAATAAAAAAAAAGAATTTATTTATAATTAATATTATAAATATAATAGCATTAAGCATTAGATTTTTAATTATTTCAAATTTAATAAGTCTATTAAAAAAAACTATATTAATTAAATTAATTCCAATTTTAATTACCATTTAGCTTTTAAATTTGTGGAAAAAACACGGCATTTAATTCTTTTTTAAATACATTTGCCAATCCAATTAATATAATATTAATAAATTTTGCTAATTATGTTAGCAATAAAGAATTTTTAATATTATATATATGAAAAATTTAAAAGTTTTTAAATTAATATAACGCTTTTATTAATAATAGAATTTGATTATTATATTTTATAAATACCAATACGGCTAAAATTATTTTTGGCTTTGAGTTATTTACTCAGCAGCTAAACAAATTAATATTATTTTATAAATTTAATGGAAATTATAAAAATTTCATTATTATTTATATTGTTTTGAGTTTTACTATTAATAATACATTTTCTTTAAAAATTCTTTTTTTATTATCAATTCAAAAAATTAAAATTTAATTTTTAAATTTAAATAATAATAATAGTACTAAATATTATTAAATTTTTATAATTGCAAAATCTATTAGCTTTGCAAACTCAATAGCAAAGATGAGCGCTTTAGTATAAAAAACTAAAAAAAAAAAAAAGCAAATTAAACCCGGTGGCGAATAAGGAAAATAAAGCAAAACTCCCTTTTAAAATATTTAAAAAATGACTTGCATTTAAAGCGGCGCCTATATAATATATTGCAATACACAAAGCCTTTAAATTTATAAAATAAAAACTGGCTAATAGTAACCCTATATTTATTTAATTAAGCTTTATTGTTTTTTAAAAAAAAACAATTAATCTTTTTTAGGTATTAAAATTTATTAAATTGATATTACAAATATAAACCGCAATTTTCCAAAAGTTTTTTAAAGAAAGAAAAAAGCTAAAAAAGCGTAAATATACTTTTTATATATTATTAAAAAAATTATTGCTTTTAAAAGATCCTAATTTGTTTTTAATAAAAAGCTATTAAAATAGGGGTTGCTATATTATTTAGAATTTTAATACTATAGATTTTCTAAAAAAGCTTTTAATACCCTGCTATTATATAATTTCTATAATGCAAAAATTAAGCTAAAAACCCTAAAGTCTCAGCTAAGCTATTCTCCGCTATATTCTATATTAATAAAGCAATTGCGTATTATAAAAAAGTATTTAAAAAAGAACCTAGCTAAAGGATTTATTAAACCAATTTCTTTTGTTTTTTGCAATTTTTATTTTATTTGTTAAAAAACCCAAAAGCAATTTCTGCTTTTATATAAATTATTATAAATTTAATAAAATCATTTGCAAAAATTAATACCCGCTGCCTTTATTTAAAAAATCCTATTTTAATTTAGCAAAATTAAATATTTTACCAAATTTAATATTAGGCAAATATTTTAGTGCATTTATTTTAAAAAAGCCAATAAATAATTTATAATATTTTAAATTCGCTATAGAATATTTTAATATAATATTTTGCCTTTTAAATTTATTAATAAATCTGCTATTTTCTAGCAATATATTAATTAAATCTTAATTAAAGTTTTAAATAAAATTTGCATAGCTTTTATTAATAATATTTTAATTTGTATTAATAGAGATTTTAAATAGCGTTATTAAAATATTATTGCTATTATCAATTATTTAATTAAAGCTAATTTATTAATAAATATTAAAAAATATAAATTTAATATTATAGAAATCATAGCAGGCTAGCCAAAGTTTTAATCCAATTTATTAAAAAACATCATATTTGAAAATAAACTAATATCTGCCAAAGCGCTTTCCTAGCCTTTAAAACAGCGCTGCTTTTGGCATTAATTTTAATTATTTTTAATCTCAATTATAAAATTCAAATTAAAACAAACGCTTTAAATAAAATAATAGTAAAAATCTGTTTTTAAAAGCATTTTAATAATTAGCATCTAATAGCTTATTTTTTCAAACCTATAAATAAATATTAATTAAATTATAATATTTATAAAAAAAATATTAGCTATTATTTAATTATTTATTTATTGATATGTTTATTTATTAGACGTTTTTTAAAAAAAATCAAATTATTAGCAATTATAAATTGCTAAGATAATTTATAATTATTAGAATTTTAAATATTAAGCAAGCTAAATAATAGGAAATGTTTTTAAAATATAATTTTTATATTAAATACAAATTTAGCGCAATAAATAAAATTAATCCTTTTATATAAAAAGATCAAAATATAGAAAATATAAAAGCATTAAAACTAGTATATTATTGGGGAATTTTTATTTTATAAAATGCTTAAATTCCAAAATTAGAAAAGAAGTTTAATTTAAAAGTATAATATTATTAATATTTATTTTAACCGTATAAATAAAGCTAATTAATAAGCCTTTAATTGCTAATTGGAAAATAAATAATAAAAACTTTTAAAAATATTATAAAAAAGCAATATTTATAATTAAAAGCCCTAAATTAATTAAACCTATATAATAAAGTATATAAAATAGCTTAATACTTAAAAATAAACAATTAATAATATTTGCAATCGGCATTTTGCATATAAAAATCATTGCTAAAATCTATAGCATTATCCAAATTATTTATTCTAGCAACAGCAAAATCTATTAGCTATTTTAAAAGCATTATTAATAGCCAAATTAAATGCAAAATATAAATTAATATAGTAAAAATTATTGGATTTGCGCAAAAATAAAAACTTTTAAAAATAAAGCTTTGGGCCTGCTTACTCCATTTCCAATTTCTTAATATCCTTCGTAATATATAATAGTAAATTTTTATTATATATTTAGAAATGAAAATAGCTATAATATAATTATAATTATAATTTGCAAATTAAATAAAAGAGTTTTTTATATATTATATTATTAAATAATCAATGCCTAAAACACCGCAAAAGTCTTTTATTTTATAATTTATAAAATTTAAAAAAATTTAAAAACTATTATTTCGAATCAAAAAACCCAATTTGTTTTTATTTTCTAATAAAACTTTATAAAAATCTCCAATATAGCTATTTGCTTTTTTTTAATCTACGAGCTATAAATTAATACTTAAATTAAAATTGCCAATATTATTTTAAATTTTCATGTAATATTCTTGGTTATTTAATTTTAAGATAATTAAATAAAGCATTTTTCTTTTACTAATATTGCCACCGCCGCTTTTTTTTATAAATTAATAAATATATTTTCAATTGAAATAGAAATAAGCTATAAATTCTAAATAATTTTTTAATTAAAATACTTTTAAACTTTCAAATCCCAATTAAGCCTTTAATTAAAAAAATACTATAGTCAAATAACGTTAAATTTATTATTATTACCAAATAGCTAGAAATATTATACAATTAGCATAATAGCTGCAAAAAGCCCAAGCTAATAAACGCTAGCAATTAATTAATGTTTTAAAAATATATATATTTATTTAAATATTAGAAATTAAAAACCGGTTAAACCTAATTACAAATTAAGCAATAAAATAGCGGGATTTTATAAAATTATATATAAAAAAAACGATTCTAAATTAGATTTTCTTTTAATTATAAATATCCATCCTATTATATACCCAAGCAAATTTCATGTAGCAAATATAAATTCGCTATTTAATTAAAAATTAAATCCGGAATTGCTAGCAATAATAAATAAAGCTATAAAATAGGAAATTTATAGTATTTTATATTTTTATATTTATTATAAAATTTTGCTGTATAAAATTAATTGGACATTAATTTATAATTTCAATTCTAAATAGTATTTATAATCGAATTTTAAATACGCCTTTGCAAAATTTAAAAAACTTTATAATAGCTATCCTAATAAATCTAAATTTTTAAAAAAGCTCGTAAAATAAAAAGCAAAAACCAAAGCAGCTAAATTGGATAATAAAGCCAAAAACCCATTTAAAATAAACGGTTGAAAATTCCATTTAAAATAAACGGATAGCTAAATTATTAAACAGCCCGTTTTGTTCGCCAATTTTCACGGTTTAATATAGCACGATAAATATACTATTTATTATAGTATAAAAAGCGCCAGCAGCTATAATATAAAATATACCGATTGCTATAGCGCAAAATAGGCCAATGTTTAAAAATAGCATTAAAAAGGATTTTAATTGAATTCTTTTTTTATTTATTCATATATATATTTAAAATTTAATTTAAAATCAAATTAGCCGTTTTAAAGCTTAAAACAAGTCTTATACGGGAAAAAATACTATAATAGCCCTGGAACAAAGCGGTTTTCACGGCTAGCCAGCCGAGAAATCCTTAGCGTAATCCATGCGCTATATAATTATTAAATTTAATTCTCACAATAATCGAAAAGCCCTTTCTCTCTTTATAGCAATAGACATTTACTAACAATAGTTTATATCCTAGCCTTGGCTAAAATCCCGGACCCAACTCGTGACAAATTCCCTATATTCACCCTGCTTTATATTCAAGGCAAGAGCTTGGTTTTTCAAATTTTGGGGCCTTATTAATATGCAATAAATTAAAATTATTTCAAAATCTGGATTTAAAGCTTTATTAATATGCAATAAATTAAAATAATTTTAACATAAATTAAGCGCCAGTTTTTAGCGGCTGCAATTTAAATACCTGCCGCCGGCGCTAGCCGCTAGCTTTTTAAGAATACTATTTATTTTAGTGTTTTAAATTTTTAAGCTTTTTAATACTCGCGCAATTTTATTTTGTAATATTGCAGCTAATTTATAC
The DNA here is from genome assembly GCA_037179335.1 of Cyclaneusma minus. NCBI lineage: Eukaryota > Fungi > Ascomycota > Leotiomycetes > Marthamycetales > Marthamycetaceae > Cyclaneusma > Cyclaneusma minus. The sequence goes on from JAKZHN010000012.1 coordinate 125,542, forward strand.
TATGCTTTTTTTATCCGGCCTTAAGTAATTTAATTTTAATAATATTAAAATTAATAAAAATAATATATTTTTGCGCCGCTGCCCCTTGTTTTCCAAAAGCCAATTTGATTTTTTTTAAATTGCCACAACTATTTCCAATAAATTTGACAAAATTCACGGCTTTATTATAATAATTCAATTTAATTAAAAACAAAAGCAAAATGCCGAAGCTATATTTAAAAAAAAATTATATTAGCATATAATTCTGCTTAGAAATACAAATTAGATATTTATAAATGCATTATTAATTTTGGCTTTCGGTTAAAAATCTTTATTTTCAAAATCAATTATTTCTATTCGATTATTATTAAAATAAAAATAAACAAATTCTGTTTAAAGGATTATATTTATTTTAAATACAGCTGCTATAATTATAAATTACCTAACGCTTTTGGTATATTTTTTCAATTTTAAAAGCTTAATAATTAAAAATTACGCAAAGTCTTTTAATATCTTGCAGCCAATATTGGCAATAATTGAATTTGCATTTTTTTAAATCAAAAACGCTTTAAAGCAAATCCCAATGCCTTTTTTTATTATTATTTATAATATTATTAATTTGCGCTATAAATCTAAAAACGAAAGTATTAATTATTAAATATTAATAGCAGTTTTAAAAATGCTTTAGAAAATGCTAAATAAATATATGTAATTAAAATAAATAATAAAACTTATTTAACAAAGCCTTTTCTCATTTCCAGAAATTCAGCCAATTATTTTAAAAACAATTGAAATATGCTATTATTTAATTCTATATATAAAATTAATAAATTTATTTTTTCTATATTGCATATTATTGGTAAATTTAATTTTATATTTTTTAGATATGTTTTCTCTTTTTTAAATATATTTTATACTTTTTAAATATATAGCTAGTTATTATTTTTATTTAAAAAATAAATTAATATAGAAAAATAATTTTTATTGCTTTAGTTTTGTTTTTTTTTAAAAAAAAGCGTAATTACAATTGGGCAATCAGCTGTTTTGCAAAGGCTATTTACAATGCATTTAAATTTTTAAATTTTATTATAAATTATAAGCCAGTTTTATTTAATGCTATAATTGCCGTATTTTCTTATGCAATATATTTATTATATTAATGGCATATTAATTAAAATATCTTTAAAATTTTACGCGGCGCTTTTAAAATAATAAAAAACTGGAAACTCTGATATAAGCAATAGTATAATATAATGACTATTTCAATATCTAAAAATTTTAATAAAGAAATAAATAAATTGCAAAATATTTTTTTAATAGCCTGCTGAAATTATGCAAATAATATTTGGCTAATGCTTTATAAAAGAAAGCTTGTAGAAATTTGGATTAATAAATGCTTTTATTTTAAATATATTATAATATTTAAATAAATTTTTATAATTTGTCTTAATATTAATAGCTTATGCTAGTATTTTTATTTTAAAATTAAAAAAATTTACTATATTATAAAAAATTGGATTGCTATTAGTATTGGGAATTTATATATTATTTGGCAGCAAATAAAATTAGCCATTAATTTTTAAATAGGCAATATTATATTTAAGCATTATATAGCTTTATACGCCAAGTTAATATTTACTATTTAAATTAATAAATAACTTTATATTTGTTTTTATAGCAAAGCTATTTTCTGCATGAAATATTATTGCGGTGCTTGTACTTTTATAAACTATCTTTTTTTAAAAAAAAATATATTAATAATTATTGCTTTTATATTAATTATGATAAAAAAAATTGCTTTATTTTTGCATTTTTTGCATTTTTTAATTAGTAATTAAAAGCCAGAAAATTTAAAAAAAAATGAATTTAAATTTAAATTTTAGCCAAAATGTGGCCCAGGCCGTTCCCAAGGCTTTTAGCGTAATCTAGGCCACCTTTGAGATTTAAAAGAACAAGGTTTAGAAAAAGAATAAAGGAATTTAGCATTCCAGCCATTCCAGCTATTCCAGCCAGCCCTTTGAGACTTTTAGCGCGGTCGTATTTAAAATTCAAAAAGAAAAAAAATTAAAAAATGAAAATCTATACAATAGCTAACTGAAAAGCAAAAAAATATTATATACAAAAATATTATAGCAGTTAATAGAAAAAGTAAAAATGCTAAATTCTATATTTGAATTTTAGCTATAATAAAATTATAATGCTATTTATTTATTTTTGCAAATTATTAATTAGTTTTATAAAAAAAACTTGTAACAATTAAAGCTTTATTAATATAAAATAAAATTCGAAATAATCTTATTTAAATAAGCGCTTGAAATAATTTTAATAGCACGCTAATAGCTCTCCGTATTAATTTTTAATCTATTTGAATTTTATTGTATATTAATAAATAATTTTCTGAATTTTCCTTTGAAAAACTAGTTTTTTGCTTTAAATATAAAGCAGGGTAAATATAGGGAATCTCAGGGTGAGTGTGGGGACTTGGATTCTTATAAAATAAAATAATAATATAAATATTTTAATTTTAATTTTTAAAGCTATTTTTAAAGAACCCTTAGCCATTTGCTTGCGATTATTTAACAGTTTTTTGGGTTTATTGGTTTTATTTTTATTTTTATTTTTATTTTTATTTTTTAAATCTTGCTTTTTTAAAGAATAGATAGTTTATCAATTATAACGCTGAAGGTTAAAAAAAAGGTAGAGAAAAGGTTATTTTAGTATTTTTTAAATATTTTTTAAGAAATTAAAATTCTAAATTTGGCTTTTTAATAATAAATAGGATTTTTAAATGCTGATTTAAATTTATACTATCAATATTTTAGTTTTTATTTATAATATTTGCTGGGTTAAAAAAATTAAAACCCAGATTTTTATTATATTAATTAAAGAGATTAATAAGGTTTTTAAAAAAAAGAATTTTAAAAAAAACACAATTTTATATATCCAAATATTATAGGCGCTGGGTTAAGATTTTTAATAAATAAGCCTTTTATTAGCTTTTTAAATATAAGCCTTAGGATTATTATATTAAGCTTATAAATTTTATATTATAGCGAATTCGCCTTATTCATAATTTAATTTAAAAAAAGCTAATAATGCTTTGCCAATATTTTTAAAATTATTTAAAATCAGATTTTATTATATTTAATCATGCATGTTTTTTTATATTATTTGCTAAAAAGCTTAATAGGAAGTTCCGGTTTTATATCAATTATAAATGGCTAAATAAACTTATTAAAAAAATAGCTATTTTTTATTTTTAGTTAAAAATATTATTTTCCGTATTTCCGGTGCTAAATATTTAATTAAACTTAGTATTTAATAGTTATTTTATAAAATTAGATTTAAAGTTCTAAAAAATAAAAAGCTTATTATTTTTAATATATTATTTGGCCAATTGAAATATAAAATAATATTATTTGGGCTTGATAATAATTTAATTATTTTTTAATAGCTAATAAATAATATTTTATAAATTTATTTAAATAATTTTATAATAGCTTATATAATTTATTTTCATTTATAGCAAGATTTTAAAACAATATTGGCGATATATTAATAAAATACTGGAGGCCCTAAATAAGGCTGGCTTTTAGGCTAATTTGGATAAATTAATATTTAAAAATTAAAAAATTAAAATTTTGAATATAATAATCGGAATTAATAGCTGCTATAATACTTTTAATGAAATTAGAAAAATAGTAAATTGGTGAAAGCTTATTATTATTAAAAAAAACCAGAAAGTTTTAAGCTTTATTAATTATTTTTGCCAATTTATTAAAAATTACATTATTATAACCAAGCTTTTGCATATTTGTACCTATATTAAAAATTAATTATTTTAATTTATCTTTTTAGCCCGGAAAGCCTTTTATACCTTAAAATAAATAATTATTAATATTGTAGTATTGGCCTATTATACTTGGAATAAAATTATTTATATTAAAATTAATGCTTTAAATTATATAGTAAAGGCTGGTTTTTTCTAAAACAAAAGTAAATAATTAATTTAAAATTATTGCTTATTATTTTAAGCAAATATTAGGGCTAAATGTTAAAACAAAATAATATCCGCCTTTTAATACCTTAGGCAGCTAGCGATAATCCGTGCATTATAGCCAACGCTAGTGCCAAAAGAGTTTAAATAGCTTTATAATAGAGGAGAAAGCTTTTTTCTTTTTTCTTTATTGTAATTAATATAGCTATTTCTCTGCTTTGCTTAAATTTATAAATAATATTTATTTAGATTTTGATAAATTATAAATTCGATTTCGCCAATTTAATAGCTAAATTGCAATTACTTTGCTATTGACTTTTTAATTTTTAAAATCGAGACGCTTTTTTATATATTTGCGCGCGCAATAGCCCTGCGCCGTAAAATTAAAACAATTTAATTTCGCAATAAAATTAAATTTAATTAATCCTATTTTTTAAATTAAATTAAAACAATGTTTTATGCAATTGAAAAGCCCTATATATTTAAATTTATTTATTTAAAAAGAATTAATTGCAGCTTTAATTTGCAGTAAATAAAATAGTTTATTTAATTTTAATTTAAAAATACTTTTTTGCAAAATTGCAAAAAAATACAAATCCTATAAAAATAAAGCAATTCCAATTGATTTATGATAATTGATTATAGCCAAAAAAGTACAATAGCGCCGCTAAATAGCGCATTCCGAGTTTTAATTTTAATAATTATTGAAATTAATTTCTTTAAATACAAATTAAGTTTTTTAAAACACAAATTTATTATATTACTTGAAATTTAAGAATAATTTATATTTTAATTAATTAAATGGCCAATATTAAAAGCTTTAAAACCGCAATCGCTATATTTACAATTGCTGCAATTATTGCAATTGCTGCATTTATTGCAATTTTAATAGCTATGCTATTAAATAGCAATTTGCTTATAGCCAATATTAATAAATTAATATATACTATTATTAAACTAACAGTTAATAGCATTATTTATAAATTTAGCAAAGAAAAACATGATAAATATATTAAAAATTCGGCCATTGCAATTATAATTATATTTTCCTTTTTTTAAAAAACCAATTAAAAGATTTTTAAAAAGCATTTAATTATTTATATATTTTAAAGCTGTTTTAAATTAAAACATAAATTTTTTTATAAATTAATTGCAAATAAGTATATAATTAAAATTTATATCTCTTTCATAAATAATTTAATTATAATAAAACTTTAAAATATTTTGAAAATACATTAAAAAAGATTAATTGCAATTAATGGCTTTTATAAAACTATATATAGCAATAAACAATTTCTTTTAATTCTTTTATAAAATTTGCTAAATTGCAAATTCAAAGTATTTTGCAATTATTATAATATTTTAAAATCTAATGGTTGCTTTAGTCAATATTAAATTTTAATATTTGCGTAAAGCAAAATAGCAATTTATATTAAAAACTAAATATAATATAATTATATATAATAATTAAATTAATTAAATTAATACTTGTAAAAGAATTAATATAGCCAAGATAAATAATACAGATATTTAAATTAGCGCAATTTATTGCGCATTTGCTAATATATAAAATTAATTTTCAATAAAAGTCGCAATAATTTTAATTGCACTTCATATAATTTAATTTTGCATTATCTTTAATAATGCTTTTCATTTAGCAAAATTTGTATTTTTATTAAAACCATTTAGCGCAAAAATTAAAAAGAGCGCAGTAATAATAAAAGCAAAAACAATTGGAAAGACTTCCAAGCAAAAATAATTTTCTTTACAATTTAGCGCGAAAATTAAAGAAATGCTTTAAAAAGATCCAATATTTATTATTTAAAAATTATAGATTTTGCCGCTAATAAAACAAATATTAAAAAAATGTCAATTAAATTCTTTTAAAAAAGAAACTGGTTCTAAAAAACTAATTGGTAAAATCGCTTTTTTTTACTAGGCATTAAATATAACCGTTTTTGATTATACATTTAATTAAATTAATATATTTAAATAAATTGAATAATTATTAAAATTTACGATAATTAAAATTTAAAAAAGGAATTGGGCCATTTATTGCAATATTGCATTATTAATATATAAAAATAAATTTTTAATAGCATTGAAAAATACTTTTTTTATTTTGCAATTTAATTGCAATTTAATTTTAAAAATCACTTCAATAATTTCAAAATATAATTTTAAAACAAGAACTATTAAACTTTAATTAAAGCAAATATATATAAAAAACTGTATATTATAATATATATAAATATTAGAGAAATTAAAATAATATATATTACAAAAATAAATAAAACTTTAGAAAAACATGTTATAATAATTAATTAAAAAACAATTCAGCCTGAAATTATTAAATCTAATTAATTGAGATTGTTAAAATTTACAAAAAACAAATAATATATTTGAAAGCTATAATATTAAAAAATATACTATATAAAATTAAAAAAAAATTGGCAATTTTTATAAAATAATAATATTTAGCAAGCCAATTAAAATCTTGATTATTTAAAAAAATTATAATTATTATACTACTGAAGAAATAAAAAATTGGATTTTCGAAAAATTAAGTTCGTATAAAAAAATTAATTAATTCCTTTATTTTTATTTAAAAGAAATCTAATTTATTTTTTGCAAAATAAAGCCCAAAGCAAATGAAAAGCTAAAAATATGGATTAGGAAAAGAAAACTATAAACTAATTGCAAAATTAAAATTTATAAAAATAATAATATTTTTCAATTATTTTAAATTATGAAAAAATAAAAATTTACCAAAAATATAAAATATTAATTTATAATTATAGTATTTTTGCATTAAAATAAACTAATTAAATATAGTATTTAAATTGTTTAAGCCAATATTAAATTGATTTTTTGAATACTTAATTGCCAATTAAATTTGAAAATAAAACTGCTAAATATAATATTTATATTTAGAATTATAATAAGAAAAAGCCAATAATTAATGGATATTTTATAAATCCTAATAAAGCGTATTTTTATATAAGTTTTGTAATAATTTATATTTGGATATTTAATATTAAATGCTATGCTTATTTAAACTAAAAAATACTATTCCAAAAGCAATGATATAATAAATTAATAAATATTAAAAAAATTAGGATCTTTATAAAATATATAAAAACCACTATTATATAATAGAAATTCTTTTTTCTGAAGCTAGAAAACATTATTCGCATTAGCTAATGCAAAACTTTTAAAAATATTTTTAATAGCGTTATTAAATTAAAACTTCAATTATTTATAAAATATAAGAATCTGGTTAGAAAAATAAATTGGATTGCAATTAATCAAATAGACCGCTAAATAAATTAAAAAAATATACTATTAATAGAGAATTCAAAAATATTTAAAAAAGCCGCTAAAATATTGGAATGAGCTCCTGGCGGTGCGAGGGTCACGGGCCACTCACGAGACCCACTCGTCACATGGGTAAATAAGAGCCACGCATATAATATTATTTTCCATAATTGTAAAATCCCCCTTTTTTTTAATGCTTTGAAAATAAAACAATCTCTATCTATATTAAAGTTTAATAAATTATAATTTTTGATATAATAATTTGCATTTAATAATTTCCTTTCAAAAGTCCAAAAATTAATAATAGCATTATATGAAATTTTTCACCAATTCATAATAAATGCTAAACCTAGCAAATTTTTTTAATAAATTTAGCAATAAATACAAGCCCAATTTAGCAATAAATGTAAATTCAATATACAGCGCTATAATTGCGCCATTTTTATTTTTATTTTTTATTTTTTGAAAATATTTTCTCTTTTTCAAATTAATTTGCAAATGTTCCTTTTTATTGCCGTCGAATTTTTAGCTAATATTTAATTAATTATTTAAATTCTAGCTACTTACTAAATAAATCAAAATTTAAATACATTATAAAAAACATTATTTTTAATTTAAAACGCGCTGCGCTAAGTTTTAGCTATAAAAACTAATACAATTAATTTCAATTAATAGAAATATATTTAATAAATCAAAGCCTATAATATATTTAAAACATAATTATACGCTAATATATTTATAAAAAAATCGCCAATTGAATTTTAAATACACATGCGAATAAAAACACCATTGCTTTAAAAACTTTTTATTTAAATAAAATATAAATAAAAAAGCAAAATATATTGCAAACAATTAAAAAACCTTATATATAATATATATTTATTTTAATTTTATAAAAACAAAAGAGTTTTTAAAGCTTTGCGATAAAATAAAATAAATTAAGCCGCAAATATAGTATTATTTTTCATATAATAATTAATAATTAGTTGCAAAAAATTAATAGCTTTAAATAAAAGCCTAATATAAGCATTAAAAAAACTTAAATTAAATTTTTTATTCTCTATTGCAAAATCTTTTAATTAAACCCCAATTATATAGCTATCTATGTTAAAAATATATTTTTTCGCAGCTTTTTTTTTATTTTTGCTTTTTAAATACAATATTATAATAAATATATTAAATATTCTTTTTTTAATATTAAAAAAAAACTCTTTCGCATATATTAAAAAAATTGCTTATATTATTAATAGCAAATTAAAACAATTATTATATTAGCATTAGGCCAACGGCAATAATAATATTGGCGTATAATTTAAAAACTGCAAAACAAATTATATATTTTTTTGCAATAAAAACTTCTATGATATTTGCAAATATTTACTTTTTACAGCCGTTTAAGAAATTATTTAAAATTATTAAACTCGCTTTTATTTTTATTTTTTTAAAAAAAGCAAATATCGCAAATAATACAAATAATAAACAATTTTTTTCTAAACAAATATATAATTTATATTCTTTAAGATTTTATTGCTATTAGCAATATTCTTAAATTTAATTGAATTGCCATTTTTAAAACTATATTATATATAATTTCTTTTTCGCTTTTTAAATATATATAATCCTGCTTTTGAAAAGCAATAAAAATAAAAAATAAAGTATTATATTTAAATTGAATTAATACAATTACAATAAAAATAAATAAAAAATAATATAAATTTAAAAATATGCTTTTCATTTCTAATTTTAATATAAATTTGCCAATAGGAATTTTTTGGCTTATTTAAATTCTTTTTTATATATTTTAAAAACCGCCATTTAAAAGAAAATTAGGCATTAATTTAAACAAAGCTATATATTATTAATTTTATAATAATTCTTTAAAAATTAGCAAAAGACTTTTAGCTTCAAAATGATATTTAAATAGCATTGCCAATTGCCAAGGAAACTTCTATTGCAAATATATTATAAAATCCAATTTAATTTAGTTTATTAAATATATTAATTGCTATAGTGCAAAATATAATAGTAGTTATAGCATAATATAGTATATTAAATATAATATTGGCTATAATGCAAAATAGGCCAATTTTTAATATATTATAAAAGCCCTAATGTAGCATAGCTTTTAATATAGTATAAAACTTCCAGTATAGCATAGTATTATAATTAATATTAAAATCCATTTTAAAACCATTTTTAAAATCAGTTCAAAATTTTCAAAAAAACGCCAAATTTAAATTAAAATTAAAGCAATTTCAAAAACAAATTATAAAAAGATTTAATAGCAAATTATATAAAATAAGTACGCTTTATATTATTGGAAATATATTTATTTTGGCCTAATAAAACTTAATTGCATTTATACTATTATTAGCTTTAAAGAAAATTACCTTTGCAATTTTGTAAATATATTTTTATTAATTATAATTTTAAAATTATAAAATAATACAAATTTTACTATTTGGATCTCAGCAGGATAATATATAATATAATTGTAAAATAGGATAAAATAATTAAAAATAATATATTTAATTTTCAAGCAATTTCTATAGCTTTTAAAAAACTCTTAATAAATATTATATTAATAAATTTATTTTTACCAAGCAAAAAGCCAAAAAACCAATTTTCAAATAAATTTATTTTAAATTTAAATTAGCAATTAAAATTGCATTTAATATAGTAATTTCTGCCCCAAATCCTTTAAATTTCTATAAAAAATAAAATAATGCTATTTTGCATTTCGAATTTAATAATCCTAGTAATTATACCAGCCCTTTATTCAATCCTGCAGCAATTGTAATATTAATTAAATTTTCGGCAAATAAAAATATTAACATAATTAATTTTTTTTAAATTGTAAATAATTTTATAAAGCTAAATAGCGCTTATATTGCTATAATTCCTTTTTTTAATATAAAGCCGGTTTTTAAAATTGATAATTGCAAATATCTAAAATGCAATATTATTAAAATTAGAATTTGCAAATAAGATTATTTTTTTAAAAGCTTTATAGCAGCTATAATAGCAAATACAAAAAATAACGATTTGTATAAATTTAAAATTGCTTTAATTGCTATTAAAAAACTTTATAATATTTCTATTCTAAAAAATTATAAAAAGCCATTTCCAACTCTTTATATAAAAACCAATAGCAAAAGGCTATTATATATAAATTAAAAAAACTCCTCGCTAATAACATTTGGATTAAAATTGCTATAAATATTGATTTTAATTTAATTTCTATAAAATAAAAATTTATTATTAAAATTAACCCTAATAGCGGGATTAATAAATTTAAAGCTTGCTTTATAGCTAAGGTTTTTAATTAAATTTAAAATACGGATCTTCTTTTTTTATATATAATTTAAATAAATACCTTTTGTATTTTTTTAGCTATTATAATATAAAAAAGCTTTAAATACTATTATTTTAATATTAGCAATGCTTTTATAAAATCCATTCTCTGCAAGCTTTTCTATTTAGCACTGCTTAAAAATACTATAATTTAATTAAATAAAAGTTTTCATAAATTAAAACAAGCTGCCCGGGATTCAAATCTGCTATTTAAATCCAAAATAGTTAAATTTAAATTTAAATAGATTTTAGCGATTTATATTTATTTATTTATAAAATTATTGGTATATTTGTTTTTACTTGTATTAATAATATTATTATTGCTGCTAAAATAATTGCTAAATTTAATTAATTTTACTTTTAATTAATAAATTAATTTATTGCTAAAAACCTGGGGAAAATTAGAAAAAAATCTTAATATAAAAATAATTTGGAATAAAAGCTTCAAATTTATTTAAATTAACTAAAAGCAATATATTAATAATTTTTATAAACAAATTGGCTTTTTAATTAGCAAAAGAAATCATATTCAACATTTATAATAAATAATACCAATATAATAGTATTAGCTAAAAATAATAAAAAACAATCCAAATTAAATTTTTACCAATAGAAATTTGGCAAATTTATATTTGCTATAATATTTATATAATCGAATATTTATTTTGCAGTTAGCAAACTAATATAATTTATATTTGATTCCTATAAGCGCTATAATATTAATTTAATATAATTGCTTTATTATTTTAAATTAGTTGCGGGCCGCAAAATTAAATATTATTAAAAACCAATTTAAAATATTTAATAATGTGTTTTATAAATTACATTTTAATTATCGAAATATTAGCAAATCTATTGCAATATTGCTTTTTCAAGCAATATTATAATTAAATAAAAAATAAAAAAATATAGCTATATTAATTTGCAAAGCCAAATATATTATTGCAGCTGCCAATACCAAATAAAGCCAATAATTTAAATAAATGCTTAAACATATAAGCTATAATAAATTAATTGATAAAAGTCCATCTTATATTAATATAAAAAGTAATAATTAAAAAGCTGTCGCTTTAATTAAAAAAAAATAATTTTATAAAAAATTCAAATATATTAATATAGCCTATTAATTTATATATGAATTAAAAAATAAAAATAAATAGCGAATTATTTATATACGTATATAGAATATAATTGCAAATGGATTTACTAAATTATTTTTAAAGATTCAATTTAAAAAATTTAAAAATATATTGAATATAAAACACCATCTTAAATAAAAAAATCTAAAAAAAAATCTAATATAGCTTTAAAGGAGTATTGGAATAAAAAAAAAATTAATTATATTTACGAATTGCTATGAAATTTAGAAAAACTATTATAATAAACTTTTGGCAATATAGAAATTATAAGCCATTTACAAAACCTATTTATATTATATAAATAAATAAAAGCCACGCATATAATACTATTTCCTGTAATTATAAAATCCCTTTTCCTTTTTAATGCTTTAAAAGTAAAAAAGTTTCTACCCACGTTAAGATTTCACATAAAATAGTATTTTTAAATTAAAAATTAAATACTATTTAAAATAGGCCAATTATTTTTCGAATATTTAAATTATAAAATAAAAAATCCATTAATATTTTAAAAAACATTTTAAATATACTATTTCTAGAATTTAATGTAAAAACGCCATATTAACCGGAAATAAAATTATTTCAAATATTTAAATTACAATAGACAATTAATAATATATTAAATTTTCAAAACATTACTTTATTTTTAAATTTAAATAAAATAGCAAATCTAGCAAAAATAATTAAAAAAAGTTAATTGGCGAAGCGCTAAAATTTAATAAAAAGGCAAAGCGTTTTTATATTAATTTTTTTTAAAACAAAACAAAATTTCGTGCTTTATATTTATTTTTCAATTATATTAAACATAATAATAATAATGGCGTATTTAATTTGCCAAATCAAAAAATAATAAATGATTTGGTTATTTTAATCAATTAATTAATAATTTTAGCAAATTAAAACAATTCAATTTTAGCGACTATATTAAAGCAGTATTATTTTTTATAAACATATTTTAGAAACAAATACTGAAAAAAAAATTGCTAAAGCTAAAAAATAAAAAATCAAGTTTGCAAAAATTATATATATAATATTAGGATAAATAAATTATAACAATAAAAGTTTTAAAAAATTAATTATTAATATTATAAAAAACATATATTCAATAATTAAAATATATGGAATTTATATTTTATAAATATATAATAAAGCTATTAATAATTTTAAATACTTTGGCAAATGAAAAAAAGCTATAAAAAGAAAATTATCATTTGTTTTTAAAAAAATAGCATTTAAAAAAATGATTTAATTTAAAGATACAAATTTAATATTTGCAAAATAGGCTCATATAATTAAAACAAATCCAAATAGAATAATTAAATGCTTTAAAGCTAGACTAATAATTAAAAAACGAAACAAAAACAAATTCTATATATAGAATTTCTACGTTTATTTTTATTAATTATAGTAAAAAATATTTTTAAATATTTTTATTTTAATATTAAAAATATATTTATAAAAGCCAAAAATTAATTCAACATTTTTATAAAGGCTTTTAAAAAAAGTGCTTTAGCTTATAAAAGATTTATATAAATTTAAATAAATTGCAAGAAATTGGAATTGTTTTATATAGAAAAAATTGCAAAAATAGGGTTTCGTATAAAGCAAAGCCAATTTATATTTTTATATTTATTTTAAAAAATAAATTAAGCTTTTAATATATATAAACAATATTATCGCAATTAAAAATATTAAAAAAATATAATATTATTTTATTAAAAACTTAATATGCGTCTTTTTGCCAAAACTTTAAAAAAGATTATTAAAATCCTAGGTATAAAAATCATTAAAAGTCAAAAAAATAAAATACTAAAGTTAAATTAGCAATAATATATTTGTATTGTTTTTAACAAATTTGGCATTTATAAAATGCAAAACAAATCTAAAAGAAACATTTATTTTAAATTATACCAATTTGCGTCCTATATTTAAAATAAATAAAATAATAAATATTTGGAAATACCAATGCATAATTGAAAATTTGCTATAATTTTGATTAAATTAAATATAGTTTTCTCTTTTAATAGGCTAGCACAATATGTATTAAATTCAATTATATATCAGAATTATGCTTTAAAAAATTTAATGCAATATTTAAATTTAATGATTAATTACAAAATCCATTACAATTTAAAAAAAAATATAATAATTTATTTAAATACAAATTGGGCTAGCAATAAAATAAATCAAATAAATGTTTTTAACAATATTATTATATTTTATAATAAATTACTATTATAGTCTAGCAAAAAATAACAATTAGTAGCTATTTTTATTTATAAAGCAAATTATATAAAATTAGCAATTTGCGCTAAATAAAATTAATAAATTAATAAAAAAAATTATATTAAAATATTAAAAAATAATCAAAATGCAATTGCTTTAATTAAAAATCTTTAATTGCATAAAAAATCAAAATATATTAATATTAGCTATTATTATATTCGGAATTTGAAAAGAAATAAAAAAAAAGAATATTAATTTTATTTCTATAAACAATACAATTGCTAATGAAATAATTAAGCCGTTATTAAAAATTAAATTTAAAAAAGAAAAAAAAAGAAAAATATAATAAAATTAAAAAATTAAAAATCAGGATTTTATAAAAGACTAAAAATAAATTTTAAAGGGAAATATTAAAACAAGATAATATCCGCCCTTTAATGCCTTAGGTAGCTAGCAATGGTCCGTGCACCGTAGCTAGCGCTAGCGCCAAAAAAATCCAAATAATTTTATATCAAAGGAAAAAGCTTTTTTTTTTCCTTTTTATTGCAATTAATATAGCTATTCCCCTGCCTTATTTAAATTTATAAATAATGCTTATTTAGGTTTTAATACTAAAAATTAATTATTTCATTTATAATAAAAAAAGTTCAACTATTATAAATGCATTTAAAAAATGGCGGAATTATATTATCAATATAAAATAGGCGATTTAAATACTTATTAATTATAAGAAATTAAAATATTTTATTATTAAAAAACAGCTAAACAGAACATAGACTGGTTAATTAAATATCTTTGCAAATATTAATTTTGAAATCCAAAATATACAAAAAAAGGTTAATAGCAAGCTAAATGCTTTTATGAAATGCTTTTAGAATTATGTTTTAAATTTTAAAAACTCTAGAAATAAATATATAAATTAAATATTGCTTTTAAAAAAAACTAGGCTATTAAGTTTAATTTTATAGAAACTTTAAGGATTTTAAAAAAGAGAAAGCTTTATAGGCTTTGGACGTTTTTAAAGCTTTTTAAATATTAAAGGCTTTTTAAAATTAATATTTAAAATTAAAAAAGCCAAGCCCGGAAACTTTTAAAAGAAAAGCTTTAAAAAATCCGGAAAAAAAATATTATTTAGAAGAAAAAAAATCCGGATTTAAAAACCTGTTTAAATAAGCCGGATTTTAAAATGCTTTTAGCGAATAAATATAATTTTATTTAAAAAGCGATTATGCTTTTTAGGCTATAATTTAAAAATAAGCGTTGCTAAAAAGTTAAAAGGCTATTTATTATTGGGATTTATATTAGTTTTTTTTTTTTTTATTTAAATGCTTTATTAATTAAAATAGCCAATTATTTAAATATTATAGGCTAATTTATATTTTTAAATAAAAAAAGGGCTATTTAAAAAGTATTGAATTAATTTATAAATTAATAATATATAAATATATTAGCAAAGCTAAAAAAAATTTAGTATATTTAATACTAATTTATATAAAAAATAATAATACTAAATATTGCTAAATTTATTTGCAATTATTAAAAATATTAATGCTTTAAGCCAATTAAATAAAAATACCAAAATTATTTGCAATTTTTTTAAATAATTATATAGCTTTGGAAATATATTATAATAAATTTTATTATCGGCCTATTATTTAATAAGGGCAGAAATGCTATTATAATTATAGTAAATTGCTTTTTAAAAATAATTTATTTAATTTTCTATTTTTTAAATCTAATAATGCTAAAACAAATGCTAAGCAAATAGCCCAATTATTTTTAAAATGTATTTTTAAGCTTTATAGGCTTTTAAAAAGTATTATTTTTAATAAAGATTTTTAATTTATAGCTGAATTTTAAAGGCAGCTATTGTTTTTTCTAAATAGTAATTATTGCTTGTTTATTATAATTTATTTTAAAATTAATAAATAAATAATATATATATATTAAGCTAAAGCGGCTATTAAAATTTTATTATAATAATAATAATAAACTAAAACAAATTCTAGTCTATATTAAATTTGCTATTAATAACTGTATTAATTAAATTATTAAAATATTTTTTTTATATTATCTATAGCCAATATTCTATTATTTTATATGTATATATTTATTTTTATTTTCCGGAGTAATATTAGCCTATCATCAAAAAAAATGCAGCTAAATTTACTAAAAATATAAAATACATATAAAAAGAAATTTATAAAAAAGATTTTTTAAAAGCGTATAATATATTATGCTAATTTTTAAAAACGCTTATATTCAATTTATCAAATTATTAATTAAATTTATTTATTTATTAAAAATATTAAAATCCCCAAAACAAATTAGGGCCCTAATTTATAGGCCTATTTATAATTATTAAATAATATAAATTGGTTTTTTTGCTTTGGATTTATTTTAGCTATATTTAAATAATAGTATATATTTTGGTTTTTATATTAACCTATTATTTTATAATTAAAATAATTTATTTTCCGGCTAAAAGCCTAAATTACCATTATTTTTATTGCTAAATAAAAAATAAATAAATAAAAAGTATATTTTTAATTTTAAAACTATAAAAAGGGTTATTTGGTATTAAGCTAAATAGGCTGGGTATGATATTAATAAAAAATAATAATATAAAAATTATTTTAATTTTAAATTTTGAATTTAATAATATTAAAATTATCCTAATATATTTAATTATAAATAAATAAAACTAAAATATAAAGCTTAGCTATTTAGGGGCTATTTGCTTAATAAAGCTTGCTTTAATAAAAAGGAAAATGGTATTACGAAATTAATAGAAATTAAAAATAGAAAATTTAAGCAGCTATTTTTAAGGCAGCTATATTCTTTTTTTGTTTTTCTAGCTTTTTTTTATTAAAGCTAAAACTATATAGAATAAAAAGACAGAGCTTTCCAAATCTCCTTTTTTCTTTTTAGCTTTACTAATCCAGTTTTTACCTACTGCTTGTTCGGCTCTTGGCTCCCTTAATAGGTCTCCGTGACATCCTCGACCACAGGCGGCAGAGCCCAGTAGCGAGTCGCGTTGTAGGAGACACGGATCGTGGGCTGGATGATGTTCATATCCAAGACGTCCCCAAACATCATATACAACTTCATCACTAGGGGCGTTCAAGGTTTTTTTTTTCTAAATGAGTGGATTAGCACTAACCCAGGATTAGCGCTAATTCAATGGATTTAAAACCTTGAAAACCTTAAACAGAAATAGGTTAGCACTAATCCAATTAAATTACAAATAAATATTTGCGCAATATCGACGTGCAATAAAACTAAAAATTTCCTAGTTTTAGCAAAGCGCTTTACCCAATAATGCTAGCGCACGGATAAATATTGGCGTAATATAAGCGAGCCAATTACAATAGTGGCTTTCCAATCGATTTTTTAATTTATTGCACGTCGCAATATTTCTATAATTTTAAAAAATTAATCCAGAGTTAATTCAATTGGATTAGACGAAATCCATTTTTTAAATGGATTTTATAAGATTTAAAAATTGGATAATCCAATACTTTTTTAATCCAGCGCTAAGCCTACTTGGGTTAGCACTGGATTAAATCCCAGCTGGATTAAGTGAAATCCAGAGATAATCCACTAAAAATTGGAAACCTTGAACGCCCCTACTATTCCAGCCATTTCCATAAGCGTTAAGCGTATCTCCTCGGTCAGCTGTTGGACTTGGGGCTTTGCTTCTCTGATCAACACCACCAGCTCAAGCGTAATCTTCACTGGATCTTCGAACTATTCCCGCCACTCCAGACCCTCGATATCGTCGAGCTCGAGGATGGCCCAGCCGTCTTTGTCGATCTTCACCGGACTGACTTGAACAACGATGCGCTTGATGTTGGTGAGTATCATGCTCTGTTCGCTGGCATCGTCAGCCAGGATCCACTCGGCCATCCAGTTATCCTGCGTCCAGAGGGTGTTCCCAGCCCAGTACATCTGCTTGGCTTCTGACACCTGCTTTGCTCCGCAGTCTTCCTTGCCCATGAATTCGGTTGATTTCAACATATCACCTTCCGGCATCTTCGGGACATGGGGGCCGCCAACTAGGATGGTCATGTCTTGCACCAGGTTCTTCCGATAGATGACGTCGCGTTCTGCTCGCGAAAGGTCTGAACTACAAAGGCTAACCTGTGAAGGCTCAGTATCAAAAGACTAGATTCAAGGAGATCTATGAGCTTCCTATTTGTACAAAGGCAGAATAAGGACCAATCGTTCCCTGCAATTCTCCTCTATTCCCTACAACATTCTCTTACTCTGTCCCACTTTCTGTCGCCTCTCTTTGGCAGAACCAAGCTGAAATCTGAATGATGGATTTATCGACCAAAGTTTTAGTCACAATATGGCAGTGATTGTTCGCTGAGGTGGCTTCAAACATGATATAGTAGTCAAAGGCAAAGCGGATTGATTGCCTCGAAGAGAATCATATGTCCGGAGTGGGTACACATACCAATTCCAACAACAGACAGTCATCAAATCAAGCGACTTCTCGAACCGAATGGCCTATATGGCCTGATTGGTAAATATATATTATCCAAGCAAGATTCCCAATTCCCAGGAGTATATCCCATAGTTGACCTTGGTAAGGTCACGCGTGAAATACTGTGTTCGGTTCCGTCTCACCATCTTTTTTTGCCATTTTTGGTTTCCATATCTTGTTTTTGACCAGAACCACTCAAGCTAGATGTTTCACAGGGATGGCTTGAATGTAGGGCATTTCTTGTCTTGAAATTTAACAAATTTAACAACGCTTCAGATGGCCCCATGGTAACTCCAAAGATACCATGCCCTCGTCCCCAATATGATAGGAACGAAGAAGAAGTCTGATACTTCATACAAGTCATCCACCACTTCGCTAACGCCTTAAAATGCCTTGACATCCACATCGCTGCATCGCACCGTGCTCATAATATACAGACGCTCCATCACATGACCGAGTCCGACTCAATCTCGGGTCAAACACCCCGGAATCAAAGAAATCACCGCCCCCAGACACACGCTGGAAATGGCCCTCAATCAACCCCATCATCATCCTCCCTCGCCGCACTCCATCCCCCACCACTGCCTCCTCTCTGCGTAGCAGCAATCTTCCCCAGCAGTCCAATCCCTGCCTTCATGCCATGCTGCACCCCATGCTGCACGTGCTGCACTCCTTGCTGCACCCCATGCTGCACATTACTGACCCCCAACCCCCCCGTAATACTACTCCTCAACCTCTGCCTATCCTCCTCATCACTACTCGTCTCATACTCGTCCCCCTCAAAATCATCAATATCATCCACTCCATTCCTCCTAGGTCTCAAATCCCTCAGCGGCACCATATTGTCATTAGCATCCGCCGTATCAGAATACATCCCCACCTCCCTCCCCAAAATCCGATCTGCCTTCGATCCCCTCCCCAACACCCTATCCGCCTTACTCATACCCCTAGGTCTTGTCATCCTCTCCGGCGGTGACGTAACATAATGTCTCCCCGCCCCACCCCGTGGCGGTTCATACCTCGTCTGCACAACCGGCACCTCCTCCACGCTCTCCGGATCCGGACCCCAACCAGCACGATGTTCCAACATGCGCTGCTGTTCCCTCTCGACCCGAATCCGTTCCCTCGCATCCAGCCATTTTGGGCTCGGATCCCAACTCCATCCATTTCCCGTTGTGGTACACATAGGCAATGCCCAGAGTAATCTGTTGGGGCCGAATAAGTGCAAAAGGTTGCGCCGCCAGCCGAGATCGAAGGCGTTGGGCAGCTTGGAGGAGTCTTGCTCGTCGAGATATTCTTGGTAGCGGCGCCGCTCGCGGTACCGCTCCATGGCTTCGTAGTTCATGCGGCCGTTTTGCTGCGTTTGTTGGCCCGGATGCGGTCCGGAGTAGGGGCTGTCTTCGCCTTCTTCTGCCCGGTTTGTGTGGATTTCTTTCAGTTGCTGCGCGTAGTTTCCATCGCCATCGCTGTGCTGGGAGAAATCTTGCTCAGTGATATGTTGGTGTTTCATAGCTTGGCGCAACGGACTTAGATAGCGGGTTTTCTCGAGACATTCGATGGTCGTCTGGCCACGCGCAGACAGCATGATATGCCAGATTGTGAAGCCACCGAGGACGAGGCCGATGATGGAGGAGATGACGGCGAGCATTACGTAGTTGACGGGCATTAAAGAGTCTTGGAATTGGCCGTCACTTAAGATCTCAGACCAGACCCAGACGCCGGAGACGGCGGAACAGAGGAGACAGAAGAGGGTGGTGTAGATTAGGAAGAGGAGGAAGGCTTTGTAGTTGCGGAGGCCGACGCAGGTGGCGAGCCAGGGACAGTGGTGGTCCATTTTCAGCACGCATTTTCCGCATGTGGAGCAGTGGTGGGCGCGGTCTGGCTTTCGCGCCTCGCATTTTTTGCAGTATCGTAGCTCGCCGTTCGACTTCACGGTAAAGGAGGTGGCATTTGCGGGGACGTAGGTGGGGAGGGTGCTGTAGGCGTCGCTTCGTCCGGTGGTTGTTCCGGGGCTCGTAAAGACAGCGGTGGTGTAGGACCAGATCAGCATGCCGTACAGGATCATACCAAGTAGCGATGTGCCGTTGCCTGTTCCGCGCATTCCAGTCAGCCCTCATGTTCAAGATTTGAAAATGATGATACTCGATCACATACCTATCCAGCCGCTGCTGTTCGGCCGTGAGCCCATATCCACCTCCACCCACACGGCCCAAGTCGTGATGCTATACACAAACAGCAGCGGAAAGTAGGTAAAGGCCTGCCAGCAATACCTCTCCGCCTTCCTGGCCCATCGTCGCGGCATTCTGGTGGGTGAGGCCGGTGGACTTGGCGAAGCAAGAGTGGCCATTACTCTGCTCTCCTCAGCATGCGCGTCGCAGCGACGCTGTTGCGAATGGTCGTGCCTTCGGTGTGGCGGGGCGTCGACTCGATACTCGCATTTGACCAGGCTGCAGCGATTTCGAAGATTGTTGGAGTTTGCGGGCTTGTTGAACCCGGGTTGGTGAGAGTCCGGGGACAGGAGAGGCCTGAGTCTTGGCAATGGCCGCTACCTATTTTTGAACCGTACGGCGTCGGGGGATCTTCGGCTGAGCTTGTGCAACGTCAATTGATTGTGTCGAGGCTCACTTTGGGTTTGGGATGAAAATCCGAAAACTCTGACTGTTGCAGTATCATTTTGGATATGAACATTTAATTTCGACCTGTTCCGTTTTCGTCTTATATCTACGGGGGCTTCAAACGCCTGTGACTTCGCCCACGTCGAACTTATTGCGCTTCGCGGCTCTTCAGTTCCTGGACGAGATCCTGATTGCTGAGTTCAGTGACAGTCAACGGTCCAAGTCACTTGAGGCCGTCTCTTGAACCAAACCAAGTCATCGAGAATCATCTCCAGTGTCTGATTCCATCTCGATTAGCTCGGATCAGTTCGAATTCTTGGACTTATTTTGAATGCTTGGCTTCACTCCCAACCACTTGGTTTATTCCTGTCATCCTGATGACCTGCTTCTCTCCAAGCGAATTAGGCCAGGCCTGCTGGACCGATTTGGGCCTGCCAACTCCTTCAGTTCTGCCAAGTTGCTCTAATTTTGATCGTATTCTTCAATTTTCAGCATTCAGATCACAAATCCCGTCCTTTCTATCAATTTACTATTCTACCCCCTCGTGTTCAAAGCCAACTCCCAGTTTCCCAGATTCCTGGGATCACTCCCCATTCTTCTCTACAATTGCATAAGTCACAGAGCAAGTCACAAAAACCAGCAACATCAAGCAAGTGCCTTCATTCCTATCTGTCCAAAAGGGAGCGCACTCTATGAATCGCATTCATCCCATTCCGGCGCCTCAGCTCCACAGAAGTAGGCTCCCTGTGTTCCGTAAGCCATGGGCAGGTAAAACAGGCTCATTCTGGCCCGGGAAGCCGAACGTCCCCGTGAAGCGCTGGAGATAGGGGCCAAGTGCTTTCAATCCAGACGGCGCAACCATCAGTCCATCAATGCCATCACCTAGTCACAAAGTCAGCATCGTCCTCATAGACCCGGAATGTCTATTATCCTTACCTTCAACAGCACAGAAGTTCGGCATCTATATACCTTTGCCAGAAATCAAATGGAAAAGTCTGACACGGCCGGAAATGTCTCGCTGGAGCGGGATACACGTTGGGAAGCCGTTGCCGATGAAGGCCTGCGGAGTATGGACACTGGGGAACGACAGGGCCGTGAGTATTGGGATTCTGCAGGATGAACTTGTAGAAGATGCTGCTGGCAGAGAAAGCGTATTAGAAGCGCTTCTCTGGGGAGGCGTTGCTCGGCGTGACGAAGAGACGAGAGGCCATCTGGCATTTGTCAAGCAGTGTATTATTACGGTCCTGATTCAGAATGCTCTCTCTTGATCAGGGTTGACTATGAGATCTGCCGGTGAATCGAAAGACGAGTAGTCTTACGCCCGGATGGGGAGCGCGCGGATCGATCACAAGCCAAGGATGGTAAGACGTGTCCTGGGACATGATGTCGGTCTAGCGAGCACTTTGCTTGGTGAATAGCGATTGTGGATGACTTCCACGGTTGCTGCAGTTCGAGTCACGCTGAGAAGTGCTTCATATTCTATAGAAGGACGTTAACGTAGGAACTATCATGAGCTGAAGAAAGCTTGGTTGGACTTGCCACTTCCTTGGAACTCCGACATTGGTTGCACATTCGAAGTTGATTGCTCATGCCCAACTTGAAGACGTAGGCGACGGTTGCGGCGGCTTCAACCTTGGAGGCTTCGGCATGATCGACGAAATTGCTGGCGGAAGAGGTCGAGGGGAGCCTTTCATTGGCGATGGTGCCGTCAGATGATGAAGTGCTGTCGGATGATGAGCTGCCATCGTCGGGAAATGAATTGTCGTCGTCACTGGAGAATTCGAACTCCGAGGCTTCGTCATCGCCGTCGTATTGGCCGTCTTCATTGGAATAATACTCTTCGGCCACGAGGGCGGTACCGGGAGCACCTCGGAGGGCTGGGAGGAGTCGACCATAGATGGCTTTGACCTGATGGGATGAGAGATAGATCTCTGGGTACCCGTACCTGAAAGCGAGGTAAGGGCAGCACCAGGTCGCTCCAGGAACGTCGTCGATCAGGATGTCGTTGAAGGGGACCGATGTAGTGTCCCCAGCCAAGCAGGCCTTCTTGCGGCTGGTCTCGTTGTCGAACCCGTCCGGGAGAGCGCGCTTGTTGCTGGGACCAGGCGTGCCAGCGTCGCGAGCGACGGAGGCAAGGCCAGCGCGGCTGAGGCCGGCGGGAGACCAAATTGCGCCGCAGTGGTGCGACATTGTGTCCACGTTGGTGAGTGGGAAGTTTTGTGGTGTTGTAGAAGAACGCTACTTGCTACTTGCTTAGACTGAATTGGGAAGCAGATCTAAGAGCAGGCGTCAACTTCAGTAGAAGGTCGGAACGATGTCGAGGGAAGGAAAGGGAAGGGAAGGGAGAGCGCAATTTTTATTATTTATTTGAGCCGCAGCGAGCTCGGGCCTCGGCCGCTAGAAGCCCTCGCTTAAGTTAAGCGCATTTCTTTGTTTTTTACAAGATAAATTATGAGATTGGAGAGCTAAAGAACCCGAACTCACACTCAGGTGATCAGTTGTATGGCGGCTTCGCTTTACTCAATTTTTAGCCAGAAATCACGATGTAAGTTTCAAAATCCAGTGATCAAGCCAGAGTATTCATTCCATTAGAACTGGGGAGCGCGGTCTATATATCCTACCTATCTTATTGGAATGGCCTAACCCGCAAAGACAAGCCATCCTGATTGTCAATGACCCTCCAAATGCTCAGCTGTCCAGCAAAGCCCCAAAGTTCGCAAAGCAAGAAACATAATGCTACCAGATACAGGTCACGCCACTGTATTCTTGTCGAGGCAGTAATTGAACGCAGCGGTCAGAGCCTCGCGGAAGCGGGCATGGGCCTCGATGTTGTGCTTGTGCTTGCGACGAAAGGCCTACATGATCACTTTATCCATCTCGACTTGCAGGGCTTCTCGCTGGCGACATTGGCGTGGCGGGGCTCGAGAAGGGTGGCGGCAAGGAGGGCGGCAAAGGCAGTGTTCGTGAGAGACTCTTGGGTGACTGCAGTAGAAGACAGTCCGTTTTGGAAAGACAGGAGATATCCTGGATGCTAGTACGCAGGATTCACGAAATGTTGGCGGTTGGAAATGAGGACAGGTGTGCGACGTGTCGAATGTAGCTCTTTCTGGTAGGTAGGCAGAGCGCAGAACCAGAGAAATGAGGATTGCATAGACGATGGCGGAGCAACTTTTCGAGATGTTAGCAGGCGGCAGAGCAAGTGAGGGATTTCGATTTTCGAACGCCAAAGAAACAAGCCTACACACTATCCAGTCCATCGTTTCGTGCAACTCCCAAATGCCCACCCAACCAATGAAGAATCGCGGTAGCTCACCCAGAAAATGTCTCGGATAAGCCCCGAGATCCTAAGTACCACCACCTTCAAGCTCCAAAAAGCTGCTCCACCACAGCAGTAAGACGACCCATGTCGGCCTTGAGCCTCTCGATTCTGGCGATCTGAGCGGCCGTCTGTGGTCTCGTCCGGTGTTCTCGATACAGTCTTCGCTGTATAGGATGGGGATGATGTCGGAGGTGTCTTCGTCGGAGAAGCTTTCTTCGGGAAAGGTGGTGTCGTTGGAGTTGGTGCTCGGACCTTGACCACCTGCCACTTGTGACTTTGTCGTCGCCTGTTTCGATACCTTCATCGGCATTTGGCGCAGGAGCTTTTGCATTGGGAGCTGGGGAGCCGCCACCTGGAGAGCCGACTGGGAAGTCGGATGGGGATTCGAAAGCTGACCCGTACTCGTCGTCTTCATTGTCCGTGTCGGACATGATAGGACCGGGAGCAAAGTACGGCATCGTTGGACCTTCGAGCACCTTGAGCTTGCTGCCCCTGACCTTGGGCAGGTAGACCCTGGCCCTAAGTGAAGGAGCAAGGGGTGGCAGAAAGGTGACGGTTCGTGCAGTCGCTATTCATTTGGCCAGGCATCCGCACGCAGTCGCACCAGTGCATCCGGTGAAGGTGCTCATCTTCGAAGTTGGTACCCTCGGGGATGTTAACGCGAAAAGGTCCTCCTGGCCAGTGGAAAGCTCGTCATCAGACTCGTATTGGCTGTCTTCGTTTGCGTAGTACCTGCTATCGCTCTCCACACCGCCGAAAACTGGCACAGTCCACCGAAAGCACTCTTGATCTGTTGCGAAGGCAAAGAGACCATAAGATAGCCATAGCCAGAGACGTTGACGAAGGGAGTGCTGTCACTGGAGTACAACACGTGGCTGGCGCGGGCCTTCTTGTTGTTGGCATTGTGATCAAAATCGTCAGGAACGGCGCGCTTCTTGGAGATGACGCAAAAGCTCTTGGAGTCTGAGGCGACGCGGACGGGCTGAAGGGGGCTGCGAGCGACGGGCGCGTATGGGTGCGCGTGGCTGAGGCGGGCGGGAGGAGGGATCGCAGTGCAGTGGTGGTGTTCCATCTTGGTGAGGTGAGCGGTTTTGAGCGATTGTCGAAAAAGTGGGTTTGAGGATTGTAGTTCAGGCTGAAAACTATCGCTTAGATGCTGAGACACTCGCTTGCGCGATGTTCTCTATGTATTTCTAGTTACAAGTCACCTGCCAGTTTCAGGAGGACGAGAATGAAAGCATTGGTTGACTTCATTCGACTAAGCAAAGGGTCTCAACCTGGTTGCATACCCCCATCCCAAATGAGCCTACCCCACCGCACAAACCATCCCATTGCCAGAGAACTATGCTCGATGATCATGCTGCATGTGACGAAGTGTCGAAATCGGACTTGGCTGAAAGCATCTGGCAGATTGAGAGATCCTGGACTCCTGTTAGATAGAGTAGATGCGACTGATCGGCATTGGAAGAAGAGTGACTAACACAGCAGCGCATCAAACGTTGTCCTGGGCAGCATTGCTGTACTGAGCAGCGTCCATTCGCAGAGATCCAGGGTATCAGGCAAGACTCCCAAAAGCCAATCCAGCTAGCAGAAGTCTAGAGCACCCCAAGAACCGACGGACGAGTCCCAGATGACTAGAAATCACCAAACTTAAGCTCCAACACGCTCTTCAATGACGGCACGAAGACGAACGATCTCGGCTTTGAGCTGCTCCACCTTTGCGACCTGAGCGGCCGTGCTGTTCTGAGAGAAGACGGCTTGAGGGATAATGTCTTCAGTGTCGTTTGGGAAGTTGGCATCGTCGGAATCGGAGGAGAGGCTGTCGTACATCTCGTCGTCACATATGATCTCGTCAGATTCGGAGAAGCTGATGTCGGACGTGTCGTGGTCGGAGACGGTCTCGTCGAAGACGGTAGCTTCAGAGATAGTCTCGTTGGTGGAGGTGTCGTCGTCAGAGAATTCTTCCTCGGATGAGAGCTCGTCATCGCCTTCGTACTCTTTCTCATAGTTAAGTGCTGGAATGAGTCCCATGAAAGGGTCGGTGGTGTGCTGCGTAGACGGGTAAACTCTCGGCCAGTCGTATGGGAAGGCTAATTAAGGCGAGCCGTAGGGCATGCTGGAGACGTCGATAACTGCGGAGGCTGTATTGGAGTACCAGTCGCGCCTAGCGCAGGATTTCTTGGGATTGACATCTTCTTCGAATTCGGCAGGGAGAGCGCGCTTCTTCGAGATGGTGGGAATTTTCTTGGAGGAGTTCGAGTCGACGGGGGTGAGCGTGACGGCGCGACGGTAGTGGTGGTCCATTGTGTCGACGTAGATGGATGTGAAGTTTGATGTGGACGTGAGTGTGAGGGTAGCTCGTACTCGGAAGCAGTTGAAGATACGCAGTTGAAGAAGCGCAGTTTGAAGAAACGCAGTTACTGGATCAACTCTTCGGAGGAAATTGGACGTGGTCGAGGAAAGAAGAAAAGAGAGGAGGGAAGGGTGATCGCAAGATTTGAATACATAAATATCTACGCGCGGTGCCACAACGAAATCGGCCGCTTGAAGTTCTCGCTTACAGGTGAAAACACTCCCTGAAGCGAATTTATTTATTCACAATGGATTCTCTCAATGTCCAACTTTTATTTACGAGTCACTACTCCTTCTCCGCTTGCTCCCCTCTTATTGTTCCTCGATCTCTTACTCATGTTCCTCCTCACTGAGCCTGGACCCTGTGCCGATCGCGTGCTTATCGCGTGCTTGAACGCCCCCTGGTGGTCCTGGAGCTGAGCGCGGCATTTTCGGCAAGGGGAATGGACAGGACCTCTTGTTTGGCAACTTCCTTAACGAGGCTGCCGTGGATGGCGGAGGACTACTCACTCTGAAAACATCAAGTTTCAATCTGGTAAACCGCAAAGTCAACCCATGCTTCATTTTATTTCGAGAGTCACCGGATACTAATCTAGCTATCGACCCCTATTCTCATTAACTTTCCCTGGCAAGTTGGCAACGACACAAAGCAGATCCTCTACCCAATGACCCATTGTGTGATATCATCCCACCAGACTCCCAAAAGCCCACCCAAGCACCGAGCTGTAGAAGAAACGAAGATGAGTCATCTCGCTTCCCACGAATCACCCATCATCCAAAGATACCATCCTTCCGAGACTTCAACTACCCCGTCACCTACGGATAGCTTAGAGACAGCCAGGGGCGCGAAGGCTGGCCAAGAGGCGAGCGTAGTCGGTGGAGATGTTGTCGAAGAAGCCGGGCTTATGCTTCATCATTGTGCAATCAAAATCAGCCAGGGGCCAGGCGAAGGCGGCAAAGGCTGCTTCGGCGGCGGAGTCTTCTGTGTCGGAGCTGTAGGAAGTATCGTCATCTTCGGTGTCTGAGGCGGATGAAGTGTCTTCGGAGAAGGTGCGCTCGCAAACTGAGATGCTGTCGTCGGGGTAAAGGGTGTCGGAGGAAATACTTTCACAGACGGAGACGTAGTCCTCGGATGACGCTTCGTCGTCGGAATCGTATTCGCCATCATCGTTGGCGTAATACTTATCGTCATCGATCACGGGCTCAGCGGTTGTGGGGACTTCATCGAAGGTTCCTTCGAAAGACTGCTTGAACTCTTTGGTCGCGATGTAGTGCAACGGAGCGCTGGAGTGAATATCGGAGGAAAGATTGAGACCGGGAGTGCTGGAAATGGTGCCGTTGTATTCGGTGCGGCTTTTCTTCGCGACGTTTTCGTCGAAGGCCACGGGGAGGCTGCGCTGGCTAATGAGATTGGTGGCAGGGCGTATCACCAGGTTGGTGGAGACAGCAGCCGGCTTGGGGGCGTAGGCAGCGCGAACAGGAATGTGGAGGTTTGCGCGCGAGAGGCCTGGTGGGAAGGGAATTGCTCCGCTTCGGTATGCCATGGTTGCTGTATGGTAGAATGGGTTGAGTAGAGTGTTGATTGTGCTTGTACAGCTGATGTTGTTGAGGCCTCCACTGGAAGACAGGCCTGAGAGCAAGATCCAATTGCAGAACGAAAGGTGGGAGATGTCGAGGGAAAGAGAAGACAGACCGCAGAATTTCAATCTATATTGTCGACGCGTAGCGAGCTCAGTCGCGAGATTATATAAATTATGTAATATCAAAATAGCAGTAACATAAACATTGACCAAAAGATCGATATTCAATATATCCACCTCAAGTTTCACGCCCTTGAATTCGACTTCTCTTTACAGTTCTCATCTAATTCTAGCTCCGCATCTCCCCAAATTACAAAGTACAGATCACTTGCAAATAACAGTCCAATGAGATCAACTAATGGCCATGTTCTCATTCTCATACCCCAAGAAACCAGTCTCCGTCTGATTACATATCCATATGGACCATCCCAGCGCCAGAGAAGCAAGCCCATTCTCCATCCGGGGCATCATTTTGCAAGCCCTGCAGAAACCGGCTGCCCATCCAATCCAATAGAACCGCAAAGTCAAACCCCAAAATACCAGAAAACCACCGATTCCACTTCCAGAGACCACCGATTCAAACCTCGCTGGGCTGTTCCTCGGCGCCAGCGCCGAACTTGCAATGGACGAAAAGCTCGTCAATTTGGGCACGCAAGTGAGCGATATCGACCTTCAGTTGCTCAATTTTTGCAACCTGGTCGGCGGTGCTAGTGGTCTGGTTGGTGTTCCGAGTGACACTATCAAGAAGGATGTCGTCACTGGAATAGTAGTTTTCAAGCTCGTCAAGAGACTCCGCGACTTCAGGAGAGGCGACTTCGATCACACAGGCTTCGCTATCGTTGGCGAAAGTGTAGCTTTCAGAAGAGAAAGAGGAGATGCTCTGATCGGCGAACGTGCTGTCGTCGAAATCTTCTTCTGATGAGAGCTCATCATCGCCGTCATACTCTTCGTTGTTGTCCACCTCAATGACGCCAGCTCCAGCGATACATCCGGGTGCTGGGAACTGTCCCCCGAAAGTCTCTTTGGATTGTTGAGAAGAGTGATAGACGCGGCCAGTAGTCTGAGTAGTACGAGCCTTCTTGACGTTGATGCTATCTTCGAAATCATCAGGGAGAGTGCGCTTGGTGGTGTCGGTAGTGGTGCGACCAGTAACAAGGTCGTCTGAGATGACACGGGTGGGCTTGACGGTGTCGTGAGTGATGGTGTCGTGAGTGACGGGGCTGTCCAGGCGAGCACGGCTGGGACCGGCAGGGAGCAGGATTGCGCTGTAGTGGTAGGTCATTGTGTGTTTGTTGATCCTTTGTAGAAGTGACTCTAAGGAGTGATAGCTGGTTCTTCAGATTGTGCGGGCGAGCGGTTGAATGAAGGTAGGAGTCAACTTTCTGAAACGATGTCAAGAGAAAGAAGAAAGGAGGGAAGAGTCAAGAGTGGTCGCAGAATTGGAAAATATATCTGCGTGTGGCTCCGCAATAGGCTCGGCCGCTTGAGATATCCCTTAAGGGGTAAGATCTCCTTCACAGCTGAATTAGGAGGGTGAGGTTGGAGAACCGAATAACCGAAGTCAAGTAACTCTCGCGATTAGTTGTATGGACGCAATTTAACTCATGTTTACTGCTCACTTTCACGGTGATAAGTTACGATGCAAATGTGGAACTCAGGAAATTGGTACTGCGTTCATACTCAACTACCAAAAGAGCAATCTCGGTCTGGCTAAACGCCCCTATTCCCATGTTCTCGCTTTGAGCGCCAGTCAACCCCACAGAAACACGCATCATTCTCGTGTCTCGCAAGGGGACCAGTGCCATTTGTGCACACCCCCAAAAGCCCACCAGCAATCCCAAGCCGCGAAAGTACACCCGAGGAGCATCCTTATTCCGCCCCACCCTCAGGAACCACTGAAGTCCAAGTTAGACCCCAACTAGTTCACCCATGGCGCTAGCAATGCGAGCGACCTCGTCCTTAAGCTGCTCGATCTTCATGATCTGAGCAGCCGTACTGTTCATGCATGCGTTCTTGATAGCCCAGGCATTGTCAACAGGACAGCAGGCATCTGGATCGGCAAGGGTTTCGGCGGCTAGAACGAAAGCAGCTTCGGCCTCAGAATTTTCGGCTTCGAGATCAGAGTTCTCGGTATCGTTGGCCAGGGTGCGAGTGTTGTCGGGGGTGAATGTGTTGCCGTCGGACATGTTCTTGTTGCCAGAGGTATCGTCGTCCAAATCAAACATGCTCTCGTCGCAGAAGATCCATCCTCCTCCTCCGCGCCGTCATCGAGATCCGAATCGGAGGCTTCATCGTCACAATAATACCGGCCATCTTCATCGGCAAAGTACTCCCCAGACACATCTTCGAGAGCATAGAGCAGTCGACCGAAAATCTCTCTCGTTCGCTGGGGCGAGAGGTAAATCCTAGGCATACATGATACCGCACGAAAAACGAAGTAGGGATAGCGGTAGGAGGTGCCAGGTTCGTCGCCGAGATAGATTTCGATGTCGCCGAAGGGGATTGAGGTGACTGTGCCAGTGCTGGCCTTCTTGCTGACGCCGCGTTTGTTTTCGAAATCGTCAGGCATGGCGGGCTTCTTTGAGTTGGAGACTGCGCCACGAGCGACAGGGCTAGCCAGGCTGGCGGGAGACTGAATGGCGTCGCAGTGATGAGTAGAAACCATGGTGTTCGACTGAACTTGTGGGGTGTGAAGCGGCTGTGGACTTGTGGAAGAGAAATCGATTTCGGCGCGGAAGAGCGCGAGAAGAATGTTGCGCTGACTGAGAAGGCGACACGAAGACTCCGCGACGAAGACCCTGATGATCGGGTTTTAGGTAGTTTTGGTCGTTCAGATTGCGCTTGGAGGAAGCCGAAAGCCGTCACAGTAGTCAACTTTGGAAGAAAGCTGAATGGTGTCAAGGAAAGAAAGAGGAGAGAGAGCGCAAAATCTGGATCTATATATGGTCTAAGTCGTCACATGCGGAGAGAGAGGAAATGGTGATTAAAAATTAATGTATTGCGGGGCATAGCCAGCAAAGCTGGCTGTTTTAGCGCCAAAAAGGCTTTTAAGCAAAGCCTATATAGCTAGCGATATATAACCGCTATTTTAAATAGCGGCTTTTAAGCTAAAATAGCTAGCTTAATCGGCTAAGGCTATATAATTAAATAAAATAAAATTATATATGGTGGGAAAAAAAACTTAAAAGCTATAGCTAATTGCAATTTCTATTTTAAAGCTTTAAAGCTTTTAAAACTGGTATTGCAATTTTTTTTTAAGTAAAATTGCGGCCTTATATTGCTAGCTATATTAGCTAAATAAATTTCTAGCTAATAGCCAGCTTTATTAAATTATATAATATAAATTAGCTGCTATTTTTATTATATATTAATATTATATATAATTTAAATTATTATATATGAAAAATTAAAATTAAAATTAAAATTTAATATACTATAAAGTATAGCCAGCAAAATCAACTATTTTAGCGCTAAAAAGGCTTTTAAGCAAAGCCTATATAATTGGCAATATATAATCGCTATTCTAAATAGCGGTTTTTAAATTAAAATAGCTAGCTTAATTGGCTAAATTCAAGCAAAATACTAAAAGCTATATTTTTTTTTAGTTTTTTTTTAATTTAAAAAAATAAAAAGCGATTTATAAAAAAATAAATGCTTAATTTAATTTTAAAATTTAAATTATATTTATAATAGCGCTTTATTATATTAAAATTTTAGCGGCTTATATATTAAATTTTAAGCTTTGGTATCCTTATATTAATTGCATAAAAAACGGCTTTTTTATAAATGCTATAGCTAATAATTTTTTTGATTAAAAATACCAAAAAAATAAAAATGGCTTTTAATTATAAAAATATAGCAATTATAATTATGAATTTCAATCAAACAACAAAAAAATAATATATAAAAAAGCTAAAAATTAAATAAAAAAATAGTGCAAAAAGCGGCAATTAAATATATTTTAATATTAATTGCTATAAAAATTATACTAATTGTTTATTATTTTTTATTGGCTTTATTATTAAAAACAAATAAAAACAGCGTATTTATTATTATTAAAAAATATTATATATTAGTATTGCATTTTTTATTCTCTAAATTTTTAATAATTTTTAATATAAAATATTTTTTAATTATTAGCTTATTAATTTTAAATATTTCCGCCTATTTAATTTCTATTATATTATTAAATATAAATTTATTAAATTAAAAAAATAAAAGCTAGGCTAGAAAATTAGCCAATATAAATATTAATGCAAAATTAATTATATTTTATAATATATTAAATTCCAGGCCAAAAGCTTTATTTCTTTTCAATTACTTTATAAGCAATATATTTTTTATATAATACATTTAATTAAAAAGACTAAAAGGCTAAATTATTTTATAAACGGATAATATAAATATATTTAATTGCAAAAATAATAATTTAAAAAAATGGGATTTAGCAATTTATTTTTTTATTTAAAGCTATTAATTTTGCGGAAATAAATTTATTTTACTAATAATATAAAAATGGCTAAATAAGCTTTAAAGCCTTTTATTATATAAAAGCGTTTTTAAAAGCGCTAATAGCTTTAATATTTTTCAAAAATATTAATAGCCAAGCTATTAAACAAATAGCAAATATAAAAGCTTAAAAAATAATGTTTCTTGATTATTTTAATAATTATTAATAATTGTATAAATTTCCTAATAATGGTATTAATTAATAATAGCTATATAATTAAATTTTAATAAAGCGTTTATTAAACTATTAAAAAAATTAGCTAAATAAATAAATTCAATATTTAATATTTAAAAAGCTTATTAAAATTAGCAATTGGCAAAATATTAAATATTAATTGGCGTTTTTAAAAATATATTTTAATAAATTATATTGCGTAATAAACTTATTTATATAAATAATAATAATGGTTTTTTACTAATTAGCGCTTTAAATTTAAAATATTATTAAAATCGCTTAAATTTTAAAAATAATAATATTTAGCAATTTTTTTAAATTGCAAAAGCAATAATAGACTATAAAAATATATAAAATTGGGAAAAGAATGCTATATAATTCTTTTAGCGGCATTTCGAAAAAAAAGTTATTAATAAAAAAACATTAAAATCGGCGCTAAAACCATTATTAAAAAATCAATTTATGCGCAATTTTTATTATTAAAAGAATTAATGCTATTAAATTTAAAAAATAGCTTTAACCATTAAAATAAATTGTTCTTAATATTTTTTAAAATATAATAGCAAATGCTAGCCAATTTCTTATTTGGAAAAAACGCAATAAAAATTTAAAATTTTCAATAATAAAAATAATTAATATTAAAAGCAAGGGCGCGAAAAAAAGTTCTAGCTAAAATTTTTGCATTATATTATATATATATATTGTTTTAGCTATAATAGCAGAAATAATTTTTAATATTGAATATTTTTTTAGTAAAAAAATTAAAAAAAAATATAATATTAATATTAATTATTAATTTTAAAAAATTAATTATAGTTTTTTTTTGGTATTTTGATAAATTTCTAATATTATATAAAATATAATATAGCTTTTTTTACTATAAAAAAAATACCAAAATATTATTATTTAAATAATAAAAGGCAGTAAAGCTAAAAAGCTATAATTTAAAAATCTATTTTTAAGCTTTTGCAAATAAATTAAAAATAAATAAAGCGGTGGCGAAATTAAAAAAAAAAGAATATTTTAATATATACATATTTTTTTTATACAAAGCCAAAAAGCCATTGATAAAAAAAGGCTATTGGAATTATATAAAAAGCATTGTTTATATTTTATTTAATTAATATATAGCTATATTTTATCCTAATTATTGCTTTTAAAATCTTTTAAAAAGAATTTATAATATAATAATTAATTAAAAAAGGGTTTTTTTTTAAAAAAGTTAAATTAATTTTTAGCCATTTGTATTTTAAAATCCTTTAAATATTAAGTCTAATAAGGAAAATATAAAACAAAACTGGTCTAATAATATTTTTTTAATGTGGCTAAAAGCTAAATCGGTTTAAATCTTTTTATTAAAAATTTTAAAAGCCATTTTTTTAAAAAAAAACTATGTTATTTTAGGCTATTATATTCAAAAGAAATGTACTTTAAAACGCTTTAAAGAAAAAGAAAATCCGGGATATAAATATAATAAGCAATACTAAATTAAAAAAAACAAAAATAGCTAAATTAAAAAAAAAAACTTTAAATTTTAAATTTGTATTAGGCTATAATAATATAGGCATATAAATATAATTTTCCAAAAATAATAAAAAAAGCTATTAAAAATATAAATTTAAATTCATTAATTAGCAATAATAGTATATAATTAATTAGCGGTAATTATTTAATAATATTAATTGGCAATGATATTTCAAAATTATTTGCTAATAAAAACAATTAGCGGCAATTATTTAATAATATTAATTATCGGCAATATATAAATATTAGCTAATAATAATATTGTAAAAAAATTGGCTAATAGCAATTATTTAATAATACTAATTGGCGGTAATATATAAATATTAATTAGCAATAATATTATAAAATTATTTGCTAATAAAAATAATTAAAAAAACGTGCAAAAGCTTTATATTAATAATATATTAGCGAATATTATTAGCAATACCAATATACTAATAGCCTTATATTTTAGGCTTTTTTTAAAAAAAAAATATTTATATTTGCAATAATTATAATTGCAATTGCTATTATTATATTTATAATAAATAAATAATTTAATATTATAATTTTTGCTATTAAATTTAAAGCTGGAAATATGTTTTGCTTTAATATATTTTATATAGCTATAAAAAATTTCAATAAATTTCTAAATTAATTTCCAATTTTTAAATTTATTTAATTTAATAATTAGGGCCTATTTATAGGCTTTAATAGCGTATTTAATTTTTTAAATAAAATATTAATAAATACTAAAAATTTAAATATAAAAATTAATTAAATAAAACCATAATTTTGCAATAATTTAAATATGTTATTTATAATAAATTTAGGCCTATATTAAGAAAAAAGCAAATTAAATTTTTAATATACGGCTAAAAGCCTTTCAATTCCCGCTTATTAATATTAAAACAATTATATTATTATGCATAGCAAATATAATTTTAATATAAAAAATTAAATTAATAAAAAAGCAAATATTTAAGCAATATAAAAAATAAATATTAAATTTATGTTAAAAAAATTTTAAATGGTTTTATTTTTAATATTAGGAAATTTGCAATAAAAAAATTAAAACTTAAAAAAATATTGCTTATTATTATTTTAATTGCCTTAAAGCTAGTTTGCAAAAGCGGCAAATTTTATTATATTAAATTTAGCCCGCTAGTATTTGGCTGCTAATTATAAGGCATGCTTTTATTTAATTTAAAGGTTTTTTTATTTATTTTTAATTTTTCGTTTTTATATTTTATTATGTTCTTTGAAATAATTTTGATTAAGGGTTTCAGCCTATTAAAAATTTTAGGCAGCAAAAAAGGCATTTTTTAAAAATTATTTTATATTATTAGCATTGGCTATATAGCTGGGTATTTTTTTTAAAAAAAAGCAATTGCTTTGCAGCACAATTGCTTAAAAGAATATTCCAAATTAAAAAAATTAAAATTCGAAATTATTTTATTAATAAATTGAATTATATAAATTATTTTGGCAATTTTTTTTAAAAAAAAATAATAATAATTTAAATAAAAATTAAAAGCTATAGCTAATCGCAATTTTTGTCTTAAAGCTTTAAAATTTTTAAAACTGGCATTATAAAGATTTCTTGTAATTTGGTAAAATTGCGGCCCTATATTGCTAACTATGCTGGCTAAATGGATTTCTGGCCAATAGCCAGCCTTACTAAATCACGTGACGCGGGTCAGCTGCTCTTCCTACCATATACCAATATAATATACCTGAGCCGTAGCGATCTTGGCCGTTTCGGATTCTCGCTTATCGGTTGAAATATTCGCCTAAGGCAGTCTTTTGCTTATCACAAACTGTTGCTCACTTCTATCATACACTTTTCAAATTCCGAGTCGAGAAGATACAAATCCGGAACCCGGGAAACAGGCATTGCTTTCATCCTGAAGTCTGTTCTCAACTACCTAAGCAACAAGCCCCTATCCCTACCTCCGGTTATCAGCCGCCACCAAGTCCCATAGAAACAAATTTGCCATGGGTATCATCGTCCTAAGGCTAAATGCCCATCCAGGATCCCAAACTGTAAAAGCACACCCAAGAAGCTAGCCAAACTCCGGGAAAGAACTTAAATTCAAACTTCGACCTCCGTATCGGTGGGGTCTTCCGCGGCTTCGGTCTAATTCTCAACGTCTTTGCTTTTGTCGCCAAGGTGCAGGTGCTGTCGTCGTCGCTACTCTAATTCGCGATGGTGCTCTTGTCGGGTGGCTCCAGTGGTCTACTTCTTCGACTTCTTGTTCAAGAGGGGTTTTTCCTGTAGGGATCGTTCTTAGGGGGTGACGTTGCTAGGGGAGACATTCCGCAGTTCGCTCGCATGCATTGTTTTAAAATCTTGAATCACGGCTGGGGAAGTGTTTGAAGAGAAGAGTGAGGAAGTTGATTTGTTGTGACGACTAACAAGCGCGTTGTATATTCCCATCCGATGACTTTACTCTTCACAAGAGCATGCCTTGAGAGCCCGGCGGAGTCTGACTAGTAGGTAATCACCAGAAACCAAGTCATTCCTCCTCGCGGATCGTACTCAATGCCCTCTCCCTCATCCTAGCCCTCTTCTCTCCTGCACTAATCCTCTTTCCTTTCTTGGCACTGCTTTCATTCTTGGCTAAAAAGGAGCAATCTCGGATTGGCAACAGGCCCCTATTCCTTGTTCTCGTCTGATGAGCAGCTATCCACCCCCACAGGCACAAGCTAACCATGGGCATCTCATGTCCTGGACTCGCTCGTACTCTAGCACACGGTTATTTCGCTCCTGAATCAGCTGAAACACTCCAGCATGTACTTTCAGGAGCTTATGCATAGGCTTAATCACCTTGTCGTAAACCCTCCTGATGTTCTGCTGGGGTACATGAATTTCGATATCTTGAAAGCGGATGTTCACGTTGATCCACTTGCTCGTGGTCGCAGCGTCGTTATTGAAACCCCTGCACCTCATGACTAACTTCCAACGTCTACCCGATTCCCCAAGCTGCGAAAGTATACCCAAGGAGTCATGGTCAATGCCAGGCAGAGGATTGCCGATTGGGAGCAAGCTCTAGGAAGTGCTGGATGAATGTCTACTCGCCTTTTGACCAGTTCTTGAACAAGTTCTTAACACTAGCGTTGCGCTTGCTGAAAGTCCTTGAGATGCTGCCGGGGGCTCAGGAGAGGCGGTAGACTCCTGCTGAACCTGTTGGGGTTGTGCTATGCATACTGGGGTTGCGGCTGGGCCTGAGTTGAGTGACCGCGGCGGAACTTGGGACATGCGATCTCCAAATTTCCGATACGATCATAGGGTGGCGGTGAACTTCCAACTGGTCAGTATGGCGGTTGATACCCAACCTAATAAATACCACCCCGAATTCCACCCAAACCAGACGCCGAGATGTTGTTCTCCAGCAATGGCGGCTTCTGTCACGGAGTCTTCTCAATCGTCGGCCACGGTGCTGTCGGAAGCTGAGGAGCTCGCTTTGGGGAAGGTATTTACGTCGTCTTCGTCGTCTTCGGCATCTTCGTCGTCCTCGTCGTTGTCGGAAGAGGCCTCATCACCGGCGTCGTAAGCTTTGTCTTTGTCAACAACGAGGAGAAGCTCACCAAAGACCTCTTTCGGGTGTTTCGCAGAAAGATACATCCTAGGATACAGCGAGGAGGCGGGGTCCCAGGCGCTGGCGAGGGTGGTGTAGATGATTCGCCAGGTTGTGTAGATTAGGATGACGAGGAATGCCGTGGTGCCCTAGTCTTGAGTGGGTTCAAAGTTGAGGCGGGTGACTATGGGCGTGGTTGGGACTGGTGAGTTTTGAGGGTCGACAAGTAATGGGGTGGTCGAAGGACTCTGCATCACAGACGAGGGGGTTGAGGAGGAGGTGGTTGTTTGAGGGCTCCGTGAGCCCTGGCTGCCTTCGGGGGGTGCATGGGGGGACAGTATCGTGGGCGTGCTGCACTGTCTGACCCTTTGCAAAGCAAAGTAGACAAAGCGGTAAGGACAGCCGGGTTTATCGTCGAAGAAGATTTCTGTTGAAGTAACGCAGCCGTTGAAAGCCTCCAGCTTCTTGATCCTAGTCGTGGTGTTGTTATTCTCGAAACCCTCGGGAAGGGTGCGCTTCTTTGCTTCGGCGGCTGCTTCGTCCTGGGCATTGACATGCGCGAATGCAATGTACGGGCCGGAATGGCTGAGGTCGGTTGAGGACGGGATAGCGCCGCAATGGTGAGCGGGAGCCATGGTGTTCGTTCGGTGATTGGTTTGAAGGTTGATGTGAGCTTATAGGAGGATTGGTTATAATTGTTCGGAGTCTGATTGCGCTTGCAGATTGAAAAGACTACTCAACTTCCTACAGCAATCATGACATACTACCGAAGCGGATCAGTGTCGCTCTTTGAGCCTCTCCTTAAACTCCTACTCTACGCATTACGGCCCACTAATGTGGCACCATCACGTCCGCCGCCGGTAATGGCACCCTCCCACATATGGACAGTTATCATCAGGCGGTTGATTTTTGCCGCAGTGGCAGAAGTGAATTGGCGGCGTGAGAGCGTAGCCGCAACCGCTTTGTAGTTTAGAGTGCTAGTGAAAAAGCCTTGCGTGTACACTTTTTCCTTTGTAATTATTCAATCAAATGGGAATATTTTTCTTGGGCAAACAGCTGCGGCCATTCTTCTCGACCATTTCAAAACCGGAAGGTTTGCAATAGCGGCTCCATAGATCACCAAAACAAAGAATGACGGTTAAGCGAGTGCTCAAGTTTTAAGCGACCATTTTCTAGCGACCGAGCTGCGCGGTGTAGGTATAGACTCAATTTTTGTGCCTGGATTTTTTTTCTCCTCTCTTCTTCTCTACACACCACCAACCGTTCCAAGATTCGAGGTCCTGCCTTCCCACATCTGATTTCCAGAGCGATCTCAGCGACCAGCGGCCATTCACCTCAATCAACTCCCAGAGCGTATCATGTCAACCAGCACTCCTTCAGCCTCTCCCACAAGTACAACTCCCCCTCTGTGCAGTATGACCCACCATTGCAGCACCCTGCCGTCCCCTACTGGACAGCACCCCTCTTCTCTTCCCCCTTCAACAACAACAACACCACACCTGCTCTCCTTGGCGAGCAATCCTTCCATCAAATCAAGACTCGAATCCAAATCACCGAGATGGAGATGGAAGCAGAACCCTCCATCGCCTTCGGTGCTGAGCTTACCTTAGCCGTAGCCAGCCCGTTCCAGCAGCTCCCCCCCCCCCCCCCGACGTCTTCGGCGTCAAAACCACCACCAGGCAAGCTTACAATGGCATGTGCATTGCGACCGGTCTATTCTTCGACGACAAACCCGGCTTTCCGTACCGCTTCGTGTACTTCGCTTTTCCCAAGGGCCATGCGCTTCATCAGCGGCATGGTCGACAAGTTAACCGAAATTGTAAGCCGATGGCCCTCAGCCCACACCCCCAGCCACAATTGCTGACCAACTTCTCCCAGACTATGGCCCTCGTTCCCTCCTCCGAGAGCAATCAGATTATCGTCTACCATCTCGGTTCGATGAAGACTGTTATCGAGAATCTCACGGCCGAGTACAGCGGCGAGGTCTACGTCTCCAGAGAAATGTTCGGTGGACTCTTCCCTGCTATCGACAGACTCCAGGAGTCTAAATACTTTGCTGATGACGAAGCCTCTTCTGAGAACTTCTCCGACGACGACGAAGACGAAGACGACAACAACGATACCATCGCCGACAATAGCCTGGCTCCCTCCGACGACAGCGCGATTTCCGACAAGAGCATGACACCATTCGAGAACGAGGCCATCGCTGCTGACAAGCGCAACACCTCTTCCTCCTCCTCCGCCATTGCCACCTGAATCTAGGGATATGCTTGGACCGCGGGCAGTTTGGCTGTGCTTTCACGGAACCCCGCATAGAAGCACGCAGACTCTATCGCTTCTCGGTGGGCCTCGTATGGGTATTGGAATGGTTTGCTGGCGTGCTATTCGACGCCGAGTCCCCCCTTCCATCCCATGTCTTGATGACCGTCGGCATTTTCTCTGGGTTGTACTCACTGTCTTTCCATGCCTGAGCTTGGCGGTTTCCAAGTCTTTGCATCCGGAACGGTCCCTGATGATGTTGGATCGGAGGGGGTATCAATGCTTGGTGGTAAGCGTTTCAGCCTATTCTGTTGAATCCTTCCAACCAGGGTAGACGTTTGGGAACTCTAGGTCAAGGTACTGGCATTGCGCTTCCCTCGACCGGTGGCATACTCGAAGCTGTCTTGGGCTTCTTCCACAAAGTCCAAGTTCGCTTCAACACGTTCTGTATTCGACGGCGACACCATTGTCGACAACAACATGCCCTCCTCCGATAACATGCTTGTCTCTAACTCCTCCAATAACATGCTTGTCTCTAACTCCTCCAAGAGTCTTCCTCCCGGCCCCATCTCGAACAAACGCACTCTCCCTGTCGAGTATGAGGACGGTGTGAGCTCCAAGAAGGTCTGCGTTGAGCGCACCGTGAACTCCAATGTAAGCATCCTGCTCGGTGACATCCCCGGCCTCCCTTGCCGCTCGCCTCACGTGGCCTTCTTATACAGTTGGCCCATACCTATGTAGCTTACCTGTGTACGTAACAGATGATCGACATCTCCAGTGGATTCAATCTGGCACTTGATAAAGACAAGGTGTACCAGGGCAATGACGAGCTCTCGTTCGAAGAGGCTGAGCTTGAAGAGCCCGAAGAATCTGAAGAGCCTGTCGCCGAAGAAGAATTCTCTGACGAAGACACCTTCAAAGACATGACAATCTGCGAAGCCACTTTTCCCGACACCGACATGTCCGATAGTATCTCCTCTGAGTCCGACGAGACTACCTTCCCAGGCGATGCCGAAGACCCCATCGTTGAAGCCGCTTTCAAGAACAGCAGTACGGCCGCCCAAAATGCAAAGGTTGAACAAATCAAGGTCGAGATCGCTCAACTTCGCGCACTCATCGAAGAGCTTGTTGGAGTCCAAGCTCAGTTGTATTAATGTCGATCTGGCATGCACTGCATTCTGGGTTTCCGACATGGATCTGATCAGCATTTGTGCTACATTGTGCAGCACAAATGGCAACAACCTTGAAGGATTCTTTTTGGGCAACCCAGACGTTTCCTTGATTGTTGCTCCAAGG
This sequence comes from Cyclaneusma minus, assembly GCA_037179335.1. Classification (NCBI taxonomy): domain Eukaryota; kingdom Fungi; phylum Ascomycota; class Leotiomycetes; order Marthamycetales; family Marthamycetaceae; genus Cyclaneusma; species Cyclaneusma minus. The sequence goes on from JAKZHN010000012.1 coordinate 167,233, forward strand.
TGCTGGGAATTTACTTTGTGGTAAAGCATTTGAAGCCCTCGGAAGCTTCGAAAGATTCGCCCTACCCATGGTACTTGAAGGTTTCTGCGGGTGTGATCATCATTGGCGCCGGGATATGGATACTAGGGGCTTGTTGGTAGATTGGGATTACTTCTGAGTTCTTCAGTAGTTGAGAATAAAAGCAATGCCAGTATCTTACTTCCAGATGTATATCGTAAACTGCTATAATAAAAATATATGTTCAAATTTGCGCTCTTCTTTCTCTTTTCTTTTTCCCTCTAGCTTTCTCTGAAATTCTCTTGATCTAGGAATTGTCAATCGGTTCTTTGGGTGTGGACTTCTACTAGCTGAACTGGCTTTTAGGATGGCTTTTAGGAGTTCAGCCTAATACCCTCTATATCTGCGACTGGCCTTGTTTCCTTGGCGTTGGGATGGCTTATACAGTGGGAGTGGGATCATCTGGATAGGGCGCATGTGGACCAGGTTGCGACCGTTTACCTAGTCAAATGAAGTCACCCAAAGCTGAAGCCGGAAATTGTATTGGGCAATAGTTGATGTTGTTTGGTGGAAAGAAAAGGAAGAGAAGAGATGGCGCGAGGTTGTGTTTCTATTATCGCCGCAACGAGCTTAGCCGCTCGCTTAGAGGCCGAAACAATTACTCAATCGAGAGTTTTTGTTGATCACAGATCCCTGCTCACTTTGCAGATATCACTCCAGTAACTTTCATTCTTATCCGGGCCGTTGATGACGCAATCTAAATCTTTTCGGAGATTTCAAATCCCCCTGAACTCATCAGCCAAACGCTACCCAGCACCAAAACAGGCGCGCAACCTGTGGTATGTTCTCAGTTCCTGCCATTCTGACAACCCAAAAGGCCTGCCCAGACGGCATAATTCCAAGAAGCAAGGAAGAAACAGCCAACGTCCCCACTATTCGCTTGAAATTGTTCGGGATGTGTTTCCCCAGACTACGAAAACCCAACGTCATGACACCTCGCTCAACTTTCGACGGTCCTTCTCTGGCTGCTCCAGCACGGCTCCTATCTCCCGGTACTTCCGGCTCTCCGTGGGAGCGTTAGCTATGGATTGAGGCTATTAGTGCTGGAGGTTTCCTGGGGCGACAGCGTTTGGCGTTGGTTGTTTAGCTGTATATTCAAGTCCATTGTTAATTACTTCGTGCTCGGTTCAGACCCGTCCTCGTCGGACGAGGACAGGCTATCGTTAAACAAGACATTTTCTTCGTCATTGTCGGAGTATTCGGAAGCGGAAGCTTCGTCGTCGGCGTCGTAGCCGCTCGGCAGGGCTGGGAACTTTGCGCCGAACATCTCAATCATTTGTTTGCTAGTGAGATACAATCGGGGATATCCACGTGGGAAAGCGAAGTAGACGGCCCGGTAAGGCATGCCAGGGATATCGTGGAAGAAGAGTCCGTTTGACATGCACATACCATCGAAGGCCGTGCCCATGGTGGTGTTGATACCATAGTCATAGTCGTCGGGGGGGCTGCCAGTAGAGTGAGCGGGGCTCGCGAGAGTGCTGCAGTAATGGGTAGCCATGATGCGCAGTGGATCGGTTGACCGTTGGAGGAGAGGCTGCAAGAGTGGAGGTCAACTTGATGCGCTCTTAGAGTTGACTGAGGTGAATTTGGTAGTGAACTTGTTCGAGAAGTGAAGTTGGAGAGTCCATACCTAGCGGCCGTTGGCTGTTTAGATCGCGCTTGGAAGCTGATGAAGGATTGAAGGCAGAACTTCAGATTTTGGCTACGGTTGATAATGTTTGGGAAAGAAGAAGAAGAAGAAAAGTGCACAGATTTGAGTTCAAAACATATACCTACGCGGCGCAGCGCGGCAGCTCGGTCGCTTGAATTCCCGCTTAAGGCCAAAATTGCTCAAGCGAGATTCGTTGTTTATCAATGTACTGCAAATCGTTGTCTACTTTGCAAAGATCAATCCAGTAAACACCATTTTTATCTCAGAAACGAGGCAATTTGCAGCTTGCTAGAAATTCCGACTCCCTCTGAACTCCCAAGGCGAGGCCTACCCGTATTAGCGCCGTAGAAACAATCCTTCTGTCCATGGTATCTTCCTAAGTAATTCCCAATGCCCCAAATCCCATGCCCACCCAGGCAGCGCAGTCCAAACCAACCTCAAGAAACAACCACCCAAAATCCCAATCACAAGCCCATCACACCCCGTTCCCAACTCTCCAACACCTCGGCACAGTCCTGAAAGTTGCCATGAGCACGAATCGCAGCAACAAGACGAGCGACCTTCACCTTGCTATCCACCATCTTGACAAAGCTAGCAGCAGTAGGATCTCTATGGGCATTGCGGTAAGCCCAGATGTTCACGGCGGCGAAGGCGCGGTCGAGATCTTCCACCGTGAGATCAGTGGGCAGAGTGGTGGATCCGGTGAAGTTCTTGTCCTTGAGATCGATGGGCTTGTAATCGGCAAGTGACTCGGCGAAAGCCACGAAGGCTGCGTTGGTGATGGATTCTTTGATCTCGTCGTCTTCGCTGGAGGAAACTTTGGCTTCGCTGTCGGGGTCGTACTCATCGTCGCTGTCATAAGCACCGTCTTCGTTGGCGTAGTAGCTGTAGCTCTCTGTGTCATCGTCGGTCTCGTCATGTTTGTCGGTGCCGGTCATATCCTCGAAAGCAGGAATGGGTGCCATGGGGACGGGGGAATCGCCAAAACTGTCTTTCAGCTCCTGGCAAGACATGAAGCGAGTGCTGGAGGGAAGATTGAGGGTGTTGAGAGTGGTATCGCCGAACTTGAACTTGTGGGAGTTGATGGGGAGCATGTTGTCAGTGGTCCTGGTCTTCTTGGTGACCTTCTGATCATTGAAATCAAGGGGAGTGGCGCGCTTGGAAGCTCGTAAGATTGAGTAGTGGTTTGTGGTTGGTTCGATTGCGCTTGAGAGCAGAAGCAGTAGACAATTCCGAAAGAAAGCTGAACGGTGGAGAGGGAAAGAGGGGAGAAAAGAAGAGCAGTCCTCAAGTTTGAAAATTGAAATTATACCTACGTCGCGAGCTCGGCCGTCTGAAACTTTCGTCTTTCTTTGTTCCATTGTGGTATTATCGCTTATCTTATTGTGTCCATTCTGCTCTGCGGCGCCAGCATGCCGCGCGCACAGTGGCAGGAAAAGCTTCAAGTTCCCGAATTTGGCAGAAGTGAAGAAGCTCGGCTATCTTCACATTCGGAGTCCGACAGCGCCACCACCCCGGCGCCCGGACCACCTCTTCAAGCAGTCCGACGTCAGAGCGTAAGCCGATTGAGGAAAGGCTGCCGCCGCCACCGAACTCCCCTTTCAGCAAGGGGTCTAGGCTCGATGATTGGCTGTTTCAGCGCCGTGAACGCTCCATACAGCCGTCTCGAAACAAAGAAGATCGACGTTGGTGAGTCTGAGGGTGAGCGCCTGTCCGCTGTCCAGGCACTCACTGGTCCTGCTCTGTTGGAATGCACGTCCGGCTCTCCTTATCTTCTTTTTCTGCTTCCAAGAACCGCATCGTGAAGCTTCATTCGTGTCTACAATTCTCTGAACAGCTCACCGATATCGAGACCTGAGCACAGCTACCTTTACCCCGCCGTCCTTCGAAACCGAGTGATTACTGTGCGTTTGCTCGCTGAACGAGCCTCTATCTTCGTACAGGACGACGGCTTAGAATCGCAAACATGGCCCTCCGACCTTCTTTGATGACTCGAGGCCTGTCGGGCATGAGTGATGGCGGTCCCAACGATACGGGCTCTCCTCGCGATGAGGCGAAGAAGAACATGCTGAAATCCATGCGTCCTCTGCCAACCCAACACTACTGGAACGTCTACTTCGACCGGTTAGTTGTCTCATCCGCAGCTTCTCCAAGCCCTAGAAAGAATATCAAAGCCAAGTTCGAGTCTCGTTCTCGTAAAGCCTTTCAAGGAAGTCAGACGAGTTAGAGACCTGAAGGCATATGAGCAAACAGACCTCAAGCCTCCTCCCCTCAGTACCCCCAGACTCTCCATAGTCCTCATCGACCTTTACTGATCCCCCTTCTCTATAGCCAAGCATCCGCCCCCCCTTCTACCAACCCCCCATCCTCCTCCTCCTCCTCTTCAGAATCCTACAACCTCGACCTCCTCCCCGGCCAAATCTCCACCGTCCAAGACTTCTGGCGCTACGCCAACAACACACCCATCTCCCTCATCAAAATGCGCGAATCCATCTACCTCTTCAAAACCGGCTTCAAACCTATCTGGGAAGATCGACGCAATGTGAATGGCGGATCTTGGACGTTCAGAGTGCCAAAAGAGAAGGGACCGGATTTTTGGACACGCGTGCAGCTCATGGCGATTGGGGAGAAACTTCAGGGGTGTTTGGAAGGGGGTGAGTTTTTTGTCCTTTGTTTTCCTGAACCGAAATGATTTGATGGTGAAGGAGGTGGGAGATGAAGTGAATTGGTGACGAGAGACAGTGTGCTAATATCTGTGAATGAATATAGGCGATCAACTCTGCGGCGTAGGCCTTTCGGTACGCTTCAACAGTCATCTAATCAGCATCTGGCACCGCGACGCTTCGAAACAAAAATCTATTGATAATATGCTGAAGACGGTGCTGGAAGAGTTGCCGGAAGAGCTGAAACCGAAGCCGGATAATTACTTTTATAAGAAGCATAGCGATCATGCGGGCTTTAATACGGACGCTGCGAAGGCGGCACAGGGGGGTGAGAAGAAGAAGACGGAGCATCCGTTGAGTAGGGAGGTTAAGCCTGCAGAGGAGGAGGGTGAGGCCCAGGAACAGTGAGGTGGTGCGTGTGGGCTGGTGGAAGGGGCTATGGTGGTGGTTGGGTAAGGGAAGAGACGAATTTAGAAAGAGCGATAGTTCCGCTAGCCCGGTGACTGGGATATGAGAGAAAGATGGAGGGAGCGCACTACTCAGGGGTGGCACAACTCCTGGGTGGCAGACGGATCTCGCAGTCGTCAAGATTTCTGCCGGATAAGCGATGCATCTGCCTGCTTGCCTGGGAAGCCGTCGCCGTGGCTCAGGTGTGAAACGCCTGGTAGGCATATACACCTGAGATGCACTGAACTGGGAGAACACTGCCTCCGGAATAGGGATATGCATTCGGGCATTTGGACAGAGGCTTTTGTGTCGGAGATAGCTTGCCACGAGCAAGCAGGCAGGTCATTTCTCCTCATCAGGAGAGACTCAAAGCGATTACAAAAGATCACCACAGGACTTGGGCAAGCTCATGGCAATTCGGAAGATTTCATATCAGGGGGTTTCTTGCATTCCATGGCGTTGTTTTGGATATGAGGGCAGAGGACGAGGTATCTGAAAGTTGCTTGCTGCTGTAGCTAGAAGATTGCAGAATTCAGAATGCAACGATTTCGCTATCCTCTTCACACACCATGTGAACCCGACACAAAGAAAAGCACATTTACTGTCCCTGGTGCTGTGTGCCCAGCGAACATCCTTGAAGCAATGCAAACTTGGCTTTTCCCAGCGCCTAGCCCACGGGTATTTTCAGAACGCCCAAATTCATCACGCACCCACCCAAACTCCTATCGCAAAGACCCTCGCCCCACCACACAAATTCCTCACAGTTCAACATATTCCCACACCCCCCTCTCTCCTAATACCTAACCCCCGCCCTCCTAGTAACCATCTCAAACTCCTCCCTCCCCACCCCCCTATTAACCCCCCTCCCCCCATTCCCCTCCAACACCATATCCCTCAGCACCTCATCAGGCACATCCTCCTTCAACTCCCTCGCCACCCGCCTCAACATCTCCATCGTAATAATCTCTCCCCTCCCCTGCGTAAACAACTCAAATGCCTCATCTCTCGCATGTTTCGCTGCATCTTCGGAATTGTGTAGAGATTTGGTGTTTATGGATAAGGCAGCGATGGCCAGGAAATTGGCGAAGGTTGTGTAGCCGGTTGATGGGTCCGGGTCGAGGATTTCGAGGATCTCGGTTAGCTCTTCGGCTGATTTCGAAATATCGAGTGCACTATGGGGGTTTTAGTGGAATGCGTGGTGGGAATTTCTGGGAAGAGGGGATGATGGGAAGAGGATGGGGGAGAGGATGGTGGGAGGCGGCCCCTGGCGGGCGGGGACGTACGTCAAAGTATTCTTGACATCTTTGATCATGAGCACGCCCTCTTTCTCGCCTTTCATAGGCTGGGCGAAAAGCGCAAATGCTTCGCGGATGTCGTTTTCATCGGCGGCGGATATGTCGTGTTCTTTGGCGAGTTTGGAGCGGCGTTGGGTGGGCTCTGCTGCTGCCTTGGGAGTCTTTTTTGGAGGCTGTGTCGTTTGTTAGCTTCACTTTCTTTCATTGACGGTGTTTTTGGCTTCTTGGAGGGGCTGGAGCAGTAGGATTGAGTTTTAGGAGAAACTTACCATGATTGTGAAGATCGAGAGGTGAGAGATGGAAGTTGAAAGGCGTTGATGATTGAGGCCGATGACGCGGGCTGGAGGCGGAGAGGAGTGGCAGAATGCGAATACGATTGCGAGTCGGTGGAACTGGCGCTAAGAAGGAGCTTGGACCTGGTGAGAAATTGCTTGAAAAACCTCGAGCCGCACTTTTTCTTCACTCTTTTTCTTTCGAAATCCAAACGACATCTTTCCCAGATCAACTTTCGACGTCCACTCCGAGCCGCCCGTTTCGTTGCTATTTGCTGCATCAAGCAGCCCGAACATCACTCTACATATCTGCATGCAAGCCAACCAATGCAGCCAGCCGCAAGCCTCCCAAATCCGAAGCTATCCTGGATTTTGGATTGGAGGCTCAAGCACCCTTTCTCCTACTCTCTCATCCCTTTCCTAAACCGCTTTTTTTTCTATGATGAGATGCTTCTTCATAAATGCTAGAGCCCGCCGCTTCCATTTCCCAGAGCGAGCGAGTGTGGACACAGAAGCTAGAGTAACGCCTGGTCGCGGATTTTGATTCTTCTGAGACCGGCCTTTCTTTTTTCACCTGCGTGCTGCTTTGCGCGGAGGCACGTGGGGTAATTGGAAGGCTACATTGTTGCTGTTTGTTTGCTGATTTGCTGTTTGTTGGCCGATTTGCTGTTTGTTTGCTCGGAGTGTGCCTACTTTTTTCATTGAGATAGAGTCATGTGGTTTTGTTAACAGTAATATACAAAATTCCTGGTGATTTCATGTGGTCTGGATTATCACAGTTGACCCTGGACTCGACACCTTGAATTTGAAACCTTCACGGTGCCCCCCGCCCCCCAAAGTGGATTTCTTGGGTGAAGTAGTGCTAAGGCAGGTATGGTGGCTTCAGAAATTGCATGTAGATTGTCACGGGCGTGAATATGTGGATATCCTCTCGTTGTGTCATAACGGCTAAAAGCTTTCTTGACGTGAAGAAACCTTTCTATGCAGGATGCTAATTTAGGAACAAGCCATATTGAAAAAGACTTGGCTTTTTGAGCTGGAGGCTAAAGCTGGACAGAAACGGCCAGCATCTTCACCTCAACGTCGTCCGTTGCTAGGTAACTTAGCTTCGCCGGCGACAACCTCACACTTCGAGATCCAAGCTTTAAGCTCCAAGCTCCAACTCTACTCTACACCTCGACACCTCTACCCCTCCAACCTCCAACCTCTACACGTCCAACCTCCAACCTCCAACCTCCTACCTCCAACACCTCTTCACTCCGACCCCGACCATATCACCAGCTTGCTCTGGTGAGCCTGTTGACTCGACCGCGGTCTGAACTTCGACCCTCCAACCTCCATCCTCCCGTTACGCCGACTGAGATGGGTGACAATGCTGGTGAAGCTGCCGCGGGCGGAAGCGATGTCCGCCTGAACGATGATACCCAAAATGCACCGAATGAGACTGATGCTGCCCAGACGCCTGTAAGTTCCTCAATCTGTTTCTTCATTTCCGCACTAATGAGCATCCGTCAAAGCGCGATGCATTGCGTTTGTTGTATAACGAATTTCAACAAGCATACGGTGAGAGGGTCCAGAATATGAATTTCAGGGACTTCATGGATGCGTTCCGCAGCCTGGCCCTCATTGTGGATTATGGTATCATACACGACCACTTCGATGCATGCATCGGGACCCGCCACATCTGGGACGAGGCCTGGTTAATGATATTTATTCAAGGCAATATTAGGAGGCCGTATACAGAATGGTATCACTGGTGGCTGGCAAACACCGACATTGGAGTAGGGATCGAAAGGTGGTCAACATGACTTCAGGCACAAGGATCGCTGGTTTAGCAAGGAGCTGCCTGGTGCGCGACGATTATCTTCACGTACACCTTTGCTGCTGGCCTCGACAACCCGTTGACCGTCCATCCACTTGACGGCCTCAAAGAAAGATGAATCTCCGATGCTCGAGGCAAGTGCATGGGATGTGGATATTCCAGCGTCTCGATAGTCACGCTGTCTTTTCGGGCCTCGAGATCAAAGAAACACCACTATGTAAGACTTGCACAATCTCCCGAGATACGGTCTGCCGAATGGGCAAAAGATGGTTAGGGCAGAGAAATCAAATGAAAGCGCTGATTTCCAATGATTGTCCCGGGACAAACTCTATACCTCTTTTGCATCGCGTTCCAAGCATTGTTGACTGACGTTTGAGCGGTTTGAGTCCTCAGTGTTTTCTCGCAATCCTGCTCCAAACATGGGCTGTTTGGTTTGTTTTTCTCGTCGATCACCTGCCGGGTTTGCTCAAGTGATATGCTCAAGTGACATGTTACTTATATCTTCGACGTTCCCTCTCGACGAACCTGGGCAATTCGTCTCTTTCAATGTTGCTTCACTGGTGGTGCAGCCTGAGTTGTTAGGATACTATGACTTATATAATGCTGTTATCATGATATATCATCTCGAATGCATTGACTCCAGCTCTGATTGACAGAGTTCCTTTCATTCATTTCTTTTCACATACTCCTACCCGACTTCCCTCCGCACGTGGGCGTCCTCATTGCGGTACCTCCGAATGCCGTCGATGATGTCCCATCCAAGCCCGTTGTTGCGGGAGCTGCAGTATTCCTTGGGTATACACCTGGAACCGCGAGCAAGATCTGGCAACGCTGGATTTCAGTTGCTGATCATGGTCCATACTCGTTTCTCGACTACGCAACTGCCGAAGTCGACGAGGGCCCTCTGTCGCCAGATACCTGTTCCGAGGATGATCAGGACTGGCGCAAGCTGATGGACTACATCGGCAAAAAAAACATCCTGTCCCCAAGCTGCCGGGATACTCGACTGACTCAGAGCTGCAAGTTCTGGCTGAAGAAAATGATGGAGGCCGGATACGCCCATTTAGAGAAAGCTCAGGCGGTCTCCCGCGAGCGTGCCATGCAGCACCAAAGAGCAGCCAACCGACCTCGTGTCTCGGGTTCTGGTCGCCAACATCATCCTAAGCCTCGACCATACAGTCCGAACTATGCAGCATTATCATCTGCGCCAGCCGTTGTGAGGGTTGATACATCAACATCCGATCTTTAGGGGCCATGAGCAATTTCCCAAGCCAATCGGTTCCGCGAGCATGCGGATGCCGTTCGTCGTCCGCGGCACACGGACATGACAGATACCGAGTTCTTTTCTTTTGTTTTCTGTGAAACTGATCAAGCGCCAGTGCCAGTGGGAACGGGAAACTGGGCACAGCTTTGATCAAAGTTTCCCACCCCCACCTCTCTCGGCCTGTAATAGATGCGCTTGCTTGTTCAGAGAGTGCGATGACAACCGGCCTTGTGCGGGGTATAGAGCTATGACAAGATTGGGAGACCCCTGAGGCATGGAACGGATGTTTGGGAGAGTACGGATGCTGATGCCTCTATGTTCGAAGTATGGAGCGAGAATAGGCTTTTGAGGAATTGTGGTCGTCATTTGGGAGTATTTTGAGCCCAACGGAAGGGTGGATGGCTCTTTGCTTGGGATTCCTTGGACCTGTTATGCAAATGAGTGATGGGGAGGAATAGGATGATACTTTAGGGCGGCGGGGTTTGAGTCTGCGGCGGGATTCGAGGCGGAATCGGGGGTCATAACTGGTTCAAATCTGCTATGCAGTATGACTGTATGATGTTAGACATAAGGTGATACATTATCCTAGACGTTCTGAGTTCGGTGCAAGCATCTTCGTCTTTACATCACTTATACTTTACTTTGCTCGTCCGCGCCACCCGCCTACATACCCGTTGGCGAGCCTCCCCGACGACAACTGTGACGGACGTTGCGGCCCGTGGGTGCCTCATTGCCTTGCTAGAGCTGGCAAACCTTCATCTTCTCTAAAATACGCTAGCTAAGCGCTTGTATGCTATAGTTCTCCAATGTATCGTGCTCTTCTCCAGTACTCTCTTCCTTTTACCTCGATCCTCCAACCTCGATCCTCCAACCTCCAACCTCCAATCTCTTTAGTCCGACCGCAAGGAAAACGCAATAGTCATCATATCTATTCGTCACTTCTTTCCACATCGACCCACAACTTAATCAACCACGATTGCCTACCATGACGGCGCAAGCCAGCTCCCGTCTGGACCCAGTCTCGCAAATCTCAACAATTCTATTCACGCTCGCACCACCCAGAACCCCGAGATCTCCGAGAACAACAGTCGTCCTGCCACCGAGCTCTCTTCCAACCTCGTCGACTGTGCCGGCTCCCTTCTTGACGATGGTGACGAGCCCTCCTACGTCGAACAACCTGGCAGCTTGACAGAGAACGCCAGCATCAACGAGATTCTAGCTTGGGCCGATTCTACGAACAACGAAGAGAAGATTTTGGCCGCCGCTGATGCCATTCGCCACCAGCGAGCCGAGGCTGTCCGTCGTGAGCAAGACGAGGTCATTCGTCAAGAGCACTCGCAGGCCTTCCATCTTTTCATTGAGCAGGCGAACACTGCCCTTCGTGAGCAAGAAGAGGCGACTTATGAAGAGTACGCGCAGACCGTCCGTCGTTCTATCGAGCGAGCCGACACTGTCCGTCGTGAGCAAAACGAGGCCATTTGTGACGAATACATGCAGGCCCTTCGTTGTTTCGGCGAGTATGCGGACGCTCTCCGTCGTCAGCGTCACCGAACCCCGGAGTTCATTCGACGTGGTTATGCCTTCTACCTCAACTGTGCCAATATTGAACTTCGAGATGCCTTTATGGCCGCTAGACACGTTTAACTTCGCCATGGGGCGATGATAGGGCTTTAGGTCCTGATATGACGAGTTTCGAGCCTAATGAGAGGTCGGATGACTCTTTGGGCGAGCCTCCTCGAACCTACTAGGCCAGTGAGCTTTGAGAATGATTGGAATCACACAGTGGGACGATATGAGTCTAAAGCTCACCAACTCAAGAAATTCATAAAACTTCAAAGTCAAGCCTTAAACACTTTATTTCTTCAATATTAGTGCTTTGCATGTGCGAGTCTTTTTTGGCAATTTGTTATTGAAAATGAGTAGAGCCAAATTCCCTAACTCCACAGTCGGGGCTTACTGTATTAGCAGACTCTATCGCGGGCTTCAGTAGCAATCTCCTGGAAAAGACATTGTGAGTCCCACAGGCAGAGCACAACCCGTGCATACTAGAACTGACCGCGAGAGATGGTCCCCCAGCTTCGATTGTTCGGCTCTTTGATATCATCATATCACACTTTCATCTTCAAATCAAATGTGAAGAACAAAGATAGGCGCTGAGGCGAGTGCTCCAGCTGCTAAGCGAGACTTTCAAGCGGAGGAGGTCGCTGGTGCTCAGATATATATATCGACTAAGCTCTCTCTCTTCTCCCTCTTCCTCCTCTCCACTCCATCTCCACCATCGTTCACCATCGACTCCTGCTTCATACTAAAGCCCTAGAGCTACAGTTCCAACAACAATCACACTCAACCAATTCCTCATCACTTATTCCTCATTAGACAACGCAACAATCATCAGAATCGCCTACTGCAGCGGCGCCACACTACCAGTTACAAACAAAACACACGATCCAAAGCAGAAATCACTGCCAGGACATCTAGCAAGACAGGCACCAAGATGCCTGCCCGCAACTCCCGTCGCATGGCCAAGGCTAGTGATGCTCCCCGCTCCAAATCCAACTCCAACGCAGTTCCTGAGGTCCTGAAAACCCAAGAGAAGTCACGCAACACCCGCCGCAAGGGAACACCCGCCAAGGTCAAGATTGCTGGAATGTCTGCTGCCCCCTTGGATCCCGTCAAGTGCTACAATTGTGGCAAGAATGGTCACTTTTCCCGCATCTGTTCTGCCAAGTCGACCTCCAAGCCCGCAGCCTCAAAGCGTACCTCCACGCGCCCTGCCCCCGCCGTCGCCGGAAAGCCCATCAAGGATGCGGCCCCACCAACTCCAAGCCCATCGAGCTTCTGACCGGAGACATACACGCCAGCGTCGCCGAAATCGTGGCGTGGGCTATCCTCAAAAATAACGAGCAGAAGATCTTGGCCGCTGCCGAAGCCCTCAATCATCAGCGCCACGAGGTTGTCAGTCATCAACGAGTCGAGAGGATGCCGGACATGGCTGCACTCTCGACCAGTTCATGGCGGATGTAGCCTCGAGCCTGATCTCGCTATGAAGAGGGAGGTCATTACGTAGGCTGCTGGAGTCTACATTGGGTGGCATGAGGGGTGGAAAAGCTTATTCTCGGGTCATCTGGGTGGGGTTTTGGGGTTTTGGGGTTTTCTGTGGGCGGGTAGGCGTTCGGGAGGATTGCGGTGATGATACCCGTTGGCAGTTCGCTTCAATTTGTTCTGCGGAGATGGGTCGCCATATTACCATGGCAGATAGAGTGCGCTTTTTTGGACCTACTGGAAAACATGCACTTGCCTTACTTGAACTTACTGGTTTCTTTACTTGCACTGTCATTTTTTATTTTAGAAAATAAGGGGTGAACCCAAACTATAAGGGGAATTGGACACATTTCATGATTTAATTAAGGGGTAGAACACCAAAGTCACGGAAAATTCTATATAAGCAATCGCGGAAGTTGCCCAGCTAAAACTCGGGTATAGAACTCTCCAACCTTACACTTCTCTCAGCTTCACCATCCTAACTTCTACGTTCACCCCTAATAGCATAAAAATACACTCAAGCGACGGAGGTAGCCTCTAGGCGAGCGAGCGAGCCTCTAAGCGAGTTCGCTCGCCCAGTAGCAGGTATATCTTCAAACCTTGCGCCCTCCTACATCTTCTCTCTTTTTTCGATTAACATACTCACTCCATCAACATACTCTCAACTCAGCTTTACTTCTTCAACCGCTTCCGCGCTATCTTCCATCAAGAATTCAACTTCACCTCAACTCCTCCGATACTTAGCCCAGCTTTCTGGAACCTCAACTGCTTCCACAGTACACCAATCACCAATGGCTTCATCCACCATATTCATCGCCACTACTTCTTATCCAACTTTACGACTATCAAGGACAAGGGCTTACGGATTTGGAGCATCGCACATCCCTGCCGGCCTCAGCCGTGCCAACCTCTGTTCCCTCCTTGCGCGCACCAAGAAATCCTGGTACGCAGCAATCGTATCCACCAAGAAGCTCGGGCCCTCCCCCGATTTCGACAAGGAGCACAATTCAAAGAAAATTGACATGGGCACCCTGCTACCTGTGTCGCCTGGAACCAGCAACAGCGAGATGGAGGACTCCCAGTCCGACGCAGATGATGAGCTCTCCTCAATCTCAGACTTCTCCAGCGACAACATCCCTAATAAAGATGATGAAATATCCGTCTCCTCGGAAGAATTCTCATACACAAGCACCCCGGATACGACCGATTCAAACTGCAGCATCTGCGCAGCCAAGAGGAAGGCCATTCCATCAACCACAATCCCTCTCCTCGCCGTCCAAGCCACCATGCTCGAGGTCATCACGGCCGATTCCAAACCCAAGGCCAAGCTCACAAAGACTCCATCCCCTTTTTCCGCTCTAGTCCTGAAATCGATGCAAAGGTCGAAGCAGCCGCGTGGACCGTCTACCGCAAGCAGGTCGACTTTGCAGAGCCCTGTGTGACAAAGAGCTGCGTGGATGATGATATGGCTGCTGCGTACAGGATTTATGATGGCGTTGATGAGATGGTTGGGCTTGGGATTCGGGGGATCTGATTTTGGACTTGATGGGGGAATGAATGGATCGTCGATTCTTTTTCTTTTTTTTTGGGGAGGGGGGGTGGTTGATGCCTGAGATGGCGTTGTGGAACTACGAACATTGGAAATGATGAGGCCATAGGAAGATTGCTCTTGGGGGGTTGGGAATCTTTGCGAGGGCGTTCATACCATAGGAACTTTCACCTAGGCTGGGGCTGCGTTTTTGGAAGGGGAAGTAGGGAATGAAAGCAATCTGGAGGCACAACGAATTGGCATTAGAAGTGACTTGTGACTAAACGTGAGTATAGAAATTGGAATAAAAGCGGGAGCTCGAAGTGAAGCTGCCACTTACGTTCGTTGGAGAAGCTCAGACAAAGATATCATAGGGACTGGACGTAGTAAAGAAAATTAAAAAAATAAAAAATAAAGAACAAAAGAAAATTCTAAAAAAAAGGTCGAACAGAGCGGCTTGAAGGCCCTGCAAAGGTGCAATGGAAATAAACCCAGAGAAACCCAGAATTAAATCATAGTTCAGGCCCATTGCGCCAGTCAGGCCGCTTGTATTACCGATGTTCGACGGTTATGTCTTTGCTGAAAGCCTATATATTGAGGTGTGAACGTGATTTTCAGATGTTTCTGCGTACCTATTCTTGTGGCATGATTGTGTGAAAGCTAGCCTTTGCTGATCAGTTGGGAGATTCAAGATCTCCATCATTGGTTGGTCGATTTGCGTATTTTGGTGACCGGTGTATTCCGAATTACTTTGGTAGTTCCGGGGAACTTGGAATAATCCTAAAGAGAGTAAAGACTCTGGTTATTCGAGGAACTTGGAATATTCCCAAAAGTCTTGGCTGTTCAAAGTCACTAGGAATAGTCCAAACGACCTGGAACATTCCAAGTCACTTGAGATAGTCCAAACTATCCCAGGATATCCAGAATAACTAGGGATGTTCACAATCTCATCACGACATCACCATATCAGCAGTCAGAACTTCACAATGAAATCTCCAACCCAAGATACGATCACGCAACCGCTGTGTTGTATTGCTATGGGCCCCCACCGGCCCCTGTCCCTTCCATGTTCAGCCATATCCAGCCATCCATCAAACCCAACTCTCCATATCCCTCTCCCCGACAAATTGAAGCCAACAAAGCCACCATGATCCATAACACCATGACCATTACCAACAGCCCGCAAATTCCGCAACATCCGACTCAGTTCCGCAGCAAACTCATCAAGCGCCACAATCCCACAGCCTATTCTCCATCTTGTCCTAGCGAGTACCTTCACCTGCTCAAGCAGCCGTAGCTGCGGAAGCCTGCGCCGTTGTAAGCACCTGCCCCGGCACGTAATTCGGATCATTAAGCGCATCAATCCGCTCATTAAACGCCTCCAGATTCGCCTTCACGACCACAAAAGCACCATAACACCAAACCTTCATTTCACCCCAGACCGTCTGAACCAGAACTCTGCAGGCGACGATGAAGTCATTACTGCGCACACCGGGCGAAGCCACGAAGGCACTCATGTTGTCGAATTGGCGTGACCAAAAGCGGACGATGAAGACGAGGAAATTGTAAACGCGGTCGAGATCGCGGGACCATTCGCCTTCGGGCCAGGCTTGGGGGTAGAGGACGCAGAGACGTATGAAGCAGCCTATTATGAGGAGGACGTAGGTGATGACGATTATGATTTTGCGGGCGCCGAGGAGTGCGAGGGGGCGTGGGGGCAGTTGGATCGCGTGGGTGATTCGACGGGGCCAGATGCGTTGACGGAGAGGGCGCCAGAGGTATGCACCGCCTTCTTGTACATTCCGTCTGCTCAACGAGTGTGCGACGCTGGTGTACAGCGCTCCTAGCTTCCTCCCTGCGCCCGCTCCCAAGCTGGCAAAGAAGCGTCCAAACGAATGTATAACGCCATTCCGCACCAGCTCAACCGTCTCAGGCTCAGGAACTTCCTCATCGTGCTCGTGCTCCTTCGCCTCCTTTGCGAGTTTCCGCGCGAGTTTGTTTTCCTTGTTGCGATCGCGCTTGCGCTGTCGCTTGGTTCGAGTGTCTTCTTCTTCTCCTTCTTCGGCTTCGTCTTCGTCTGCGACTGGCTCGGGAGCGGGGCGGGGAGTGAAGGAGGTAGAGACTGTGATTTCGTCGCTGGCTTGCTCGAGTTGGCGGATTTGGGGCTGTTGGCATTGGCCGCACAAACACTGCTTCGAATGCGACACTCCCAGGCCCAAGAGATTGGCGATATTCGAGATGGTATTCATGTTGAAAGACGCTACGTGGGGTGTGGGGGATACATGATGGTGGGGAGTGGAGATGGTTGTGGATGTGAAGATCAGAGCTTGAGTGTGACTGCCGGGCGACGGCTTGATGGAGGAAAGTGCATTGCGGAGAGGAAGTTTGGAGATGCCGCCCGGACACAAGGACGAAGAAGAATAACGAGACAGATCGGGGATTGACCGGGTGATTGGGAATAATTCAAATGATTGGGGATAATTGGGATTGAGTGAGGTGATCAGGATCAATCCAAATAATTGGGCATAATCTGAGTGATTGGGATCAATCCAAATGATTGGGAATAACCACAATGAATTGGGACTAATCTGAATGATTGGGAATAGTTCAAGTGATTGGGAATAACCCAAGTGATCACGATCAAACCAAGTGATCAGGAGCAAACCCAAGGATCAGGAACGAACCAATAGATCAAGAAAACCCCAAGTAATTTGGAGCAAACCGAAAGGTCAGGAAAACCCAGGTGATTGGGAACAAACCGAGTGACTCTGGAATAAAAAAGACCACAAACCAATAAACTGAACGTTCGAGACAAACCAGATATAATTGGGAAACGGCCAAGTGATAAGAGGATCAACCATGTTGTCATTCATTACCTCCAGTCCACACAAGTTCAGACGGACTGGAGCCTGAAGCAGAATGCAGACATTGGTCAAGCACCGTATTTTTAAGCCCAAGAATATACGAGGTACTCGAGCTGGGTCTTGTAAGTCTGAGCCTACCTAATAATGTGTCGAGATGAAGTCCAGGTCAGATGATGGAGGTAAGAGAAGGAGTCAGCCCCCCTCAGTCCCTCCTCGAGCTCCTCCGGTCCCTATCCCTCTCCCGACTTCTGCTCTTGACTCTGACTCTGTCACGATCTCGACTCCTATCTCTGCGCCTCTCCCTGTCCCTATCTCTGCTCCTTGACCTGCTTCGCTCCCTTCGACTCGTCGTCTTCCTCGAACCACCACCATATGGACTGCGACTTCTCTTTCTCTCTCTATCCCTATCACGATCACGATCACGATCTCTGTCCTTCGACCTCTCCCTATCCCTCTCACGATCTCGATCTCTCGGCCTCTCATCCTTCTCCCTGCGTCGACTGCGACTCCTGCTTCGAGATCTCCTATCGCGATCTCGAACTCGCGTGCGGTCATCGCGGCTCCTATCACGGTCGCGACTTTTGTCTCGGACTTTGCGATCGAAATCATATGGCCGAGCGCGCTCAACATCATATGGACGACGGAAGGATGTAGGTGGCACGTAACGATCGATCTCTGGGCTCAGACTCGTGCTCACGGAATCCTTGTGTCGGCGTGGCGGAGTCTTCGATCTGTCGCGGTGGCTGCGGGAATACTCGGTCAGGGATTCGCGTTTCCTCGTAGCCGTCGGACTGCCGTGAATGGACTCTTTCCTGGGAGGAGGAGTGGCCGTGACTTCGCCCTCTTCAACCTTGGGCGTGCTGATAGCAGCAGCGGCGATAGATCCCGGTCGTCCTTTCTGCTGTCTCTTGAGCTCTTCGTACATAGGCCATGTGAATTGCGTGCCTGTTTTCTTGGCATCATGCTCATCCCGCGCGGCCTTGAAGGCGATCGCTTCTGCTTCTCGCTCTTTGATGGCAGCCAAGTTTTCTGCATCGACAGAATCAAAATATTCCTTTCTCGAGCTGAATCGCTGTCCACTGTCCCTGTCTCGTGGCCTGTGGGAGTCATATCCAGAGGTACGGAAGTCCCGACTGTCACGATGGCTGTCCCGACGGGATCGATCGTCACGTTCTTTGTCTCGTAGGTCGTCGCGAGAGGCATGCCGAGTGCGGTAATCGCGCTCGCGGTCTCGGTCGCGTGACCTGCTATCTCGACGGCGGTTTGTATCCCGATCTCGGTCACGGCTGGTACGGCGTCGGCGGTCATCGTGGTCTCGGCTTGGGTCTCGTGCGCGGCGGTCGCGAGATCGACTGCGAGGACGGCTTTTGCTGTCCTTCTCCTTCTCCTTTCCGTCCTTGGCTGGCTCAGCAGGCTTTGTAGCTGAAGCTTTGGGGGTCAAGGACTCTGTCTTCAGCTTCATAAATGGGTCCTTCATAACTTCCGCGAAACGAGATGGGGAATCGCGGGAAATGGGTTGGATAGCGGACGAAGAAATAGGTTTTCGAGTGGGCGGAGCTGGAGAATCGCGAGGAATTGGCTTGATGGCGGAAGGAATGGACTTGCGAGGAGGTGGAGCTAGAGCGTCGTCGATTACCGGCTCGATCTGGGGGCGCGACCGTTGGGCGGTGCGCTTCCCATCGTTCAGGATCCGAGCAAGAGCTTCCTGCTCTAAACGCTCTTGCTCTTCTTTGGAGAGCTTGGGCTTTGGAATATCCTGCACGGAAGGCTGACGCTCCTTGTAATCATCGTATCGTCGCTTCCGGTCGTCGCTTCCGGTCGTTCGATCACGGTCTCTGTGGTTCTCTCGGTCGGGCCTGCGGTCGCGCTCCCTTTCTTTGCTCTTCTCAGATTCCAGCTCGGCCTTCTTTCTGGCCTCCTGTTCCTCGAGCTTTTTCGCTGCCTCAGCTTCGGCCTTCATCTCTTCTTCCCTTTTCTTGGCACGCTCGATCTTCCGCTTCTCCTCGAATATGGCACGCTCCTTCTCCCGGATCTCTTCTCTGGCCCTCTCACGTTCGGCCTTCCTCTCGCGTGCTTCAGTGGCATATTGCTCATCCGTTTTCCCACCCCGCTCCCGCTCCCGCTCTGCAACTTCATCGCCAACCTCTGCCTTTCTCAATGCGCGAATACCCGAACCAATGGCCTCGAAATGATTGTCGATGAGTTCATCAATTTGCCTCTCAACATCATGGTAGACACCTGTGCGCTCAATGGCACCTTCGATGAGGAGGGCCGCTTTGTTGCGATCGGAGCCAAGCAGGCCTCTGGGGTTCTTCTCGATTTCGGCTTCGGCGATGTCGAGAATGTTCTTGGTAAATTGTGCTTCGTAGTCCTGCAGTAATCACAAGTGATCAGCATTTGGATATTCCAAAAGCAGAGTCGACCAGTATGAAGCAGTACCACTGTGGCTTGAGGCTGTGAATATGACAGAAGAAAGAATGTACCGAAGCCTCAAAGCCCTCCCACACCTGCTTTCGTATCGCATCATAACCACCCTTCTTCTTGAAAGTATGCGCCAGTCCTTCAATGGCAGATCTGGTCGCAGAAGTCAAGGGTAAATCGGCAGTCCTGAGCTTCTTGCGCACTGGCTGTCCAGCAGTGTTCTTGCTGTGTCGAGACATGCTGTGTTCTGTCAAGATATATACAGTTCCAGTCCCGTGTTGAAAGCTACTGTGAAAGTCGTATATAGCTTTGTGGGCACATGGTTGAAGAAAGATGACGTTGGTTAAGGGTGCGGACGCGGGTGAACGCGATTGCAGCACGGACACACATGCAGGTAGTGCGCCGGGTCTCGGAGAAACTGAAAGTCCGACGGGAGCCAATCGATTAGCTCCAATTGGCAACACGGCGGCTTCGACCTCACCTCACCTCTCGACGACCCATCGTTCAAGCAATTGCGGTGCTGAGCAGCCCACTACCACCTCCGCGATACTCTACTACCCGTCGCCTGCCTCACGAAAGTCTACCACTTCCTCTACGAGAATACACAACCTACAGGACGCCCAGCATGGTCTCGAAAGTGATCCTATGGGGCAGCTTCGGTATGTCAACCAGGCCCGCTGAAGCGACGGATTTACGGTCACTGGCCGTTGAACCGTTCGACTGCTTTATTTATATCAAGAAGATCCGGCGGACTCCCGGGTCCAGCACTGATGCGACGCAACGCTGACCTCTAAACCTCCACAGGCCTCGCAGTCCGCGCCTGGCAACTCGGCCTCGAACTACGCCCACTCATCAACAAGTACTCTCTCTGGGCCTACCCTGTCTACGCCGGTGTGGGAGGTGCTTTCGGATACTGGATGCAGGGAATCGATGAGAGACAACAGGCCGTGCTGAACGAGAGGAAGAAGGGCATCTTGGAGAAGAGGGCGAGGAGGGCTGAGAGGGAAAGCGCAGCGGAGGCATGAGGATAGAATGCATTTGGGGGAAGGTGCTGCTGTATTCGAATGGAAATGAACGACCTTGAACAACACTTTTACCCTTTCCGTGGACGGGGATGCATGCTGTGATGGAGGTACAGACAACTCATGACCCTTCTTCCCCGCGGACCTGCATCTGCTGTAGGAAAACATCAGCTTCTGCAAAGGAACGAGGCGGAATGCGTACCGTCGAAGCATGTCGCATGTTCGGAGCTTATAGACTTTCTGAAGCTCAGATTGGCCTTCACCATCCCAGGGAGCCACATATCTATCCACGATCTCTCTCTGTTGGACTCGATACATGCTACGCCTCTGTTACCGGAATTTACTCTCCTTCTCTATGTTGTTCTCTCGACTAGCAGGTTTGTCCACGTTTCTGCGGCTGTCTCATCTTTACTTACTCGGCAAATCATAGATTACCAAACTCAAAAGGGGCAAGCAAGCTTTGCCGCCCGCAAGTCCTTCTGCCGCCTAATCGTCAAGCGACGCAGTTTCTTCACGCACATGAGTGTCCTGCACACATCTCCCCAGTGTCAAGATCGTGTTCTCGCTTGTTCGCATCCTCGATGGCGCCTCGGTTTTTCTTTGTTAGTTCCTTCGTTCTTGGGCATGTCTGTGTTGCTTATAATAACAATCCTTTGAGATGCAAGAAGCATTATCAAAGCTGTTTTCGTGAAATTCCATGACTTCAAACAAAGAACCTTGACCGATTCTAGAAAAGAGACTTGTCGCTTGTTCTCATTCTCCTTTGTGTCGAGTCCAAGGACAGTGCAAAGTTGAAAGACAGTCTGAACAATCCTTTGATTCAAAGAGTCCTACATTTCGAGATAATGGATCAGTATATATACCACGGTCACCGTTTCCGGTTGATATTTTTCTCTCTCATCTCTCTCTTTCCACGGCTTTACACCTCGATCTGACTGGCTCAGACTAATTACTTCCCACACTTTTCATTCTTTAAGAACAGTCAAACACCAAAGATCACATCTCTTTGTCTATCTTCCAGTCCAAATTTCATCATGTCTAGTAGTCCTCCTGGTCGTTATCGCACCCCTAGTCCTGGTGCTTATCGCCTCCCTCTGAAACCCGTTGTTCCTCAATACAAAAACAGCCCCTTCAAAACAGCCCCCTCAGATCCCAACGAGCCCTTCGCAATCATCTTTGACGAAGGCCCAACACACGAGAAGTATGCCCTAGTAGGCGCTTTAGGTAAAGGAGAAGAAGGCAGTGTGTTAAGCGTCCGCTCTCTCCAAGACAGAAACCTCTACGCCCGCAAGAAACTCAACGAAAACACAAGAATTGACGACGTAACAGCTCGCTTAGTCAATCTAGAAAAACACATCCTCGATCGTATCCCGGAAAACATGGCCCCTCGAATCGTCAGCCAGACTATCTACCAAGAGAATGAAGGCGACAGTCTCATCTACAACCCTGTCTGCAACGGCGGCGACCTCGAACGCTTCATTGAGCAACACGTAACCAGTGAAAGACAAATCCCTGAGGCTTTTGCCTGGCATTTGATTAAAGAGCTTATGGCGATTGAAGCCTATTTGCATCGCGGCTATGAGAGATCTAGAGGGCCGGAGGGGCAACCTACAGAGTGGACTTCTATCTTCCATGGCGACCAGCATAGTGGAAATATCTTTCTGCATTGGCGCAACGGGGAACCGCTCCCCAATGTGTATCTCGGCGACTGGGGCCATGCGACGGAAGAAACTGACCTAGCGAAAAAGCGCGAAAGACAGATGGAAGAACTGGAAACCCTATATACCCACGGTGTGGAGCATCTTCTCAACTACGAAAGAATAGAATACGATCTCCAACCGCCTGAGGAGCCGATCACGCTTCTCGATAAGATGACGCAGCGCGAACAGGAGCTGTTGGACGCGCAGGTGGAAGCGGAAAAATCGGCGCATGCGATACCAGACGGTGGTGAAAATATCCATGCGGCGACTAATATATTCGTGAAATATACCGTCGAGGCAGATGCGAGGCTCGCGGAGTTGGATGTTCAGGGCACGAGTGCGTCCTGGACCCAGAGTCCGCCCGCGCCGATATATGCTATTTTTGGAACGCAGGAGGGGGTGAGTAAGGAGCAGGAGTTGAAGACTTGGCTGCAGGACAAATTTGAGGTGGAGGAGTTGGAGCGGCCGTGGGTTTGGGTGAGTGCTCCTGAGTTGACGAACTTGGCGGGTCCTGCGCCCGCGCCTCCGTCCGAAAATGACCTCTCCATGATCGACCCTGCACTGTTCAACGATTCCGCGCCTCAGTCCGCCGACAATTCCATGATCGACCCTGCACTGCTCAACATGGCCGCGCCTCAGTCCGCCGACACTTCCATGGTCGAATCTGTTAACTCTGATGCTACAGCTAAGAGGGCGCGCGAGGAAGAGGACGGACCTGCTGCAAAGCGTACGAAGACTGGAGCTGATGGGGAAGATGAAGCTGAAGGGGAAGGTGAAGCTGACGGGGAAGGTGAAGCTGACGCGGAAGGTGAAGATGACGGGGAAGGTGAAGATGACGGGGAAAGTGAAGCTGACGCGGAAGGTGAAGATGACGGGGAAGCTGAAGGTGAGTTGATGGAAGTTACAAAGACTGGAGCTCATGGGGAAGATGAAGCTGACGCGGAAGGCGAAACTGACGCGGAAGGTGAAGATGAGGCACATCATAGCTTTGATTCCGATTGGTAATAGTTCTGAGGCTGGTCCTTAGTCATGGCATAGCAAGGAAATACATTTAATACCCCTATATTTCTCCTATCAGAAATCCTTGTGCGTAATGATAGAACTGCAGAACTAGTGAGTACCCTATCCTTGTTGCCTCCGTCCTTTCCGACACCCCATGAAACAGCATTATAGCCCTATCCTCAGTGCCTCACTGTGTGTACCCATATTTCCGCATAAACTCATCCTTCAACCCCGCCAAATCCTTAGCCCACACCGGCGCAAAAAGATCCTTAAACCATCCCTTTCGATGACTGCAAAGACACAGATCTTTCAACAAAGTATCCAGATACCCAATCAGCTCGAAAGTCATATTGTCACCCTCCTCTCCATTGCTAAGATACCGTCGTCGGCACCACGTCGTAAACAACGCTATTTCCTTCTCCTGCTCAGCCTTGCTCGGCAAAGCCAGTTTCCCGTCCAGATAAGCTGTCGCCCACATGGACTGGCATTCCGCAGAGGGAAAGTAATTCCCAGCACTTATGTGGCCGATGAAGACGATAGAGCGATCTTCAGCTTTTCCGCAGGATTCGGAAAGGGGGACGATGTGGCCGTATAGGCGATAGGGGGTTTGTGTTGTGGGCTTATGGTAGTGTTCTGGGGGGTGGGAAAGCTGGGGGAAGGTGGCGAGGACTTTGGCGTCTGCTTCGGCTTCGAGGGCTGTCCAGTGGCTGCGCTCTTCTGGTGACGAGGAAGAGGAGGGGTGTGGGAGGCCTAGTTCTTTGCATTGCTCTGGGGAGAAGAATTGGAGGGAGAGGTGCCAACCGGTGCCGCAAAGGAGAGCATCGGTGGGGATTTTGTCACCGGATGACAGGCAAAGGGAAGTTTCTGTGAGGTTTTCGACATTGCCCTGGTAGATGCGAACGTTTTCGGCAATGGTGTCGAAGAAGTCTGCGTGGTTCAGGAGTCCACCAGTGCAGTTCTGCCAGAATATCCTAAACGGATCAGCATTTCTTTCAGCAACCTGAACTTCAGAGACAGTCAAGACTTACGGAGAATGCGGAGACAACTTGTCAAAACCCTGCAAACTTTCCCTCCCAAAATTCGCTTCCTTCCTCGCATCCGCATCAACCGTATCCCAGAACGCAGCCATCATCCTCGGTTCCCACCTCGACTCATGCAGCAATCTCGTCCACCAATTCCTGCCATTCATGAAGCTCGGCGTAAACGTCGCAGCTAGCCTCGTCATGCCAATCTCGAAAGCATTCTTGTATGGTCCCATTCCCTTAGGTGATAGGAAGAATCCTGGACCTGTCGTGTTGGTGGCTTTGAGGATCCAAGATACGGATTTGCCGGCTTTGACGCACTCGTAGACCATGTCAGCGGAGGACTTTCCGGCACCGAGGACGGTGATGGCTTTGATGGATGGGGAGGCAAGAATGGTGGATGAGCCGAAGTCGTTGTGGTGGAGGATTTGACCGCGGAATTCGTCCTTCCCTGGCAGTGAGGGCATTGAGGGCATTGAGTTGAGTCCGCTTGCTACTATCAACTTGGTGGTTCGGAAGGAGTGCTGAGCTGAAGTTTGGAGTTCTTGAGCGGTGACGGTCCATTCACCATCGGTTTTCTGAACAGATTTCACCTCGATCGATAGTCTGGTCCTGTCACGTAGCGTCTGGCCATGATAGCTATGCGAATCGACATAAGTGTTGAGATACTGTCCCGTATGCTTGGCCTTAAAGAACTCATGGTAGAGATCCCCATCAGGAGGTCGCTCCATGGCCTGGTCTGAGAACTCGGCAGTTCCTACGGTCCATTGGGTCCAAAAGGAGTCATAACCGCGTCCTTGCAATCAACTTTGTAAGACATGACTTCTTAATACGGGGAAAATGGCATGACTCACGCGCATTCCAAACACCGCCGATACAATTATCTCGGTCCAGGATGACCAATTTGGCTTCTGGATGAAGATCCAGCCAGAACTTGGAGAAGTAAATCCCAGAAATACCTGGTTTAGTTGTGAATCAGCAGACGAAATCGCGAATGGTGAAATGGTGGAGACTATACCTGCTCCGATGACTAGGACGTCGACCTCGTCGGTATTACCCATGATTCTGAGCAATGTATGCAGTGGGATTTGGCGATAGAGACGTCTGCGAATGCTTCTTCAGTGTCAAGTCTTGGCTCTTCGCCACATCTCAGATGGTGTTGTGGAGACAGAACGAAGAGACTAGTGAGACGAGAGGAAGAACTCTTAAGTAGTGAGATTCTTCCATAGTAGCAGGTCTTTAACGCTTTCAGACAACTAACAGATATGATTGTGCCACAACGGTACATGCAATTTTGGTCCCCATGTC
The DNA here is from genome assembly GCA_037179335.1 of Cyclaneusma minus. Lineage (NCBI taxonomy): Eukaryota > Fungi > Ascomycota > Leotiomycetes > Marthamycetales > Marthamycetaceae > Cyclaneusma > Cyclaneusma minus. The sequence goes on from JAKZHN010000012.1 coordinate 192,613, forward strand.
GACTTGGACGTTCGGCAGGGACATCTGGAAATCTTGCCCAACAACCGTCCAAAACCTTGAAATTCTGCCATCTTAGAAGCACCTGATTCGCAGGCTTCTTGGGTGGAAAATCTCAGTACTCAATCATCGATTTACCGGTCGTTGGTGGCGTGAATCCCTGCAGCGGCACAGCGCGTATCGAGTTACTTACCCCTGAACACCCCCTGCAAGGCGGCCGAATATGTTACACAACCCCAACTGATAGCGGGGCTAGCGGCCGCATGGCCGCACTGCATGTACCCCTTTTTGACTCGGGCGGCCGCCAGGTGTTGGTGGAGAAGAAAGACCTCAAGTCACTTCACCAGCTCGCAAGAGGACTCGTCAGGGTTTCCCCCACCATTCGTCCCAATTAGTAGATTTTGAATTTTCTGGTAGTAGTCATCTATCTGCAGTATGGCATTTTCTGAATTTAATCCAGGGTTTATCCATAGCAAGGTACCCCTGTGGAGACTGGATTCCTTTGCCACTATCGGCAATATGCGATTTCCGATGGAGCTGCGTACTGAGAATATCTGGATTCCATTGGATAATTGGACTCCAATCGAGATATCTACCCCTCAGCAACGACCTTCAGCTGAAAGACTTTAACACCGCGGGGTGGAGACTAAGATGGTTGTGATCCTCGCCGAATTTCCTTAAAAGCATGCGATTTTCCACCATACGCAGTGCTCTTCCGCACTTTCTAAACATATTTGACACGGCATCTGCACTGGTAGCGAGAAAGGAAAATGGAGGCTGTTGTGGTGTGGATAGCCAAGCTCTGCTCAATGGCTCAAGAGCAGCCTTTATCAACACTATGTTACACCTTAGTCGCCCTTGTAAGTAACAGTCGCGTCGTCCTACAGAGAATCCTCGGTCAAATCAAAATCAAATGTTCCTGATACTCACGCTTTCAGATTGCAACTTACCACCTATCACACTACATCTACAACCTCTACTTCCACCCCCTGTCAAAAATACCCGGCCCAACAACATGGGCAATATCCCGCATCCCCGCAGAGGCCTCCAACATCCGCGGCAGCATTCTCAAAGACGTCTCCAAACTGCACGCCAAATACGGCTCAATAGTCCGAATCGGCCCCGACACCGTCTGCTTCAACCATCCCAATGCCTGGACCGACATGTACAACTACCGCTCCAGCAAATCCATCTTTCCCAAAGATCCTCTGCAGCACACTCAAGACCTCTGGATCAACGGCGCACCAGAAATCTTCTCAGCGGAAAATAAAGACCATCCGAGGTTGCGCCGCTGCTCAATCCGGCGTTTTCGGTTATGAGCAGGAAGGGCTTGTCCAGGCGAATGTGGAACTGCTAATCAAGAGGTTGAGGGAGAAGCTTGATGGTAGTGGAAATGCAGTAGTCGATATGATGAAGTGGATGAACTGGGCTTCGTTTGATCTCATTGGCGATCTAGCATTTGGCGAAACGTTCGGCTGTCTTGAACACGGCGGTTATCATCCCTGGGTCGAGCTGGCAGTCAGTTCCATCCGCGCCGTTTCGGTAATCGGTTCGATCAAGCAATAGCCCTGGCTCGATGCATTCGCGCAACTAATCATCGAGAGCACCATCAAGCGAGAAATTAACAAATTTCACAGGCTAGTGATCGAGAAAGTGGAGAAACGACTCGCTAGGGAAACTGATAGGAATGACTTTATCAAGTTTCTGTTGGCGCACCAGGGTACCGATAGGGGACTGACGAGAGATGAACTGTATTTCAATGCGGCGCTTCTGGTCATGGCAGGGGCGGAGACTGCTCCTACGGTGCTCGGCGGGACTTTGTATCATCTGGCTAAGAACAAGCATGTGCTGAAGCCGCTGCAAGCAGAAATCCGCAACCTGTTCAAGTCAGAAAGCGACATGACCTTCAAAGCGGTGTCTGACTTACCAAATCTTGTGGCTGCGCTACATGAAAGTCTGCGAATATACCCACCAGTGGTAATAGCGAACACTCGCAAGGTTCCTGCTGGTGGAGCGTCAGTCGCCGGTACATGGTTTCCTGAAAACGTAAGTCCCAGGTCATGAGAGCCTGCTATCTTCAAATACTTATGATTGCTGATATTGTACCCAGACAACTGTGGGTATATTCCCCGGAGTCGTGTACAACTCGCCCAGCAACTTCAAGAATCCAACGAAGTACGACCCTTCGCGCTGGCAGGGAAATCCCGAATACGCAAACGACAAGAGGGAAATTTTCAAGCCATTTTCACTCGGGCCCAAGAATTGTATAGGGCAGCAGTAAGCGCTTTGGGTAGACTCGAGACAAAGGAGTATCGCATGCTAACTCAAAGTGAATCTAGACTCGCATATTTGGAGATGCAACTCATTTTGACCAGGCTTCTGTGGCGGTTTGACTTGGCTCTCGTCGACGAGGAACAGGTGTGGACGGATCAGAAAGTTCACTGGGGTTGGGCGAAGAAGCCTCTGATGATGGAGTTGAAGGAGAGATCTGGTATCTGAGCTGGGACTTCTGAGCACAAGCACGCAAATGTAGCCCCGCACCAGGGTCTCCAGATTCAAATCAGTTTAGTTTTCCAGTCATGAATATTGTCATTTGGAAACATTTGTCACGGGAACCAGAATTTTTGCACATGTAGTGGATGGACTGTAGATTGTACCAGATAGAATTATGTAGACCTACAAGAAACGAATATCTGCCTCCCACGTCCACGAGGCACTTGCCCTAGGAACTGTTCTAGAACGCTGCCGAAAAGGGGAAAGGGGAAAGGGGCAAGGGGAAAGGGGAGAAAAAAGAGAAAACGACGCGCACCTACCTTCCCAAACTCCGAAAGCACCAAAACTCCCAAGGCCCCGAGTCCTCAAAACGCCTTTGGGGAGAAAATACAAAAGAACAGGTGCCGGGGTGGGTGGCGAAGGGGAAGGCGGGGGAAGAAGGGGAGTGGGGACGCGAAGGGGAGGAGAAGGAGGAGCGGGGCGGTGAGGGGTGAGAGAAAAGAGGGTGGGAGGAAGAGGAGGGCGAGAAGGCGGAGAGGGGAGGAGGAAGAGGAGCTATCTTTCTAGTCTGCGTGAGAGCTAGAGAAATGGGTCGGGCGGGAATGGTGTTGGTGGAAGGGTTTGCGGAACAGGGGAAAATGGGAAGTATGCCGCCCACTCACCCCCTCCCCCGATAGCCAGAAGAAAGCACCCCCTCTTCTTCTAGCTATCAACACTCATGGCATCTTCCTCCCTGCCATCTTCGTCGTCATCCCCTTCCCCCGTGAGATCGATCTCCATCCGCTCCGGCTTTTCCTTCTCAGCCCGGAACATCTGGACGTCTCCCTCCACAGCCCCAGCCTTCTGCTCAGCTGCTGTATTCTCCGCCCACGCGTCCCACTCCTGCTCGAAGTCAAGCTCTTCGCTCTCTTCCTCAGTCTGGACCTTCTCCCTTGTAGCCCTCCTAGCCATTTTCCTTTGCCTGACTTCCCTCCTAGCAGCCTTCCTAGCCTCCATTTCCTCAGAAGGCTCCGGCTTCAATCCCCAACGCAGCATCAGAATCATCCTCACATGACTATCTGACACCGCCCCCTCCACAGCCCCCGCCTTCTGCACAGCTTGTGTCCTTTCCGCCCAATAGTCCCACTCCCGCTCAAACCCAAGCTCATGGACCCTGTGGGCCATGCGCTTCCGGGCCTCGATCCTGTTCCAGTCGTTGCCGACGGCGGCAGCTGCTTGAGCAATGGGGGCGAGTTTGCGGATGTGTGCTTCTTCGAAGGGGTGTTGCTTGACGAGGGCTTCTGCTTCTTCACGGGCTGTTTCGAGACGAGCTGTCTCTTCGGCTGCGGCGATGAAGCGGTTTGTCTGATACCGTGCGGCCATGTAAGCATGCTTTTTCTCTCGAAAAGCTGGATCTTGACGAACCTTCTTGTTATAAGCTGCCTGGGTAGCAAGCCGCTTCTCTCCACGAGCTTCTTGGCGAGCTAGCTCTCGAGCTGCTGCGGCTTCTTGAGCTGCGGCGTTTTCTTCGGCTGTCTCTTGGGCTGCGGCTTCTCGGTGAGCTGCCTCTCTAGTCAGTCTCTGATGGAGCCTTTTCTTAGCCTTCAACCTTTCCGAAGCAGCCTTGCGTCTCTCTGCTCTTTCAAGCTTTTCGTGTTCCGTGAGTTTGGCTGGCGTTGCTTTCGGAACCGCTTCTTCTTCCGGGACAGCTTCTGGTTCGGCTGCTTCCGCTTCCAAGGCAGCTTTTTGTTCAGCAAGTATCCTTGAAGCATCAGCAATAGCTTGTTCCTTTGCACGCAGCTGCTCCTCGGCTTCCCTTTCCGCGTCAGCCTGTTGTGCAGCTGCTGCCGCTTCCCAGGCAGCAGCTTCCCAAGCGGCCCGTTGTTTAGCAGCCTCTACTCCCCGGGTAACTCTTCGTTCAGCAGCTTCTGCTTCCCGGGCAGCTTTCCGTTCCGCAAGTTCCCTTGGAGCGTCCCAGTAGAAGAAAAATCCGTCACTCTCATCATTGGTAGACCAGGGACCAGCCCAGTCCAAACGAGGAGAGTAACAAGGTCTTTCGTCTTCATCAAGCGCCAAGTCCTCCGGGTCCTCCATGTCTGAGTCTACGTCGCGTGTAGAGACATAGGTTGATCCCCGGCTTGCCTCGTCCATCCTCAGGCAGGCGGTCACCCTGAGGGAGGCGAAGTCGAGTCTGTCCGGGTTGAAGGAGGGGAGGCGCATCTGGGGTTGGTTGAATGCCTGCGGTTGCTCGGTGAGGTACTGTTCGACCTCTTGGTCGAAGTGTGTTTGTTCCATGTTGTTCCAGTTGTCTAGGAAGAGTTGGACCTCTGGGTTGCCGTGGTGGCCTGGAAAGTTAGCAGAATCCATTTTGATCGGTTGGAGGTAGTTGGAGGTAGGAATGATACTCAGCTTGAAAGTTGGAAGTTTGGTGGTAGTGGTTGGCGGAATTCGTCGGTGACCTTGTTGGTGAATCGGTTGGTGAATTGGTTGGTGAATTGGTTGGTGACTTGGTTGGTGAATTGGTTGGTGAATTGGTTGGTGAGGGGTGAATGCTACGACCATCGACCAGATCTTATAGATATTAGATGTTGAGCTCGGTTTCTGTTTAGTGCTTGTACTGGAAATGTTCATGAATTGTCCAAGTCTTGATATCCAAGCAAATACGCAACAAAGGGAATTGTTTGATACATGAAGAATCAGGCATCGCAACTTGCGAAGCTACCAAGCCTTTGTCTTGGAGAACCCATCAACTGTATATGCGTGAAAGAAACTCTCTTGCTGGGTGAGAGCCTGCAGCAGCAAAATGTCTGTGACTTAGATGTCTCGCCAAGGAAGATGAACACAGCCCGCAGACATCTTTCCAAGCATTGGACAAAGGTTCTCTAGACCAAGAAAATGGCTCACCAGGTAACTGATGGTCGATAAATGTTGTTGTTGTTGCTGCCTGTCGAGCTTGCTGTCGTTTGCATGCTATTTATTTCAGGCAGTAGTCTGCCGATCTCCTGTTGCTTCGCGATAATTCTGTCGTTGACAGAGCTTGCTGCCTCTTTACCCGAACGCCCCGTACCAGCTGAGAACTTGATTTCAGACGCTCAGACCACAGAGAAGAGGAATAGAAGGGTCCACGAAGGTCAGAAAGTAACTTTCTTCCAAGTTTCGAATATTTTGGGAGTTGACCCATGTGACTTGGTGCAGTACACGAGTCCATCGAGTCAATGCTTCGAATACCTGGCGTTATAAGACCTCTCCATAACCGCTTTCCGCGCAGCGGGCATCTTCGCGTTCCAACTGGAGTGAAATGAAAGTGGATCACAGGGCGCTGCCCTAGATTGCTGTCGCTTCATCCCCTTGCTGTTCCCTTCCATTTCTGCCGTCGTTTTGCCCCCGATGCCCATTCTAGCTATCTACAGACTTAACACGTGCCTCTATGGCTCAGAAACCCGAGCAGAAACAGCTATAAAAACCTCAGCAGCCCCACACAAAGTGACACAATCTTCTTTCCATAAACCGAATAAATTGATGGAAATTCTGACGGTAGACTAATGCTGGTCGATGTCCACAGGTGAGAAGGTAACATACGCAACCGCTTTCCCAGCATGGATTTCTTCAAGCCTATCTCCATATACTCGAGAAACTTGGGTTTTCCCAAAGCATCTGGAAAGATTGCTGTCTTCCGGGTACCACTGCTGTTACCTATCAATCCTGATGTCATTTCGCTGCCGGTGCCCCGTTCTGTCTGCAAACTCGATTAGACCCCATTGACTCAGAAATGGGCGAAGATGGCTATAAAAGCCCCAGGACTCCCAATGACAATCTTGATTCGACAAAGATCACCAATCATAGCAGGACCGCATGGAGAAACTACGCTGGCCGAATTATCCAGATTCTAGACGTTCCAGATAGTAAGATATCGCGCCACTTTCTGAGAGTAGGTCTTTCCCACTCCAGACTCGAGAAGATTGAACTAAGCCGCTGGATGCTACCCAAGTTGCTGTCGTTTTCTTCTAGTACTGTCGTCCATGCATCTTGCTGTCGCTTCCCGCACGAATATCCCAAGTCACGTGGCTGTAGATGTGAATTTCGATTGCTAGACAGTGCGAAATGGTATAACAGCCTCAGCTGTCTCCCGAGAACTCAGTTCTTCAGAAACACCGTCAAGCATGCAGCTGCCGATGCTCTCACAGATCCAAGCCTCCAGGAGAGTAGCTCAGTCAGGCTACCTAGGTATCTTTCATGTCCTTGGCTTTTCCCAGAACTAGCTCAAGGGACGCAAGTTTCCGCAGAACTTTTCAGCTGTCTTGTGGTTTCAAACGTCTGCTGCTACTGCTACTAGACTCTGCTGTCATCTCACCCATATCTCCATCGGGCCAAATGCTGACGAAGAAAGAACGAGCTCAGGACAGTCCACCCCTCGAGAAATCCCGACATACCATTCAGGAGGTATCCAGTAAGGACTCGCGCATCGCAAGTGTTGGAAAGCCTGATCATAGCGACATTGTCAGGAACGTCACATCTGAAAGCTTGGCTTCCCAAACACTGGAAATACTACCTCTTCTTATAGTTTTCAGCCCAGCCAATCGAAAAGCTCAGTCAGGTGATCTCGTCTCCTCGACGTCATCCATCTAAAAAACCACATGCCAGATCACTGCAGCTAACACCATTCTCAGCTTCAGTTCACACGTGCAGAAAGAGAAAGTGATGTTAAGTCTGTGTATGGTGAGACCATGTGAATAAGGTACCTATAAAAGACCCAGCCACCCCTCGATCCACTTCTTTCCTTCAAGCATGCCATTGGGCAAAGGTCTTTGCAATGGAAGACCAATGTTGGCTCGAAGTTCAGATGTACAGAGGATTAAGGCATCCTCTGATGTTGCAGCGAAGTGCTTTCCATATTCCTAGCTTGTTTTAGGATCAGATCAAAGACACAAGTCGCTCAGGCATAGTCAGGCAGGTTGCTGTCGACTCAAACATCTGCCGCTGCAGCCAGTTTCTGATATTGCTAGCTCGGCAGTTCTTGCGACCAAAATAAACGCAGAAGTTAGGTCGGTGCAGGTCCAGCCCCGGCGAGATCTTTGGCATCTTCCTCGCACATCTTATGCATTAAGAAGAATCGCACGAGTTCCAATGCACCCAGTGGACAGGCCATTTGTAAGCCCGTTGTGATCCGCTGATCTGAAGATCAACCAGGGATGAGACAGAGTCTTTACATAGTTCACGGCCAGCCAGCGAACCAACTCAGTCACGTGACCTCCCTACTCAACGTCATGCAATATCAAGGCACTGAGCCCCTACGCTGCTCTTCCACCTCATATTCTAGGAAATATACAGATATTTCCCCACGTGATTGTGACTCAACTAAAGACCCAAATCCAGGGGTAAAATCTATAAAAACCCCCACGAAGCCCTGGAACCGTTTCTCTCCCATGGGCAAAAGGCCGGCTCATTATGCGAAATGTCTGAAATGGAAATGGCAGACCCGCGCTGGCTGTAAGTTCGATGTTCGGGGGAGGAAAGGATATCACACTCGATTCCCTCGCACAGGTATTTCTGAACCATGATTTGTGAACAGCTGAAGCGCAAGTACTCCAAATACCTAAGTTTCCAGCAGATAACCGACCTGCTGTCGCCCCAAACACCTGCTGCCACAGGCACGCCCTGCCATCGTCGTTTACGCAAAGCTTTCAGTCTAAGCGCTGGTAAAGGAAAGGACAAGCTCAAGTCCAGCCTCAAGCAAGTACATGTGCAAGGCATCGTTCAGCCACCCACTCAAGAAGCATCGTAAGGGTGCAGATTATTGGAGAGTCTGGCAATGCGCAGCGTTTACTACTGGTGTTAGTTTGAAAATCAACCAGGAACGGGAAGGGTCTCCCTTATATAGTTCTCGGCCTGCCAGCCAACCAGACGACTCACGTGATCGATCTTATTTGTCATCACACACCCACAAGGCGGATGAGCTCCTAAGCTACCCTTCCACTGTAGATTGAAGCTAGCAAAGACTTTATGCTTCCACGTGACTGTAACTCGCCTACGCTTTGAGGGTCGAGGGCGCCAGGGGCAAAATCTACAAAAAGCCCCGCGAGAGCCCAGAACTCTTTCTCTCCTCCATGAGCACGAGATTAAGCAGAATTGCCTGATCTGTTATTGACTACCGAAAGACCCACGCTGGCGCTACTAGTAGGTTCGGATTTTCTGAAGAGAAAAAGTTGGCACCCACTTTCCTCGCAGAAGCCTTGATGCAGTTAGAAAGCAGAAACTGAGCCTCGAGTTTCACTTTCTGCGGAGTTTCTAGCAAACTGCATTCAAAACACCTGCCGCCGCGAGGAGGCTCTGCTGCCATTTCTGCGAAATCCTACCGGGCCACACGCTGATACAAGAGATGAAGTGGTGGGTTTTAGTTGTAAAAAGATAGAACACACAACGCGCTATTTACGCTGCTACTCAACCACGTATCTAAGGGGTTCAATCCCCAAATATCATGACAACGGACCATTAGCATGGCCTTTTCATATCGTTGATTCTTTGGTTGGAGAACAACAGGAATAGGAAGTGTACCTTTATATAATTTTCAGCCAGCCAGCCAGTCAGCGCAGTCACGTGACCCAATTATTCTCACTTACACCACCACAAGGCGGACGAGCCCCTAAGCCCCGTTTCCACTCCACATGTCCCAAACTTCCATCTTCCACGTGATTCCAACCAGCCCCATGCCTGCGCCCCAAGCGCAAAATCTACAAAAACCCCTCCCTCCAAGAAACCCAGGAATCTTTCCTTCCCACGGGCGAATGTCTTGGCCAAGGCTGCGCACTGGCAGCTCGACGCTGCTTACAACATCTGATTTCCGGAAGGGTGAGATATTACCCGTTGCACCACGATTTTTCAAATGTGCAACGGTTACACGCATTTTCACTTCCTACCTAGGTACGCGAATGTTTTTGGAACGCGTTACGCGTGACAGCTACTCGGAAAAGGGAAATCAAGTTCTCCACTGAAAATTTCAAACAAGCTGCTGTCGCTACAACCATCTGCCGCCACAAGCAGATCCCATTGTCCGCCATATGTACTCCTATCAGGCCACATGCCGTCAAAACTCAAAGAAAAATTCGGTCAGGTCGAGCTGCAGGGATCTAAGTATGGAATTGTATGATGCGCTACTGAAGCGACCCCACAAGCTACTAGGGCTCGAGGGTGCGGTTTCCTGGCAACTCTGACCATCGCAAAATCATAGGGCAGGTTGATTGAGCCCGTTGTGGTTTGAAGAACAACGAAGACGGGGAAGGTCTTCCTTTTTATACCTTTCAGCCAGCAAGCCAGCTTAGTCACGTGACCTCAGTTACGCTCCATGCACTGAAGGCCGATTAGCAGCCCCCAAGGCACTCTTGCATTTTACGAGTAGCTCTATATGGGGCACGTGGTCATGCACAGGCTGTTCCTCAAACTCCACAGTCACAGTCACACGCGCCCATTTCCCTGCAAATTTTGGAAAGCGAAATTCAAATTTGAACTCACTACCTACAGTATCCTATCCCTCACATCTCATACCAACCGCCTTATCCATCTCATCCTATGCATCTGAACCGCGTATCCATCCAGAGCTATGTCGGGTTCTTGCAAGATGCAAACTCCCGAACACCATCGCTTTCCAGTATGTGCGGGAAACAGACAGAAAAACTCCTTATGTATTTCGGATGTTTTTTCGGGGAAGACTCATCAAAGTAACTGTCGTTTGTTCGATTCGTGAAGGTTGTATGTTCGTAAAGGGGGCGTGACAAAAAACGCAAGGAGAGTCGTGACGCTAAAAATCGTAACAAAGGGCCAAGTTTTCGGTGGTGGTGGAAGAAAGAGGGCGGTCGTAACAAGATGAGCGAGTACCGTGATCCCTCGCTCTTGCTTGATGTTGTGTCGAGTACAGAAGAAGTCGATGTTGTGAGGTTTCGAAGTTTGGGAGTCTTTGATTTCGGACAACAGAGTAATCCCCGTCTCTTATTCTCCAAAGATCCACCAACTCCGCCTCCCAGCCCCCGACGAATTCCTCCAGCAACAGACAGCGGCACCTAGATAAAAGTATAAGTGCCATCGCTACTAGCATTGCTAGAGGAGCTACGCCTGGTGACACTCAGTTGGCTCAACTCGTCAGGGACCTCATCGAAGGAATGGGGACTCATGTCACTCATGACGCTGGGCGTGTTGCGCTCGATGCTGAGTTGGCTGGCGTCGGTGCTGTGCATGCTGTCGCCATCGCCGCCTTCACCACCAGCGTGGCTAGCTGCATCATCGCCGACGGTGCTGAGAGCGTCGTCTCGGGTGTCGTAGCTGACCATGCTCGTTGCGTCATCCCTGGTGTCGTCGCTGAGCATGCTAGCAGTATCGTCACCTTCAGCCGTAGCATCGTCGGTAGGAGCGTATCGCTCAGTTGCAGCGTCGCTGGCAACACTACGAGCATCGTCCCTTTCAGCCGCGTCGTCGGCAGGGTTTTGCTTTGCAGTCGTAGCGTCGCTGGTCACGCTAGCCGTGTCATCCCTCTCCGTAGCATCGTCGCCGTTGACCGTACTGGGCGTGGCTCCGCTTTCGGTCGAATCACCACCAGTGCTCTCGTCACTAGACTCGCTAGACACGAATCTCACCTGCCTCAAAGGCATCTTAACCTCCATATCGTAATCTCCGCCCGTCTTAGCAGGCACACCCGTGTACAGAACTTCCGCCTCGGCCCATTCCTTCCTGACAAGAGCGCTCATCGTAGCAGGCGTCAACTCTCTCTGCAGCTCCCGAACGCGCGCGGCCACCTCACTCTCTGTCTTCTCTTGTCGTGCTATGATCTTGTTCTCATTGAGCAAGTGCGTCAACAGAGCTAGCTTCTCCGCATACTCCTCTTTGGTGTAGGGAGTACTGCGCCAGCCGAAACGAGCAGTGTCATCAGCGATCTTGGCCTTGAAATGAGCCATGTCCTCTTGCCAGGCAGCCATATCTGCGGCAAGTTTGGCCTGCTTTGCATCGATTCTGGCCATCGATTCAGGAGTACCGTAGTTCTCCCAAGGAACTCGCTCCTCCTCGAACATCTCGCTGTCCTCGCCATCATCGTAGCCGTCGCCATACGGATCATCGCTGTCGCTATTCACGTACGCGCGATGAGCGGCTTCATGCGGATCAGACTCCACGAGAGGGTTTTCCTTGTCGTCATCAGCCTGACCCCACAAGTCTGAGAACTTGGCAGGCTTCTCGAAGGTAGCGCTGCGGATACGGACACCGGGTTTAGGGTCGTCGCGCATTTGGTTCAGTGCGAGGCGCAGGTGGCGGCGAAGCGTCTCGTTCTCGCGATCAATGGCTTCTTTCTCGAGTCTGATGGCTTTCAACCTGCTTTCGGCTGCCAGTGCCTTCTCTTCTTGACGGCGCTCCATGTCGCCGACCATGCGTTGGTACTCTTCGAGTTTCGCTTCTTGGTCGATCATCATGGCTCGCTCTTCCTCGGCCTTCTTGGAGCGCGAGGCGTTCACGGCGAGTTGCAGCTGGCGAATCTGTTCTGACAATGAGGCGATTTCGGCATCTCGCTCGGCGGCCGTCACATGATCTTGGTTAATGGTGGCGCGGGTACGAATGCGCTTGGCCTGGTCGGCGTAGCGGAGGGTGGAAAGGGTTTCGTCGTAGTCGGAGGGGGCGATACAGGCGATCATGGCGGTTTTGCTGTTACCTCCGAGGGAATCCTTGAGGAGCCAGGTCAAGATGGAATCGCGGTATGGGACCACGTCTCGGCGGTTCCTCTTGCCGTTCTTCTCGCCTGCGAGTGCAGCAATCACTCGTCCCAAGGTCGTCAAAGACTTATTGATATTGCTGCCTTCTCTCAGGCGTGCGCCCGTAGCTTGCGTAGCATTTGCACGCTCCGAACCAGCCAAGTCGACAAGACGAATGCGCGCAGTTCGCTCCGTGGTCTCATCAGTCTCCATGTTATGGTGAATTTGCTTCAACATGATGGTGAAGACAGCATGACTTCGACTAGACGTATCATTCATCTTCGTACTGGCAATAGTCCTGCTTGCATCACCGAGCTTCATGTATCGCAGAAGCTCGGCATAGTTCCTCACAGGGACATGCGTCAAGTCCTTCACGTAGACACCCTCAGTCGGATGTTCACGAATCTTCAAGTAGTTCGGCGGCTCCTTTCTGGGCACCAGCAGATCGCGCACATGCTCATTGTAGACCTCGAAATACGAAACTCGGACCTGGAACGAGATATTGGAGGATGCGGCGGCATTGATGCGCTGGAACAAATCCTCGCAGGTTTGAGGGATCAGACCCGGCGCATCGGGGGTACCCATCATGGTGTAGGATTTGCCAGAGCCGGTTTGGCCATACGCAAAGATGCAGGTATGGTAGCCCTCGAAATTGTGATCGAGGAACTCCTCGCCCAGGCAATTGTAGACATCTTCCTGGGTCGCATAGTGCTCATCATCGGTGTTATGCGACCAGAACGAGTTGTCGAAGGTAAACTTCTTTTCCTCGGTCTTGCGCAACTTCGACTTCGCATTCGCTGGGTCGGTATCGTTGGGAGGGAGGAGTGTGGTTTCTTGGGTGACCGGGTCCATTTCGACCAGGCATTCTGCGCCGCGTTCGACCTCTGTCGCAATTGAGTCAGCATCGCAACAACGAAGAGCCAATTGCTCGAAGCAGGCAATTCTGCATCTTGGGACAAAGCGCGAAGCATACCTCGAGGCAGGAAGGCCCTGACTCTCACCACCACCTTCACATTGCTGCTGTTGCGATCAGACATGACTGAAGGCGTGACGCTGCCGCTGCGCAAAGATGGAGTCGAGGCATAGGATGGAGTGGTGACCCAAGAGCGACTAGAAGAGGGAGTGTCGGCGGCCATGCCGAGCATCGCACGGGGGTCCATCGCCATTTCGACTAGAATTTCGTAGAGCTGTGCGTGAATCTCGGCGCGTCGTAGTCGGAGGCTCGTGAACATGGGCAAAGTGTCGAGCTGGTGTTTACGATCGTGCGGGTTGGCAGGACGATCGGCACATGGGTAGCTCAGACCGGGGTGTGCGCCGAGAGGATCGGCCGCGATGGTAGAGTTTGTGGAGCTGTGGCCAATTGTTCACAAAAGAGTGCGACCGGGGAGGGAAAGGAAAGTCAAAGCCAAAGTATGGCTTTTGACATCAAAGTTGAAGTTTGCGGTGTGGTCGCGGGCTGCGTCGCACCAAACTTTTGTTTACATGCCAGCTGCGGCTCGGGCACCGGCCTTATATATATCCGCGACGCCAAGGCTGAGCCATGATAACCCCTTGCTCATCCATCACAGGAGGATCAAGGGTGTTGAGTGTCTGGTATGTACTCTGATGATCTGTGTTTTCATGCACAGATACTTTGTCAATTGAACCTCTATATATAAAAGTCCTAGATGTCATGTGTGCAAACCATCACATTCAAGATCATCTGAGTACTCGTCACCTTCATCATTGCATCTCGATTCTCAAAAGACAGGACAGGCGTAGTTTGCCCTCCTGCTCTCTGACAAGTACAGACATGTCGTTCACCAAGACATGCAGACTCTAATAACATCACGGTCTAAGGGGTATAAAGGTACTGACACTCCATCCACCCCGCCCCCCTCACCCATCAACTCACACCGCCTTCTCCTTCCTCTTCCCCACCCACCTAGTCCTCTCCTCAAAATCCCTCAGCTCCTCCCCTCTAAAAATCCCATTCTCAAGTATCCGCTTCTTAAGCCTCGCCACGCCATCCATCGCCTCCCCGTACGTCTCATTGGCAGTCCATCCGTCTCTACCCACGTAGACTGACTGATTGAGCTCGTTCCACAGCTCAACCAGCGCCGACTTTCGTTCCCAGTTCTGTTTGAATGTTGCAAGCTCTTCGGATGTGAAGTGTATTGGACAGGGCTTTCGTAGGTGGCTTGGGACGGACTTGCCTAGTGAGTCCCATTCTCTGCGAGTGAATGGACTGGATTAGCATGGTTCGGCTGGAGTAGAGAGGAGGAGGAGGGTGCGGGCAGGAGGGTGAGAAGAAGTGAGGAAGGGAACGTGAGGGAGCGAGACAGAGATAGTGGGAAGAAGCGTGAGCGGAAGGGGATCTCGGGAGGGGAGGCGATTTCGGGAGTGGAGGGGAAGGTAAAAGGGGATTTGGCAAGGAAGGGAGGGGGAGAGAAGGTGAAAGGGCATTTGGAGTAATCCAAGTGATTGGGAATATTGTCACCAACTGAGCCTAGGCCGTATCCAGACTTTTTTCATAGCACTGTATTTATTGAAGGAGATGGAGAGAGAGAGGGTGGTAGGAAAGGCGGAGAGAGAAGGGGAAGGGGAAGCGGCAGGCGGGGAGAACTGACTCGGCGATTTGAATGAGAGCCTTTTGGAGGAAGAGAATAGAGTGATCGGATGTGCCGCCGGCTCTGTTTATGGCCCCACGTCGCAGGTCTCTGTATGGCGAATTTTTGAAACGGACCAAAACTGGATTGATCACCCTGGTCATCTTCCAGTAGACTTTCATGAGGCGTTTCTTCTCAGCACGAATTGCCTCGAGAGTATTGGCATAGTGGTTGTTGAAGCTTTGGCAGTCGAATGGGAGTCCTTGAATTTCTTTTTCGAAGCAGGTAAGGAAGTGTGGGATTCGGTATTCGGTGAAGAAGGGGCCGGTCCAGGCATGATCCCAGTTGACAATACCAGTTATCGTGCCATCGTCGAGTACATAGATATTCGCGGCATCGAGAGTCCGGTGCCAAAGCGTCGCCCGGACAAGCTCGTCGTCTTCGGGAAGCAGATATGGAACGACTTCCAGGAACTTCTCGTGGAGAGAAATATGGGTTGCGGCGGCTTCCTCAGGCTTGAATGCAAATGCGAAGAGATCGTTGGCGGATGAGCGAGAATTTGGGAAGCGTCTCCAGTAAGCAATATGCTGCTTGGCTATGCCTGCTAAATAATCGTAGGGTGAGTTCCCTATATAAGCAGTCAGTCTATCAGTAGCACGGTGTATCTGACCACATCATAATAAGACACATAGGGGGTCCACGTACAGGGACCTCGGTCGATGCTCATAGACACACGTTCCTGATGCCAGAAACGTTCATTTGTAACTGGGCCAACCACAAAGCGGGCTTTTTTCTCATTGATACGAGTTTGCCTCCTTTGTTGCTCAAGTTCATTGAGTCCAGGAATATCAAAATGCGCAATGTCGAAGTGCTCGCAACCCGGCACTCCGCGACCAGCGGGATGAATATTACCATACCTGGACTAGCGTTAGTGTGTCGAACATGACAGTATTAGAGAACACATACTTGCTGAAGCCGATGGACAACAGTCGTTGTTCGATGCTGACTAAACCGTGGACGACGTTGAATTTAGACTCACTGGACAGAGTATGCCACGCTGCTGCGAGTGGCTTCCCTGGTGGTTGTGGTGATGCACGATACCGGGCTCCTATGCGACCCACCGGGCTCGTTTCAGAAATAATCGGACAACATCGATCCGGGATCACGAGCAAGTCGGCCTGCCAAAGAAGTTAGTATGGCGGTTCCTGCCTCGCTTCCGAAGCCGAGAAGACGGCTCCGAATGATAGAACTTACAAGCTTGGTTGTTGAGAGCTCGGAAGATATGTGGTGAGCGAGACGGTTCATGTATGTGTGTTCTGGAATGTGGTTACTATCCAAGTAATACAGACGCGCCAGTGCAGTGCGATCATTATCCATCTCCAGTTGGAATAATTTGCTGTCCGTTCCCTCTGATATTTTGGTCATAGAGATACAGGAAGGTTCCTCTTTGTCGCCTCTGTTGCGTAACATCGGCGCTATAAGACGAATCAGTTCAGGCACATTGAAAGGAACATAGCGCCTTTGCAGCTGCCTCTCCTCATCCCACAGCCACCGCCCGCTCGTATAGCGGTAAAAGTGCTCATACTTTAGATCTTGGCCATGATCCGTAGACACAGCTCTCAAGCTCACTCGAGTCGGTTGCGTGGGGAGAAAACGCGAGCGTGGCAGCGTCAGAGCAGAACCAGACTTCAGCAAAGGCCTAGCAGCGACGCCATGGCCATGCGCATGCGACCGAAGCATGGTCATCGCGCCAAGGGAGAATCGCAAGGTGGCGGAGCATTCATCGAGTCGCGGGTGAGCGCGTATGTGAAGTTCGTGGTTGAAAAGTGAAGATGGACGTTGAAACAAGGCTCCGGCAATTTTCGCGGTGCGCAGACCCCTGTCACACAAACTATCTCGAAATGGCCAGCCCCACAAAAACACCACATACAAACTCTTCGCAAACGACGGTCACAAACATAGATCTCCAGGAACGCTGGGTATAAGGAGGACTGAAGACCGAGAGACAAGAGGGAGAGCTCTCTGGAGTCTCTATCACGCAAGATATAGATCTAGTCGACCAATATCTGACCATAAGGCCCCTGTCCTGCATCTTCCTCAACAAGCTCAAGACGAAAAGTCGCGAAGCTGAGAATAGAGGAATTGCGCAAAGTTTGCTCAACCTGGCACCTGCCTGGCAGGTCAAAACTATGTCTAACAGAAAAAGGCTCGCGTCTGGGCATTAGCGCTTTACTGAAAACAGTTTAATCTCTTGGCAAAATCTGCCAAACGTTGGCAGGAATTTGCGAAGCGATGGCAGGTTTTGCCACGAAATAAAATCCACTTTTACCCACTCACTTATAGCCCTACTATCTTAAATTCTTGCAATATTAATAGCGGTTCGGGACCAGCCAGAGCTGGTGGGCCAACTAAAGCAGAGAGCGGGACTTCAACGTGCCACTGCCAGGCAGGTTTGAGGCCAGCAAAATCTGCGCAATTCCTCTAATAATGTCAATTTTCTATTCCATTCAATGATTCGTCAGCTCAAAGCTGTGATCTAGATAGACGTGCAGAATCGGAATCGCTGCTTAAAAAAAGTCGCGAGCGTGCCAACATCTGAGGTAAAAATCGCTGAAGGCGAAAACTATATCACATTCTCGCATTATCACTTTTCATTCAATGGTCCAAGCTTTCTGGGATGGAATCCGAAATCCTTAGCGCAGATTCGAGTCCCGCTCGCGTCGCCTGGTCTGCATCGCCTGGTCTGCGTCGCCTGGTCTGCGTCGCCTGGCCTGCCGCGCCTGGCCTCGAGCGTTGAGGCGATTCGGCGCTAAGGAAAACCTCGAACAAAGGACCACTGCGCTTTCTATTGCTAGGCGATGGAGCTAGTGACGATGGGTCGCGGGCGGACGAGGAGGACAGAATCTGAACATGAAACAGAGCGCTTGATCTCGCACCACTCTCTTTCCTTTTTTCCTCGCACACATCAAGTCTTCCATTCTGATAAGCTCGACACACCCCAGACTTGTTATCACCTCCCTCTGACAAGACGAGAACAACGTCAAAATTTCTTTCCAAAGAGTCAACTTCGACGAGCGGCCTCAGCCCTCGACTGGCATCCCTCGTTCCGACGTTTGGTTCTCCGCCTACGCCCTCCAGACCAACAGCCGCACCCAGATGCGCAGAGCTCTGCGTTCCTTCGACAATGCTCTCGCCAACAACCTCCTTCTCGCTATCCAGCAGCGAAACCCGACTGGCGCCCAGAACCCCGCCGCCTCCCAGCTCTTGAGTCTGTTCGGAGCTCCAAAGCCCAAGGCCACTCCAAGCCTCTTGGCTCTGTTCAAAGCTGGACAGCTCAAGCCCTCGGTAGTTCAAGGCTTATCCACCGACAAGGCCCATACTATGTCCGACCCTGACAACGACGTCAAGCTTGTCATGCGTATCTCCGTTCCGCCCCCATCCGTTGCTCAAGGCGCATGCATCGATCTGTCAGATACTTCCGACCTCGACGACGACGTCAAGCTTGCCATGCCCATCCCCGGTCCGCCTCTCATTATCGACCTCGGCTACGACAACCAGCTGGCCCACGACCAGCCAAAGCTCGTCGATGGTGCCATCCCCTCTTATGTCCAGCATTTCCTCCCAGCGGCCATCGAGCCCATCAAGCCCACCGTCGATCTCCGGGACGCCTATCTCAAGGCTCTCGATACCATGAAGCTTTACAAGCGATCCCGCCGCGTCAACTGGATTGAAATGAAGCCCGAGGTCCGAGTGTTCTGTGATATTGTCACTCGTCGCGAAGTGGATCTGATGTGGTGCGCGCCCGAAGCTGCCGTCTGCCCAGCCTTGATCAGCGACGCTGAATTGTACCGCGTCGCGAAGGTCTACCAGGCCAACCACTTGCGTCAGCTCGCTACCAACGCGAAATGGTGGATCGGTCGTCCGGTTGTTGTTGTCCGAAAGTCGGTTGAGATGGAGATGGAGCGTATGCAAGAGCTCTACCACCAGAACCACTTGGCCGATCTGGCAGCTAACTCCACTCCCCGAGCCGTAACTGTTGATGGTCCCATTCCCGAGGTCCCCAAAAGTTGCGACATGATGTAAATCCGGTGGCCCGATGGCTGTGCTAGACTCACTTGGTATGTACCTCAAAACTTCCCAGCCTGGATTCACTTGGTGCATGAAGCTAATGAGTCTGCGCAGATGTTTTCTGAAGATGCTTTCGCGTTCATGATTTCCCATGATACCCTTGCATTCGCGCCGAAGTTTGCAATGATATGAAGTCCGAAATTTTGAAGTTGGTAATCTCAATGGGTCGTTCACATGCATCGAGGTTGGGTTTCTAGCGGAGTTAGTTCTGGTACATGTGTCTGGCAGTTGAGATCATTCGTCCGTTCGGGTCTCAAGCTGGGAAGGTCTGATGCATACGTCTGGGAGTTGGGATCATGTTCATTTTCGTGGGGTTTCGGGGCTTATCTCTTTTGAAGTCATTATCGTGTCCGAGACCTAGCAGCACACTGTTTCTAGGCTTCGTACTCAATGATGACACATTTTTCACACCATACTTGCTCTAGACGTGACCATGTGCAATGTGAAGCTAGGTGATAACGAACTGGACCTCTCCGCATCTTCCGGGACAGTCGTCTCATCTACATGGCTATTCCCACTGCCCCTTCTGAATCCACTCTGCTCTGTTTAGCTATCCCTGATAGACTTGCTCTCCCAGTCCCACAGACTGCCAAACTCCAGCCCAGTCCCGCTTTGAGCTTCGGACCGAACTGACATTCCCAGAGGCAGCGCAGAATCTTCAACACTCATTTTCCTTCTTTCATCAGTTATCAAACATTCGTAATCCGAGACATCTCGAACTTTGGTATACGTGATCTCATCTTCAGAACTCGTTCTTCCCGATCTTGTTCTTCAATCGATACGTCTGCGCAGTTCCCTTTGACTTGAGAAGATGTCCTTCCAACAGCACGCTACTTCCAAGCGCGTCACTAAGACCCCAGTAAGCAAGTTCACCTCAAAGTATGCTGCGTCAGGCGCCATAGACTCACGGTACGCTGCTCCGGGCCGCGCCGCCCCGAGACCTCTCTTTCTGAGCATCAACTCCGTAATCGGGTGCAAGCGCGCCGAGCCTGTCAGCTCAAACACCACCGACTCCTCCAACCTCCCGCGCATCTTCCAAAGCAGCAGCAGCGTCTCTCCAACAAACCAAGCGACTTTCATCGATCCCCACCACGCGCAGTCAGCCAGCACCGAGCCATCCTTTCCCCTCACGCCCTACCAGGACCCCGACGACTTGATCGCCCTGAAGCTCGAAGATCTCATCATGCTGTCTTCCAGTGAGCCTACACTCATCGACATGCCAATCCCTCCCTACACAAGCCTTCAACATCCGATGCATCCCATGACTCCAGACGAGATGAAGCAGCGCCAAATCGACGCGCGCGACCGGATTGCAGCGAATCTCCCTCTCCCCGTCGCCGCTCCCAACAAGCCCTTCTTCAAGCAGGCCAAGTTCCAGCTAGATTCTGAACTGCTGGGTTTCAAGGATCACATCACGGCGATCATGAGCGCTGTCAAGAATGGCGCGCACCTCAAGAAACCCATCAAGATCTACGCCAGCGAGGACTACGGCAAGATCTGTGTCAATGCCAGCAACGGCCAACCTGGTCCCAATATCAAGGTCCCGAAGACTTGCACCATGATGTGAACCTGGTGGCTCCACTTGATTTGGTACCTTGTATGTTCACTTCCCGGTATGAAGTCACTTGATGAACGTGAAGCTAATTCGTCTGCGCAGATACTCTGTTTTGATGGTACGATTCGTCCATGGCATCTGATGAAAGCGCTTGGTTTCTTGTTCTGCGATGGGACGTAGGGGTTACAAAGTTCGGGAATCTGGTGCTGGGCTGTTCGGTCGAATACATGCGCATGGAATTCATGATCATTTCTCGTTCACGCGGGGGTTTGTGTTTCACTTCTTTCAAGAGTCTCTCTTGTGTACGACCTGGGCAGTCCGCTGTACCTAGGGTCCGTACACACAACAATGACACATTGTTGACACCATACTCACTCCAGACGTGACCATGTGTGCAATGTGAAGATAGATGATGATTGAGTGCGCCCACTAAAGCACATACTCTGTTCCAGCCAGGTGCCCTTGACGAGCCGGTTGGCCTTCCACTGTCCTCCGAGACCTGACTACTGCTTCTTCACGTCCTGTACCAGTCCATTCACATGCTTTCCTTGGTCTCCGTGCCTGCCTGCGCACATGGCGCCAAGTCCGGGCTCTGAATGTCATGCAAACCGTCGAGATCCCCGCGCCTCACTCGAACTCAAGCCTTCCACCATCAGTCAAGTCACGGCTTTCAGAAGGCAGTGATCAAATTCTGAAATAGTACCGCCGAGTCCGTAGATCATGCAAAGCCAACTGTTACCCTCCAGTCTACGTTGATTCTGAGCGGTAGACGGAGCAATTTGGAGCATCATGAGAACGAGGTAAGGAGTGGATTGTGAAGAGCGCTGAGCGACCGTTGGCATGATCCAAATGCATCTGTCCAAGTCAAGCCCGCTATTGGATTGCAGGTTCTGACATGCTAGAAGTACAGTAGACTGACAAAAGTCTGCAACTCCTTCCTGAATCTCAAAATATCCATAATCCTCGACAATATTCATACCATAATCTTTGGGAATATCCTGAATCACTGGGGATACTTCTGATCACTGGGCATATTCCTAGTTACTGAAGGGTGTTCGGACTTCTGTCGCATAACTGTAGCAGAGGCTGGTACATAAACTCAAATTTGAGTTGGTCTGGCATCCCGGTTGTAGTAGTGCAACGGTACAATGTCTGCTTTGCAATTAGCTGCTGCAGGTAACAGAGTACCCGAATTCGACTCCCGGTGTATGCGGATTTTCCGTAGGTGTCTGTCAACCGTGATTACAAAATGCAGAAAAGTAACTTCCTGATCAGTTGTTCTCTATTAACCCCCCCCCCCCTTAGGGGGCGTATAGTTCTTGCTTCCCATGGCAATTTTTTGAATGTGTTTTTTTGGTGGTTGTTAGGGGGGGTTTGGTCAGGATCTGGAAGATACGGCCTTCCTAGCCCAGGGGAAAGGGAGACTCGGATTCCACCTCACTATTAACTTTGGGCGTAGTTTGAGCATGGAAGTCAGGTCATCACAAGGGCAAGCAATGCACAGTGAGCAGTGAGAAATAAATATCGAGTTGTTTTGTAATTCAGCGCATCCAAAGAAAACTTCGCCGTATATATCCAACTGGTGAGATCGATCATATCTCTGTATCCAAATATCAAACACCCGTGCAAACTCCACCAAAAAAAATCTCCAAACTCCACTCGTTCGTTTTCCATCTCATAGCATCGCAGATTCGCATGCTTCCTTCACGTTGAATTGCATGCCGCTCAACATTATACCGCATGCTGAGATGCGTGTTCGGCATGCTCGCTCCACATGCTCGCTCCTCATGCTCATATCACCACTCCCCAACTCCCATAAAACCTCCTCTGCCTTTTCGACGCCCTCAAGAGACCTCCCACACGAGGCTGTACATTTCTCCTGTCCACTTCCCGACGCTCTTCTCTATCCACGGGTGGTTGACTATTTTCTTCATCAACATCACCCTCTTCTAGCTCTTCTCTTTCCTCGAGTTGACTATTTTCTTCATCAACTTCACCTTCTCCCATGTCATCCTCATATACTTCGATGGACTGCATGACCGTATCCTCATCCCCTTCACCTTCTTCTCGCTCATCCTCATATACTTCGATCGACGGCAGAACCGTATCCGTCACCGCATCAGAAGCCGGAGCAGGACTCCGCAAACTCTGGCGATACATAGGTGGTGGGCTCTGGGGGCCTGACCATGAGGGCGAAGAGCGGGACACAAAGGGATTATCGGCAGCAAAGATAGGAGGAATGGCGGGGCCAGAGCGGTTCGTGCGCGCTGGACTTGAGCGATGGAGGGATAGCCTTCGGGATACTGGAAGAGGCATTGGAATGGGACTGCCGAGTCTGAACGACTGGGGTCGACCAGCAGGACCAGGATTATAGAAGCTCTTCGGACTCGCAGTCTCCGATCCCAATGATGAAGATCGAGACGGAGGAGATGGCGAGGTGGGAACAGCGGCGGCGGGGCGACGTCTACGAGACGGACGGGCCTCAGAAGGACGGCCAATGGGACACGGCGTATTTTCACGCCTTCGGTCAGACCCTGGTGACCCCGAATCTGAGATTTCAGGAGTGTCAGGTCCGTATGACGATGATCGAACCCGAGGAGGTGAAGTGATGTATCTATTCCGTCTGTCAGGTCTTCTTGGTGGTGACCGAGCTGCCAGATAGAAAAGCTCGGGGAAACCCTCCGGGCTGATACGGTTGCGTGATCTTGATCGCGGCGGAGAGGAGCTGATATTGATGGGAGGAGAAGGGGTCGGGGTGTTGGAAAGGTTGTAGCCCTCGTATAAATCCGATCTCACGGGTGGAGCATCAGCGGCCACATCACCGGCGACATCACCGGCGTCACCTGGATCAACTGCACTCGTATGGACACCATCGTTGGCGGCTGGTGACCTTGAGGCTGTAGACGGGTGAATTGTTGACGAAGACCGACCGGCAGTAGGACCCGTGCCACTGTGCTGGCCCAGCTGCAACTGGGCCACGTCATGCGTGGCCTCTGACAAGCGGGCATTCATATATTCAATCATCTCATCCACATATTCAATCTGAATCTCGTCATTGTGGTCAACGTAAAGCGCGTTACTCTCTGGTGACCATGGTGGATCGAAGTCGTCCGAATCTTCTGACGAGTCTATCGACGGTGCTGAAGGCCGATCATTGTTTTCATCGTTACCGCATCCCCCGTTAGATGGACTCTTTGGGGTGCTGGCGCTGGCGGCGCTGTCATGGTCCCCATGGGAGGACTCAGACTGAGGCTCCGAATCCCAGCTGGATTCTTCTGATTCCAAGCTGCTTTGGGGGCTGGCGGCCGGGGCCCGGGATGGAGTGGGGTTGTACATGTATCCCAGACCGCTGTTGAAGACGGGGGAGGACGAGGTGGGGCTGTATACCGGGCCATTGGTACTGTGGTTTTGGAATGGTGTGTTCGTCAACGACGGCAAGGAAGCTTGTGGCGGCGACTCGTGATTGAGCGTGTTGGGTGACGAGGTGCCTGTTTCTTGGGAGACACGGTCTGGCGTATTGTAAGGGCGAAGAATACCAGCAGGGATGGGAAGTGTTGGACGAGATTGTCGTGCGGCAGGAACCGCTGAGGTTGCTGCTTGCTGGTGCACAGGAGCTGTGTGGTACACAGAGGGGGGATAGACAGCGGACGTAGGGACGTGGGGTGTAGTAGGTTCCGGAGAGATGAACCGTCGTAAACTGGTAGCGGGAGAGGTGGCTCCTGGTTCGTATGCTGGGGTAGAGAGTCTTCGTGCTGCCGATGCATTCATGAAAGCCCTTCTAGCATCGGTGGCAGGGAGTTCCGATTCGCCTCTCTCCGCAGGCAGCTGTTGTGCTTCCATCGCATCGACAACATACCCGAATCCAGCATTGCCCGGAGGTGGTTGCGGCAAAGCATCCCCCAAAGGCAGTCCACCACCATCGTAGTCAGAGAACTCCTCATCATGCATCTCTTCGAGCTCCGCATCATCCATATCATCATCCTCCTCATTGTGATCCGCAACTCCCTCGTGGATCAGCCCACCATCATCTTCGTTGGACTGAATCACATATCCCGGATTGATATCGTCTTCATCCACATCCATCTCATCCTCCTCAGCTCCTTGCATCCCCATCTCATTCCGCGTTGCAAAGTCAAGACCCCTATCACTAATATCTTGTCCATCGGTGTCAAACGCTGACTCGGGTCTAGGGACAACACGATCAATATCAGACAAGGGAAGACCTCTGTGCAAACCCCTCGAGCGATAGCGGGGGACGCCACTGGGATAGTTGGACGAGCTGGGGAGGTATGGATGATGTCTGGCAGAGACCAAGACCATGGAGCTAGGAGAGATACCGTGCTCACGGAGACGTCGGATGTCGGCCTGGGAGAATCGGTGGCGACCAGGATCCTCATTGGAGTTGGACCGTGTAGGAGGCATCTTGTCTGACGATGCCGGTTTGTATAGTTCAAGTTGGAGGATTGTACTTGAAGTGGTTGATTGAAAAGTCTTACGTCGACTTTCGTGGGTGTGCGTTGTGTGTGGACAGAAGTCAGGGCAGGTTAGACAATAGCCTTGTAACTTGGTAGCAAATGATTCGCGTTCCGTTCGAAGTCGTTTGATCTGACTTTCTTGGTATTGTGAATCGATTGCACAGTTGGTGTGATTGATCGCTTGCCTGTGTGCGAATTGCGAGTGGCGTTTGGTTTGATGGACGACTTGATGGGAATCAGAAAACACTTCTTGGAATTGACGAGCGCTTGGCTTGGCTTGAGTGCTTTGAATGAAACGTTCGTCGGTGGAAGTGTCAAGTGAATGGATGATTCACAAGGATCGGAACGAGTTCTTGCTTAATGAACAGACGAGTGAATGTTCACAGTCGTGAGGTGACTTCAAAGGCTGTGTATGTGAATGAAAGAGGAAGCAGGTCGCTGGATCGTTTTATAGACAAATGTCGCTCTGATCACAGATAGGAAACTGGTGATTGGTTAGGACCAAAATGTCCTCGGGTCGAAAACCGTGTAGTCGCTCGCAAACTAGGCTGCTGTGATGGGCGATGGTGCTAAGAAAACGGGTATTCGCTGGTAACCGTACGGGAGAGGTAAGTAGAACCAAGGACGAAATGACAGCCAGCGACAAAGGGGACAAGAAGTAATGAATTACTTAAGCCATAATTGCGGGTGGTGTTTTGGTGTTTGGGTGAAAAAAGGAAAGGTGGGACGGGAGGACGTGATTAAATACTTTCTGTCGCTGTGGAATCTGAAGCTTAGGGCTTCTTGAGATGCTGGTACGAGCGGGGTCCAAGGTCGGAGAGGGTGACAGTCAAACTCAGAGAACCAAGGACAGAGGAGGGGGTGGAGTCGAACCAGAAACCAAGAATCACGAACCATGGACAGAAACCGCAAAACATTGAATGACCAATAAGAAGACGAGCACAACGAACAAAAACAGCCTAAGGCCTACCACAGATCAAGAAAAGATCTGGCTCCGCGAATTCCAGCGACAAAGTGTCCCAGTGTCCTACGAAATAAGGATTTGGTCCACGCACAAACGGGAAAAAAGGGAATGAAAAAAACGAACGGGACCTCACTGTGACACAAGAAAAGACGTGGCTTCTTGCTCGTTAAATAGCCTAGGGAAAAAAATCTCACGGCTACAGGCGCTCAGTCGTCCTCTGACACTAGAATGCATGTCTGCTATCATCAGTGACCATGCACGTGATCGAGGACAAAAAGCTTCGAGGTTCACACCCCAACAGTTGCTCAGTCATCACGAACCTCGTGGGAGCAGGTACCACCGGTTCGAGCCACAGACCAGGTAAACTGACACTAGGAACTTCATACCAAGGACAGAAACCATCAGCGAAAAATTGAATTGACCAATTGAAAGAGAAGCGCAACCAGCCACACTCTTGGTGGCAACTCATGCACCTTTACCCTGAGACCCTGGGGGCACTTGGATAATTCCCAATGATTGAGACTACCTCCAATGATTGAGACTATCTCCAATGATTGAGAATATCTCGGATGATTGAGAATATCCCCAATGATCGAGAGTATCTCCAATAATTGAGAATATGCCAAGTCATCGAAATACTCTCAAATCGCAGCCTAACCACACAAGAAACCGTCACCACGAGCCGCAAACCCACTCGCGCGACGACGAAAGTAAAAAACCCCTCTCGCCCACCCTTGGATCAACCAAAAAAAAAAACATGGCATCTAATCCAATATCCATCAAAACACCACTCGCCAGGCCCCCAGCAACGAACTCCAATTGAAGGAACGAACCGTCGTCCTGGTGACCCGCGACCAAGAAATTTGCACAAAGGACAGAAATTCTTTAGCAAAAAACGTTGAAAGTGTCAGCAAGTGGACGAGCGCTAGCGCACCGAGAGCACAACGAAAAGAAACACATTGGAGGATCTTACCGTGGATCAAGAGAAAAAGGTGTCATCATCTTTTCCGGTCAAGTACCACTCGCCGGCATTCGGCAACGAACGAGGACCAAAAGACACACAGAGGTGCCCCGGCGACATGTGACCCGAGGAATCGTGCTCGCAATCAGGCGCAGCATGTCAAACGTCCCGGATTTGGTTTGCATATGTCTATCGTACAAACGCCTCTGCTAGGTCGAATCCGAAAGAAAATCACATCCTCAGGAATCGCCTCGGTCGTATTCGCTGTCCCTGGAAACCTTCGGTGAACATGTACGTTGTATATACCTCCCTTTTATCAGAATAATCCTGAAGGCCTTTACCATGCAGACCATCATCTTGTTGATTCCCATCTAATGAATTTCCTTGACACGGCATGTCCATCCTGACTCCTGGTTGAGTAGCGGCAGACTAGAAAGATGTTAGAGTTTTGGCACTTCAAGATGGCAGAACACAAACTTACCTAGCGCCCAAACACCACCCCAACTCATTCCCATTAAGCTTCTTCGCAATCTTCACCTCCCGATCAAGCGGCATCTCATAACCTGTGTGCAAAAGACCCACCATGAAGTTCAAATCCAGACACCACTCCGGTCTGTCTCTCAATTCCTCCATAGCCCCGGGCACATTAGCAAAAGCATCCCAGCTCTCCTCGCCACCACAAACCTGATCAGTAAGACGATGCATCTCCTTAAGCGTAAAACTATCCGGCATGCCCAGCGGCTGCGTCCTGTCATAGAAATACGAAAAGATGTACACATCTTCACGGCTGAAGGTTTTCTCCATGGATGGTTGGTAAACTCCGTTGAACGAACACGGCGCCAAATTGCACGATGTTTCTTTCTTGAGGATTTTCTCAGCCAAAGCGCGGCATTGAGCGGGCGAGGGAGACGAGGGACCGGTCATGTTGAGCTTCAGCATTTTGCCCAAAACATGGCCTTCATCCATCTCAATCTCAACCTCCTTAGAAAAGCCAGGAGCGATACACGGATTAACAACCGGTCTTGAGAGCCAGCGTTGGTCAGTGCCTTTAGTTTCGTGAATTTCATCAACCAGAGCTTTGTGGATCGATTTGCGCGCGGACATGAGACCGTAGCCTAAATGCGAGTGCTGGTAGAGCTCGAATGTAGAACCACCGAAGTTCAAAAGGTATTTGTGGTCACCTTCGGCAAGGGTTTCGGGCATACCGCCGGATGCAGACGCGAAGGTGGGCTCGAAGACGATTTGCGTGGAGCCGCCGCCGAGGTCGAACGTAGCTGCTGTGGGGGATTTGTCGGGGCCGCCGATTTTGCCTAGGAGGTAGTTGGTCGTGATCCAGGCATAAACTCCCTCATCACTTCCATCCATAATCGCCACGCCATTCTTCTCTTTCGACACAACTGGGAAGGGATACACAGTCTCCAAGCGGTTTCTCACGGCGTCCAAGATATTCTGGCTCATTTCTGGTCCCAGCATTCTGAGTCCAGCTGTAGCTTTTACAGCAACAGGGGAGCAGGATTTGTAAGAATCGGGGACGGTTTCCATGGCCACGTCCATTAGGACGTCGAGACTCTTGGCAGCGCCTTCGGCATCTTCTTTGAACGACGAGAGACCCGAGCCGCCTTCTTTCTTGGGCGTCATTTTGAATTCTTCGTGTTCGAGCTCGGGGGTGGGGCCGCAGTTGTTGAATTTGTAGACGTGGATGCGGGAGCCGGTGCTGCCGGCGTCGATCATCAAGGCATATTGGACGAGGGGCTTGGAGGGGCTACTGGATTTCGTGCATCGTGTTGTTGCTGCTTTGGGGTCGGAGACGGTTTGGCCTCCTAGGTTTCCTTTGCTTCCTGTGTTTGTAAGTTAGCCTTTGCTCACGTCTGCCCATATCTGCCATGAGCTGCCCCTTCATCTGCCCCTTTCCGCCAGAAAATGCGACTCACCTCCTAAGGACACGTCTATCCCCTTCGGCGAGAAATAGTAGAACAGAAAGACCACAAAAAGCAGAATCCCCCCAGTCTTCACATATCTAGCCCGCTGACTCTGCGTCATCCAGGCGGCTTTAGCGTTCTCCAGGATTGCGGCTGGCGAGTATTTCTCGTTTCTGCGGTTCTCTTGGTAGCGCTGCGGTTTCTCGAACGGGTCGTGTGCTGAGGCGCTCTTGGTCGGCAGCGACACAGAAGAACGGCGCATCAGAGAAATCTCAATTGTTTCCGGTCATCTGGCCTGGAAACATGCGCATAAATTGGCGGGAATGGGATGCGCTGGAGGGAATTGGGGGACCCGCGGTGAAAGGGAGTGAGGGCAGAAAAGTCGCGATGTTGAGGGAAAGGAGGTCGCTTTGCAGGCTGAGGCTGAGGCTGAGGGGCTGGAGCGTGGACGGTGATTGGCTGGAGGGTGCGCCACAAGGGGTAGGCTATTTATGGGTTAGCGGTAGTGGCGTTGACCAAGCAAGTTGATCCGAGCGTCGTCCTCGACATCAGTAATCCTCAACCGTCGTCATCTGGCAGGTGCCTGTCTGAAGAACAGCGGCGAATCTTATCGTGCTACCGTCGATCCAGGTAGGTGCTTTTCTATAAAGCAGTCATGTATCCTAATTTCCTAGAAGAAGAATGAATTATTGTCGCATCACCTGGATTCTCCTCTCCATCTTTGTCAAGTCGAAAAGAGAGAAGGACCAGAGCCGTTCTGGTTCAGGACCTCCTCCTAGTCCTGAATCTCGCACCTCTTAGGACTCTTCTCCGCCTGAAGGGCCTTTCCTACCATACTTTCGAACTTGCTCCTCTTTTGCCACAGACCTCGCACTCACTCTCCCCGCAGAATCTCCACGTCGATAATGGATGTTGAGCTCTACATCTACGACCTATCGCGGGGCCTGGCCAGGAACATCTCTGCCGCCCTGCTCGGCACCCAAATCGATGCCGTCTACCACACCTCCATCGTCTTCGGCGGCGTCGAATACGTCTACGATGGCGGTATCAAGATGATCAACCCGGCGAAGTCGCACCTGGGGAAACCAATGCAGATCATGAAGATGGGGCAAACAGAGCTGCCCATGGACGTGATCCAGGAGTACTTGGAGTCCCTGAGATCCATATACACGGCTGAGGTACATTGAACTCTGAATAAACCCCGACAGTGTGTAGACAGAAGCTAACATCTCAACAGGCCTACGACCTATGGTCCCACAACTGCAACAACTTCTCCAACGACTTCGCAACCTTCCTCATCGGCACCGGCATCCCCGACCACATCCAAAACCTCCCCGCCGCCGTCCTCCAAACCCCCTTCGGCCGCATGCTCCAACCTAGGATAAACGAAATGGTCCGCGCCCAACGGCAGTCTGAATATGGCGGTAGTCTCCTCGGCCTCGCCGACGACCTCCCCGCCTCCAAAAAGCCCAAATCAGCGAGCTCCATCGCCCACCAAGTCAAACAACCCATCGGCATCTTGGAACTAAACCGCCTCCTCGAAGCCGCACGACCCTCATGTGCAATCATATTCTTCACCTCCCAAACCTGCGGTCCCTGCCGACAGCTCTATTCCCAATACGCAGAAATGGCCGAAGAAGCAGGCCCCAAAGCTACATTAATAAAAGTAGACATCGACCGCTCCTTCGACATAGCAGCCAAATACGAAGTCCGCGTAACCCCCACTTTCATAACCTATCTCCACGGCACGCAGGAAAACCGCTGGCAAGGAGGCGGCTCATCCACCCTCCGCGGAAACTTCAATCTTTTGTTACAAATGGCCTGGCCCGCACATACACACTCCTCTCTCCCACTACCTACGCTCATCGGCGCCTCCACGTCCCCAGTCGTCCTATTCACAAAATGCCCTCCCATCCCCAAGCTTTTAGCGAAAATGGGCGAATCCACCTCCTCCGACCCCGCAATCCAAGAAATCGCCAATTTCATCACCTCGCGCGAA
Source organism: Cyclaneusma minus (assembly GCA_037179335.1). Taxonomy (NCBI): domain Eukaryota; kingdom Fungi; phylum Ascomycota; class Leotiomycetes; order Marthamycetales; family Marthamycetaceae; genus Cyclaneusma; species Cyclaneusma minus. The sequence continues at coordinate 223,393 of JAKZHN010000012.1, forward strand.
AAAGACGGTGCTGCAGAAGCGCCGCTTCCTGACCTCGACGCATTCAGCGTTTTCCTGCGCGAACAAGTCCCCAAGCTGCCGATTCCCATAATCTTCACAATCATAGATTTACTCCGCATCGCGCTCTCCGACCCGCGTTTCTCAGGCTACTTTGCCGAGGAAAAATACCATCGCACCATTGGTCCCCTACTAAGCTACATAAACTCGCTGCCGGAGTGTCCGTACGCGCTGCGTCTTGTGGCGCTGCAGACGACGTGTAATTTGTTTTCAACGCCGTTGTATCCGGACCATATACTCAATTGTGAGGAGTTGAGACGGCCGATTATGGGGTTGGTGACGACGAGTTTGCTGGATGATAGTCATCCGAATGTGCGCGTCGCAGCCGCTTCGCTGTGTTTCAACCTTACGGTGCATGATTGGAAGTTGAGAACGGAACAGCATCGCAAAGGGTTGCCGGATGAGGATGCGGTTGAGTTGGTTGCTGGGCTACTGGAGGCGACCAAGGCGGAAGGAGAGTCGGGGGTCGAAGGAGAGGGGGAAGCAGAAATGAAAGCGAGCCCGGAGGCGCTGAGGGGGTTCTTGTTGGGATTGGGGTTTGCGCTGTTTTGTGTTAATGAGGGAGCTGAGGTGGTGGATTGTTGTAGGGCTATGGATGCGAAGGGGGTTGTGCTGGGGAAAAGGAAAGGTTTCAAGAATGAGGCGCTGGTGGGGGAGATTGGGGATGTGCTTTTGGGGAGGGGGTTGGGGCTGACATAGGGGGTGAGGTTGAATCAGGGGGTTGCGTTAGATGGGAGGTGCTTGGAGGTATAGATACGGAGGCTACGGTACGTGTCTGGGATGTGACATGATAGGGAGAGCGAGGTATTGGGAGGCTCGGGTATACATTTGGGGGGCTCTGATTTGGGTAGAAGGGAGGTTAGCAAAGGCGTAGGTTCAAGTTAGGTATCCTATGCAGTTTCTGTCACGTTGAAGCAACTCTCTGTTGTAAGTGGCAACCCGAATTATGAGTTCTTATGGTATGAAAACTGATCATCGACTCCTTATTCATTTCTCATATGCAAGTCTTCTTTCTCCTTCGCAAGTTTTGCGTCTGTCAGATGTTCCGCCCTCATTCATCCAGGCATGTTCCCGATTTCCAGGGTCTTCTTAAAAAATTATTGCCAAATTTTTGCAAAAACAGATCGTGGCACTACGGTTACCTAAGTAGTGGCGCGTACGGAGGGAAGGGAGAGAGAGGAGGAGGAGCTTCCAATGTGCCGGCTGCGCGAGGAAAGGGAAAATTCCACCGAGTCTACTACGTATACGATTTTGCAGCTGGAGTTTGCAAGAAAGTACGACTTGGTCTGGTGGGCAGGGGTTATTCCATTGGTTCTCTGTCTAACATAGTTGGTCACTGCGAGTGGTTATTCCATTGGTAGCTCGGTATTGGTGGCCATGGTTCGCTGGTTTAGGAAACGGCTTTCTTTTTGATTTTTTTTTGACTTTTTTTTTGGCCCCCTCGCTTTCTGGAAAAGCGAGGACTTGCGCGTTCGTGTGGTATACCCACGGTATAGCGGGTGCTAAGGTCGCACACGTAGGTAACCACTTCCATCTCTTCTGATTATTGGGGCTGCTAGCTTGCTTCTGATTATCTGGCTCCTCCCAGATGTAGCTATTTCCCGCGGGCTGCAGAACTGATAAAATTCCATTCGGTCGACTTTGCAAAAGTCTGGTCGAACCACAGAAGGTGAACCACAACAGAGGTCGATACCGGATTTTTGCCAATGGTCCACACAAACCCGCCGCAAAATTAATACGCACAGAAATTTTCTTAAATAGGTATTTATTATTTCGCGTGGGGGTAAAGGGCGCCTGGTAGCCCGGGGGGGCCAATATGCCACTCCCACATCTATTCGGAAATTGAACGGATACAATCGAGGGCATCCGAGAGCATAACCAACGTTACGAAACAGATCCGAGGGAAGATATAACCCATCCGACCCTCTCGAACCTCACCCACGATGGCCCGGGATGACTACCCTGTTCACTGGAGGGCTGTCGACTACGCCCTCTACTGCCTCCTCCTCATCATCTCCACACGTCTTCTCTTCCACCCTCTCCAGACTTTCAAAAAACTAACCACCATATTCGCATGGATTTTCAAAACCATGTTCGCACTACTCAAAAAGCTCGTAATCATAGCACTCATAGCATATGCCGTACTGCATTTCTCTGTCACTATACTTCACGAAATCCTGACCCAGCCACAGCTACTCCCCGGCACCTTCGGCATCATATGTGCCATCGTTGCCCACATACTCTTTGCTCTTTTCGGAATGGGGTTTTGGTGTGCATGGCAAAACTGCGAAGAGGATGTGCTGGCGGAGCATTCGTGGTGTTGTTGTTGTGAGGCTTGTGAGGCTGCTGAAATCGCGCATGCTGCTGGAAAGGCACGGGAGGAGGTGGCTGGAGAGCAAGACCAAGCTGTTCCACGGGATCAGCCGGTGCAACAACAAGAGAAGGCTGAGGGGCAGACTGGGGCGAGGGTCATACCGGGAGGGCTTGGGGAGAGGGAGCGAGTTGAAAGAGAAAGATTTGTGGAGTACTATAGGTTGTACGAGGAGAAGACTTGGAAGGAGATTGAGGTGTTGCGGAGGGAGGACGAGAAGAGGGAAGCGGAAATAGAGGCGGAGAGGGAAGCGGAAATGGAGAGGGAGAGGGAACTGGAAATGCAGATGCAGAGAGATGCTCAGGAGCTTGCGAGGAGAGATGAAGATGCGGCAATGCTGACGGAGGCTATTGAGAGAGCTTGGGAGCTTGAGCGGCTTAATGAATCTTATGCGGAGAAGTGGAGGGAGTGGGTGGAGGAGGCGGAAGAGGAAAGAGAGGTGCAGGAAAGGCGCTTCAAAAGGATGCAGAGGGAGCTGAGGGATGCGAAAAGGGATCGGGCGGAGATGGGAAAGATTGTGGAGGATATACGGGTAGAGAGGGTGGAGGTGCAGAGAGAGAGGGATGAGAGACAGATGGAGAGGGATGAGCTGCGGAGACAGAGGGAGGTGCTGCAGGGAATGAGGGAGTCGTTGGAAAGAGAGTGGGAGTTGATCAGAGGAGAGAGCGAGGCGGTGGAGAGAAGAATGGAAATTTGGATGCAGCACATCAACTGTCACCTATGCGAGGACTAAGAAAAAAGGCAGAGGGGAGATAATGAGAGCGCAGGGCGGCGGGAAGCAATCTTGCCCCAGGCTGGGGCGAGGGTAGTGCAGTGGGTGGGGACCGGGGAAGCAGATCCTTGAGGCGTGCAACCTGTTGAGGAAGTGCCCGATACCTCTTCTCAAAGACAGCAAAACGAAAATCAAGAGGAATACCAAGGATCTGTTGAGTAGGGACGAAAGAGCATAAATTTGGAAGTCTAGCTCAGGACGAGCTATATGCTCCAGGAGAGGCTAGCTTGCCAAAGGCCTTTGTCACAATCTACTACAAGGACCTGAAAGCGGCTTAGTCCCGCATGGTGATAGCTCAACAGGATGCAGCGACCAGGCGATGTCCAGCGACGAAAAATTTTCCAGCGACGAAACCACGTCCAGCCAAGAGACAATATCCTGCGAAGAAACTCATGAAAGCCCTCAGGAAACACCAAGCCAGCAGCCTGAGATTCCACAGTCGCTTGGCAGCACGCTTCGTCGAGGGCAACTTCGTGCTGCAAGGGTTCACGAGGAAATTTCTGAAATGCAGAGGAGAGGCCCGAGAGGCAGACGGTCGCGAGCGAAGTCTAAGGCTCTTACCATCGCCACTATAGTGAAGTGTCTTCTCTTTCTGGATGGGTCTGGGCTGCGAGATTTTGTCTCTGTGGAAGTCATAGTGCCCAGGCGCGATTCTGGGGTTGATACTTGACATCTGCTCTGAGCTTTCTCGGGTGGCTCCGATTGCCTGGTTGGGTGCGTCTTCAGGGGGTTTCTATGGTGAATGAGGCTTTGGTGAAGGCGGCTTTGGTCAAGAAGGAATTCCTGGGAGAAGCTTCGGGTGGTGAAGTTTTGGGTGACGCGTCTCTGCTGGGCTTCCTCAAGTTACTGGAGTTTTTCCAAATAACCTGGTGTTTTTGCAAGTAACCTGGGCGTCTCCAAGTTATTGGGGTAGTCCTAAATTACTTGGGGTTCTTCAGGTTATTTGATCAAACCTTTCCCAAGTGCCTTGGATTTCACCAAATAACTAGGATTCATCCAGGTGTCTGGACATAGCTGTTATATTTTCCCTTTGTGGGCGGCAGTGCTGTTTGCCTTCTTGTTGTGAGACAGAGAATTTGCTGTTGTTTTCAAAAGGGAACCGTTGAATTTAAACTGGGATTTTGAAATCTCAGAAAATAATTTCCGAATTGGGAATAGGGTCACACTAGTCCTTATCGCCAAACCTTTTGTTTGAAAATAACCGTCGACGTGCAACAAAACTGAATACCTACCTATATGCGGTTGCCAAAAGATCCTCCCCTAAAGTCAGGAGAACATGGAAAACTTAACCCCACAAGCAGCTATTTAAACAGTTGAAAGTGCTATAAAAAGCCATAATAGAGCTCTACTTGGCCATGCAATTCTTTTCTGCATAGCCAAGTAGATCCTTCTAAGCTTTTGGGCCTAGCTTACCCTAATAAATTATAATAGAAATCCAAGGCTATGCGGATAATAGCTTAGTACAATAGCTTAGAATCAAACTCATTTACCTAAATAAAAATATATTTAGGGCTTGGCGCCTCGGCTAAGCCTCGGCATTCCGAGTTTCATTGCACGTCGATATGAAAAAAATCATGAAAAATCAGGTTTTTAAAGCTCCTGTCAGTTCCGCTATATGTCAGCACGGACCACTCAGTGGTCGGTGCGCCATGGCAAGCCCCAGGGGCTAAGGGGCGTTAGCGCCAAGCCTGGGAATGCCCTCAACCCCACGCGCCAGCGCCAGCCACCTTCCTTCCTTAGTCATAATCAACAAGCATACGGAAACCCCACGTGCACGTGACTCACTTGTACCTGAGTGATACTAACAGCTCCGATATACAATAAAACATTTGAGATTCGGCTAGCGCTAAAAATAATAATTAAAGTTGAACCTATTCCCAATTCGGAAATTATTTTCTAGGATTTCAAAATCCCAATTTAAATTTAGCGATTCCCTATTTAAACCTTTCCCAAGTGCCTTAGATTTCAAATAACTAGGATTTATCCAGGTGTCTGGACACTGCTATTATATTTTTCCTTTGTGGGCGGCAGTGCTGTTTGCTTTCTTGTTGCAAGACACAAAATTTGCTGTTGTTTTCAAAATCATCGTGCTCGCCTAAAGGAACTAGCGTCTACAGTAAAGACGAGATCAGCTTCACCAGTATGCCTCAAAGGGGTGCCTCGGCAACATTCGTGACGCGTAAATAGTTGTGACCATCCAAACTCTCCGCATCTTCACCGCATCCTCTTCATTTCTCCGCTTCTCCACCGCACCCTCTCCGCATCCTCAACCCTCCACAAGGCCATCCTCAAGACTCCGGCCGCCACCAACTTGTCGACCCTCTATACACTCCGCAGCTCGGTCGCAAGATCCCCAATTCTCTCCGCCCTTCTCCGCGACCGCACGAATCCGAGACGCAATCTACATCCTCCACAAACCCTCCACAAGGTCCTCCGAAGAACACAACCCGTCCGACTCTCTCAAACCTCTCACACGATGGACTACCTCGACTACTTCAAGGCTGCCGACTACGCCCTATACTGCCTCCTCGTCGTCATCTGCGTCGGGCGACATGACCTTTGGCGTCTCTTCTACCACCTCCTTGGCAACCAATGGAGCTTGTACATTGTTCTCCTCATGATCTTCTCCATCGACCCTGGCATCTTCATCGGCTTCATGGTGTTCACCATCCCGATGGTGTTCCACGTACACATGGTACTCGACCCCGGTTTTCACCTCTTTTTAAACGCATGGTACGCCTTTTGGTTCGTTTGGGGCGCATCTAGGTGCTTATGTGCAGTCGTAAACTGCCTTACCGCGTTTGCAGGACTGTGCACACGTGCTGTAAAGAAAGAGGATGAATTTCGTGCATGGCTTCGGGAGAACTTCTTTCTGTACCGCATACCGCATCGGATGAGTCACATCATGATGGAGAAAATCCATGTACAGCTGCTCTTGCTCAGACCTCAGATCGAAGGATTGTTGGCCGCTTTGCCTGGTCGCCTTTCATGGATACGCGAGAGCCGACGGTTGAGTTGGGCATTTGAGCCTACAATTCAAATGGTGCATTGGTGTGTTCTCAACCGATTCAAGACCCTGTGTTTCTTGTCTTACAAGGTGCTGCCTACATTGCATTTGGCTTTGTTCTACCTTTCGGTGACTCGGGTGTTTCACCTAGGTCTTGACTATCTGATTCTCGGACTGATCCGAATCACGAAGGTGTTGGAACGGACTGAGATTTGGCTTGGGAGGTACGTGACTGATTATGCCAGAGCCCGAGGGTTATGAGCTTTGCTCTTGACTGGAAGCTTTCACTGCTACGAGGGAGTCGGTACTTGGCTGAGGAGAGGCCGAGATGTCCTGGAAAGCGAGCAGCAGGCGTGGCAGGTTGGCTTTGGTGACTTACATCTGGAGGACGCGGAAGAGAAGGGGGATAAGGGAAACGTAGAAAAATAGGACTGGTCAGTTCTGAGGGATTGTACGTCAGTGGCCGGGAACGCCTGGCTCTTCTTTCCTCCTCAAATCGATCCATGGCCTCGATCCTGGTCGCCACAGTGTCTTGACCGTTATTTCTATCAGCGGCCGCATCCGACAGGGGATCATCACCCACTTCCTACATGTACTTGTGCTCCTGGCCTCTAGTGGCACGGTTACATGTTGTGAGTCCAATTCAATACATCTTCTTGCTGATTTACATACTATGTAGTATTCCTGTCGTCGCCTGGTGATACAGTGCTATGAAAGAATTCTTGGTCGGTCAAGGGAATTCGTGCCCAATCATCTAGATTATCTATGGTAATGCGAGCATCTCCAAGTACTCGCGGATATTCTGAAGGGCTTGAGAAGGTTTGGAAAACTTGGGATATTCTCTAGTGGAGATTTTTTCGTCAGTCTGATACTTGGGTACTACTAATTGCATCCAGACTTCTCTTGTCCGCTGTACGCCCAGTGATTTTATTCGACTCAGGCTCGTTTGAATTGGCTTGGTTCGTTTTTCACTGTCGAAGTCCACATCCCAGACGCCGCCCCTGAAGACAGCCAGGGAGAGGCTCCCGGATCAAAACCCCACATCTTCTGGACTGCCCGGTGATCTACGATATCCATCCTCTTCTTTGAACTTCCGTCAACCGGGCGGTCTTCGTGTTTGGAGCTAGGGCACCAGAACAGAATCCATCCCCATGCAAGAGCACCTCCACTTTCGATCTTCTTCCCACCCCACCACCAATCCCCTTGAGCTTCGGACAGGCGTCTTTGTTCTTCTTTGGGGGTCATGACGCCAGCTCCAAATCCATCTACTCCACGACAGCACCTTCACTGCAAATCTTCTTTTCATCCCGCCATCGACCACAGCAAGACTCGGACAGGAGTCTCTGTTGACAGTTCGGGCGCCAGCTCTGAGTCCATCTCCTACGACAACACCTTGACTGGTCTTCTCCACTTCCATCACCAACCACCACGAACTTCAAACGCGAGTCTTTGTTGGGGGCAAGAGAATCATATCCGAGTCAGCTACGCCACAACTGCACCTTCACTGCACCTTCACTGCATATCATTTCCTCTTGTCCCATCGCCATCCACCCCTGCCCGACGCTGCCATCTGAAGCACAGATCTTCTTCACATCCAACTGGAAACCACACTTACCATACCCCGCCGTCTACTGTACAGCAAGGCAAGCTACAATGGCCGATTATCAGTCGGCAGTGCATCTGAATGCCATGTTGGTCGCCAAGACGAAGCCTGAGGGCGTCTCCATGCAAGGTATGCTTCCGATCTCTTCAGCTTCTTCCAATGGGCATGGGGCTGACCATAGCAGAGTGGATCAATCAGTTGAAGAGTGGTGCAGACACTGCTCAGTCTACATTCTGGAAGGATATGTACGAGGAATCTGAGAGGCAGAGATGGATTTTTATGGAGGAGAACAAACAGCTAAAGGGAAATATTGTCGCTCAAGCATTCATCGACAGCTTAGAGCGTCCTCAGGAAGAAGCCTCGCAGGACGGCAAGTTTCCTGGATCCCTCATCAGAGTGCAACATAATCCCGACGGATCTCACACCATGACCACAGAGCTGCAGAAGCACCGTCATAACGCTTCACATCAGGCTATGACCAGCCAGAATGATGTTGCTTGTTAGTCTCCAGCTTTACTGGCCTGTTCTAAATGTCTGCATGAAGCAAACAGCTGACCAAGTCTCCTTTCTAGACATCCATCTCATGCGCACCGCTAAACACCTGAACAACCATGTCAAAGACCCCACAAAACTCAACTCCATCGAGGTGGGTATGCTAACGGCTACCTTCAACTCACTGAACAAAGTTCTGTACACGATCAAGAATGAGGGAACGCTTTTGAAGACAACCTCTGGTGCCAACTCTACACGAATCAACGAAATGGTGAACACCATCAGCAATGTTTTCAACATCTGCGTCAAAGCAGCACCAGCCACCTCAGAGCCGCCAGCACGAAGACTCTCTACCCCAGAATACGAACCAGGAGCCACCTCTCCCGCTATCAGTCCACGACGGTTCATATCTACGGAACCTACAACTCCCCACAGACCCTCATCCCCTGTCTATTCCCCAGCTCAGCTGGACTACCAGTTTTCCTCCTTCTTCGGCTGTGTCCTTGCTGAGCTGCATGAGGCTTGCGTTCTTGAGACCGCCGATTTTCGCAATGCACAGATCGCCACTGCATATGCTGTCGTGCCCAAGCTTGACCCGAATGACAAGAAGCACGTCGTCTCAAGATCTCTTGCAGCAATCGCATTGAACCTCCTGTTTGCTCCTTCGCTGTCTCTTGAGCAAGAATGTCATCGTAATGCCATCGGGAGCATGATTTACTACCTTGTCTCGGGGATCGGTCGCCTCATTCGAGAGGACTTCTTCGACAGCCCACCCAAGTCAGATGTGGCTAAGGAGCTGGAAGGTGGCCATCTGGTCCGCATTCTGGAGGCGGCCATGAGTCCGGGCATCTTGCAGCAAAGGTCACTAGTTGTGCAGGTCTTTGAAATATCTCACAAGTCTGTCGATCCTATGCAAATTCTGCGAGACACCCTAAACCAGACCTCTTTCCGCGACGAATCTGTTAAGTTCGCCTGGTCGTTGAAGAAGCCCGTGGCCGTGGCTGTTCGTCCATCTGTGGAAGAGATCGGTGTTTCCTTTTCGGACAAGGCCTGGTATCTTTTGGGTGGTGGGCTTTTGACTCCAGCTAGGGTCTGAATGACTGTTTCCTTTTGTCATTCACTGCCTTTTCGGAGGGCATCCCATTGACAGTGGGTCATGTTTGTAATATTACAGCCTGAAGAAGTTCATAAGACCAGCCCACAAAGGAAGGGTCAGTGAACAACTAGAGTGTGTACCACAGAAGTCTCAAACGCCATGATCAAAAACTAGACATCACTTGTTCTTTTGCTCAGTATATGACAATGCCCTCATGACATTTGGAAAAGTCTCGCAGCCATAGAGGACGTCGATGTTATTTACACCTTAGCAAACAAGCTGATTCTGGGGCAATATATAAAGCTGCCAAAGCTGCCCCTATTCTCCAAACAAACTCATCCAGTTCTATATATTATAAAAACTAAACCTTCTACCCGTATATATTACTAATAGGGTTAAACCCCATGGATTCCCAATCATTTCCTTACCCCCCATTACATTCTCCAGAGGCTCATAGCAATGACATTGCCGATTCCGGGCATCAGCCCCGCATCAGCAACTCCTTCACAGCTTCAGAAGTGAACATAAATATGGCTTCGACCCCTCGTCTCCTCGAACTTTTTACATCTACCAGCCACCACCACAATTCTTCGGCCACTCCACCCCTTCTCCAAGATCACTGTGTCCCACCTCGACACTATAACAAAACCCTTTTCACAAACCAGTCAACTACCCCAAATCCAAAATGGCTGCCGTACCCAACGACCACCAACAGCTCATGAAGCAGTCTCCGGATTACGCCGAGTACTTCGAGCTCGCGATCAACTCCCAGACCCTGCCCGCCTTCACAGGGGCAGCCAATGATATCAGTGCCAAGTTAGGCACCGTGGCCTGGCTCCGAGTTCGAACTGAAGATATCGCCATCAAATCCACCAGTGTTGTCCAGGCCACGGTGTCTGCCGAGGAAACCGTTCCCCACCGTAGGTTACTCCAATCCTCCAAAGTCACTCTAAATCCCCAAATCCATACTCATTGCTATTATACATTCGGCTAACATGTGATCAGCGAACTGTGCCCAGGCATTGGCAGACGCCCCCTGGACCGCCAGTGGCCTCACTAGCGGTGAGTTTCCAAGATCACCATTGGAAATCGTACACAGTATGGTTTAGGAATTTAACTAATACGCATCCAGACCGCCCCGGCGAAGTATGGACCGAGATCACCGCCGGTGAACCCGGTGTTGGTGAGTCCTCGAATTTCCCAAATGTTCACACCCACCCCAGTACCTAATCGAACCATAGCTAACATGTCACTTAGTCGATTGGCCATCACTTCTGCGTTCGGCTTTCGAGCCATTCTTGGTTGCCGGAAGTGAGTCTCTTACCCATTTCCCCTTTCCTCCCCCAAATTGTCATGGAGGTGCTAATCAGAATCAACAGGAGCACTAAGTATCATGGCCTCTAAGGGAGTCGGTGAGGGCCAGCCGCCGGTGGGCGCTGAGCCTAGTGATCCACAATCCCTTAAGCCACCCCGGTCGTTTAGAGTTGCGCCTCGTTCCGACAAACCATTTGGAGTCGGCTTCATGGAGAGTATCCGGGAGGAGAAAGACGCGAGGGAGAGGAAGCGAGAGGGGGGAGGGGGTAGGGGTGATGGGGGTGAAAGGGAGTTCGTGGGTCGCAGAACGTTGAGAGGGGCATGACGAAGAAGGAGAGAGCCAGGTTGGGCTTGTAAGGGGGTTGAGGGGTTGGGCAGTTGGGGAGTTTGCGAAGGTTTTTGCGTTTTCGGTCTGCTTCTTTCAACGTTGCTTTACTTCTAAAAAATTGTAATGCTATTGTACAACATCATCAAAGGAAAATTCCTGCTTGTGAACGCGTGACTTTGCGAGAATTTGAGTTATTCGGGAAATTCCAAGTTACTTGAAAAGTTTCAAGTAATTTGGAAAATACCAAGTATGTTGGTATCAAGGGGGTAGAACAAAGTGATCACTTAAAGAGTAAATAATAAAGCTAGCAGGTAACGAGTATATTTATAATTAAGTCTTGTTTATAAAAAAGCCCTTAGCAAAGCATAAATATACCCATGGCTTAGCGTGGTGGCTTAAGGTCAAAAATAGCTATAATGGTTATGGTTAGAAATAAAATAGCGCACAGGCCATCGCTGGCTAATTATACTAATATAGCAATATTGGGGACTTTTTCTTTTGCCTGCTAAATATAATATTTATAAAAAACAAAAATAGCAATCTTGGCTAGGTCGTCCGTTAAAAATAAAATTTAAAAAATCCAAATAAACCCATTATAAAAATTGAGTTCCAAAAATCCGAAAGTTATACAAATTATAAAAAATAAAATATATAAATTAAAAATTAAAAATATTAAATATTTAAATATCCGTTTATTTATTAAATAAAAAAAGTATAAAAGAAATATATAAAACTGCTTGGCTAATTAGCCAATAATAAATATAAATATTAAAATTTACTAGTTAATATATTATATTAAAAGATTTCGGACCAATAAAAATTAATTAATTTGGTTTGTTTTATAATTAATTCAATTTTTTATTCAAATTGTAAATTTATTAATTTTAATAAAAATAATAAATGCCTTATTATACGCAATTTTAATTATAAAATCGATTAAATTATTTTTACTATTTATTTATCGGATTTTATAAAGCTTTTTTTAATTATAGCTTTAGCATAAATAGAAAGTATTAATTATTAAATGCGTTTTATTTATAATTTCTAATTTAATTAAATAATTATAAAAAAATCGAAAATCCATAAAAATTATTATAAAAATTTAAAAAATACTTAATTTATTAATAATTTGAGCCAGAATAATATTAAAGGCAATTTTTATATTAGTATTTTAAATTATAGCCAAAATTTCGCTTATAAGTATGCTTTTAATTTCTTTTTAATTTAATAAATAATTAATAAACCAAATTGCTTTAAATAATAAATTTTGCAATATTGTTATATTTAATTTTATTGCCAATAGCAATAATATAATTTAGCTAAAAATTAGAGTTTTTTAAATTAGCAAATAAATTATTTATAAAAATATAGAAATTTAAAATAAATAGCTATAGCTTAATAATAATAATGCCAATATTGGGATTTTTTATGTATTATCTAAAATATTTATTAATTCTTTTTTAAATCCTAATATTATGCGGCTATAGAAAATGAATAAGCAATTTTTAATTAATAAATTTTTAAAATATAATAAGCCGTGGCACGCTATTTAATATATATTAATTTTATCAATAAATTAATTTTAATTTTATTTTTTAGGCATACAATTATAAATTTATTATTTTGAAATTCAAAAATGCAATTATTAAAAAAAGAAATTAATACTTAATTAAAATCAACCAAATTATTATTTTTAAAAGCATAGCTATATTTTATAACGAACCAATTTTATAGGCTAATAAAAAACAAAAATTTATAATTATTTTATTTACCAAATTTCAATACATTGCCCTTTTATTCTATATTAAATAAAATTAATACCTAGCTTAAATTTTCCAAAATTTGGGCTATTTATAATATATTAAATAAGATCCAAATAATATCCGTATGCATAAAACTAATACCGAATTTTTATATTTAATTAAAAATCCCGAAATTTAAAGAAAATAAAGCATATAAATATCTCCTATTATTTTATTAGGGATTTAAACAAAAATAAAAAGCTTACTATTAAATATATATTAATAAATAAAATGGTGGCTAATAAACTAACCAAGCTATTATAAAAAATTAAATTCAAAAAAATTATAAGAATATTAAAAAAAATTATATAAATTTATAAAATAGCCTTTATAGGGAAATATTAAAATATAAATGCAGTAGCTATTATAAAAATAATTATATAATATTTTGCTTAGGTAAAACAGGCTTAGTATTTTTTATAAACTAAATATTTATAATTTGAAAATGCCTTTAATTTAAAATCCTAAGCAATTAATACAACGTTTTATTCACCCCTATAACCAGTATTCTATATCAGGTTATACCAAACTAAACGCCCTTCTTCTCAATACTTATTTTTTTAAAAAACCCTTAATAGCTTTAACAGCCGCAGGCTTTCTATTAATTAATTCTTTAAAGCATTCTTTTTTTTTAACTACATCATAATATTAAATTATATTTGCGCTGCGCTAATAAAGCCATATTAGGCTATTTAAAAAAAGATTGCGCTATAATATTTAAAAATAATTTATTGGTATTTTTGTTCGCAAATCATATTTTTCAAAATTAAAAATATTAATTTATTGGAATAAATAAAGTAAAATTATTTAAATCGTTATTTTAATTCAATTTTCGATTACTTTTATTTTTACTTTTATTTTTTGAAATCAAATCATATAGTAAATTCTTATTATTTAAAAAAAACAGCTTAATAATAATAATTTTAAAATTTCTTAATTTATTAAGCATTTTCAAAATACAAATTTTACTATTAATAGCCAAAAAGCAACAAAGGCCTTTTTATCCTTTTCTTTTTATTAAATTCTTATTATTAAAATTAGCGGAAGCTTAATAATAAAAATAGTATTTAAATTATTGCAAGTTTGGAAAGCATTAATAATTATATGTTTAATATGCATTTTGCAAATTATTTCCATAGCCTTTTTAATAATTTCTCTTTTTTTTACTATAAAAGAAATAGCGCGAAATTATTAGAAAATTGAAAATAAATTTTAAAAATTAATAGAATTAGTATAAATTTATTAGGTTTTGCAATATTATTAATAATTTTAATAGCTATTTACAAATTCGCTTTAAAAGGATTATTGGGTAAATTAAATTTTAAAATATTATAGGGTTTAAAAAAAAGCATAATAGTATTCGATTTTGTTAATGCTTGAATATATTTTAATAAGGACTTTTTTAAATATATTGCTTATAAATTTTGCATATTATTTAAATTTCTCGCTAGCGAACTTTTTGCCAGCGTTATAAATAACTTAATTGAAAGGGCTTTAATAAATATTAATTTAGTAAAAACAAATAGCTTTTTAAATATTAAAAATAAAAATACTTTTAATAAATCTTGCAATTTGAAATTTAATAGCGACGTTAATAATATAAATTATCCAGTATTTATTAATATAACAAAAATTAATAAAAAAAAATTGTATTAAATTTGTATTTATTATAAATGCGAAATTTAAATCGCTTTAAGGCCAAATTATTTAATTAATATTAAATACAATATTTCTAAATTTATTTAAAAGTCTGGCAATTAAATGCTTTATTAGCTTATTTAAAAAATAAAAAAAGCTTTCTAATAAATATACAGCTAGCTTTCTAATAAATTTGGTATAGTTAAAATTTGATAAAATACATTTTTAAAATTTTGAGTAAAATTAAAATAATATTGAAAAGCCATATTTAAATAATATTAATATTTTTAAAATTTTTAATTTTTTTTTAAATATTAATTAGAAATTAGAAATAATTCTATTTGCGGATAATTTTAATTTTTTGAATTTTTTGAATAAAATATTTTGCAAATTATTAAATAAAATGCTTAATTGGTCTATATTATTAAAAAATAGCAAAAATAAAATAGTTATTAAAATAATATAAAAAGGAATATTATTAAATTATATAAAAATTTAAACAATATTTAAAAAATAGCAGGTTTTTTCTTTACCAAATTTAATATAATATTCGCCAGCGCGACATTCGTTAAATTTAAAATTAAAAACTAACTTATATTAGTAATTAATATAGTAGCTGCGTTAATATTTAAAAAAATGCTTTGAAATATTTAGAAAATATATTTTAATTAAAAGCTAAAAATATATTGGAAATTTCAAAAATTTCGGCCTATAAATGCATATAAAATCAATTTTAATTGCAGAATTTAAAAAAGCTATAAAAAATTAATAATTCTTTTTATTATAAACTACTTTTTCGCTATTAGTATAATTAATATAAAATATTAGCGGTATAATACTATTATTTTCTAATTTGTTTTCGCTTTTTAATATATGTTTATGTTTTAAATTAATTTCCTTAATTTTAATTCTAGTTTTATTAAAAGCTTAAATAAATTTTGCAAATTTAAAAACAGGATTTTAATAGTTTAAACTAATATTTTTATATTATTTAAAAAAACCTATATAGGCTTCTTTATAAGTTTTGCGGCCTAATATTTTTTTACTTTTTCGCTACTTATATTTCTTGAGTTTTTGCAATTAAAATTTCTAATTATAATTAATAAATTAATAATTTGGCTTGCTGCAAATATATCATTTTTTCGAATAATATTTCCTATTTTTAAAAATATAATTATTATAAAATATATAATATTTGCTATTAATTAAAGATTAAAATTAATTAATAGCTTTAATTTTCTAGCAATTGGCAATAGCAAAATAAATTTTAATTATAATAGCTTTAAATATTGCAGCAAAATAGAAAATAGCCAATTTAGCTTTGAAAATATTTTTAATGGCATTGAAAAATTTCATTCGCAATTCGTTATTATTATGATTAATTTAATTCGAATACAAATTTTTATAAATTTTATACACATTCTAAATACAAATATTAAAACATTTAATTTTATCCTTGCTAGAAAACGTTTTGCAATCTTTTTTAAATATAGTAAATTTTTATATTATAAAATATTTCTATTTAAATAAAGGGATTTTATACTTTGCTTTTAAATTAATAATAATTTAAAAAATATCCAAATTTCTATTAATTAAATAATTAAAAAAATGTTTAAAAAACTTGCTTTTTAAAAAACATAAATTGCAAAAAATCCGTCAATTTGGTAATAACAAAAGAAAAGCTTGGCATTAAAACTTTTAAATTGTTTAGCATTATATTTAATTAAATTACTAATATAAAGCTTTGCGAAATTACCAATTTAATAAATTATATTAATATCAGCGAAAACATATTTTGGAAAAGGCAATATTATTATACGGTAATAAATTAAAATTTATTTAAAAATCCGCAAATCCCTATTTAGGGCACTATATTAAAGTATTAAATTCAAGTATTATTGCTGCAATATTAAAAATTAAATTAAAAATTGATTAATATAATAAAATCAATTTCGAGGCTAATTCGGAATAAATTGGCTATTTGAATATTTTATATTGAATTGAAAAATATTTTAATAAAATCATTAAATTTAAAGCAATTTAAAAAAAACCAAATCCTAATTGATTTTGCAGGCTAAAAATTGCATAATATTAAAATCTATTCTAGGGTATAATTTAAAGCTTATTTTAAAAAACGTAAATTGTATGAAAAATTAATCCAATTAAAATTCCAAAAATTGGCCTATTCTTTTTAAATATATTGCGCGTTATTTGAAAATTTTAAATTAAATGAAAAAATAAAATTATTTCCGGCTGCAAAAATCAATTTATAAAACTCTTGTCGGGATTTAGCTCGCCCCTAGATTTTATACAAATACCAAGACGAACGAAGGATGGATTCATGAAGAAAAACGTGGTCACTCGTACGGAGTACGAGCACGATTGTGGTTCTTGGCACGATTCCCAAACGAATAGGGAGATCCTTAAGGATTCCCCGAGTATTCAAGGTGTCCTCGGGGGTTCAAATCATCGAGATTTCCCAACTTCAAGTGATTTTCGATCGAGAAAAGTCTGCCACACTAGTAGACTTGGAATTCCAGCGAAAGCAATATAGCAGAAAGAACTTTGGCAAGATATTCGGGTTTCTAGATAGTAGATAGCACCATATTAAAGTCCTGTCAAAAAAGATTAAGTCGGCATTTTCACGTTCCCTTTTTTTTTCATTGTTTTCCAAATTTGCACTCGCAACTTGTATGCCATTGTGAGATGTCGTTGATGCCAAGCTTTCTGGCTCCACGTTAGGGGCACTCACTGACATAATATCTTAGGTAATCAACCCCCTCCCGCGCGTACGAGTGAAAACTTCTCACCTCTCACAAACGACACCAGCAGCCCATCCATCTCTGCGTCTCTCGATGTCCAAGGAATCACGAAGCACGAAAAAAACCGCGGATTGCTCAGCTGCATCCACACCCATCTCAGAACCGCATGCACCCTTTGACTCATAGATTGATTTTCTCGTTATCCTCGCCCTGCAGCCTGCCAAGCATCGGCGAATGTCTTGTCGATGCAAGTCTCAACCCCCTCAAAACTTTCACAGAGGCGCCCTATGAGCTGTGCTCTAATCATCTATGATGCTAAGAAGATTGGTCGAGCAAATTCCCGGCCCGAGTTAGAATGCAGCTGAGTCAGGCCGCCGCATCACTGTGCCTAAGTCTAATGCCAGCATCAAAGGTGCTCACGAAGTTCATCCTTTTTGATCCTGAGCAAGTTTGACCTGCTATGCGTTAGTGGATGTCTTCTCAGTACAATTCTTGAACTTCTGTACATAATGTGAGCTGGGGCTAGTCTCTAATCATCGGAATCAGTTGTGGCAAGCGTTCACTTCAAACCGGAGTTGAGAATAGCCCAAACCAACCAGTGAGTGCATGGTGTGATGGTCATATCTCAGGACAAGATGGAATAGGCCATATAGTGCAATATGGATTGCCAGTCTGTCTTCAATTATCCTGAGCCATGTTCGAAATCATTCACAATGACCTGATCCTGACCAGTGTCAGACTAAGCCGTTCAGTCAGTGAAAGCAATAGAGTGACCCTTGATAACTTCTCTTCCCTCAACTCATGTTTGCATGCAGCCGCATCTTCCTGAAAGGACCAAAGGCATGCAACGTTTGGATGTTTTCTGATGCCCTGTTTGTCTTGGTCAGGATACCACTGTACGAGCTTGTCCCATCAAAGAGCTACTTGCTTGCTTCAATAAGGGAAGACTAGACAGCTCCATGGCTTTCTCCTTGATCTCCTTGATGTCGCTGGAAGTTCTGTAGCCAAAGACTGTTGTTCTGATGTCAAGGAATATGCGATGCGGAGAGACAGAACCCTGAAGAATGGATCTCTGCGCTCCACGTCTTCCTTTTCCGTCCGGTATCGACTTGTGAGGCGACGATGTTAGATGACATATCTCTATCTCGTGCGGGCAACCCAAATATGCTGAAGAAGTTCGCAACTGGAAACAGTACTAGCCTGTCCACATAGGCCGCTGGACCGTCTTGGGAAGCTGCGGGAATCATAGTCGTTTGGATCGTCTCGCGTGACTTGATTTCTGGCTGTGACTCGAACGATAAGGGACAGTCACCATCATTTGTACTCTCCCATGACCGTGGGTGACTTCGAAGACCAGGAATTGTCATCGTTTCTGAGGTTTCCCAAAATCGTCAAGTGCGACTTGAGGGACCAGAAGTTGTCTCAGTATCTTGGATTCTTCAAGTCGACAGATGCAACTCGGATGAAGACGGACGGTCTCCAAAACTTCAGAATCCGGGAAAGGGGGATTCCGTGGGCTTCCGAATGGAATCATCGCAAACCATCGCCATGCCGACTCAGCCCTAGCTCAAAAGTCATCACTTCATGCCATGTCACTTGCAATCTGCACACTCTGTCTTCTGAGCACCACTTTCATTGTGTATCTACCCAGGCTTCTTTGTAAAGCCTTTCTGATACCACATAACCGTCGCCACCAGCAATGGTCTTCATACTCCGTCCATCCTGATCTGTATGTCCTTGGTTTCCACTCCAGTTCGAATCAGTGCTGACCAAAGCCACCCCGACCAGAGCGAACTCCGACCAGAACAAACTCCAAGCAGAACGAACTCCCAGCAGAGCAAGGAGCAGCCAGAACCAACAACCAGAAGCAGAACGAACTCCATCCGCCAGCACAAGTACCACCACTTCACCACACCAAGTCCGAAATCCACCACTCAGAAGGCAACCACGTCCACGCCTTTTCGGTCCCGATCCTTTTCCAAACACGACAAAGACAAACAAATCCACCCGAAGCAAGCCAGATACCCGCGAAGGGTCCATCTCGAGAAGCAAGCTCCAAATATCGAACACATCCATATCCCACCATTATCATCCACCAAAGCTCAAGAACGAGCCTAACCGAAGCCCTTCTTCCCACCGCTCTTTCGGTCATTCTCCTTGCCACCACTCGTTCTGTGGCTGCTTTGCTCGCCCTCATCGGCGAATCCCATCATTTGGCGGGCCTTGGCATCGCTGACCTTGCGCTCTCCAGGATCGCGCGGTCCGCGGACTCGTCCTTCCGGTTGTTCCCAGGCACCCATCTGGCGAGCCAGATCTCTGGCAGCCGCATCTGATCGACCACGCTGCGAGCTTGTTCCTGGTGCCATCGGATCGGAAGTCATCTCTCTGGGGCCCGCTGGCTTTGGGCCTCTTGCTTCCGCTGCCTGCTTTGCAAGGAACAGAGAGTGCTCTCTGAGGGTCATGCCGTCTGGAAGTGGTGGTCTCGATGTGGACTTGCCGCTGGAGCTCGAATCGGCTGACTTCTTCGACTCTTTCGAGTCCTTCGACTGGATGGAGTGCGAGCTGATGTTCTCCTTGGAGTCGCGGACGCTAGAGGCTCCTGAGTACCTCGCATTTGATGATTCTGCGGACTCCCGACTCTCAGTGGACTCGCCGGCTCTCTGGAAGCTCTGAGGAGCGGTTCTCGGAGCAAAGACACCCGACAAGCTCGTGTCGCGGGAGTGTGTAGGAGGCATGAAGGGCAGGTCGTCGCTGAACGTTCGAGGAGTTCTGTCCTCGCCACTGGTACGGTGGCGATCACCGCGGCTACCAGCGCTGGGCTGGCGGTTCATGTAGAACCCGTCTGCGAACAAAGTTCCAGGTGTGTGGGCATAGGTCACCGAGTCCATGCGAGGGACATCGGAAGTGAAAGTTGCAACTTCGTCGTCCTTCATGCCTGGTAGGAAGCTGAAAAAGGAGTGGCCGCTGCTGTCATCCCGAAGGACTGGAGGTTTCAGGTTGCTGGGCTCTTCCTTGGTGGCGAACTTGGGAGGTAGGAAGTTGGAGATCTTTTGGTCCATGTGGGAACCAGATTCGATTCTCATGCCGGATGGTCGAGCGGCGCGTGGGCTGGAGAACTTGCGACTCTTTACATTGCTGGACCTGCTGATCGTATCACTCTCCTTCAAATTTTTGAGCAGGCCGTCGATCATGTTGTCCACCGCATCGTAATCGCCTTCGCCGTTATCTGGAGGAGGTGGTGGTGCTGGGTCGTGAGGACCGTATACACCCGCTTGGTCCTTGCTGGGAGAGGAGGTCATTTCCTCGATCCAGGCCTGGTGACTGCGGCTACTGTTCTGGCGGTTGTGTCCGCTTGCTACCGGCTTTCGGGAAATCGGCGAACGCTTTTGTTGGGGAGAGATATTCATGTTCGCGGGTCCTAGATCGAGCCCAAGGCCAACAGGAGGCGGGACCTTGATGCCAAGTCCCAAGGCGGGACCAGAACTCTCAGCGCCACTGTCTCGACCTTCGAGGCTGTTGAGGGCCTGCTGCCGCGACAGCTCGATCGAGATCCTTTCTGACTTCGATCTCTTGCTCACGAACAGCGGTGCTGGCGTATCCTCCGAGTCCAGCATCCCTTGGGCTTCCAATTCTGCATAGGTCACCCCATCCACACCCAGTTCTTCTTCGATCATGCGCTCGGCCTCGGTAGCCCACCGAATCTGAGCTTTCTCTTTTGCAGAGAAAGATCTGGCAGCTGTATCGAGGCCCTTTCCTGCAGAATTTCCAGACGACATCTTGCGACCAGCAACTCGTCGCAGACCTCCACGCTCGCTTACGTCTGAAGCCTTGCGCAGACGCCGCTCACCAGTCTCACGGGCTGCTGCACCGAGATGTGACTGAAGGAGCTGTGGAGAGACGTCAAGCTCGGGATTGTAGTTGTCCACCCGTTCTGGAGAAGGTTGCAGACGTGGTGGCAGTTCGGGCTTGAAGGTGTACTTGTATGGTGATTCGAAAGGAGGTCGTTCCCAGTCAGGCGTGGCCTTGTCCCAGGCATCGGCGTCGCCCCCTGCAGAAAGAATTGTCAGCTATCGCAGTCTTTCAGTATACTCTTGACAGATTCATCTGGCTCTCAAGCTTGAGTCATGCGCAGAAGTACCTAAGCAGCTTCAAGTCCAGTCGACGGAGCGTCAAGGAGGACTCGAGTTGAGGGCAGGGAACATCAAAGGAGGGCATGGGTTTGAAGCAGGTACTTACATTCCATTGACTCAAAGACCTTGCTGCCGATCTTCCACATCATCATTTCGTCAGACCAGCCACTGGAATGGCTGGACTCGGCAAGCTTCTCACGATGCTCGGCGAGGCGTTCTCCGTAGAGCTTCAACCTGCTCTCTGCCTTCGCGCGGAAGAACATCTTCTTGTGCAGCGCAGGCAGCAAGACAGCAGGGAGGGTCTGGCTAGGCGAGTCTGCAGCAAGGCGAGCAGCAGAGCGTCCTGGAGTCGGAACCCAGGCTGGTGTGAAGCTGCGCATTGCTTCTGGGGATCGCAGGTTCGGCAGGGCCAACTTACGAGCAGTCTCAGAGGATATGAGGGGCGTCGAGGTCTTGCGTGGGGTCGGCTGCTCCATAGCTTCGTCTGGTGAAGCTGGAGGAGGGGGGGCGGGCAGAGAAGGCGCAATCTGGGTGGGGGGGAAGGGCTTTGAAGTGACCATGGGGCTGTGTCGGAAAAGCCCACCTGCCATTGTATGTGTGAAGTAGGTTGGGACGAAATGAGAGAAAAACGTTGCGGGGTTGAGAGTGCTGGAAGGTTGGAGAGAGAGCAGAGCAGAAGGGGGATGGTCGCCTAATGGTCCAGCTTGACCGGAGCGGAAATACGTCACGTGCGCAGCCCGCTGCTGGCTACCAACTGTACGGTAGGCGGGCAGAACGACAGCAGCGCTGCTTGCTGACAGCAGGACAGTTTCAAAAGAAAAAGAATTCAAGTCGTTAATAATATACTAAGGCGTCGGGGTTCTTCCTAAGAACCAAGAAGAGTTCGAATAATCACGAATACTTCGATTAACCCGAGATACTTCGAATAACCAGGAATACTGCGAATAATCATGAATACTTCGAATAACCTGAGATATTTCGAATAACCGGGGATACTTTGAATAATCATGAATACTCCGAATAATCAGGGATGCTTCGAGTTATCAGAGCTACTTCGAATATTTAGGGATACTTTGAATGTTCAAGGATACTTCGAATAATCGAGGATACTTCGAATCATCAGAGCTACTTCGAATAATCAGGGATACTTCAAATAATCAGGGATGCTTCATACATTCAGGAATACTTTGGAAAATAAGGAACACTGCGAACAATTGGGAGAACTTCAAGTGATCAGGAGTACTCCGAGTAACCAAAAATATTTCGAATGATAGGGGATATCTTGAATGATCAGGAGCTTCCCAAACAGTTGGAAGTTTCCTGATGATCGAGAATCTCTATCGCTCCGCCTCATCGGTCCTCTCAGAGAGTGCGGAGAGTTTGAATAGGCACGGAGTGGAATAAAAACGAGGGAAAGTATCCAAATATACGCTCAAGTATCCAGAAACCGCCCGTTGCCAGTCTGTCTATCTATCGTACTCTATGATCTGGACTCACTACGGCAACAGCCTCGCTATATGTGTTCATTTCTTCCATCCCATGACCTTCTCTAGGTTCTCTCATCTGACAAGAAGCTCGCTTGAGCACGAAAGTCATCTCGGCCTACCTTGGATCATTGCATATGCCAACAGCTTAGTATTCAAGAGGTTGCTCATTCCTCATTGCCTTCAGGAGAATCGGCCTGACGACTGAGTCTGGAGTCACGACTCACTTCGACGCGGGGAATGCTCCGATCACATGATGCGCATCCTAGAAACTTTCTGGGCGCTGCAGAGTCCTCGACGTGAGTGGACTCGTTACACAAAGAGACAGGGGTCAGGGGACAGACCGAATGGACACACATGAAGTCGAGCGTTAATAAACTTCTTCCCCGCTCCACTCTCTTTCTCCCTTTCCCCTCAACCCTTTCTTCTCTTCTGTCATCGAGGGCGGCTTCGAGTCTTGCATCGACGGCTGTCGGCTTTCTGCTTTCTTTCATCTGAAGACCTCGAAAAGCGAGCTCCTCTGGAACTTGTCTAGAGTGAGCTCCCCTTCTCGCTTGTGAACAACCTCAAGTTCCTTGCGTGATCCCGCTCAGCCCACCTCTTCCGACCACAGCTACTTCAGACTCAAACCGATCACTCGTCGTGACCTCAACGAGCTGGTTGTTGCCAGCCGATCTCGGCGTACCAGTCAATGAACGTCTCTGAAGACGACATCGTCGAAAAGCTTGACCGCAGACACTCGAAATAGACGTTCAGATAGGTAGGTACCTGTGTTCCCGTTTATTCCGGCCAACTTATGAATTCACAATCTTCCTTGACTTGAGACCCTCGCATCACTTGAATTACAATGATCTCCGCTCTCGGAAACGAGCCCTTTCGGCAGGTTCAGCTTTGCAGCTTTACAACTCCCATCCTCGCATAGTCACGGAATCTTGACCCAGTCGAGTTTGTAACCGTGGTGATATCACCAGACAAAGTCGTTCTTCAGTTTCCCTCCTATTCATTTACGCAAGTCATGCCGGTGCCTCTTCATGCTCTATAGATGACCTTTTGCTAAAACCTGATCTTGCTCATAGATACATCCTGTGCCTATCAAGTCACCCCTACAATGAGCCAACAACCCTCTCGCTGGCCTATGGCCAAAGTCCTCTTTTGGGATGCCGAACTAGCCGGAGTCTTTTGTGTATACTGCGAGACCATCGAGGGACGTAAGCCGAGAGCTTACAAGGACGAGCACGACCTCCATGTTGCCCTCTGTGATGAACGAATCAAATACAGAGTCGTTTTCCCCTTTGATGATCACGCAGCTGGATCATACGAAAAAGATCCACACTTTTCCTACCTCCGGTACATCGCGGCAAGCCGAACCCTGGAAGAAAACAAAGCCTTGAAGTTCTTTGACGGAACACAAGACATTCAAGAACAAAACAGCTTCTCTGATGACGAAAGCGACAATGGCGGTGAGGGCATTGCCCAGATGAATCGCCAACCAACAACCATGGGCCTCCAGCTGGCTGAGGCTGCCATCACTGGTGATCTTGTCTTTCTGAAGAAGCTGCTTGACGATGGATCTGATGTCAACCACTGGGCCTCAAAGGGCTTGACACCTTTGATGCATGCTGCCTTCTGAGGTTCCTTGGATGCTGTGATTATGCTACTCGAAAACGGAGCTGATGCAACAACCCAGGATGCCTTCGGCCGGACGGCTTATATGCTCACACAGGATGCGGCTCTGTACTCCAATGGGCTGACCGATCTCCGCAACAGCTCTCTCTGCCGCAACAATCCAAAGGTCTTTACCGAGCGCCGACTGTGTGGGATTGTCTTGGAGCAATATGATACAACCCACAAATCACTTGAGCCAGTCGATCACCTTCAGCTCGGTGACAGTTGGGTTCTGGCAAATGTGAGGACTCTGTCCAATCCACAGTCGATCGCCAAGTCAGAACCAGGGCACATTACGATTCTCGGCTCGCTGGCGAAGATCTATACTCCCGGTGTTCTTGGCAAGGTCTTTGCAGTGATGGACCGTGGAAAGGGTTATGTCCCCATCATCGCTATCAGTGGACACGTTGGAGTACAGCGTGGCCCGGCCGAGCTACTCAATAACAAGCTCCAGACAGAAAAGGTGCTGAAGTTCTTTGATATGTTGAACTACAAGCCCTATGGTCGAGATAACAACGTGGATCGCGATGGTCCACCAGGTGTGTCATATGCAAGTCATGTGGAAAAGCAGCTGATGGTCGAATTCGTTTGCCGTCAGCTCTTTACACCCGAAGAGCTGGAAAACCCAGACTCTGCGAAATTACACACCATCATGCCGCCAGATCCTCTTCGCAAAGCCACTATCATGCTGGCCAAGGACTGGGTCTGTGACTACTGCTGGATGTTCAAGTTGTCGATCGAAGAGACCTTTGGCTTGGAGTTCACGATCCGACTTATGCCTCCAGTAGTCCTTCCGGTACTCGAGCCTCTCTCACCTCCGTCCATTGAGCGCTTTAAAAACGAGCTCATCCGAAACAAGCGCCGCAGCGGATCTGACAGAGATGACGACGATGAAGAATCCCCAGAGAGCTCAAGCAGAGCTCGCCGACAGAAGGTTTCTGCCGGCAACTCTGGGAACCGGGTGAACCCCAGGAAAATTGCTAGCAACCTCACTGCGCCTCGCCTTCACATACCCTAGAGACCGATTCTGGCATCTTCCTGTTTCTTGGAACAATTCGAAGTTGATGCTTCGGAGGCAGAAACTGAGATTGAGCAGCAACCTGAAGGTGAGGCCGCAGAGCAGGGCAGTCAGCGAGTCGCTGTGCACATTGACACGCCAGACCGAGAACAAGATGACGAACACGACCCCATCGACTTTCACTCTTCCTCCCGAAAGGGGAAGGAAGTGGTTCGTCGTCGCATGTCCACAATCTCCACCCAGACAGTCGAAGGAGATGAAAATCAAGAGCCTCCCAGTAGTGTTTCGGAGCATGGGGAGTCCCAGGGCTTTCTTTCTCCCCTACGGCTTCCGAGATGCTACGTGTCAAGGTCCTCCATCGCTAGAATGCTTGAAGAAGAGGCTTCTGGTTCTCGGCTCATGGAACAAGATGAAGCCAGCACCGTGACGCCTTCTTTTGCTTCTACCCCGAAAAAAACCCAGGAGGGCAGTCCATATGAAGCCTTCCGATGCCCGCAACACCGGAGAGTTTCTCGACGTCGAGAAGTTTATTGCTCCCCAGGTAGAACCAAGCGGAAGCCAAGAAACTCCGAACCCAAGAACACTTGAATCCCCGGCAAGGAGTACTCCCATTCGAGGAGCTTCCGGTCGAATTCGAAACCCTAATGTCCGAAAGCTTGCTATTAAGAATTCACCTAGCCGAGGCAGCAGCCAGGCATCCTTCCCACTCCCGTCGCGTTCCAGGGAGCCGATTACAAACCCGACTCCCTCAGCCGGTCCGTCAAAGAGACGCTGTCCCAGCATCATACGGTCCATCGAGCCCTCAGATAAACCTCGCTCGACAAGTATCATCCAAGAATACATAGGTGGTGACTGGGTTACTGTGCAACCTGGCAGCAGCTACACGCCAATTGTTCTCGATGATGATGATGATGAGGGTGTACCTTCCGGATCGCAACAGAGAACTGCTTCTGACCGCAGGCTGTTGGACGGTCTTTATGTGTCTCCTGAGCGAGACATCGACACTCCTTTGTGACTCCCGAGACCTCGCTGCCGAGAAGAACGTGAGATTAGGGTAAGAGGAGGTCTTTATCAAGCCTAATCCATGTCCCTCCAACATCAAAAGCAACTTTCTCATGGCTCAGATGGAAAGATCTCAAGTTGGAAAAAAAGGGCATTCCTTGAACGTTGACAACCTGATAGGTCCTGTGTTGATTCTAATGGTAGGCCACTTTGGATAAGGCAACCTTTGGGAGAAAATACAGAACTGTAAATTCAGATCTTCGATTCATACGAGTACAGTTATAGGCCCTCTGTACTCAAAGACGTGCGCTACTGAGACATGGGGGGTTGAGAACAAGTCTGGCCAGACAATTTTTTTGGCACTTTTTTTTGCCCCCCCACCCCTTTTTTGTGGTTTTTGGCGGGCTTCTCGGCTCTACTGTGGCAGGCGGAGTGCAGTACATAAGATTAATAGGAGGGGTTTTAACAGGAGAATGCTTTTGTTGATTATTTCTCTGTTTCCTGGACGTGGCTCGCTCGCTTTCTTGCATGCTTTCTTGGTTTTCACTTTCTTGGTTTTTTTCTTTATTCCCTTATTTCTATCTTTCTCCCCTTCTTTCTTTCTCGTTGTGCACGAGTTCAATGCTTCCGTGTTCACGCTCAGTCATGTCATCAGGACGACTCCAAGTTTGATCACTCTGTGTTCACGACTGTGGATTATCATTCGTTATTGTCAGGGACCTGATCTTGGGTTCAAGGCGTGGGATGCTTAGGATAGAATGATGGCCATCGCAGCAAGAGCGTATGATGCCAACGGCGATGGTGGCCAGGATGGGGTACCTCCTTCTTTTCGCGCGTGACTTCAAACTCAGGCGAGCAAGTTTGTGAGAGACGCGCGACTGCTTGCGTTTTGGTTTGTTTGGGCAGATCTCATTATGAGACACGACACCGAAAATTGATTGATGAAACATGAAAGATGAGACTTAGGGTCCTTCGAGCTTCTTTTGCAAGTGAGCGCTCTAGCACACTCTGACTCCCTCTCGTTCCATCTCTAATTCCGGTCAAGACTCAAGCTGCCCTTCAGTCCAGACAACAGTCTACTAATGCCCAGCTCGTCTCGGATCCCCCATCCTCCGTCACCATCTCCAATCGCAGGAGCCTGTTCCATTCGCCTTTCTAAATCATCATGATTGGTTGTTTTTCTCGCATGGAAAATCAAGACAATGACCCCAGCACCATGTAGTTTGAACGAGGTCAGATTCATGGTGAGTAACAGCAGGCCAAGTCTTCGGCGGTGTATGGATGAAACGACAGCAGGATCGCAATCCTGTAAGATGTTGTGGGTACGTACTTGTAGCGATGATAACACCCAAAACCCTACGTTGCGCTGATGGAACTCGGCAACCACTATGCAGAAAGCGAAGATGTGATTTACTTCTATGTCTGCATATGCTGCTGAGAAATGCATGTGCTTGCATTGGGAAGTTCTAGCTAAAGCCCGCTTTTATAGAGCAGTGAAGGCATTAAAATAAGCCCAGGTACTAGTGATGTCTATGCCTGACGTTTAACAGTTGAGAGTCAAGTTACCAGATCACGAGGCTGGGCAGGCCTTGAGAATTATAAATAGAGACCTTTAGTGGATTATTCTCAGCAAGAGCAGCTTTCGGCGTACGACTGATCAATGTTTCTGGTGTGCAAATCACCTTTAGCTTACGGAAGTCAAGTTTAAGAAACATAGTATTGATATTGACAAATGAGAGGTGCCTTGCTTTTTCAGACACCATGCCTTGCTTTTTCCAACCATTCCTATCCTTTTGATCGACCACAACAGAGCCAGGAGTCGACAGCAGACTCCACTTGTGACGGCGAATGCCCATAATGGCAGCAATGACCTATGTCCGCCGATGCCAAAGTTCGTTTTCGTGAGCTGGAGCTCTAAACCTAGCATGTGCGCCGAGCTATGTCTTCCCTGATATATACCTGGATAGTTCACACGACTTCGCCTTCCTTGCTGGACATCATACTCGTCGAGTACCTTGCACTGGACATCGATTCTTTCGACATCTTCGACTGAAGACAGAGAATCAATTGTGGGAAGAGCTGGGCTTTTATAGCCATTTACGCAGTGCCTGGACCTTAAGCTGGAGATGAGGATGTACAATTCCTTACAGGCCTCCAACCCACTAGTCACGTGGAAGCAACTCGCAAACTTAACGCACAATCTGAGAACCGACTACTATTTAAAGCTGCTTCTAAGCTCTTCGAATGAACCAAAACTATTTTCGCGCTTTTTCCGGTTACTGGTTCTTGGACCGAGTCTAGACGTGCAGCAATATCTGTAGATTTCGGTCAGACAAAGCACAATAATGCAAGATCAGACGAGGCTTTCACTAAAAAACAAGATCCTAAAATAAGAAGTAAATCGGCTGGAGGGAGACAGCAAGTAATGATCACGACAGCAGGCAATGATCACAACAAAGATCAGCCGGGGCGGTAGCAGCCTAGAGACACCTCTCGATCTTCGACCCATGTCCATACGCAACAACCTGTCGTTATGGACGCATCATAAAACTAATTTTTTCAGACAAATCTGAAATCTCAATACTTACCAGGCACCTCGGAGCGAAAAAAGCACTCTCTGATTCGCATCATCATCGCCCGCTCAGCGTCTACAGCATGTTCCTGAAAAAGAAATGGCTTCTACTACCCACCAAGGCTTATTTATACTTGGCTCTGAGCCCCTTAATGCTTATGTAAGCGACAATCCCCTAGGGAAACAACGGCTCGAGACGAAAGGCAGTAGCTTGCAGTGGTGGGACACTCAATCGGCGAGGAGGGAAGTCACTTGATTACACAGCTTCAATTTTTAAGCCAGCAAGGTCGGCTGACTCGACCTTGAGCCGAACCGGAAATCTTGATAACTAGGTAGTTATATAAACAAAGGTTTTCCCTGACTACTCTGCTCATGCCGCCGGAATACTCTTGAACAGATCAATTTGTGGTTTGGTGAGCAGCGACGTAGACCGCATGGTAACACTCGAGTTGCTAATCCATCTAGAGATGGTCCCTTCCACATGGCCCATAACAACTCAAGTTCGAATGGTCTGGGGGAACGGACTTACTGGCATGTCAATCAACAGCAGGGAGTGGTTGGAAACAGCAGACTAGATGAACGCCCGTAAACTGAATGAATGACAGCAAAATAGATGAGCGACAGCAGACAGGCCCTTCTGAGCACATTCTGACGGAGCTTTCTTGCTGGATTTGGTGACCTCAGTGTAGAGCAATTTCCCTAGCAGGTGGCTACTAGCTGTTAGAAAAACCCGTTTCGCACAGGAAAACAAACCTCATTCTGGACTTGCCCTTCAGCTGAAATACGGACATGGGTGGTTCCACATTCACTGTCAAATTTGAGGAGAAATGCTTGTGGGGCGCAGAAGGAATATTTATAGTTTTCTTGAAGTCGTCTGAGGTGAGAAGGCAGAAGGCAGGATAGTGCCTGAGCGACAGTAGGCCAAGTGTGTGACGGCAGGTATGAAGAGGGACAGCAGCAGAAGGTGATGTTCAAAGCTTGCTTCTACTTTTCCTAGTGATCGAAGCACATTGAGCATCTGCTGCTGAGCATGAGTAACGGGAATGGTCGGACATGGGGGATTGGAGACATTTTCCAGAGCATTGCCTTCAAGTTCTTTGTTGCAACAAGTCTGGGAGCTGTTCATTGTTTATAGCTTTATGGTAAGCTACGCGAGTGACCTGGAGGCCAAGGCCGGAAATATCGCCTATACTGACTGATCAGCTGATGATGTATGGCGACAGGCTTGATAGCCCTTGGCCAACAAGAGCAAAATTGAGGACGGACCTTGGACAGTAAAGTTAGCCAATAACAGCTGGCGATCGAAACAAGGGTAAGTAGGATTGAAGGCTTGACGACAGCAGCCAATTTTATACGGTTTTCCGCTTTCGGAATCTGGCGGACAGCAAATTAGCTGGTGGCTTCGAAGACTTTTACATTCAGATCGTGGTCGAGTACTTTTCCTGCGCAAAGGAGTTGCGTGACATTGTGCGCACTAAATATTGTAAAGAAACGAAGTATAGAACTGGCAGAGCCATATCTATAGTTTCCTGGAGACCAAAGGCTCTTCAGTCTTCACGTGGGGAACATAGAGTAGGGAACGACAGCAGGTCCGGTATTTGGTGGCAAGTCCGTTGGGCAACGATAAGTACTAGAACCCAACCTAATTATCCACCAAACAATCGTGATTTGCTCAAGGCCATTTGGGTACTCAGTTTTGAAAGGCTCAGCCACATGTTCGCCTTTCATATATCCATGAACTAGAAACATGTCAGACACCTTCTCACACAACACAAGTAGTAGACTTGGATTTACCATAGCACCTGCTGATTAGGACGTAATTATCATCCCTTTTTCTGAGAATGAAAAGCGTTCTTTCCCCAGGGAACAGGAAAATAACATCTCTAACCAGCATCTGTGGATAACCAAATCCCATGCCAACAAGGCCACCCGTAGTCTGGAAAGGCCGGAGCCAATGGAAACCCTGCCTTTCCCATGTTGCGAGCTCCTTGAGATTGCGACTGATTGCAGAAAACTGTTTTCCGAGCCCTAAGGTCTGATCCAAGGCGTCAAAGCAGCTCTCGTTTGTAGCGGCGTACATGTACTTGGAACCTGGCAGAAGAGTCTCTTGAAAGAACTTTTGAGTGAGTTTTTCAAAATAGGGAATGGCATTAACGTGTTTGTTGATGCGTTTCGAAATAGACTTGATCTCACCCAGTCTAAAGCCAAAGATGCAAAGCATTTTAATGTCTTCGGAAGATATCACAATTGGAGCAGAATACTCCAGCACGGGAAAGTGGCTCAAGCTGTAGTGGAAAAAAGACTGCCAGGGTACCTATGTTACCGCCGTGCATGGGATTCATTTTGACGTCGTATGTTTCAGGAACCCAGTTTGGACACCATGATGGCAGCGGTCCTGCCAGATTAGGTTTCGGAGCCCAGAGAAGCACGTCCGTCTTCTCCCGTTTGATGATATCTGGGACGGCGCAGAAAACAAGCTCCTGGGAAGATATCGAATAGTTTGCTTTGAGATTTTCTTCATGCGCAAAGCCTCTTCATATACTGGCTTCATCCGGCGTACCCGACTGGTTTTCTCTGTCGTGTCTGCTTGGTTGATACAAAGCGCATCAATCCACACGGCGGCTGATTCATCGCGTCCTTGACAGAAGGACCGTATTTGACGCATAGCCATCGCAAGAGTGTTAGAAACTGCGACATTGTGGCTGTTGATTTCCACAAATGTCGTCTTTGTGTGCTCCCACGCATACGACAGAGCATGATAACGAGGTTTGTGATCGAAAGCGACGACTTCCAGCTTGCAATGGACAGGGTCTACTGGAGGGGTGGAAGGCAGGATCGTTAACAACCGCATAGTCCACAAGTCTGGATCCAGGGGCAAGGCCGCGTAAATATCGCCCTCCATCCTTTCGAACTGGTGTATAGAGTAATGAAATAAGTTGATGCTAGCCCCTTGGGCCCACCACCGAGGACTCGAAATAGTTTGCGATGAATCTTACAGAAGCTTTCTCGGAGTCACTATGCTCCAGACCCCGCCTGCTTACAGGCAAATTGAGAGGTGGAAGGGCTGAATATGCATCGTGCAGTTCAGAGTTGGGGCTTGCAGAGCACTCCTTTAGCCCCAATTAACTGGAATCATACGTTACTGTGGAGAGTCAAGAGTCACGATATAAAGCCAAAAGGAGGTATAGGTGTTAGAATGTATTATATAAGTTTGCATAGGGATTCCATATTTGCAAAGATTTTTGCTTAAGTAGTGCAAAAATGCTTCAGGCATTTATAACGTACCATATTATTCCCCTTTTTTTAAAAAAAAATCTGAATTAAAAGCCATCTTATATATTTTTAACTCTTTTTTTTAAAAATAATGCTGGTACTTTAATATTCTTTTGCAGGCTATCCCCTATCTTTTTTTAATTGGCCCATTAATTTTCTAATTAATTAATTTAAAATTTTAAATAATAAGCTAATTAATAAAATAATAATTTGCAAAATCAAACTTTATATATAATAACGTTCCAATATAATTAAAAGGCCCCAAAATATTAATATTTAAAAAGTAAAATTTATAAGAAAATATAATAATTATTAAAATCAATTATTTATTATAACTTAAAATACCTTAATTATAATATAAACCAATTAAATAAATGCCAATTTTAACCTATAAAATATGCTTTAAAATATTTCTTATATTATTAATTGTATAAAATACGCAATTATAATAATATAAAAATTATTTTGGTTATAAATTCCAAAGATATTCTATACCAATTTAAAACATTTAATATAATAATTGCCTTAATAATACAGGTGTATTTTATAAAATAATTTTAAAATAGAATTTAAATATAAATCAATTATTAATATGCATTGGTTAATAATTACCTTAATGCTTTTATAATAAAAAAAGTTTTTAATTATTATAATAAAATATATCGGTTTGAATAAATTTCCCGCTTTTTATAAATTAATATTTATTGTAAAATAAAAAAAATAAAAATTGTAATAAATACGGGTAATAATAATTCAATTTCTAGCATATTAATAAGGCTAGATCTTCTAATTATTAATTTTTCTTAAAATTATAATATTTGCTATAATATTTGCTATTATTAAATTCTTATTGAAAGGCCGCAAAAATCCTGAATATTTTATATAAATTATTATTTTTAAAAAGAGTTTTTTTCTATTATATTAACTGCTTTTTTATTTACGTTTATATAATTTTTTTCATTATTTTTAATTTATAATTTTTTAAAATTAAAAAATTCTTTTTCCGCAAATTTCCGCAAGCTTAATAAATAAAATATTTATTAGGCATTATTTTATTTTTGCTTGAATATTATAATTTTCTTATTTTTAATAAATATTTATATCTGACCATGGCGAGTGGGTAGCTAATAGTAGTGGTGGCGTGAGCCAATGCTTGCTTTAGGCACTAGCTTACGCCAAAAGCTAACGATATTTTTATTGTTTGCGGAGAAAGCTTTTTTTTATGCTTTAATACACCATTATTACCACCTTTAATATTAGCTAGCTTTATATAATCCCGTTAAACCAATATTAATTAGTGTTTTTTTTTACGAGAATATAAATTAGCAAGGTTTCCGGAAAAAATAGCGCTGCTTATTTTTACCGAATTTTTAATTGATTGCTAAAGGCTTTATTATATTAAAACACTAAATAACCATTTTCTTATGCTATTTATATTGGGCAAAAAATCATTTATATAGCTTAAAAATATTTATAAAAAATATACAAGGTATTAATTTATTTGCTTTTATTTTTTTTTAATTATTGCATTTATTACGTATTTTATTGCCGACCATTTTTTAAATTATAAGGGCTTATATTTTGCAATATTTGCATTCGGTAATTAAAATCTATTTTATTTGCCAAGCAAAGGCTATAATTATTAAAAAACAGCTTTCGTTTTTTTTCGTTTTTATATATTTTTTTAATTTACTTTTTATTATTATTATTTATTTATTTCCCTTTTATTATAAATCCAATTAACTATTAAATTCTATTATTAAATTAAAGGTTTTTTTTATCCCGTTTATTTTTATTATACCAGGGCTTTTTGTTAAAAAAGAAAATACAGGAATTTTAGCTATTAGTATAAAAAGTAATACCAATTTTCTTCTTGCTTGCCTATAGCGCTTTTCGATTTCTTTTTTTTACTAAATATTATTATTAATTACAAATGGGCTAGTAAAGATATTTTCTATAAATTTAATATAAATAATCCGGCCATTTATATTTAGAAGATTATTTTTGCTTTTTTGCTTTATTTTTTACAAGGCTATAAAGCACTGAATTAAAACTCATGGTGCTTTATAAAAAAAATAAAAAAAATTGATGCCTAAATTTTTTAATTGTTTGCTTAAATATTAGAATATATTTAAATTATTATAAATTATTATTTATATAATTTCAATATATATATTTTAATTATTAGCCTGCGCTTTATTATTTTTAATGGCTTATATGGTTTTTTTTTAAAAAAAGAAGCTATTAAATTAGCCGAGAAATAAATTTGCAAGCTTTAAAAAAACCGCCGATTTCCTAAGATTTGTTTTTTAATATTATGATTTTATTGGTTTCCTATTTTAAGCTTATTAATAGCAATTGCCTTTTTATTGCTTTAAATCCTATTTCCGCCTAATAATTAAGGCTGCTAATACTAATTAATTTGCCAATATATATTTTTCTTATTTGCCAATAATAATTCTATTTTTAATAAAAGCCTTTAAGCTGCCTTTAAATATTTTAAATAAAAAATATTTAAATTCGCTATTTCCGCTTTTTTAAATTCTTTTAATAATAAAGTTTTTAATTAATTTGCCGCTTTTTTCGATTTTATTATTTTTAAGCAAATTTAAAAACTTTCCAAAATATATAAAAATAATAAGATAAAATATAGCAGTAACATAGTTAATATTTGTAAAGGAAAATTACATAAATTTGCAAATTTATATTATAAATATAATATTTTTGTTAAAAATATAGCGAATACTTATTTAATTATATTAATCAATAAACCTAAAAAAAATATTTTAAGCATTTATTTAGCAAAGGCTTAATTATTTAACAAATAATTAAATGGATAAAAGAAGATCTTAAAATTGGTATTTATTATTTTTAGTATTTTAATTTTTGGCAAAATTTAAAATATATTTGTATTATTAATAATTTTGTAAATGCTAATAAATTCCGTTTAAATTGCTTCAAGATTTTGTTTATTAAATTTAAGCTTTTTTTAGCAAGGTTTATATAAGATTTATAAAAAAAATGGAATTTCCGTAATTAAATGGTATTTTCAATTAAAAGTATTTTTAAATATAAATTGGCTTTAATAAGAAATTAATTAGCTATCAAGATTTTTATAATAATTTTTGGAATATTATTATAAATTAATAAATTATTGCTTAATAAACTCTTGGCTAATATTTTACCGGTTATTAATTTAATTGTTTTTTTGTTTTTCTTTTGGCTTTTAAAAATATAAGCAAAAGCTATATTATATTTACCGAAAGCTTAATTGCTAATTTATTTATTATAAAAACCTAAATTAGCGCAAAAAGATTGGTAATTAAAAATGGATTTTTTAAACTATTGGTTAAGCTTTTATTATTAAAGCTTATTAGGTTTTTTTTTAGCAAATTAAGGATTTTAAATTATTAAATAAAACCCCTTTTAAGAAAACTTCGGCTTTAATTAGCCCTTTTATTATTATATTTAATAAATAAATAATTTAAGATATTAAAATTATAAATAAAAAGAAAATTAAGAACGCTTTTACGCCATTTTTAAATTAATATATAATATTTGTATTTTTTGGTTTTATTAATACTCCTAAAGCTGCTTTTACTTTTATTAATACTGCTATTTGCTATATTTTTATCGGTAGTTAATTATTTAATCTAAATATTTTTATAAATTTTAAAATTGCTAAGTTATTTAGTTTAGCTAATTGCTATTTTATTAATATTTTTTAAAATATTATATTAAATAGCAATATAGCTGGTATTTTTATAAACAATTATAAAAAATTTAAAGCTTTTTAAAAAATTATGCTTATTTTCAAAATGGATATTTTTAAAGCTGGTAAATACTATATTATTTTTGGTAAAAATAATACTAGTACTTTAATCATAGCTTAGATTTTAATATTATTTGGTATTATAAATCTTTATATTATTAATGCGAATTCTTCTTGATATTAATAATATGAATTATTAAAAATTAAATTTAATAATCTTTTAAACGAATTGGTTTAAAATAATTTAAAAATTAAAAGTATTTGCAAATAAGGATATTTATAGCTGTTTTTCCAGCAATAGCTATCTTTTTACAAGCTTTTTTATTAGTTTTTACCTTTATTATTACTAAGCTTTATTGCATTTATAATATATAGGGTTATTTTTTTTAAAAAAAAATTATAAACCGCGCTGGTATAAATTTTAATTACGCAATAATAAAAAAATTAT
Source organism: Cyclaneusma minus (assembly GCA_037179335.1). NCBI lineage: Eukaryota > Fungi > Ascomycota > Leotiomycetes > Marthamycetales > Marthamycetaceae > Cyclaneusma > Cyclaneusma minus. The sequence continues at coordinate 259,999 of JAKZHN010000012.1, forward strand.
TAAATTTTATTATAATTGCCAAATATTTGGTGCTTTTCAATTAAATTTAAGCTAAAGCCTTTTAATAATTTTAATTTTAATTATAAAATTATAATAAACATTAATAATTATAATAATTATAATGTTTTTTATATTGTTAATTTTGCAATTGGCTATTAAATTGCAAAATTTCTGCTTTTTAAAATTATTAAAAATATCTAGAAAGCTTTAAGGCTATATTAAATTAATGTTTATATTGGCCTATTAAATAGTATTATTTATAATTAAAATAGAAAAATTATTAGCAAAAACTTTAAGGCTAAAAAATACGTATATAAAATTTGGTATAAGGTTATTTTTATAAAATTATATTAATTTATTGGTAAAATTAAATATTATTATATATTTCCTTTAAACGATTTATTATATTTTTAAAAATATATGTTAAAAGTTTTTTCTTAACTATAGCTTTAAATGGCTTATAAAGCGCTTAATAACCTTGCTAAATTAAATAATTTGATACCTATCTTTTTGGTATTTGGAATTTATTCTTATTTAAACAAAGTTTTTTTTAAATATTATTAAGCATGCTAAAACTATTTAAATGGGTATAAATTTTTTTAGCGCATTTAAACTAAATAAATTATATATTATAATTGTAGTATTTATAATATTCCAAATATTATTATTATCAGATTTTTTTCTTAGCTTTTTAATTAAAAGTTATATAAAGAAAAATGGGTTTTAAAATAATAAGGCTGGCTAGGAAAGCCTATTTAAGCTTTTTGCTATTAAGGATTATAATATTATTTTGGAATTTTTATATAGCTTTATAATTTTTTATAGCATTATTATTCAACCTTGTTTAGTTAAAAATAATCCGCTAAATAATATTCCGGATAATACGCTTAATAATAAGTCTTTAAATAATTTACCGTATAATTTTTAAAACGATTTATAAAACGATTTTTTTTCTGCCCTAAAAAGTGCGTTAATTTTTAATACGTTAAAACCGCCTTAATATACTATACCAAATATACCGCCTTTTATAATATAAAATATACCGCTTAATATATAATATAATATAATATAAGGTATATTAAATGCTATAATATAAAATTCTTGAAATAATATAATATAAAAGCTAATTAAGCGCTTATAAAACGATCTAAAGGGTAATAAAAATAGGGGCTATTTTTTTAATTATTTTAAAATGGAATTAAAAACCTTTTTTTGCTATTTTAAAGGAAATTTAATTGCTATAAAAGTTTTTATATTTAAAAAACAAAAATAATATAAAGCTGGCGCGTAAATTTTGCAAAAATAGCATTATTATTATTTTTGGCTTTTTATTCAAAGTTTTTACTAAGGCTAAATTTAATAGTTTTATAATTACCGGTATTTTTAAAATTATGAAATATAATCCTATAATATATAATAATATATAATTTTTTAATTATTATATAATTTATAAAATTAAAATAAAGCTACCAAATCCCTATATAAGAAATCCAAAATAGTAATTTAAAATTATAGAAATAATAGTAAAAAATAGTTTTTATTTAAACTTTAATAATTTAAAAACATTAGCTAATATTTAATGCTCGCTTTTGCTTTTTTCTTTTATTTATTGGGTATTTTTATATTATTAAAAAATATTATTTAAGCTTATATTTAAATAAAAAATAAGCTTTATCGCCATTTTTTTCTGAATTTTTAAGGCCTTGGTTTATTTGTTTTTAAAACCAATTTAATAAAAGCTATTAAATTATTATATAATATTGCAAAATTTGAATTTTATTAATTTAAAATTTATTTTAGCTATTGTATTAAAAAGCTTAATATAATTATTTTTATATATAATAATTGCTTTTCAATTAATGCTAAATTCAATATTAAACGCTTTGCCTTTATTAATATACAAATCGATCATACCTTTATTTTGGTTAATTAAAAATAAGCTAATTTTAAAAAAAAGGAATTATTGAAGGCGGGATTTAAAGCCAGACCCTATATAATACTGGATGCTAATATTTTTTTTAATTTTTAATGGTGAAATTTTAATATTTAAAAAACATATTATAGTATTAAAATAAAAAAAGCAGGATGAAAAACTAATACCAATTGATTTTTTAAACTCCAATATAAAAAATCTATATATTAATTAAAAAGCCTTAATTATATATATTATTAGCATTTGCCAATTTCAAATTGCTTGCAAAATTAATATAGCTGCCTAGGTTTAGGATTTTATTAACAACGATTTTAAGCCCTTTAATAAGGTTATTAAATAATGTAAAAATAATTTAATCAAGGGTTTAATTATACTAATATTAAATCTGTTTTTTTAAAGCTCTTTAATTTTATTAATGGATTATTTGCCAATAATAATTTTTTTTCCAGCTTGGTTATACTTTTATATTAGCAAATAAAAATATAAATTCTGCTGGTAATTTTAAATTATAAAGCAATTCTTTTTATTAAAGCTTTATTAAAAGCAAGCGTATTATCCGGAGTATTTTAGCTAGCAAGATTTTAGCTATAATTTAAAATACTAATATAGGGTATATTATTGGCCAAAATTTAAAAATAATTATTTTGAAGCTTAATCTACCATTAATAAAAATTGTGATTGCTATTAATTTCCGTTTCCTTTATAATTATTTTATAAAGCTTGAAATAATTATAGAAAAAAGGCTTATAATTAATTTTTTTGCTTTACGCTAAAGCTATAAATATAGAAAATTGCAAAAAATTAAATAAATTTATAATAAAAATGATTTTGCTTTACGCTAAAGCTATAAATATAGAAAATTGCAAAAAATTAAATAAATTTATAATAAAAATGATTTTGCTAATTTTATAATAAATGTATTTTTTAACGAAGCCTTGGACAGATTTATTAATATTAATAAGCTTACCGTTTATATAAAAAAATATGTAAAAAAAGGTCCTTTTATAAAGAAAAAGAAAATAAATTAGCGGTCCCTAATCTTTTTTTTATTTATCATTTAATTTTATTGTATAGCGGCTTCTAATATTGCTTTTATAAAATCATTTATTTTTTATATATATAAATTTAAATCAAAAGGGCAGATTTGGAGCTATTTATTTATAAGAGTAAAAGATTTCTAATATTTAACCATAGCAAATAAATAGCTAATAATAATAATGGCGTAAGCTAATATTTGCCTTAAATACCAGCTTACGCCAAAAGCTAATAATATTTTTATTATTTGCGGAAAGAGCTTTTTTCTTCTTTATGCTTTAATATACCATTATTATTACCCCCAATATTAGCTAGCTTGATATAATCCCGTTAAACCAATAATTTATTTTGCTATTAATTTCCTAATATTTTTAATTTGCTTTTAAATAAAAACATATATCAAATTAGCGTTTTTTAGCAAGGTATTATTTATTCGGGTTTATTTTATTTTATATGCCATTATTTGGTTTTAATTAAATATGGTTTAAATAGTTTAGGCAATTTTTATTGGCTTAGCTAGTATTTTTATAGCAATCCGTTTAGTTTATCGAAAAAAAATTACTGCTTATTATTTTCAAATTTATTATTTATATTTATATAGGCAATGAATTTTCCAAAAAAACGGGGTTAATTACTGCTGCTTAACATTGTTTTGTAAGCTTTTAATTGGGTATTAAGCATTTGGGAAGTTAATATTTTATTTTCGGTATTTTTTAAATTTAATGCAAGCCAGTTTTTTATTATTATTTGGTAATTCTTTATTTTTCCTTTATAATTTTCTTTTCCAGCAATTGTTCGCTAAACCACGTTTTATAAAAATTTGAAAAAAACCATATATTTTAAAATAAGCCTTTTCTTTTAAGCCATACTTTTTTAATATCAATAATGCCAAATCTTTTTAATTTTACCTTAATAATTCCTTTTTGCTTTTAATAAAAATAATTTAAAAGGCTTAATATATTGCTGTACCTTAGAAATAGGCTTTAATAATTTATAAAGAAAATTGCAAAACTTCTGGTTTTTTATAGCTTTTTCGAATTTGCCTAAATTTTGTTTTTAATTTTTAATTTTATAAATATTTTTTCCATTTTCGCATCGAACTTATTTTTAATTATTAAATAAATAGGCAATTTTTTATTTTTTATATTTGGTTGCACAGCTTTTTAAATCTTTTTATTTTTTGGCTTTTTTAAAAAAGCACTGCTAATCATTATTAATATTATTGCCGTTCCAGTTTTTAAGGTTTTTATCTTTTAAATCAATTAGGATTTTTTCATTTTTTATATAATTTCCTGGTTGTTATTATTTGTTTTTTAACTTAATTAAAGCTTTTGTATTTTAATATTAATAGAAATTTTAATAGGCTTTTTTAATTTTTTGCTATTTTTTATTACCAATTGCTTTGCCTTTTTTAAAACCACTGCCTTTGTTTTTTCATGCTTTTGTTTTTTAATAAGCTTTTTTATTATATTTATTCCTTTTTTCCCAATTGCTCATTAGGCCTTTTTATGATTTTTAAATTTAATATTATTATTTACCTGCTTATAATAATGAAAAAGCACCTTATATATATAATAAATATATTTAATAGCAGTTTTAATTTCGTTTTCCAAAATAAAAAAAGTTTTAAAAATAACTATAAATATATTATTAATTCCGCCAATATATTTTTTTAATAGCGCATTGCTTTAATCCGGAGCATTTTACAATTAAATATAAATTAATTCTAGTAAATATCCGGCTTTTTTTATTTATTTTTGTTCCAGGTTTTCGTTTGTTTTATAATAGAATTATTGGATTTATTTAAAAACGTTATTTATTTTGCTATTTTATATAATAAATGTTTATTTCCAAAAACTAATTTTATTGAGGAATAGGTGCAATGGCTATCGTAAAGGTGGTTATATAGCATTTTGCTTAGCTAAAATAGGGTTAGCGTCTTTTATAAACTAAATATTTACAGTTTGGAGACACCTTTAATTTAAAATTTCAAATAGTTAGTACAATATTTTATTCACCTTATAACCAGCGTTTTATATTAAATTTTATTAGATTATATGCCTTTTTTTTTCATAAATTATAAGCCTGGGTTAATATAAGCGCTTAAATAAATAGCTATTTATTATTATAATTAATTTAAATCCAAAGGTATAAAGTCTTTGTTTCGAAAAGCCTTATTACCATTATATTTATACCGATTATTTGCAAAATTAATTGGAATTGCTAAGGAGTTTTTCAAAATGGCCTTATTTTGCTAATAAAATTATAATATTTTACCAATTAATTAAATTTGCTAAGGGTCTCTTTATAATTATTAAAATTATTAGGAATTATTAATTTGTTTATTAATTTTAATAGCTTTTATAAAAAAGCTGCTATACCAATATATTTTTTATTTTTATTAATTTTCTTTAAAAATGTTTTTTTATTATATTAAACAATAAGAAATTTAATAAGGGATTGCCGACGCTTTTAAAGGCCAATTATAAAATATGGTTTTATAATATAAAAATTTCCCTAAATAATAAAAACGCTTAATTTATTATTATTATATTTCTTTTTTATATTCCGGTATTAAAACTTTTCTTTTTATTAATAGCGTATTTTTTTTGTTCTTTTTTAGCATTAATATTTTAATTAGCAACGCTAAAAGCAAGTTTTTTAAATTTGCTATTATTAAAGGCAAGAGATTTATTATAAAGCTTATTAATAAGCTTTCAATTGTTTTTATTAATAAAATAAAAATTATTTTAAATATAAATAAATTAAAAATATATAGGCGCGTTTAAGGTGAAGTATTAAATATTATATTTAATTTTTTTTAATAATAATAAGGCTTTATATAAAAGATATAATTTAGTAAAAAAAGATTAAAACTATTTAAAAAAGAATTAAATCTAGCGCTATTTTCATATAAATATATATTATTAAAATTTCAATTCTTTTATTTAATTTTAATATAATTATTTATTTTGCCTAGAATCTATTTAAAGCTTTATATTGCAAGCTTATTTTTCCTAATATTAATTATTTATCCGTTTTAATAATGAATTTTTTTTAGCTTATTAACGCCTTTTTTAAAAAATATATTATTATTATTAATATTATAAATTTATTATTTGAAAATAATGCCATAAATATTAATAATAAGCTAAAAGTATTAAAGCCAAAAAAACAAAAATATTACCAATAATGGAAAAGCTATTTTTATTGCCTGCTATTGCTATTAAGGCTTTAATGCTTTGAATTTTTTTTTTGCGTATTTAATTTTGGGTTTTATAAAACTTTTAACTATTTTAAATTAAAAAATTCAATATTGTTTTTTAAAAATAATTATATCCTAATTTGCAATTATATTAAGGCTGCTTGCAAAATTGGCTGTTGCTATTTTTATTTCCGTTTTACTTTTTGCTAGCGCCACCAAACTAATAAAAAAGATAAAAAGTCAAAATTTAATAAATATACTAGGTTTTTTAAAAATAAGCTAAGACTTTTTGGCAATAAAGAAGCTAGCAATATAATTGCTAATATTGAAGAAGGCTTTTTCGAATTTTAGTTTGATATTAAATTTAAGGCTTTTAAATTCGAGATTAATTTTAAAATAAAGCACGCTTAATTATTAAAAAAAAGAAATTAATAAAGCCTTTTATATTTTTTAGGCTTTTAATATTGGTAATAAAATAATTTATATTATGTATAAAAAACTATTAGAAATTATATATATAAATAAATTGTTGTTATTATTAAATAATATGTTTTTTATATTTAATTTTAGGTTCAATTTTATTTTAAAATATAAGCTATATATATTAGTTTTGAACGCGTTTTTTAATAAAAATAAAATAATATATAAAAATTTAAATTTAAATATTATTATTAAAGCTTTTATAATTAAATATTTTTATTTTTATTTTTATATAACTTTTGCCAATAAAAACAAAGCTTTTATCAATAATAATAATAATAATAATAATAATGCCTTATTCCTTTTTTTTTAAAGCCGCTAAAATATTTTTAAAAATATAAGCTATTTAAATATAAAATATAAAATATAAAATAATAATATCGGCGTTTTTATTATATAAAATTAAAAGTTATTAGCAATTTATATAAAATTACTATTTTAATGAAGCCTATTAAATGTTTTTAAAATAGAAACTTTTATAAAATTTATACTGCTATTAAATTTAAAAACGCATTTTTAAAAAGGCTTAGCTTTTATTATTAAATCCTTTTTAATTTAATTTAATTTAATATTTATAAATCAATACTGATAGCGTTTTTGCAAAAGAATTTATATTTTTTATATATTTTTAATAGCTTTATATATAATGTTTTTTTTTTAATTTTAATAAAAAATGCTATTATTTCTATATTTAAAAATTTAATTTTCAAAATCAAAAATTAAAATAGCCATAAAATATAAATTATTAAAATAAATACTACTCCGGAGCTTTTTAAAATTATTGAAAAATAAAATAGTAATAAGGATATTAAATACCAATATATAATTTCCGCTCTTTTATATTAAAACAAAGCTATTAAAAAGGGAATTTAAATTACCGAAGCCAATCTTTAAGCGCTATTTAGATTTTAAAATAAGGCAGCTAAATATAATATATATATATAAAATCGGTGCTTTATAAATTCAATAATTAATAGCTATATCTTTTTTTGAAGAAAAAGCTAAATGCTATTTTTTTTTAAAAACGCACTCTTATAATAAGATAATTAATATTAAAAGTATTTATATTTTTATAAATTATTTTAAAGCTATAATTAAGCGATTTAAGATTTATTTTTGTGAAGATAAAAGAATTATTTAAATTAGCTATTTGCAAATAATAGAATTAATATTTAAGGGAATTATTAATTTGCAAATTTGCAATATTTTTCAAAAATAAGGTATATTAAATAATTATTTAAATTAAAACTCTATTAATTGTTTTTTGGGCTTTAAAAATAGTAATAGCAGAAAGCGGTTTACAAAAAATATTAATAATAATTATATTTTTAATGGTTTATTTGCAAAAAGAATTGCATTATTTTTTACCGCTATATTAATTGCTATAATATAAATATAATTTAAATTGCTAAATATAGAATAAAATAACTTATTAAGTATTGTATAATACAGATTTTTAAAACTATTAAAAGTTAAATTTTAAAAAAAGCCAATTTTTAAAAATTTAACTAATATAATATAAGGCTTTAATTATAATATATTAAAAATGCTATAATATAATATATTTAATATAATATAAAATATATTAATTTTTATAAAAGTTTTAACCGCTAATTTAAATATTTTTAAATCGATATTTTTCAAATTAGCTATTAATGCTTTTTTTTTAAAACAAAAGCCAAATTGAAAAACTAAAAAGTTATATATAAAAGCCGTTTTAAAAACAAAAATCCCAATATTTATTTTAATTAATAATTATATTTTAATTAATAATAATAGTATATTTAATTTGCTTGCTGCCAAAATTATTAAATTTTTTAAATTAAGCCTTTTGCCTAGCAATTGGTTTTATTTTATAAAAGCTATAAAGCGCCAGCGCAAAAATAATAATATCGGCTTAAATAAAAAAACATTAAAGCGCAAAAAGCGGAAAAGCAAAAAAAAAGAAATTATAATCCATTATTATAGCTATATTAGCGCCAATTAATTATAATAATAAAAATTTAAATTTTTTGGTAAATGTTTTTTAAAAACAAATTATTTAGTAAGAAAAGTATGCGATATTAAAATTTTGCAAATATATAAAAAAGCTATAAATAATCCAATTTATAGCTAATATTAAAAAGCAATTACAATTAAAAGGATTATTTTATTTTTAAATAACGGAATTTGGTAAATAATTAAATATTTATTTGGAGTAAATCTGGTTTTTATTAAATAAATATATATAATAAAAGTAATTAATAATAAAAAAATCAAATAATTCAAAGCTAGATTTATCGCTTATAGCTGTAATTAAATATTTAGCAAAAGTTACACCAAAATATTTGCTCCTATTATTTATATGGATTTCTTTTAATTGTTTTTATTTTTTATTGCCCAAATATGTTTTAAATGCTAGTAATTTAATTTTAAAAACGCTTTTATAAAGGCTAAAATGCTATTTAAAAAAGAATTAATTTTTTAAAAAATATTATTATCCCGGAAAGCAAGGTATTTTAAATATTAAAAAGTCTTTATAAATTAAAATAGGTTACAAGGGATTAGAATTTCTTAATAAATTTTAAATTAAAAAAATGGGAATTTATTTAAAGCTTGGCTAATGTATATATTTATTTATATTTTAAATGCAGAATTAAGCTTTTGGTATATATTAATAATATAATCATAGCCTATAAAAATAAAGCCCAGCTTTTTTGGTTTTATTTTAAGTTTTTTAATTGTTTTAATATTAGAAATCTAAAGGAGATTTTTAAAAATTTTGATATAAAAATAATAAAAAATTAAAAAGCTAAAATCTTTTATATTATTTAAAAGCAATATTTTCGGATTGTATTAAATCGATTTAAAATTATTAATGCTATAATTTATTTTAAAAAAGATTATAAGCAATTATAATGCCTTTTAATTTCTTTTAATAACATTTAAATTAATATTAAGCAATATTAAAAAATAATAGGCATTTTTATATTTATTATAATGTTTACTAAATTAAATATAGTTTTTATTTTAAAATAATTAATATAATATAGAGCCAATTTATTAAAATATTATAATAAGGCGCTTAAAAATTTAATAAATCTTTTTAATATTATTATAGACTATAAAATATATTATAAGCCTAGGAAAAAAAAAATTAATCAGGCTAATAATAAAACCAACCGGGATAGCGTTTTTAAAAAAGTAGCTATATTTTATAATAAATTAATTTTATAGGCTAATAAAAAATAGAAATTTGTAATTATTTTATTTACCAGATTTAAATATATTGCCCTTTTATTTTATATTAAATAAAATTAATGGCCAGCTTAATATTTTTAAAGTTTAGGCTATTGATAATATATTAAATAAATTTTAAATAGTATACGCGTATTTGAAAATTATACCGGATGTTTATACCTAATTAAAAATTCTAAGGTTTAAAAAAATTAAAATATATAAATATTTTTTATTATTTTATTAAAAAGTAAAAACATAAATAAAACGCTTATTATTAAATATATATTAATGGGTAAAATAATAATTAATGGATTAATTAAGCCGTTATAAAAGTTTAAGTTTAAAAAGTTTATAAAACTATTAAAAATAATTATATAAATTTATCAAATAGCTTTTATAAAAAAGTATTAAAAAATAAATGCAATAGCTATTATAAAGGTGATTATATAATATTTTGCTTAGCTAAAACGGAATTAGTGTTTTTTATAAATTGGATATTTATAGTTTAAAAATGCGTTTAATTTAAAATCTTAAGCAATGAATATAACTTTTTATTCACCTTTATAACCAGCGTTTTATATTAGGTTATACTAGATTAAACGCCTTTTTTCTTAATAAATTTCTTTATTTTTATTATAAAATTAATTTTATAAGCTATTTCACTAATATTGCTGCCATATTTTTAATAAAATATTTTATTTAAATTTATTAATTAAAAAAAATATATTTATATTTTATATAGCTTTATTTTATATACAAGCGATAAAATACTTTTTATTTAAATACCCTTATAATATTATTAAAAAATGGAAAATGGATATTGCAAAATTAATAATTAAATTAATAACTAATTAATTTTATTATAGGCTAATTATATTGCATAAAGGTTTTAATTTTTGCATTAATATTATTTAGCTTAAATTTAATAATAATGAAAAATATTATAGGATTATTTATTAAAATCCCGCAAAAGATTTCGCAAATAAAAATAAGGCTATTTTATAGCGCATTGCGTAAAGCTTAATTCTAATACGTTAGTATTATTTGCAATAACCTATTCGGATTCTTCGCTATAATTTAAAAATTTTATTTAAAAATTAGCTTAAGAAATCTCAATTATTAAGCTTATTTTGCTAAATATAATTAAAATAAACGTAGTTGCAAATTATTAATAATTAAATAAATCTAAAATATAAAAGCGAAAAATATTAAATAATATTTAAAAAAGACTTATACTAATATTTTAAGCTTCACTTTGGCAAAATTTCTTTACCAAGCTAATTTAGCATATAAAAAAACATTTTGCATTTTATATATTATTAATTTTATATTAATTTGGTATTAAATTTACATAATTATTAATATATATCATAAAATAGAAACGTTAAATATTAGTAATAATTTTGTTTTTCCAAAATTCCCAATTCCTTTAATAAACTTTTATAATATATTTTTCATAACGTTTAAATTCCATATATATATAAGGCTTTCAAAAAAAATTATTTAGTAATTTCGTTTTTTTAAACATTTAATATATGTTATTATCAATTAATAATTCCCGCAAAATTATATTTATATTTAATAAATTAAATTTATGTTTATAAATTATTTCAAAATATTGGTATTTTGGCTTTATAATTAATACCTATTATCATCCATTTTTGAAAAGAAATCGCTAAATTTTTGGTTTGTTTTTTTTCTATGCTTTTCAATTATTATTTTAAAAGCTTTTATACCTAGGATCTAATTAGGCCTTTAAAACTTTATTGCAACTATTAAATCTATTATTCTGCATTTATAAAATTAATAAATTGCGCCAATATTTTTCTTCTACATTATTATCATAGAATTAAAGCATTTTAATTCTTAGATTTTTTAAATACTTTTTTTTAACTTTATAATGTTACCATTTGCATTATATTTAATTTTTCTTAATTTGAATTTGCATTTACGGCGCTTTTTTATTTTAATAAAAAATAGCGCTTCTTTTTAAAAGTCTATTGCATTTTAAAAAAAGCGTATTTAAAAATCCAAGCTCCGTTTATTTTTTATTTTTAAATCCGTTAATATTAACTTTTTATTTATTGGCCAATAAATAACGTTATTGAATAAAAGAATTATAGGATTATCCTTGTTTTAATTTTTTTTTGCAAAAGCAATATTTTCCTTATATTTCTTATTCTAAATAATTAATTTCTTAAATAATATATTTTTGCTTATTTTATAATATTTTGCCAACGGTTTTTAATTTTCTTTAATTTTCAGCCTTTTAAATCTTTTAAAATAAATCTTAATATTATTTATATTTTATTTGCCTATTGGATATTCCATTTTATCATTAAATAATTGCATTATTCGGCAATTTTTAATAAGTTTTTATAATAAATAAGAGCCCTTTTAGCCTATTTTCTTTATTTTTAAAATATATTTTTTCTTTTTCTTTAAGAAAATAAAATCCCTTATTTTCGGTATTATCCATATTTCTTTCGACTTTTTTATATTAATTTAATTCTTCTATTTTTATTTTTATAATTACCTTTTTTCTTATTATATTAATTTTATTTAAATATTTTATATAAACCTTTTATTAAAACCTTTTTTTAAAATTTTAAGCTAATAGCTTTTTATACCATTTTATTAATAATATCCTGCAAATTGCCTAATTTCCTTTGGTTAAATCCTAGCAAAAATTCCAATAATATATATTTATATAATTTTATAACCCTTGTATTTATTATATATATAATTTTAAAAATTAGCAAATTCCATTTTAGCATTTATATTAAATTTTTATAAAGCCATAATTTCAAATCGCAAATAATAAGCTATATGATTTTTTTAGCCAATTTTATTAACTATAAATTATAATAAGCCGAAAATACTTTTTTTAATATTATTTTTTACCAAAGCCTCCGGAAATACCCTATTTACAAAAGCTAAATCGTTGTTTAAATAAATTACTAAAAGCCAGCCAAAAAGCATAATTACTTTTTAAATAATAAAATTCAATATATGTTTACTTATAATATATATATAAAATCTGCCAAATATATATTTTATATAATAATTAATTGCAATTATAATAAAACGGTATCTATTGGTTTTATAGGTGAATTAATTAAATTAATGTAATTAAAATCAATTGAATTAAAAAGCTTTAATTTTAGAATTGGTAAAATAATTTAAAATACTTTTATTAATTTAAATACTTAGTATAAAACCTAAATTCTGCAGAATTATTTAATATCCCGGTATTTTATCGGCCAATAATAATAATTTATTATTTTTTTAATATTAAATTTAAAGCTCCAATACCTATAATTATTATAAATTTTAATAAATACATTAAATACATTTTTAGCGCTAATATAAACGAAAAGCTTATAATTTCTTTTTTTATAATATAGCTTATTTTTTTGCATTTTATAAATAATAAACCTTATTGCCTTTTTCTTAATTGCCTTAAATTTAAATAAAGCTATTATTGCATATTTGTTTTTAATCTTAATTAAACCTATTTATTTATATTTAATTATATTTTTATATTATAAATTGTTTTTTGAAACTAATTATTATACCAAATTCCGTTAATATAAACCATTTAATATTAGCCTTAAATACAATTTCGTTATTTTTATTTTTATTTTTCCTTTTTAAGCTTAATAAGCCAATTATTTAAAATAACCCGTTTATAATAGCCTATTATTTTCTAAATATATATTTCCATTTAATAATAAATACCAAAAGATTTATTTATTATTAATATATTTAATTATATAATCTTTTTAAATTAAATATTAAAATTAAATCTTTATAATTAATATAAATTATAATAAAAAATATTAAATTCTGCATTAATTATTTCATATTCTTAAAATAATAAAAAACTAAATAGGGTTTTTTTAAATGCTTGATTTTTGCTTTATATTAATATACCTTATTAATATAAATATAATAACATTCTATAAATTTCAAAAAATAAATTTTATATTTATATTAGTTAATTGGTTTTTTAATTAAAATAAAAAAGATTCTAAGCCTATTTTTAATTTATCCGCATTAAAATAATCTTTTTTTCTAAATTCCCTTTATTATTAATATTTTTATATATCGCCTTTTTTATTTTTTAAAATGCATTCTTATATTTATTAATTTATTTAAATTTTATATATTTTTCCTTTATTCTTTTTCCCTTTACTTTTATATTTTCAAATTTAATATATAATATCGTTTTTATAATTATAATTAAATTCGCTTTATTAGGGATATAAGCTTAGAAAAAAAGAATTTAAATAGTAATTTATTTAATTGCTTTTTATTTATAAATATAAAATATTTTTTCATTATTTTAACCTTATTTATAAAAGATTGCAAATTTTTTAATATTTTATTTAATTTTAAAATCTTAATTTTATTTATAAGAAATGCCTTTTTGGGATTTAATGGAGGCTTGGCCTATACCAATTTTAAAAAATAATATAAATTAAAAAATTAAAAAAGTTTTAAAATATAAATACGCCTTTAAAATTATGATTTATAAAAAATATAGAAAGATATTTTCCCGGGATTATTATTTATAATACTAATTTTAAATTTAATAATAAAATCGATGCCTTTATAATATATTTCAATTTTAAATATATTGCAATAGCTTTATATAATTCCTAATTTATTTTAAAATACCCAAATTGTTTTTTATATTTTATAAAACCCATTTAATAAATATATTCTTTTAAATATTAAAATAGCTTGAAAGCTATTTACTGCATTCGCTTAAAATATAATTTCTATATAAGCTTGGCAAACTATTATTAGGGTATTCTTATATTATATTATTAAATAAGCATTTTTAATTATAGTATCATTTAATAATATATAATTATAAATAATTTTAAAATTCTTTAAAAAAATCCTTTTTAAAAACAACTTTATTCTAGTGCCCTATAATAATATTATCCGGATAATTATTCTTTTTTTAATTAGCTTTCGGATTTTTTTAAAAAATGCCCTTTTTTAAATATATATAAAAGCATGATTGCAATTATTAGCTTTGCTATTTTTTTAATTAATATATAACAAGAAACAAAATTTATTTAAAATCTATTTTTAATTTTATTATAAAACAGTTCATTTTAAATAAATAATAATCCTTTTGCTAATAGCGTATTTTTTCCATTATTATAATTGCCTAAAACTTAAAGCAAATTCAGAAGTTTTCATTATTTTTTAATATTCTTATTAAATGTATTAAATAGCTACCATTAATATTATTTTGGTTTTTTATTAATAAAACATATTATATTTTCTTAATAAAATGGATTTGCCTTATTTTTTATATTTAATAAATTATTTTTATTTATATAATTGATATTTAAAAATTCTAATATAATTATAAGTTAATTATTTATATTAAATACCAATATTTTAATATTTATTTATTTAGCTATTTCCTTATATATTAGCAATGTTTTTAATAATTAGTTTAAATTGGTTGAATAATATTTCAAAAAAGGCCAATTTTATGTTTAAATTCAAATATTATAGCAATTTATATTTTATACTCCATTTATAATAAAAAAATAAACCTTTATTTAAATGTTTTTTGCAATATTTTAAACCTTAAAACCTTTTTTTAGCGCATATATAATATGCATTATTTTTAAAAGGCTTAAATTAAATATTAACCATATATTCCGGCTTTTATTAACTTATAATTGCAATTTATTTTAAAAATTTATTTTTCTATTCTATAATTTTAAAAGGGCAGAAATTATAATTTTAATACCTAAATCATTTTTGCAATTTAATTTATTTCCTTTTTAATTCTTTATTTCAATATTAAACTTTATTTAGCTTAGCTTAATTTTGGTTTTAATTAATATTAGCAATAAAAAACTAATAATATTTATAATTTTATTATATTTTTTTAATATTATAACCGCTTTTTAAATTATATTTATAACCGCTATTATTTTATTTTAATTTTGTTAAAATATTTAATTTTAATTTTTTAAAACTTTCCTTTTTATTAATTTTATATATCTTTTTTTAATTATTGATAGCTTTTGCCTCGATAAAAATGAAATATAATTTTCGCATTCCTGCTTTTTATATTATAATTTCGTAAATAAATGCTATTATTAATATTGAATAATAAATATCCGGGTAATTTTAAATTCTCGGATTAAATAATATAAATAATGAAAAGGGTATTTTTTAACTTTTATAGTATTTATAAGAATTTATACAATCGATTTTAATTTTCCAATTTTATTTTTAATTTTATTATTTTATAAAAAATAAATAAGATCAAAATAATTTTTATTATTAATATTTTCCAATAACTTAACCTTTATATTTTTTATGCTTTTTGTTCAATATAAATAATTATTTATAATAAATACCAAAATGGATATTATATTTTTTTTATAAATGCATTTAATAGCTGGATTTTATACAAAAATTATATTATAAAGGCGGCTTATTGGCTTTTTTTAATATCTTTTTTAAATAATTAATATTAAAGCCTAATTTTCTTATTTTTTTGCTTTTGCTTTTACTAAAACAATTCTTTGTTTTGCATTTCTTGTTTTTTAATATTGGCAAATTTCGCCATTAAATTCTTTTAATTAAATAATAAAATCTTAGGTTTTTTAAGCTTTAGGAATTTTTAAAATAATCCAATTTGTTTAAAATAAACAAAATCCTATTAACTCTTCTTCCTTATTTATTACAATTTTTCCGTTCTATATATTAATTTTAAATATTTCTTTTTAATATAATATTATTAATAATTAAATTAGGCTTTGCAATAATAAAGCCTAATAATATTATTATAAAAATCGTTTTTAAAAATAAGATAAATAAATAATTATATTTAATATTTATAGCATTAATAATTATTTTATTAAATAATATTAAAAAACTCAAAATAATATAAAATACTATTTAAAACATAGCAATACTTATCAATATTGCTAATAATATTTCCGCCTATTAAAAAAGCCCTTTTAATATTTTGGTATTAATAATATTGCTGCTAAAATATTTATTAAATTATAGATATAATTAAATCAAATTCCTTTTAAATATATTATTAATTTTATTCAGACTTTTTTTAATAGGCTTTATAATAATAATAACCGGTTTAATTATTGCTATATAATTTTTTTCGTTTTTTTTTAAAATAGGCTTTAATATTTTTTCCTAATTCTTTGAATTCTTTTTAATATAAGGTTTTTTATTATTATTTTTATTATTATTTTGCTAATTTCCATTTTTATTTTTATTTTTAATATTTTAATTACACTTTTATTATTATTATCCAAATTATTTTTTTAACCTTAATTTTTATTAGGAAACGAAATTTATTATTTTAGCTTTTAAATTTAAATATATTTGAAGGCTTATAAAAATGCCTTTATTAATTTGAATTATTTAATAATTTCGTTTTTTGATACTCTTTATATAAAATTAATTATTTTCAAAATTATTATAAAAAACAGCGTATTTTATTTATAGGCACTTAAAAATTATATTATAATTTACTTAATTAAAAATTATATAATATATAATATAAAAAAATATTGATAATATAAAATAAAAGCTAAATTTAATTATTTATTTCTGCCTTTATTTTATTTGCTATTAAAATTACATAATTTTAAGCAAGTTTAATAATAAAATGCATTTTATTTATGTACGCTTTAAGAATAATATTAATAGCAATATTATAATTAATATTATTAACCTTATTCTATTATTTTATATATTTTTTAATAAAAAAACAGGGTATTTAAATATAAATTTTTTCATAATTTTAATAAATTTTAAACTAATATATATTAATAATCTTTCAAGCTTTAAAATTTTCTTTTTACTAATAATATTAGCCCCGTTAATATTAATAATCTTAACGGTATTATTTATTACCTTATGCTTTTAGGCTAATTATCCAATAACCTTTGTATTTTATAGCCTTTTAATTTAGATAAATTGCTTTATTATATTAGCCGTTTAATTAAAGACATTATTTAAATATTGCCTATATATAAATCTTTTTATTTTTAAATTTAATAAATTTAAAGCAATATTAATTTTTCTTTTTCCTTTTATAAATTTTATAGAATATAGTCCCGCAAATTTAAAAATAAAAATAAGCTTAATATTGTTTTTAAGGCTTTGCTTATTAAGCTTTTATTGTTTTAGGGCTAAAAAATTGCTATCTATAATAGGTTTAATAATATTGTTGATTTTTAGAAAAATATTTCCTTTTTCGTTTTTTCCAATAATAAAATTAGTCTTATATTCTTCAATGGCATTTATATCTAAATTATTAATGCGTAAATTAGGCTTTTGGATAATATCTATTCTATATAATAAATGATTTATATTAACCAAATAATTGGATTTAGGCTTATTGTTAAAAAAAAATATGCTTTATTTATTTAAAAGCTTGGGCAAGTTATTATATATAATATATATTAATATAATTAGCTATAATAATTTAAAATTATGCGTTTTAATTAAAGCCATTTATTATATTTTTTATTGCTGCATTTATTTTATTGGAATTTCTTTGTTGCAATTTGTTTTTATTTTTTGCATTATTAAAAGGATAAGGGCATAATTTAAAAATATGTTTTGTTTGCTATAATTATAATATATAAAAAATATTTTAAAATATTAAATAAAAAGATTTGGCTTATTATAATTTTTATTATTCCGGTTTTAATTTTAAGGCATCCAATTTTTTAGTTTTATTTGCTGGGTATTATTTATAATTATTAAATATGGCAAATTCTTAATTAACTTTAAAACAATTTTTATAATACCATTATTATTTTCCTTTATTTGCTTTATAATTATATTTAGTTTTAGCTAAAGGTGCTTTTCGGTTTTAATATTTTTTGGTATTGTTTTAAATTCCGCTTTGTTTTTGAGTTTTTTTTTGTTATTTTTATTAATTTAGTCTATATTATTTTGGCCTGCGTATTATATAATAATAATTATTATTTTATTAAAATCTATTAATAAAGCTTTATTTTTGCTTTTAATTGCATTAATAATAGCCATTTTAATTTAGGAAACATACAAGTTTAAAAGAAATATAAATAATTATATTAGTTTACAATTATTTAAGATTTTTAAAAATTTCTAAGCTTTTTTAATATATTTTTTAAAAAATATATTTGCAATTTGCTTAAGCTAGCCTATTTTTATTATAATTTATAATTTTTATAATTTATAATAGCGCAAGCTATTATATTTTATATTTAGCTTATTGCTTAAATTATTATAGCTAATATATTTGTTATTTTCTAGCGAAAATACAAATTTATTTATAGCCCCTTTTATAGCTTTTTATAATATAATTGCTTTGGGTTTTTTTTTAATTTAAAGTTTATTACAAATTTATTTATTTTAAAAATTATATTAATCGCTTTAATTATATTTTGTATTTTTTCCAGCTATATTCATAAGAATCCGGAATTTAAAATAATAATAAGTTTTTTTTTAAATGTATTTATTAATTGGTTTTAAGTTTTTAAACTAATTGCTAAAAATAATAGAAATTTGGATTAAAAGCAACATTTTGCTTTTTTTTTCCGCTTTGTTTAATAGTATTTTATTTAATTAATATAATTAATATTAACATTTTAAATATAATAGAAAAAGGAGCTGGAAAAAATAAAATGTTTACAATAACATAAATAATTTATAATAATATTATTTAAATAAAAACCGCAATATAAATACAATTATTAAAACCATTTTAAATAAAAAAAACAATAAATAGCACTAGATATTTTTGCTTATATTTAAAAATAATTTTAAAAATAATTTTAATTTTATTAATATCAAAAACCAAATGCTAATCGGGTAATTGGTTAATTTCTAATTTTGGAAATTTAATAAATAATAAAAATTTATTAAAGCTTAATAAAAATATTATTTATAATTATAATATTGCTTAAGTATAATTAATCTTAAAGCTATTAAATAAAAGTAAATTAGCTATTATAATAATTGATATTATTATTATATAATTTTTATTTTTATTTATAATTAACGTATTGGATTTGGCGATATTTTTAATCTAACCTTTTAAATATTTATAAAAGACCAAGTAAATAAGTTTAAAAATTTAAATAAATTTTTATAAATAAATAAGAAAATAAATAATTTTATATTTCTTTTTTTATATATAAATTTAAAATTATTTAAATAACGTTTATTAAATATTCGTTTTATTAAAAAAGCGCACCTTTTTTTAAAAAAGGAAAAATAGCGTATTTATTAAAAAAGTATATTTTTTGCGATTTCTTTTAAAGGATTTAGCCATTATTTATTAAAAATGGTGATATTTTTTTAATTAAAATAAATATCCTTATGGGTTTTATATTATTAAATTTATAATGACATAAATTAATTATGCTATTATTATTAATATTAAACGAATTGCTTTTGTAATAATTGGATTTTATTAGGAAATTAAGGCTATTATTTATAAATGCTTATATAGTTTTGTATTTGTTTTTTGTCTTTTCGCTCTTTATTTTTAAGCTTATTAGCAACCGTTTATTAATATTATTTGGCTATAATATATGCTTATTTTGTAATTTTAATTGTATTTTATTTTTTATAGCAAATTATTAGTATGGAAAATTAAAAATTATAATGTAAAATTAAAAGCAAGTGTGGGTATTAAAATATATTATATACATTCGCGCAAGAATCCCATATTTGCAAAAATTTCTGCTTATGTAATGCAAAGATGCCTCAGGCATTTATGACGTACCACAGTTACCTGCACTCCGTGCAGTGAACACTCGTTCCCAGATACAGGGCGTGGCCGACCGGTTAACACCTCCGAGGCTCCAAAAAGGTACCTTTATCCAATTTCCAGGCCTTTAAAACGATCGCCGCAGGGCTAATACAGGGATAAAAAAAGAGAAAAACAAAAGAAAAAACAGGAAATTCAATGCAAACTAAAACTTCCTTCCCCAGCAAGAAATAGTCAAAATACATACGACCGGACGGGCCTGTATAGAACGACAGGGCTAAAAAACGCGATAATAAGGAAATATCATTTCGTTACCCCAAATAGCACAGAATGTCAGCCACTTTCTACACCCCTGGGGCTTGGATAGACCCAATCATGGGAAGTTTCTCCCCTCCGCTTCAATATGTCATGTCTCTCTCCGGGCCTGTTCCCAAAAGCTCATCTATGCCGAATCTCTTCGCGTTGATCCTTGAGAATAAGCCATTGGCACGGGTTGGCGATGGCATCGCCGGGACTCTCCTGAGCCCTGTTCACCCGGTTGGAACTCGTAAGGGATATCGCCTGTTGTGATGTTGAAGCTTGGAGACGAGTTGTGTTACAGAACTGCACGGGGAGAAAACATCGAGATTCCGAGTCGAGGTGGGGGGCCGGAGATAGCGGGGATAGCGTCACACCACGCTAAGAACCCCACACCCCACCCGCAAGGCTGAGATAAATTCTCAACGAACAACTCCTTCAACACCACGAAATACATGCGCCAAAACGAATATCGGACTTGCAATACTCCAAATTCAAAATGACAACCTCCAATCCCCAGCCAACCACACCCTCACCCTGCAAAAGATGCAGCAACGCCCCCGCAGACCAAAAGATCAAAGCCGAGCCCGTTTGCGCGTTCGTCCTCCCCCCCCCAATTCCTCAATCACGCCCTCCTAACATCCCCTATCCAGAGAATGTTTCAAAAAATATGTCGCCACGAAAGCCATAAAGCACATGGAGACCTTCCGCGTCCGCGACTTCACCAAATCCCCCCGCAGACGCATCCTCCTCCCCCTCTCCTTCGGCCCCTGCTCCACCACTCTCCTCTACCTCCTCTCCGCGCAATTAGAACGCCAGCTCTCTCGATCCCGACGAACATCGTATGATCTACACATCGTCCATGTCGTTTCTTCAGAAGGGGACCGAGGACTCGCAGAAGCACGAATAGAAGCCGTGAAGGCACGATTTCCGCAACACAGCTACGGCATCCTTTCCCTCTCCTCCGCCCTCTCCCTCCCCTCCTTAGACCTCGCCTCCCTAAACCTCTCTTCACCATCCCAAGATCCATCACAAACCCCTGAACAAACTCTCGCCAACATATTGGCTTCCCTACCATCAGCAACATCCCGCCAAGACATAACCTCCACCCTCCTCACCCGCCTTTTGGTATCCCACGCCCAATCCCTCTCCTGCACCACAATCCTCTTCGGCGACACCACCACGCGCCTCGCCGAACGCACACTATCCCAAACAGCCAAAGGCCGCGGCTTCTCCCTCCCCTACCACATATCCGACGGAGCCTCGCCCTACGACCCCTCCATATCCTTCTCCTACCCCTTGCGTGAACTGTTGCGTAAAGAGGTGATCGCTTTCTCTTGCCTTCCTCTCCCCTGTTCGATTGATCGGAATGGGAATGCGGATGGTACAGAGGGTATGCAAGAAGAGGAAAGCAAGTCCCTAGAAGATCTAATAATCTACGAAAAAACCAAAGAAATCTCAGCAAGCAGCAAAAACAACACAATTGATGATCTCATGAAGCAGTATTTTGAGGGCGTGGAGGAGAGTTATCCGGGGATTGTGATGAATGTGGTGAGGACGACGGCGAAGTTGAAAGCGAAGGATGTGGGAAGTGAGGGAGAAGAGGGAAGGAGTGGGGAGTGTGGGTGCTGTGGATTGCCAGTTGAGGAGGGGATGGGGGGGACGGAGGGGTGGGCGGGGGATCAGACGGTTTTGGTTAAGAAGGGAGAACGGGGTGGGGAGGGGGATGGGGATGGGGAAAGGGATGTGGTGCTTTGTTATGGGTGTGAGAGGAGTATTAGGGGGTGAGGTTATGGAGAGAGAAATAGATGCGATGAGTTGAAGGGAGATAAGTTGAAGCAGCTGCGGCTAGGTGTTCTAGCGAAAGCTAGAGTGAGATGAGGAAAGTCTCCACGGCCTGTCAGATTTGCAGCGAAATTTGACTCAAAGGGGACGAAAGTGGACTTTCTTGGTTGCCACTGCACATTCGATCTCTTGGGGGCTGTAAGGTGTGTGGTGCATCATTCTTGAATTCCACCACTAAGGCCATGGAAGCCTCGCGATCAAATCGCCTATCTAACGTCTTACACGTTGAGGTATATACAGCACTTCCGCCACCCTTCCCGAACCTTGTATCGAAGAAGATCTAGAGCGTCTATCGCCAAGATCTAGAGCCAACGCCATAGTCATCAGGTTCCTCAGAGATCGCAGGTATCAACGCTTGCTTGCTCCCAGCATCCCGCCTCCCATCAACAAATGAACCAGAAGCCTCAACCTCCACATATCATGTCTCTGCATGTTATGTATGCCGCCTAAACGACTTTCTCGCTCGACTTAACGTCAAAAAAGCGTGTCTCAAACTTCCTCATCAGCTTGTTCGTCTGCTCTGCCAGACTGAGCGTGAAGATGGTGTGTGGTAGGATGCGTGCCAGATGCGGCAGGAAGCCTTTGTAGATAGCCAGCACACCTTCTGTGCGGACTGTTTTGGCGAGACAGTCGAAGACACCGCCATACAGGTTGCCATGTTGGTTGTATAACCGGGACATGATCGTATCTATCCGTTCCCAAGGTCAGTAATCAATGGAACATACCTAATTTCAGGCGTATCAGTTCTCGCTGCAACTTACCTGGAGGATGCATGAAGCAGCAAACCACGAAGCCACTGCACGAACTACTTGCTAAATGCAACGCCGGTCCCTCCTCCATACCCAGATGCTTTTGTAACCTCCTCTTTGCGAAGAAGTATGTTGGAAGCTGCACGGCAGAGCCAAATCCCGTCCTAATCATCGCCGCCCCCACCCCCCTATACAACCCTGTTACACCCTCCGCTTTGTAAATCTGCCTCGTCCCGTCCAGCGCATTCCGATATTGATGCTGCGTCCCCACAGGCATCGCACTACTGAAGCTCTGCAACCTAGTTTTCACCAGAAAAAACGGAGACCCAGCTGCAGCACCTAATATTCCCGATGTAGCGCCTGAGAAGACGTTTATGGCGAGGTCTTGTTTGGAGGGATTTGAGTAGATGAAGGAGGCGAGGGAGGAGCGGATGGGTTCGTAGAAACCTAAGCGGCAGCCGTTGAGCACCATTTGGTAGACGTAGGCGCAGCCGATGCCGCGGTAGATGCCGGAGAGGCCTTCGTTGCGGATGATGGTGAGGGCGCCGTGGATGGGGCCGCGGTAGAGGCGGGGGGTGAGGGTGGAGGATTGGAGCTCGCCTTGGAGTTGCATGCTGTTTTGGGGAGATTGTTAGTATGGTAGGCATCATGGATTGGGCGCAATGGATATAAGTCGTAGTATAGAGGGATACGATATGTAGCTTCAGTGAAGCTGGAGGGAAGCCGGAAGGATCTGGGTGAAGCTGAAGACAGCTGGGTCGATGAGCGGACATACCGGATCTTGACGGTCTCGAATGGATGGGTTGCTGTTACGGCTCCGCAGGCAGCTATGCCACCCGCAATGAAGGCTCTGTATTTCAAAACATGTTAATCCTATGTCCCTTTGGTAGAAACATGCAGGTACATGCAAGGCCACTTACCCCAGTGTGGTCGACATCTTTGTATCTGTAGCTGTCCAGTTTGCGACTCCACAGGCGGAGAGTATTCGCAGCTTCAATATACGGTCGAAGATCGGACGGAATCTAGCAGCTCATCACCAACAACCTCATCTGCCGCCCGGAAAAAAAGACGAAAGAGTTTGGGAATGTCTCAGGCGGGCGAGGCTGACATGGCGGAATGTTGGACTTTTGTGTTATATTGTGTACAAAGGTACTCCGAGGGAGGGTTTCGTGTCGAGCTGACTCCGATTGAGGCTCCGATTGAGGCTCCGATGCGCCGGTTCCTGGGGGAGACAGGTCACGTACCATTGGCTGAGCTTAAAAAGAGCGGGGCAGCGGGAGCTACACGGCTCCGGCTTGGGTCCGGGGTCTAGGTGGCCTGGTGGGGAACGCATAGGTGCCTGGCGTGAAAGTATGGGCGGAAGGCTGGAGCTCGGCCTTGTCTGATCTCAACCTCCCAATCTTTCGAGCGAGACTCTCTGAACATCTTCAAATCAAGCTCCGTGGCGCATTTTGTTATGAACTGCACGTCAATTTTCTAGGATCTCTGGTATACTCCCATACCAAAGTGAATAAATCTGCGAATAAAGCTTGACCTCAGGCGCAAAGCTCAAGATGTCTACCGCAATGGACATCGACTCTCCCCACCCATCTCTAGCAGCCAATGGCTTAAGCAAGCACTTGGGCGGTGTTGTGCCACCTACTGCCAGAATCACCGATGTAATCGAGAAGTTCCGTCCTACCAAGGTGAGCCATTCTGAGGCTTCAATCTTCTGTACTGCCTGAGCTTCACTAATACTTTGTAGCTTATCAAACGAGAAGGCAAACCACATATCCTGTCACTCGACTTTGACGACCCGGGCGAGCTTCTCCTGACTTCTGAATCCGACGAATCGATTTACGTCTACAATGTGAAGGACGCCACCAAGGCGAAATCAGCGCTGAGCAAGAAATATGGTGTCAAACTAGCCAAGTTTACACGAGCCTCGACCTCAATAGTCTACGCCAGCCAGAAGGAAAACGGTACGTCTTATACAGCATCATCCTGAACGATACACCATCGTCCCTGACAGCACAACTAACACCGCCCACAGACACACTCCGCCTCCTCTCCACCCACGACAACTCCTACATCCGCTACTTCAGCGGCCACACCGCCTCCGTAACGTCCATCGCCATGCACCCCGGCAAAGACACCTTCTTCTCCTGCAGCGCCGACGACACCGTCCGCCTCTGGGACCTCAACACCCCAAACCATGTCGGCCAGCTCTATCTCAAATCCCCCTTCCTCGCCGCCTTCGACCCCTCTGCCAACGTCTTCGCCGTCGCCTCTCCTCTCGCTCAAACCATCCTCCTCTACGACTACCGCAAATTCTCCCAAGCCCCTTTTGCCACCTTCGATACATTGCCTTTCAACACAGACACAGCACGTCCCAATACCGACTGGACCAAACTTGAGTTTAGTAATGATGGGAAAAATATCTTAGTAGGCACCACGGGAAAGAGTCATTTCCTGATCGATGCATTTACGGGCGAGTTGAAGGCGCATTTGTGGAGAGAACAAGGCGGCGCTAGGAGGTTGGCGGCGGGGATGGATGAGAAGGCAGGAGGCAGAGAGGAAGGATTTGAGACGACGGGGGATGCGTGTTTTAGTCCGGATGGGAGGTATGTGGTGAGTGGGAAGAGGGGAGAGGGAGTGTGCGTTTATGATACGATGGGAAGCGCAGATGAGAAGGGGAGGATGCGGCCGGTGTTGGAGCTGGACTGTCAGAGGGAGGCGGCGGTGATGGCGTTTAATCCGCGGTATAACTTTTTTGCGACGGCGGGGCAGGAGGTGGTTTTTTGGGTGCCGGATATGAATTTGTGAGCTGGTGGGGTGAGATGGTTGGTGGAGATGTGGCAAAATAGCGGCGTAGTGGAGGTTGCGTGCGCGGTTCCCAAGGGATCGTTTCTGTGCTTTGAGCAAGGCGTCTGTCTGGGGCTGGTTTAGGGGCTCGGCTGGGACGGCAAGGTGCATTTGCTGCGGCGTTCGTGGTTACCTTAGGCAAAAGCTTGCTCAGGATCGCAAAAGTCGAGATTTGGCGTTGGACTTTGAAAGACCTGGTCGCTATGATGGAATGGCCAGAAATGTAGCGAACAGGGTCAGTTCACCGTTGCATCAGAAAGTTGTAGCTTGTGTCGCACATCTTGAACAGCGAGGAAAGCACACAAAGCAACAGGAAACTCAAGTGGTCAATCTTCTCCATTGAGTGTCTGCAATATGTGCATTTTAGCCACCTGATGATTCAGTGCTTGTCAAACAAATCACGTGACTGCACTAGCGTGCCTCAGGGGCATTTTACGAGTATAAAAGGGCTTCAAAGGGCAGGAAACCACTTCTCTCTTCCAACGAAATGACAGTCAATGAAAACTCTATGGCGGTCGTTGTTGGCCGTGGACCCAAGGGCCGTATCTTGGGTTTCCCCAGGCAGTGGAAGCGCTACTGAAGAAACGTTTTGCTCCAGCTAGAACGCATGATGGGTGGAAGATACTAGAATGTGAGACGCCACTGTTGCTACTTTGTGTTGCTGTCGCTATATCAATCTACAACCGCCGACGTGGCCTGCTGCTGCTCTTTCATATGCTTGCTATTTGTCCTCTGAAAATCTTGGGTGAGCGCAAAAGCCTTCAGCAGGGCAGGAGCTGGAGGCAGAGTACTATAAAAAGACCTCCAGAGTAAGAGAAACACTTTCTTTTCCAGACAAACAATACGAGACAATCCCCCCCATGGCAGTCATTGTCAGTCATAGACTCAAAGCTTGTATTTTCCCTGAGCTAAGCAGTAAAAGAAGTCAGTGCTTCGAGTTTATCTCGCATGATGGACGGAAGAGATCAGAGCGTGCCACCAGTCTTTTAGTGCTGCATTTCCATGCTGCTGCCGCTCGCTCTACTTACCACCGTTGAGCCATCCGGCATCCATAAACTTGTTCCTTGCCAGCTTACTACTCTTCGTCCCTCGCAACAGCCCTAAAAGGCTGGGACCTCTGCCCAAGTACTATAAATAAGACCTCAAGGACCGTGGAAACACTTCTTTTCTCTACGACCAAAACGAGTCAAGAACTCTTTCATTGTCTTCTCAATTCGGAGACTCTAGATGTTTCACAATGCTGGGAGTTGTAAGGCGGATGGCAAATGGCAAAGAGACTTGATACTTCGAAAGACCTAGAAGGAAACACTTGTGCAATTATTGGAGTTTAGGGCTTTTTGGATCTGTCGCTGGGTATTATTTCTGCTGCGCCACGTATCTGCTGTTGATGAGGTTATTTGCTAACAAGAAGAGATCACATGACTTATATTGCGGTCGCCTGCCTCAGGGGTAGTTCACGGATATCTACCTATAAAAAGGGCTGAGAGAGTCGGGGAAACATCTATCTTTCCCAAGCTAGAGGTCTCGATCGTACGTCGATGATGGCAGTCATTGTTGATTTTTGAATTCGAAAGACGGTAGTTTTGAGGTTATTCCTAGGCAGTGGATGGAACGCTAGAGGGATTTTCAATACTACAGGTCTAGAATGGATGTGTGTGGAAAATTTTGAACAGTAGAGCGTGAACGTTTACTGTCGCTGAATCTATCTACCACCATTGACCTGGACTGTTGTTCCTTTTGGCCGACTTGCTAGGTATTTGCCTTTTTACACTTCTGCGGCGCAAAAACCTTAAGAAGTGTGGGAGCTGGAGACATTGTATTAGGTATAAAAGGGCTTGGAGAGCCAGCGAGCCACTTTCTTTTCCAAACAAAAAAGAAAGTAGTGAAACAAAGCAGGTCGATGGCGCCCATTGTCAGCCATGGACGCCAAGCCTGTGTTCTGCCTAGTCGGGTAGAAGAGCTGACGATAAAGAGATCTTGCTCCTCCAACTACGGAATGGATGTGAATGAAAATGAATGAGAGCGCGGAAAGACTAGAGAAAATGGTGCGATGACATGTTGCTGACGCTGCACCTATCTACCGCCCTCGACTTGGTCTGCTGTTGTTCTTCAAAGGTTTGTCGTCTCCTTGGCTTTCCTGTCGCGAAACCCCTAGAAAGGCGAAAGCTTTGAGTGAGAGTAGTATAAATAAGAGTCAAGGAACGCTGGAAATCTTTTCTTTCTCACAAACGAAAAGAAAGCATCCCGCGATCGATGTCCTTGTTGTGTATTTTTTTCAATAAATCGAAGTGGGAAGGGACACAGAATAGCGAATTTGGTACTTCAAAATCAAGCCAGATGAATCCCCTGGGTATGCACTGAGCAGAGTGTAAGGCTCTAGTCTCTACCACTGCTTCATTAGTTCCCATGACGGTCATGGTCGGACACGAATGCAATCTTATTTCCCTAACTAAGCAGTGAGAATTTGCCGAAGAGAGGTCGGGCTACAGCTGGAATGCATGATTTGAGCAAGGGACATGACCGTAACTTACCAACTGCTGTCATTTTCAGCTTGCTGTCGCTGTATCTGTTTACCGCCGTCGACCTGGGCTGCTGTTGCTCTTTGTAGGTTTGCTTTTCTGCATCGTTCTTACACTCTCGCGGTCGCAGAAGCCTTAGAAAGGCTAAAATCCTAAGGCAAAAGCAACTACTATAAAAGGGCTTGGAGGAATGGGGCAGCACCACTTCTTTAATCCAACCAAAAACCTAGTTCCAAATATCACATGATGGCCGTCATTGTCAACCACAGATACAAGTCTGTATTTTGCTCAAGCAGAAATGGATGCCAGAGGCTTTGCGCTCCAAGTAATGACTGGATGATGGGTGGAGCGCGAAAATTTACGACCGCTGGATATATCTATCATCGCCGAACCTGGCCTGCTATTGTTCTTCATAGGTTTGTTGTCCACCTGCCCTTCTTCTTACACCCTTTCTCTTTCGGCGGTCGCAAACCCTTGGAGGCTGAATATTGAAAGCTTGAGGCGAAGTACTATGAATAGAGATCAGAGGACACATTTCTTTTCTCTTCAAACACCGAGTTGAACAAACAGCAGAAGAATGCTTCCCACGGACGCCGAAAACCTCTTACTTTCTCCGGACAACTGAAGTTGGAAGAGCGCAAGTGATATATCAGATGGGTTTGGTGCTTCGATATCGAATAGAGGATTAATGTGTTGAGGAGAACAGAATATTCTAATACCTCCTTTTCTTTTTGGTCTGGCTGCTGCTCCTCCACGTACCTGCTGTCGATTGCGGGGCTTGATGTTCTCATACAAGGTGGTGGTCCTTGCCTTCTTACACTCTCGCGATCGTAAAGACCCTAGCAAGGTTAGATCCTGGAGGCAACGTACTATAAATAGAACCAAGGTGCAGTGGGAACACTTCTTTTCTATACTAACAATCCTCTACTTCGAACGAACAAAGTCTGAGAAATTGAGAAGGGGATGATGCATTGCTCTCCATCGAGTTTGGAAAATGTCTGTTCTTTCTCTTCTCGTTCAACGAGAGTTCAGACTTGTTACTTCAAACCAAAACGAATTCATCATACACTGACGAGAGCGTCAGGCACCGTCATTGCTCTTATGATGTCATTGCTGCTCGTCGTTGTATCTGCTGTCGTTGATCGGGCTTGCTGTTCCCATTCATGGGTTTGATTCTTGACTTCGTACACCCTTTCGCGGTCGCAAAAGTCCTAGGAAGCTCAGACATCTCAAGTCAGAGTATTATAAATAGGAGTCAGGGGACGCACTTCTTTTCTCTACAAAACAACCATGCGAATATGATTGGTTCAGGAGACCTCACCACATTTTCTGAATGCCATTCACAGGAAGTACAGAGGATTGGTACTTCGAACTGAAAAGCAAAGCTTCACCACGCCTTACGCTCTCCACATGCTCTAACACCGCAATTTTTTGTCTAGCTGCTGCTGCTTTACTTAGTACCTGCCGCCGCTAAGTTTGTTCACCAACAAATCACGTGACTAAAGATTCCATCCCTTGAGCCAAGTTTACGAATATACAAGGGACCCAAGAATCAGGGAAACACTTTCTCTTTCAAGCAAGAACGTTGGAACTTCCCCCCGACGGCAGTCTTTGGAGTGGTCTTCCCTGAGTGGAGCGCTGACGATGGAGAAATTTTGCAATTTTAGGGATAGAGCGGATGATGGGTGAAACAATGTGAAAGGGACTAGAGCCTGGGTTCCCAGTGCTACTACTGAGGTGTTGCTGCCGAAGCTGTTTACTACCACCGTTGAGCTAAACCACCATTCCTCTACGAGTGTTTGGTCCTTGTCTTCTAACACTCTCGTAGTAGCAAAAGCTATAGCCATGCTAAGACCCTAAGGCGGACTACTATAAAAGGGCTTGGAGAGTCAGCGAACCATTTTCTTTTCCAAGCAATCGCTTGCTAAAGGACCAAAACGATGGCGGTCATTGTTGGGCAAGAATTCGAAGAACGATGGAGTTTTCGGATTCCCTAAGCGTGGGATGATAATGCTAGAGGCTTTTTGCTCAATGTCTAGAAAGAGTATGGGTAGTAGAGACTAGAGTGTGAAGAGGCAAGAGTATTCTGCATTGACGTGGCGCTGCCGCGAAAAATGTTTGCTGCCGCTCACGGAAGCTGCTGTCGCTGCTCACATCTCCTCTTGGTAGGTACTATGGTTGTCGAGGAAGTTGAAAGTCTGTGAGACATCGGCCTAGTCCATCCAGTCTATGATTCCTGCATCTTCACATGATGGAGACTTTCAGCTAACTCATTCAATGTACCTAGTCACGTGCCAGAGCAAGCCTCGAACCGAACTTCACGGGTACAAATAGACTTCGAGGGGCAGCGGGAACCATTTCTCTCTTCAAAATAGACTTCCTGCTCGTGAACGTCTATGGCGGGTGTCCGATTTTATTTCTGTTCATCGGTGCAGAGCGAGCGACTTGGTTTCCTTTTTTCGAGCAGAAGGACGAGACATTCTAGAGGTGTTCTGACTGCGAGCTAGAAGGGAGGGGGTGTGCCAGTGTGGAGACTATAGAGTATTTGAGGCCTTGATGCTGGTACTTGGTACTGTTGCTGCTATCTTACCCATTTGCTGTCGTTGACGGGATTTGCTGTCGCCATTTAGAGAGTTGAACTCTTTTGTTGTCGTTGATCTTCACTGTTGCATTCAGATCATCCGACGCTTCTGTCATGTTCTCATAAGCTCGCTTGCAGAAGCAGTATAGGGCAGAGACTTCTAGTCAGGTATAAGTAGACCTCGAGGGGCAGCTGGAATCAACTTTTCTTCAGACAAACATGTGGAGACATTCCTACCTAATGGCGCTAAATGTGACATTTTTGTCT
Source organism: Cyclaneusma minus (assembly GCA_037179335.1). Taxonomy (NCBI): domain Eukaryota; kingdom Fungi; phylum Ascomycota; class Leotiomycetes; order Marthamycetales; family Marthamycetaceae; genus Cyclaneusma; species Cyclaneusma minus. Next base: position 291,759 of record JAKZHN010000012.1, read on the forward strand.
TTCATGGCTCGACTATGTATATCCATTTCTGATTTATCCAAGATTGAAATGAACACCGAGGGGCGAGGACGAGCTTCAACGGGTGCTCCAAGCAGGAAATGCAACAAAGTGTATGTGTACCCTAAAATATGTGAAGTTTTTGATGGTGCTAACTGCTACTCCGCTTGCTGTCGTTTCATCTACCTGCCGCCACATACCGGATCTGCTGTTGCCATTCGGATTCTGCCTGGTCCCGCAGGCAAACTTGGGTTTTGGTCTTCAACCAAGTATAAATATGCCTCAAGGAACTAGGTAATCAATTTTACTTTCTCTAGAGACGATCAGGACGCCAGCTGCCTCGCGATGGTGGCCATTCTTCGTTATCACCCAGACATTGACAGTATTCTTCGAGGGAGAGAAAACGGATACCACAAAGAAATTTCGTGCCCCATGGAAGGTGAAAACAAGCGAGTGGAAGTGAGTGAGTACAAGGATCTACTGCTGTCACCACCTTATGTTGGTAGCTGGTGAGTTTAACTGTCATCAACTCGACCTGTTGTCTCGGTTCAGATCTACTTTCTCCCCTGCCTGGGCCAAGAAAGGTGACGCTTGAGATTTGGAGCCGCCCAGGTATAAATAGGGGTCCAACACTCGTGGCAACCACTTCTTCCTATAGATAAGCGGGAGCTAGCGCCCAAATATGGTGATCACGGCATTTGATCATTCACCAAGTGAGGCTCTGAAGTCCACCAGGGAGTGAGACCTAGGCCAAAAGCTAAAAATAAATAGGCTTTGGAAGGTAGTGAAAATCACTCTTCATCGCTATTAGAGACAATAGCAGCAAGCAAGTTGCGCCGTCTGTGCTTGTGGCTTATTATTGAATCAAAACTTCTGCGCATTCCCGGGTACCAAAACTAATATGGAAGAGTCAGCTCCCACCTGACGCACGCGGAGAACCGTCAGGAATTGAAGATTTCTGTATGTGAGGTTCAGCCTCTACCACTTTTTGACACTGCTGCCACTGTTTCGCTTGTCCACTGTCATGTTATTCTCAGTTGCTACAATTTCCAGCACCCTGTTCTCGCTTACGAAAGCATAGGAAGCCAGAAGCTTGAAGTAATCTATAAATAGGCCTCGAGGAGCAGAGAAAATCCCTTCCCTTCTCCAGACAAGACAACCGCGATGTCGTCATGGCATGGCGGTAACTGCTGTTGGTCGAACTCGAGACTTCTCCTATTTCCTAGTTGGTGGAATAGATACGGAATGAACTCCCAGGAGAAGAAATTATGTGTGCATGGAAGAGACTAGATATCATTCAGCTATCTTGTCATCACTGCCACTCTATGTTTCTACCGTCACTGACCTCGTCTGCTGTTCCCCACCTCACTCACATGGTTTGCTTTGACTTCGCTTGATAGGCCTCGAGGACTTGGAGTGAGCTGATTACCTATAAATACGTCAAAAGGGGCAGTGAGAAACCCTTTTTCTTCCAGATAAAAGTCACCACGTCAAGCGCGCGCGAATGATCTGCGCCGTTTTTGCGCAAAACACTGCGTCCTCCCAAGTCGTCGCTTCGGTATGTGTACGAAGAGTAGATTTAGTACAGCAGCCTAAATGTTGCAACACCATGGTCAGGGTGGCCCGTGCGCCAACTCCTTCTCCCATACCCTGACCTCCACCATGGGGCTCAGGCCACCACGCTAAGCCCTGGGTATATCTACTGAATTGCAGGGAGCTCTCCGTAGACTAGACGACATCATGAATATACTCCGTTGCCTGCTACCCTCGTTTATACGACTTTAAGTGATCACTTCTCTTCCCCAACTGATATCAACACTAAAAGAAATTGAATATGGGTCCATTGTGTAAAAGTGAGTTTCGAATGCTGCCGCTTTCTCAGGGTATTGTTGTTGCTCCGTCTATCCACTGTCGTTGACCCTGGTTGCTGTCTATTCCAAATGCCTTCTCCAATTTATCTCTGCGGCTATTGTGAGAGCATTGGGTGCTGGAACTCAGTCTGAAAGCAGGGTATAAAGAGGAATCAATCCGCAATTGGGGTTTCTTCCCCAGAAGCCCAATAAGGCTCGATACACTTCATGCAAGAACGGATGGACTTGATGGTCCAATGTCCATCCTGCTGCATTTCCTCAAGCAGTAACCATGTTATGGTTACCGAGGACATCTAATGGTTCGATAAGAACAAAGTGCGTAGACCGTGACAGAGTGACGCTGAATGCTGTCGCTTCTGTTTTCTACCGTCGCCGTCAAACTTACAACAGCAGTATGCGGTCATAAAGAAATGAATAGAAGGGTTCCAGATGCTGAGTTAGGGGCTCAATTTCTGTATCCTTCATAAGTCCTGAGCCTACAACTATGCGGTAAGGTTGTTGTATGGCTTTACCTCACGATGAGAGAGGTAAAGGGAGGAAGATGGAGAATTCTCTTATAGTTCCTGGGGTTTTGAGCTTGCGGATTAGTGCAAAGATGGTCCTCCTTCGTAAACTCACGTTCGTAAGTGGCGGAAGTGTTGAACTAACGACGGCAAGATATAGATGAGGTGGTGGGTTTGGGCTTTGGTGGCAGATTACCGAATGTGGATGTAAACCATTCAATAGGTTTTGTTGTCTGTACCTAGATAAATACGGAAGTTGTGATCTATGGGATTCCTGCAAGTCAATAAGTCAGATTGGCCCTGGGCAGGTGAGGCGGAGCTGGTGGAGACATGCGCATGCAGTGTAACAAATTTCGTGTTTCTTGTTGAGAGATAGGAGGCAGAAGGAGGGGCTTTTTTATAGCTCCTGGGGTGGCAAACTGACTTGTTGTTAGCCCTTTTCGTGATGGCTGAACCTCCTTTCAAGAATTTGAACTCTGGGACTTGTATTGCGATTCTTTCGCCTTATTGTTTATTGTCAGAAAATGTCTGATGTTTCAAGGCTTTATGTCGACGTAAAACAAATTGGTATGAGGTATGTCTACTCGATTTGACTACTCTTGGACTGCAAATATTTCGAAATCACTGGAGACACAATCGCAGCCTGCGAACTAGGCTACTTGCCATTATTCCGGGCTGAGTACTGTGGGACGAAAGAAGACTCCATACGGATTGCGGATCGACGAGCCAAATTACTACGATTAAGCAAGTTCAAAGAATTGGGAGTAGATGAGGTCAGGTGATCCATGATGTCGCTTTTTTCAAGTTACCCGGACCTTGGGGTTTTGTCTATCTAGCTCTTCGATAGCCGAATTCCTGTCGAGTGGTGGTGTGCTCTCCCATCCCATTGGCCGATCCTGCTGTACCACATCGGTAAAAGCAGTCAACCTTCTCGTCTCTCATCTTGGTGTTTGCCTACCCTACAAATAATCTAGACAATACTTCGACAACCTCACTGTCCTCATATGGAGCAGCACATCATGATCCCCAAGGACCAATCAGCTGATGCCAGCAATTCGAAGCGTTCTCTCGACCAGATGGAGACCAATCTCTATGCGACACTGCCGTTGGATGCAGCCTCCCGAGATATCCGCCTGCTCACCCTCCAGCCTTGCGTCGACCAAGATGATCCGCTCGTTCATTGCGAGATGAAAGTCGTCTCTCTCGACACTAAGCCGTATTATTTCGCTCTTTCATACACTTGGGACCAGACAGCATGCGACGTTATCGAAGTCAACGGACAAATAGTCACCGTGAGTGCGACACTTGCAAACGCTCTGACGGAAATCAGGACCTTGAAAGCAAACAAGCAACCAATCCAGATCTGGGTCGACGCCCTGTGCATCAACCAGGAGAATGGACAGGAGAAGAATCATCAAGTACGTCAGATGAGGCAGATCTACGAGCAAGCTCATCAAGTCATTGTTTGGCTCCGAGACCCATCTTCTGTCTGCCACGGCGTAGCCCAATTCCTTCACATCCTGGCCGATGCAGACCTGGCAAAGCTTATACAAGTTCTGGAGGAATACACTATCACATCCTGCTTGATGATGAATGTAGAAGTCAGAGTGCAAGTCACCTCTGGTCCTTATGAGCCTACTGGTGTTCATTCACCGCGTGAAGCGCTCCACAAGCTTGCGAAGTTTTGGGATGATCCTTGGTGGCGACGTACCTGGATTGTCCAAGAGCTCGTTGTTTCCACAGATGCTTTGGTGTTATTCGGGCGCGGTTCTATTCCATGGGATGTCATTGGGAAAGCCATGGCTTCCTTGCGCCTTGAGTATGATCGGCTTTATCATCTGTACAGAACTCGAACCGATATAGAGTGGCAGTTTCGTCCGCTGGAAAAAGAAAGATTCGAACTTCTCCACTTAGTTGTCGGTCATTACCCCAACTCTCTCGAGACGCTTCGAAAATGCTACAGCCAAGTCGGCGTTATTGGGCTGCTTTCTTCTCTTGTGAGCACCAGAGACAGGGAGTCCACGGACCCGCGCGACAAGGTCTTTGCTTTACTGGGACTCGCTACAGATGCGCACGAGGCGAGCTTGGAAGCCGACTATTCGATGCCTCTGGACCAGGTTTTCAAAATGGTGGTTCCCGACATCATCAAACGAGAGAGAAATCTTGACGTGCTTCTATGGGCCCCGACGCAATTCTCGTCAGACCCAAAAGATCTGCCGTCATGGTGTCCTGATTGGGTCACTCAGTCGTACCAGATAATATCTGAAGTACCAATTCACTACGATGCGACCTACCACCATCATGGAGACTACACGCCCTGGCAATCGTTTGCCAGATATGCTTTGACACATTTCAAAGTGCCACCGGGCTCTGTCCCATCTGTTGAATTCTCCGAAGATCTGGAGGCGATGTTCACAGTTGGCTTCAAACTCGGAGAAATACAACAAATATCCTCCTGTATTCAGAGGACAGGAACTTTCGACGGTTACTTGGAGCAGATCATCCGCGAATTTGTCCCCAAAACAGACATTATGCAAAATACGAAGTACCCTTTGACCGAATATTATTGAATAGAAGCATTACAGAAGACACTGGGGCTAGGTAGAGTACTGTTTTCCACTATAGGGAACAACCCTAACGAGGTGGCAACATGGGAGCGGTCCAACTTCGACAGGCTGAGGCCTTTCAAAACTGACACCGGTCTGTTCGGTATGGGCTTTGGCTTTCCAGAGATGAAGGTGGGGAACATGGTCTTTTTGCTGCCGGGTGGAAGGACCCCGTTCATTCTCAGAAAGAAGGATGACAACTACATGCTAGTCAGCGGTTGCTACGGTATGTAAAGCTACGCCTAAGGAAGGATCACTTCTAACATTGCTGATATTTATGTAGTCCACGGGGTCATGAACGGCGAATACATGAAAGGAGCTTTTCGGCGCAAATATGTGCAAGGCATGGAGCCTGTTACTATAATCTGACAAGGGGGTCGACTGAGTATGAGTCCGAACAGGGTCACTGAGCAAACCTTAGATAGAAACTATGTCCTAATTTCCTGTGTTATCTGGGTGAAGTGTCCCCGGGGTCCGACCAAAGACAGAAACACTATCCTTTTTGGGAATCTGTACCTTGCCAAACGATCAAGCTGGAGGGCGTGACCAACAAGACGGCTCCACTGTACCATCCCATGAAACATGACTTCAACTACTCATTGAGTAGTAGCGTCAATCCGAGAGAATCTTGATTATTCCTAAGTTTCAGCGTGTCGTCTCACAACTCCAATCAACCAGCCCCCTCGTCTCCATCTCCTCCACCTTCCTCTCCACCAACCCCTCCATCTCCACCCTCTCCTCCCCACTCAACAACCCCAGCCTCTCCTCCCACCCCCCATCACCCCCAAAAAACCTCCTATTCAACCTTGCCCAAAAAACCATATCAAACGCCCAGCTCTTCCTCGCCGCATACACAACCCAGAAATCCCCCGACACCCAGCTTTCTCGCATATGCCCTGACAAACGCGCGTTTTCGGCTAATCGCCCTTGAGCAATCATTTCTTGCTCTCGCTTTTCCAGCTCTGTGAGAAATACGTCGAGACATGTCGAGTAGCGCGATTCCCATGCGTCTATTCCTTCGGGATACAGCTGTGGCATCTCGAGGATCAGCCACCAGGGAGGACTGTGGGCGAATTCAGGGGGTGCGGCGTAGGAAAACTCCCAATCTATCACGCCCACAATGTTCTTGTCGGCGCCGATTAGTACGTTTGCAGGTCTGAAGTCGTCGCAGAAGAGCTTGAATGGTTTTGCATCAGGACTCGTCTCTCCGATGGTTGTTCTCTCAGGCTTTGCGGTCAGCTTTCCCTCCTTGGCAAGCTTCAGAAATAGCTTTCGAGCGACGAATTTTGCTCGGCAGTCATCGGCAGACTTGATGGCGTCGTTGCGTTGGGTGATGAGGTGGGTGAGATGGGTTTCGGCGAGGAAGACGAAATAGTCGTAGGAGGACTTGAAAGTTGTTGTTGGGAGTTTGGATGGAGGAAAGTTGGCTAGTTGGACGAGCTCATTTGTGTTGTAGGTCAGAGGTCGCTTTGTTGCTTCCCAGCGACCTTCTGAGACCTCTTCTATAGCGCCGATTCGAGAGAAAGAGAGTGTAGACATCTGGAGCAAGATGTTGGCCATTTGACTGTAGACTGACGCAAGTCTCTCCTCGGAGGTTCCAGGGTCGAGGATGGGACGATCAGAGTGAGACTGGCCGGGAGTACCGAGCAAGTCGATAGCGTCGAATTCGTGGTCGATGTAGTGCATGATGATATAGGGGGCTAGATTCTGCGGACTCTGATTTTTCGAGCCCCATCCGAGGATCAACGGGACGGGGATAGACGTCCTGGCTCGAATGCAGCGCATAACTGCTACCTCGCCACGGGTCTTTTCTTCTGCAAAGGCTGAGACTCCTGGTTTTGGCAGCCGTATGATAACAGACCTGCCGTCCGCAAATGCTAGGCGGAAACAGATATTGAAAGATCCGGGTGTAGGGGAATGCAGCTCTACAGCTCTGCCTTCATGATACTTCTTGATGAAATTTCCGATGGCTCGGAACGTGTCGTCCTGGAAGAGTTGGTCTTTCCACTCTTTTAAGATTTCGTCGCTTTTCTTCCACGCCATGGGATCGAAATCCATAAGTCTGGGCATTTTGTGTCTTGAGTGTGACGACGAGGGAGGAGGTGGCATAGGCTCGCGCTGTATGATGAATGAAGACAAAATGTTGAGGCCGAAGCTGCTTCGATAACATACGGAGTAGTTGAGACAAATATAGTATGCCACGTGAGAACGGAATCGCAAGGATATGGTAGACTCTAAACTCGAGTTTCGAGTTTCCGATATCCAGGGGGTCAGTCGAAATCCATCAGAGACTCGTCGTGCTTCCTTGTGATCAGTTCGGATTCGTTCGAGGTTGTTGTGTTTGTTGGTTCTAGCGTAGCTGCAGCGGACGCAAGTGAATGCAGGTGCGGACGCTAGTAGAGCGCCAATCACAAACTGTCACCATTTCGTCGGCTCCGCTTATTGATGTCTATATATAGTTCTTGCATCTGAATCGGCTATGGCTTGATTTCTCCTGTTGATTGTTTAGTCAATATGGGTTTCACTGAGGCTCTATTGCGATACTTGCCAGGCGGGTCAAACGGTTGTTTCGCAAGGTATTCGGTATGGGTGCCATCCTTCGCTTTTCCATGTCTGTTAGTTATACTAGATGCCCACGTCAGAACCATGGTCATTCCAGGCTACCATTTCGAGGCATGGCAACGCTGGCACGGCTCGCAGATTCGATGCCGGGCGACAAGGCTCTCCAAATGGCAAACCCCTGGCTCTCCTGCCGTACTCAGGCCGTCCACATCACCATCACACTTTCATCACCACTGCGCCTTAATCGCCACCAAGCCGTTTTTCTCCCGCAGCTGTATTCTGTCCATTCATTCGTGAAAAAGACATGTCGTTCGTTGCCTTGATATTGTCTCTGTGACGGCTGGATGACTCAACGATGTTGGCCTTCGAGGACGTTGGAGTTCGAGAATGACTTCGCTGTTAGTGATGAAAGACTTTTCCTCTCAATCCGCGCTGCGCATCATTCGAGATATAGAGCTCTGGATTTCTGCTCTGTAAAACCAAGAGGTAGCGGTCATAGAAATAGAAAAGATAAACCAACATCAAAATATTCGCAAAATATACCGATATCAGCATCTCAGAACCCAGACTCATCACTGCGGCCCTCCGAGAAGCATAAATTTTCTGTAATAGTGTCAGTAAGAAAGCTTGTCAGTGTACCTCACTATTGCCTTTTACTGCAACAAGATGGAATAGCACTGTCATTACTAACAATCCTATAGTCTTTCTCCATCATGTCGGCCAAAGAGACCGAACTCAACCTCGACATCACCCCCGAAGAATTCGAACAACTCGAAGGTTCGGGAAAGGCGTCCAGAGAAACCCGCGGTGTCAAGGAGCCTCCCAAGGGCCGGCACAAGTCGGCACGCCCTAAGAACGCAGTGATCATGGCGAGAACCGGCAGGGTCGCGGCTGATCGCAGAAAAGGAGGCACCGATCCAGCGGCTGGTGGTTCCGGCGGTGACGCTGCGGGGAGCGGTAGTTCAGGAAACGGCGGTTCAAGTCGTTGAACGCATGGGTTTGGCTTCGCAGCGCGGTTCTAATGTGCGAGAGAGCGAGCGAGCCAAAGTCTCGAGCGTTGGTGCGAACATGGTGAGGGTTCGATGGGTTGGAGAGGTGGGAATTTGGAGGTAGATGTACTCGTGTTAAACCAAAATCTAGGTGCTCGCTGTTGATATCTTGAAACTTCGCGGCACCACTATACCCCTTTTAGTAGACCAAAGGACCACTGTATTCGACAGAAGGCTCAATGATCGATAGGTATCTCATAATCGACAAAAACCTCGCGATCGACAGAAATTTTGTAATCGACAGACCGCGCCCCTCTTTCTTCTGCTTCCGTTCTTGTTGCACATCGAGAGTCCGCCCCCCTCGAGTGGCCTCGACCCCTCCCACTCGTCTACTCACCCCAAAATTTCTTCTTTTCCACACCACGCCCTCTATCCACCTCCATTTCGCATGAATCTGAGCTCGTTGGAAAGCTCTTGCAGCGGTCTTTCATTGTAAGGTATTTCCTAAAAGATATCCACGAAACAAGCGAGAAAGATAGAGAAGACGGGCTGAACAGCCTGAACGGCTTCGGCTTCACGAGGCAGGTTTCGTCAGCCTTTTGTGCAATCCAATAGATGAAGAATTGTTCACGAACTTGAAGAACCCGATGGCATGCTATGAGAACATCTTTCCCTTCGAACCAGAATCTAAGTCGTCATAGATTGTATCTCCTGGGTAAGAATGTCCGAGGTCGCAGTAATCGACACTGTAAGAACGTCTCAGGGCCCGTCAGGGAAAATCTCCTGACGACAAGTCGTGCGATCGGTACCTAGACATCCACCAGACACAATCCAGAGATCACTGGCTCGTCACTGTGGTTGTGCCACGTATCGATCTTCTAGCCTTCTAGGTCACCCCAGTACTCAATCATGGTTCACTCAGCCAATGATTCTCAGAAGCACAAAAAGATCCTTAAAAATCACCAAAGCAAGTATGTATTTGCATTCCGCAACGCAGTCCGCAAAACAGGACCCAGAATCAATACCGCGAGATATCCGAGTTATCAATCCCCGAAAATGCAACTGATATCTGCCGGAGAGGTGGAAGAATTTACCGCTATGTTGTGCCCATCGGCATCCTCTGGTTCATTTGCTATCATTTCGAGGATCGCATAAAGCGCGCCCTAGAAGTCCTTGAGGAAGTTCCTGAAGAATGGATCTTTGGGGAGAGCGACGATGTCCCTCGTGTGAATCATGGGGAAGAATTTGCCGTGAATCTGGACGATGGCTTTAGGTGGCTGGAGAGGAGAAATTAGAGTGGGCTGTTCCGTAGGGGAATGGGACGATTGTATTCGGATCTCTGAATACCCAAAGAGGCATCTGGTATTAGCAGTGCTCGTGGTATATTGTCACATCGCAACGAAAGCTTTCGTTGCACGTCGACCGGGAGATGTCGCGGGAGTTGGAGCTCTTCGGAATACCAGGATGCTAACGGAAGATAGAGGCCGGCACTTTGTTGCACATCGTCGGCAGTCCTATACCGCATCATGAAGTCACTCATCCAACAAAACATCAGACCGCGAGAACCTGACAGAAAGCAAAAGCATGGAGATTCGACTTGATTTCTCGTGCTTTGACTTTGTTGCACATCGACCGGGAAGCTGCGGAAGAGACTCATACAACAAATGGCCTGGCCATGAGTCTCGACGAGGCTGCAGAGACCACTTGCAACTCATGATGTGAAGACATTCGACTTCTCAACCCTTCCGACTTTTGTCGCACATCGACCGGCAATTGTCGCGGTAGCTGAAGTTCTCCGGACCCTGAAACAACAAGAAAGACTGAAAAAAGGAGACCGAGGTAGGCGGTTCGTTGCACATTGTCGGCAACCCTTTGCCGCATAATGAAGCCATCCCTCCTGAACAGCATGAGACAACGAGAACATGACGGAAAGGACCACTATACGGAACCATCTCTTCAAAAATTTGTCGCACATCGACCGGAAAGACGCGAAAAGAGCTCATACAAAAACAGAAAAAGATAGTCGCAAATCGGACCATGAACTTCGAATTCTCGACGATGTTCGCAGACACCACTTCCAAAGCGTGATGTGAAGGCATTCGACTTTGGAACCTCTCAGCTTCTGTCGCACGTCGCCGGCAACCCGCCACGGCACCTTGGGAAAGAAAACATGTCAACACGGAAATGGAAATCAGACCACAAGGCACTACTCGACGCCTCAAGCAAAAGGAGATTGTTCCGTGAAGGCATTCACTTTGTCGCACGTCGCTCGGAAAGCCTCCGCGGCAGAGCCCATCAAACGCGGATGAGGAATCAGCCCATCCGCGGAACCAAACCATTCGCTTCCTAGCCCTCCCCTAATGCAATTCCGAAATCTCTCCCAAATTTCGAACATTTGTTGCGCATCGATCGGAATTGTCTTCAGCCGCATACAAGCGCAGTGCCGTACCAAACCTGTCGTATTTTCGCTTTCCCATGCGTGTCGTCGGGTCAAGATTTCGCGTCGGGTCAGCACGAAAGTAAAAAAAGAACATCAATCAGACCATGTTCCCTGAAGCGACTCACTCACTCGAGCCGCGAAAACAATCTTCCCAAAGCATCGCCAAGCAGACAAACTCCAAGACGAAATGCCATTGTTGAAATGCCGCCGACTTCTCCCGGCGACGTGCAACAAAACCCATCTTTGCTCAAAATCAAAGACAAACATCGAACCATCTGTCTTCCATCTCCCGTCGCCAAAGGCCCAAAACCACCATCAAACACTGCTCGGCAGCGCTTCAACCACTCAAAACTCTTCCCTACCTTTCACTGAACTTTTGTCGCACATCGACCGGAAAATGTCGCGGGAATTGCAAGCCCTCCGGCACTCAAAGCCTGCAAAATGCCATCAACATCAGCTCATGTTGCGCGCTTCCGGACCCTAAACTCGGGCCCTGAACTCGGGATGTGGGAAGGGCTTTATGTGACAAGCGTCCACTCTGTGGAGCGTCGAGAGTCACGATTAAAGCCAAGAAGCAGGAATATGGGTATTAGAATGTAGTGTGTAAGTGCGCAGGGATCCCATATTTGCAAAAGATTTTGCTTAAATAATATAGGAATATTTCAAGCATTTATAATATATTATACTTTTTTTTAAAAAAAAATCGAATTAAAAGCCACTTTATATATTTTTAATTTTTCCTCCTAAGGTAATACTGGTTTTTTAATATTTTCTTGCAGGCTATTCTTTTATTTTTTTTAATTGGCCCATTAATTTCCTAATTAATTAATTTTAAATTTTAAATAACAAGCTAATTAAAAGAGTGCTAATTTGCAAAATTAAACTTTATATATAATAAAATTTTAATATAATTGAAAAACCCCAAAATATTAATATTTGGAAAATAAAATTTATAAAAAAATATAATAATTGCCGGGATTAATTATTTATTATAAGCCAAAATATTTTAATTATAATATAGATTATTGGATAAATACCGATTTTAATTTATAAAAACTATTCCGATTTTTTTTTGGCATTATTAATTACATAAAGCATGCAATTATAATAATATAAATTTTATTTTAATTACAAATTTAAAAAATATTTTATACCAATTTAAAAAATTTTAATATAATAATTGTTTTAATAATATAAGTGTATTTCATAAAGTAATTTTAAAATAAAATTTAAAATAAAATTAATTATTAATATATATTAATTAATAATTACTTTAATGCCTTTATAATAAAAAAGATAATTATTATAATAAAATACATTAATTTAAATAAATTTCCCGCTTTTTATAAATTAATATTTATTATAAAATAAAAAATTTCAAAATTGTAATAAATACCGGTAATAATAATTTAATTGCTAGTATATTAATAAGGCTAGATTTTTTAATTATTAATTTTCTTTAAAATCAGCATATTTGCTATAGTATTTGCTATTATTAAATTTTTATTAAAAGGCCGCAAAAGTTTTAAATATCCTATATAATTTTTTTTAAAAAAGTTTTTTTTCACCGGATTGGCTGCTTTTTTATTCATATTTATATAATTTTCTTTGTTATTTTTTATTTATAATTTTTTAAAATTAAAAGAAAAAAGAATCGCAAATTTCCGCAAGCTTAATAAACAGAATGCCTATTGGGTATTATTTCGTTTTTATTTTAATATTATATATTTTTTATTTTTAACAAATATTTATTTTGCCATTAATTTTCTAATATTTTTAAAATAGTAATTTATTTTAATTTGCTTTTAGCCAAAAATATATATAAAATTAGCGCTTTCTAGCAAAATATTATTTATCCGGGTTTATTTTATTTCATACATTGTTATTTGATTTTGCTTAAATATAATTTGAATAATGTAAATAATTTTTATTAGCTTAGCTGGTATTTTTATAGCGATATTTTTGGCTTTGGTTTATTTAATTTTATTAAAAAAAATTGCTTATTATTTTCGGATTTATTATTTATATTTATATAAGCAACAAATTCTCCAAAAAAATAAAATTAATTATTATTGCTTAATGCTTTTTTCCAAATTGTTAATTAAATATTAAAAATTTGTAAAATTAATGCTTTATTTCCACTATTTTTTAAATTTAATATAAATTATTTTTATTTATTTTTTGGCAATCCTTTATTTTTCTTTATTAATTTTTTTTAAATAATTATTTACCAAGCCATATTTTATAAAGATTTAAAAGAAAACCGTATATTTTGAAATAAGCGTTTTTCTTTTTAAATTATGCTTTTTTTAATACTAATAATATTAGTTTTATTTTAATAATTTCTTTTGAATTTTAATAGAAATGATTTAAAGAGTTCAATATACTGCTGCATTTCAGCAATAGGCTTTAATAATTTATAAAGAAATTTATAAAGGATTTGCTTTTTCGTAGCTTTTTTAAATTTGCCTAAATTATCTTTTTTTTTATTTTTTAATTTTGCAAATATTTGTTCTATTTCCTTATTAAATTTATTTCTAATTATTAAATAAGCAAGCGAGTTTTTATCTTTTATATTTAATTGTATAGCTTTCCGCATTTTTTTATTTATTGGTTTTTTTTAAAGAAATAATGCTAAATATAATTAATATTACTAATGCTATAACTTTTGGGATTATTGCTTTTTGAATTAATTTAGATTTTTAGATTTTTCATATAGCTTTTTAAACCTTATTATTTATTTTTTGGTTTAATTAAAGCTTTTTTAATGTTTTGCTATTTTTTATTGCTAATTGCTTTGCCTGTTTTAGGACTATTGCGTTTTTTTATATATATTTTTTAATTTTTTAATAATTTTTTTATTATATTTTTCTTTTCATTGCTTATCAAGCTTTTTTATTATTTTTGAATTTAATACTGCCGTTTATTTGCTTATAACAATATAAAAGAACTTTATATATATAGTAAATATATTTAGCAGTATTTTTGATTTTGTTTTTTAAAATAATAATTTTTAAAAATAATTGTAAATATATTATTAATTTCGCTAATATTTTTTATAAAAGATTATTCTTTTAATAGCGCATTGCTCTAATCCGGAGTATTTTAAAATTAGATGTAAATTAATTTTGATAAATATCCAATTCTCTTTTTCTTATTCTTTTCTTTAAATTCTTGTTTGTTTTATAATGGATTTATCGAATTTAATTGGAAATATTATTTGTTTTATTAAGCAGTTTATAAAATTTTAATTATTAAAATTAATATATTGCTATAATTAAAGCAAATTTAATTGTAGATTATTAATGATTAAATATATTTAGGATATAAAGGTTAAAAATATTGGATGCAAAATAGGAGATATTTTTGCTAGGCTTTTTTCCAAGCCTTGCTTTGGCAATTTTTTTTTCCGAATTTGTTCTTTATTATATAAGGAAAATTCTTTGCAATATATATACTATTTATTTATTATCAATAATATTTTACATATATTTAATTATTGATATTTATTATAAATAAAAAATCTTAAATATTTGGGATATTTATTATATATAGCTTTTTAGGGATTTTCCATTTACCTGGTATAATTTTATAATATATATTTTTTATTGTATTTAAACTTTATATATATATAAATTTTTAAGAATTTATTATTTTAAGATTTATTCTAATTTATAAATAATATTATTTCGCAATTATTATTTATTACCATTGATATTAAAAGAAAACTTTCGCTAAAAGATTTTTTTTTAATTATTATTTTGAAGATTGTTATACCTAGGGGCTATTTAGGCTTTTAGGATTTTATTGGGGTTATTTGCTTTATTAATATACGTTTACGGGATTAATAGGTATTAATGGTTGCTTTTTTTTATATTGTATTATATCTGGGATGCTTGGATTTTTAGATTATTTAGGTATTTTGTTTTAGTTTTATAATTTTCCTATTTTTATTGAATTTAGGTTTATTTTTCGATTTTGATTTGCGGCTATAATATTTCTTTTTTATTAAAAATAATATTTATTTATTTAATTGCGAAATAATGATATTTTGGGGAAAATCCAATTGCAAATTTAATTTTTTTATTTCGTATTTTTAAATTTAATGATATTAGATTTTTATTTATTGGCTAATATATAGTATTATTGAAAAAAACCTTTATAAAAACCTTTTTATCCCAGAATTATTTTATAGAAGCGATATTTTTATTATATACTTTATTTTTAACGATTGGTTTTTTAAATATTATATTTCCGGTTATTTTATAAAATTTTATTAGCGGCTTTTAATTGTTTTTAGCTTCTAGCCTTTTAGATTTTTTAAAATAGATTTTAATATCGTTTCTATTTTATTTGATTATTGTATATTTTATTTTATAATTTAATAATTATATTATTTAGCGATTTTTAATAATCTTTTGCAATAGATAAAGGCCTTTTTAGCTTTTTGTTTTTCTTTTTTTTTAATAAAATAAGATTTTTTACTTTTGGTATTATTTATATTCGTTTTGACTTTTTGCATTAATTTAATCCTTTTATTGCTTATTTTTTTTAATTGTTTTTGTTTTATTACATTAATTTTATTTAAATATTTTATAAAATTTATATTTTACATAAATTTCTTATTTGAGTCTTTTTTTTTAAATTTCTAAATTAATAGCGTTTTATATTATTTTATTAGTAATATTTTATAAATTTTTTGGTTTTTTTAAATTAAATTTTAATAAAAGTTTTAATAATATATATTTATAAAATTTTATAGCTTTTGTATTTATTATATACATAATTTAGCTACCACTGGTATTATTCTGGTGTTTTATTAATAGGAAATATTATATTTTTTTAATTAATTTTAATTTTAATTTTTCATTTAATATTTTTATTTATTTATATAATTAACGTTTAAAAAAATTAATCCAATTATAAATTAATTATTTATATTAAATCTAAATATTTTAATGCTTATTTATTTTGCTATTATTTTATATATTAGCAATGCGTTTCTTTTAGTAATTAATTTGGGTTGGTTAAATAGTATTTTAAAAAAGACTAATTTTATACCTAAATTTAGATGCTATAGCAATTTATATTTTATATTCTAATTATAATAAAAGAATAAGCCTTTATTTAAATATATTTTTGCAATATTTCAAATTTTAAAATCCAATTCTTTACTTGGTCTTTTTGGTATATATATAATATGCATTATTTTTGGAAAATTTGGATTAAATATTAATTATATATTCCGATTTTTATTAACCCGTAATTGCAATTTATTATAAAAATTTGATTTTTCATTTTATAATTTTAAAAGGGCAGAAATTGTGAATTTTTTTTAATATTAGGCTTTATTTAGCTTGGCTTAATTTTATTTTTAATTAATATTGGCGATAAAAGGCTAATAATATTTATAATTTTATTATATTTCCCTAATATTATAACCGTTTTTTAAATTATATTTGTAGCCACTATTATTTTATCCGATTTGTTTTATATATTTGATTTTAATTTTTTAGATTTGTTTTTTAATTTTATACCCCTATTTCTTTTAATTATTAATAGTTTTTGCCTTAATAAAAATAAAATATAATTTATATATCTTTGCTTTTTATATTATAGTTCTATAAATATATATTATTATTAATATTTAATAATAAATATCCAGGGAGTTTTAGATTTTTGGATTAAATAATATAAATAATAGGAAAAATGCTTATTAATTTTTATAATATTTATAAAGGTTTATATAATTGATTTTAATTTCCCAATTTTAATTTTAATTTTATTATTTTATAAAAGATAAATAAAATAAAAATAATGTTTGTTATTAATATTTTTTAGCAATTTAATTTTTATTTCTTTTATGCTTTTTGCTTGATTTAGGTAATTATTTGCAACAAATATTAAAATAGATATTATAGATTTAATATCTTTTTATAAGCGTATTTAATAGTTAAATTTTGCAAAACAATATATTATAAAAGCAATCTATTGAGGTTTTTTAATGCTTTTTTAAAGCAATTAATATTAAAGCCTATTTTTTTTTTTTGCTTTTGCCTTTATTAAAACAGGTTTCTTTTATATTGCTTTTTTCATTTAAGTATTAATAGGTTTCGCTATTAAATGCTTTTAATTAAATAATAAAATATTGGGTTTTTTAAATTTTGGGAATTTTTAATATAATTTAATCTTTTTTAAAAATATATAAAACCCTATTGGTTTTGTTTTCCTATTTATTATCATTTTCTTATTTTAAATATTAATTTTAAATATATTTTTTTAATATAATATTATCAATATTAATAATTAAAGTAAATTTTATAGCAATAAAGCTTAATAATATTATTATAGAAATTATTTCCAGGAATAAAATAGCTAAATAATTATAATTGATATTTACAGCGCCAACAATTATTTTGTTAAATAATATTAAAAAAATTGATATAATATAAAATATTATTTAAAATATAATAATGTTTTTTAATATTAATAATAATATTTCCGTTTATGAGAAAAGCCTTTTTAATAGCTTGGTTATTTATATATACTAGAGTGAAATGCTTTTTTGAAAATAATCTTTTATAAATCGTTTTATTTAATTCTCCTTTTTTCCAGGAATTTGCCAATGCGTTT
The DNA here is from genome assembly GCA_037179335.1 of Cyclaneusma minus. NCBI lineage: Eukaryota > Fungi > Ascomycota > Leotiomycetes > Marthamycetales > Marthamycetaceae > Cyclaneusma > Cyclaneusma minus. The sequence goes on from JAKZHN010000012.1 coordinate 309,360, forward strand.
TAGCTGGTTTCCGGACCGGTGGTTATAATGCTAGCGGGCTTTAAAACTAAGGGTTTTGACCGTTTTTATATTTATAGCGCTAGGAAGCATTTTAAGCACTATTATTAAATATGCAATTTAGGCAATAATTGTTAAAATATAATAAATGCCCTTTGAAATAGTTTTTAATGGTTTTTCAGCCTTTTTTTTAGCTATTGCGTTATTTCCAGCCTTTTCTGCCATTTCCGATTATATAGCTATATTGCAAAATTTGCAAAGTTTTTAATTTAATTAGTATAATACCGGCAATTGGCATTTTTACCAGCAATAACCATTTTTACAGCATATACGCCAGCTAGCCAAAAGCCAGCCAATAGCTAAATAACCCTTATTAATTTACAATTTTTCCTTTCTTGCTATATATTTTTCCGCCGTTGCCGGTAAATACCAGCGGTATATTAACCCTTCATTAAAAAGCCGGCCTATGTTAATTAATAGCCCATATATATTAAATCAATCTCTTTTTTTTATAAGCCTTTTATTTTCCGAATACCCTTTTCTAGCCGGCTTTGCCCAATAATTAGTATATTTTTATTAAAAACCGGATTTTTGCAATTAATAATCGACGCCGAGCTAAATACCTTTTTTACGGACCTATATTATAATATACCTTCTTCCGCTAGCCTTTACTATTCGTCCGGTATATTTATGCATATATACCACTTTTATTTATAACGGCTTTTATTTAAAAAATAATTATAATTGGGCTTTAATTTTAATCCGGATTAATATTTCCGCCTTATTAAATATTTGTAGCTTGGATTTTATTTGGGAAATTTTTAAATATAATTATTTTAATATTACAAATTATATAAGGTATAAAATTCCCGCTATTATTGGTTTATAATTTTTCTAATATTATATATTAGCATTAAAAAGGCTATAATATTAGATAAAGGCTATAAAGTAAATATATGGATTTCAGCAAATTTAGATAAAATAATTGGCCGGGATTATATTGGAGTATATAGCTTTTTATTAGTAATAGAAAGTTTTTAAAGCCGGCGGCTTCCTGGTATAAAAAATCCATTTTTTTATAATTTACCAAAAATTCCAAATGTGCTATAATGGTAAATAAAAGGTAATTGGTTTAAAAGGGGCAAGTATAAAATCTTTAATTTATTTTAAATATATTAAATAATTGGCAAAGCTTTCAAAAATTGCTGGCCAATGCTTAAAAAATCACAATTTTATTCTAGCTTAAATATTATAATTTCCCTAAAACAATTTATTAGGCTAGTATAGAAAGGGCCTAGCTATAAAAAAATGGTGAATTTGATATAATTTAGGCCCAGCAATAAAATTCCGCTTATTTTATTTAGGTAGCAATTATAAGGTTTATACTAGTAATAATTCGGGGGAAATTTAAAATAATAACCATTAATTTTAAGGCTTAATAGTATTTTTCGGCATTTCGTTTTAATAAAAAAGCCTTGGCTGCTAATAGGATATTAATATTTTTCAGCCATCCAATAAAAAATAACCAAGGACCGGATTTAAAGCTATGAATAAAAAGGAGTAGGGGAATAAAGGATGGGAAGCTGGGTTTTGGCTGGGATTAGGAAGGAATTTAACCAGGTGAAAGCTGGCTTGGGGAAATGGTGTGGATATAAGTGTGGATAGTTTGGATTTTTGTCGGTAAATCTCCAAATCGATAATTATAGCATTAGTAATAGCAAGGTTTAAAGGCATAGCACCATTGGAGCTTTATTTATATAGGCCTTTAATTTATTTATAATTAAAAATCCCTATTAATACCGACAAAAACAAATCAAGGTAATTCAATCCAAGAGCTGTTTGGAATTTTCACGGTTTTAGCCCTGCAGGATTTAATCTTAGTCACTATTATATGGCTTTAATAGCTAGATAACGATTAAAACTAATTAATAAATAAATAAATACCTTGGTATTAATAGTATTATTGCTAATATATTTACTAAAATATGAATATATTTGGACCAAATTCTTTTAAATGCATTATTAATCTTGTTCGGATTTTTTTTAATAGGTTTTATAATAATAATAACCGGTTTAATTATTGCTGTATAATTATTTTTTAAAAAATAGGCTTTAGTATTTTATTTTTATTATTTATGGTTTTTTTGGTATAATTATTTTTATTATTATTCTTATTATTGTTTTACTAATCTTTATTTTTAACGATTTTTTTAGTATGTTTTTATGTTTTTGTTTATTATTATTTAAAGCGTTTTTTTTTAATTTTGATTTTTTATTAGGGAATAGAATTTACAATCTTGGCTTTTGAATTTAAATATACCTGAAAATTTATAAAAGTATTTTTATTAATTGGGATTATTTGATGGTTTTGTTTTTTAGCGTTTTGTATATAAAAATAATTGTTTTTAAAGCTATTATAAAAAGCGGCGTGCTTTATTTATAGATGCTTAAAAATTATATTATAATTTATTTAATTTAAAATAATATAATATATAATATAAGAAGGTATATTTATAATATAAATTTATAATTAATACCATTAATTTTATTTTATACCTTTATATATTCTTTAATATAAATATAGGGTATTTGGATATAAAATTTATTTATAATTTTAATGGATTTTAAACTGGTATAGATTAATGATTATACAAGCTTTAAAAGCTTTTTTTTGCTAATATTATTAGCTTTACTAATATTGACGGTATTAATGGTATTTTTTTATTTGTTTTTGGGCTGATTATTTAATAATCTTTGTCTTTTATAGCTTTTTAATTTAAATAAATTATTTTGCTATATTAGCTGCTTAAATAAAGGCATGATTTAAATATTATTTATATATACATTTTTTTATTTCCGAATTTAATAGATTTAAAGCGAATATTTTTTTATAAATGTTATAAAATATGGTTTTGCAGATTTGGATTTAAAAATAGATTTAATATTGGTTTTAGGGCTTTGCTTGTTAAGCTTTTATTCTTTGAAGGCTAAAAACTTGCTATTTATAATAGGTTTAATAATATTATGAAGTTTTATAGCAATATTCGTTTTTTTTGTTTTTTTTTAATAATAAAATCCGCCTTATATTTTTTAGCGATATTTATGTTTAGGCTATTAAGATGCGAATTAGATTTTTAAATAATATTTATTTTATATAATAAATAATTCATATTAACCAAATAATTTAATCTAAATTTATTGCTAAAAAGAATATGCTTTATTTATTTGGTAATTTAGACAGGTTATTATATATAGTAAATATTAACGTAGCTAACCGTAATAGCTTAAAATTATATATTTTAATTAAAGCCGTTTACCGTATTTTTTACTGCTGCATTTATTTTATTGGAGTTTTTCTATTGCAATTTATTTTAATTTCTTATATTATTAAAAAGATAAGAACATAATTTAAAAATATATTTTTCTTTATTATAATTATAATAAGTAAAGGGTATTTTAAAGCGTTAGATAAAAAAAATTAATCTGCTATAATTTTCGTTATTCCGGTTTTGGTTTTAGGGCGTTTAGGTTTTTAGCTTTATCTGCTAAATATTATCCGTAATTAACAAATATAATAAGCCATTAATTAATTTTAAAATAACTTTTATAATATTATTATTATCCTTTTTTATTTGCTTTATAATTGCATTTATTTTTGACTAAAGACTTTTCTTGATTTTAATACTTTTTACTATTTTTTTTAATTTTCTTTTTTTTCCTATTTTTATTAATTTAGTCTATATTATTTTGGCTTATGCATTGCATAATAATAGCTATTACCTTATTGAAATTTATTAATAAGGCTTTATTTTTATTCTCGATTATATTAATAGCAGCTATTTTAATTTAAAAAATATATAAATTTTAAAGGAAAAGTATAAATAATTATATTAATTTACAATTATCTAGGATTTTCGCTATCTGTTATGCTTTTTTGATATAGTTTTTAAAAGATATATTAGCAATTTATTTAAGCTGGCTTAATTTTACTATAGTTTAGGATTTTTATAATTTATAATAATGCAAGCTATTATATTTTATATTAAGGTTATTATTTAAATTAGTATATCTAATATGCTTATTATTTTTTAATAAAAATATAAATTTATTCGCAACCTTTTTTATAGCTTTTTATTATATAATTGCTTTGGTTTTATTATTTTTTTATTATTTTTAAAATTTGCTGCAAATCCATTTATTTTAAAAGCTATATTAACCGCTTTAATTGTATTTTGCACTTTTTTCCAATTATGCTTATAAAAGTCCGGAATTCAAAATAATAACAAGCTTATTTTAGAATATATTTTTTTAAAAAAAATTATTAATTGGTTTTAATTTCTTAAATTAATGGTTAAAAACGATGGAAATTTAAATTAAAAGCGGTATTTTGCTTTTTTTTATACTTTATTTAATAGTATTGTATTTATTAATTATAGCAGATATTAATATTTTAAATATAATGGGAAAAGGAAATGAAAAGGGTGAAATGCTTATAGTAATATAAATAATTTTTGGTGATATTATCCGGGTGGGAAATGCAGTATAAATACAATTATTAAAGCTATTTTAAATAAAAAAAGCGGTAAATAAATTTGGGTATTTTTGCTTATATTTAAAAATGGTTTTAATTATAATATTAATTTTATTAATATTAAAAGTCAAATGCAAATTAGGTAATTGGTTAATGTTTAATTTTGGAAGTTTAATAAATAACAAAACTTTATTAAAGCTTAATAGCAATGTTGTTTTCAATTGTAATATTATTTAAATATAATTAGTTTTAAAATTATTAAATAAAGGTGAATTAGCTATTATAATAATTGTTATTATTATTATATAATTAATATTGAATTTTTTATAATTGGCGTATTGAATTTAGCAATATTTTTAATCTGGATTAAAGTAATTATTAATTCAATTTTCCAAGTATTTATAGAAATTTAAGTAAATAATTTCAAAAGTCTAAATGGGTTTTTATAAATAGGTATTATTTTATATTTGTTTTTTATTATAAAAAATGAAAATATGGGTAACTTTATATTTGTTTTATATATATAAATTTAAAATTATTTAAATAATATTTATCAAATATGCGTTTTATTACAAAAGCGTGTTTTTCTTGGAGGGAAAAAAATAGAGTATTTATTAAAAAGCTATACTTTTTACGATTTTGTTTCTAAAAAGTTTGGCCGTTATTTATTAGGAGGTGGCGATTTTTCTTTCTTTAATTAAGGATAGGTATTATAATGGTTAAAAATAAATTGGCAAACAGGGGTGTATTATATATATTCCTTAGCTATAAAAAATAACCGCTGCCCTTTTTAAACACAAATAGCAACGCTTAAATATTATATATTAAAAGCCTTGCTTAGCTTTTTTAATAAATAATGCTTTATATTTTTTACGCGTTTTTAATATATATACTTTATAAAATGCCCGCAAAGCGCCCTTTTTAGCCCCGTATAATAATTATCCCCCCCTTTATAATTTCAAACCCTAAAGCTTTTAAATACAAGCTTTCGTTTTCCGGCAATCCAATATTTAGGCTTTAATTATTAATTTTGGCTTTTTATTTTAGCCGTATAAATTAATAGGCTTTTATTAATTTGCTATTATTAATAATTACCTTTAAATTTATTATTGCCTAATTTTTAAAGCCTTAATTTTAATATATAATTTACGCTACTTATTGTTAAATTAATTTTGAATTTTTATTTAATTCTTTTTATTATTCTAAACTTTTATTGTTTTATATTCAAGTTTATTAAAATCTTAGTATTCTTATTAGTTTATATATACTATATCGGCTTTTGCGTATATTTTGTTTATAAATGCTGAAAAATTAATATAGCGGCAGCTTATTTTAAATAATTAATTTCAAATTTTTTCAAATGTTTTGCCCCTTTCCTTTTTATGTACGCATTATACGCTTTCTGCAATAATAATATATTAATCATTAATTGCGTTTTTAATTTTTAATGTTTTTGGCAATTATTTTAGCAAATTTTTAAGAAAAGGTTTTATTTTAATTTTTTTATAGCTGTTATATTAAATTTTATTAAAAGATTTATTTATATAAAATAGGCTTTCCTATTTTTATTAAGCTTTTTTTTATCATCGCCTTTATACGGGTTTTTAATATATATATTTTCGGTGGAAATTAGGCTTTTTGTTTTAATATTATAGCCCTTAATATTTCTAAATATAAAGCTTGCAATCTCGATTTTATTAACTCCAATATTTAGCCTTTGCGCAATAAAAGCGCTATTTATAATTATAATATTAAAAATATTAAATTTGCAATCCCGCCGCAAATTTTAAATTATTTTATTATTAAATCCATATTTATATTTTAAATGTATATTTATATTTGCTATATATAAAAGTTTTATTTAATCCCTTTTTGCAATATTTATAATATTTATAATTAAGCCGCAAATAATTTTAAATACTATTATTATCGCGCTAATTATAAGCCCCTTTATTATATACTAAGCTTATGCTTTATTTTTCACGTTTTGTTTTCTAATTTATTATTTTATAAATTTCTATTGCTTAAATTCCTTTATTTAATATAATTTATAACGCTTTTATATTTTATTGCTATTATTATATTAAAATTTAAGCTTTTCTTAAAAACCAATATATTAATTATAAAATAATATAAAAGCTGCTAAAATTGTTTTTAATTTTAAAATTTATATTCTTTAAAAATATAAAATATATATAGCTTTTAAAAATATTGTAGCTATAATAATAGTTTTAAGTAAAAAGGATTTTGCAATTTATACCCTAATACATATAGCAATTAATATTCAGTATTGTTTAATAAATTTATTTCCTATTTATTTTATATATATTTAATTTAAATTTAAATAAATTATAATTTTATTTATGTTTTTAATAATATTTTATTTAATATAAAAGAAAACCAGAATTCTAATAATATAACATAAAAGTTGTAGGCTTAATATATATAAGTTGAAAGTAATAATTGGCTTTATTTAAAATACTATAATCTTTTTAATTTTGTTTATTAATTAAATCTATTATTATATAATTCTTTTTTAATTAATTTTCTTAATATATAAAATTTATACCTTTCATTTGCGCATTTTATGATTTTTAATTAAATTAAGCTTATTATCTAATTTTTAATTTTTTAATTTAGGGTTTTTAGAAACTCTAGTTTAAATTAATTTAATTTAAATATAAAAGAAAAGCTAAATCTATATTTTTATATTTTAAATACCTTTATTTTTATTTTTGCGTTAGCTTATTATTATACATAATTAGGCATTTCTTATTGAAATATGAAATTAAAGCTAGTTTTTTAATATTCTTTTAAAGCATATATTTTTTTTATATTTTTTGTATTGTTATTATAATTTAGTTTTAATATTTTTTTAATAAATTTATTTAAAATTATTAAAGCATTTTCAAAATCGTTTTAAACTGGCATTTAATTTTAATTTCAGCTTTAGCCTTTTAAATATATATAAAATATAAGCTAATCGTTTGTTTTTATATATATTATCAACTTTTTAATTTTCTATTTTTAATTATTTTTAAATTTTTAAAAATCTATAAAATACAATTTATATATACCGCTTTAAAATATTTTAATAATTTCTAAAAAGCGAATATAAAAAATATTATAAAATTGCTTGAATTAAAATCCAAGCAAAAGTTTTAAATAATAGGCTTAAAATTTCATTTTTTTAATAATAATAAAAAAGGCCTGTATATTTTTCTATTAATTTCCCGGCTTTAAAATATATATTTTTAATAAATAAAAAAGTCTAATTGCTTTTATTAAACTTTATAATTTTATATTTCCTTATACATTATTTTACATATTTATTAATACTATTTGTTTTAGTTTTATAATAATATGTATTTATTGCATTTTGTTTTGCTCTCTTGTATTAAATATTTCAATTTTTATAAATTATATAAAGAAATTAATATTAATTTGCAAATAATATTTATATATTATAAAAAGAACTCCTAGTATTTTTTTTTCCTCTTATTATAAGCAAACTTTATTATAATTAATTAAATTATCCAATTTATTTTTTTGTTGTTATAATAATATTATATTTAAGCCTTTAAAACCTAATTCACTTATTTTATTTGCCTATTCGTTTAAAAATAAAATAAAATAAATATTTATATATTATATAAAATTTATAATAAAAGGCTTTTTATAATGCGCTAATAAATATAAAGCTATAATTGAATATAATAATTTTAGAAATTTCTATAAAATAAATAATTTTATTAACAATCGCGTATTAATACTTTTAATTATATATATAAATTATGGAGCTTTAATATAATAATTTATTATTATTGAAATTATATTATATTTTTTGCTTATATATTATCATTTTAATAAATATATTTATAGCTTATTAGCTAAAAGCCAAAGCTATAATTAATTATAAAATATATATTACCAAATTTTATTCTGCTAGCAAATATAATAATTATATATATAATTTTATATTTTTGGTTTTATATTTAGCCAATAACATTTACAATAAATTAAAATTAAAATTTATTTTATTTTAAAATAGCTTGTTTAATTTATAAGCTTTTTTTACTAGCTAATTTAATTTGAATTCCTTTAAAATAATTATAGGTTTTTATTTATAAAAACCTAGCAGCCCAAAATTGCGCAATTTTTAAATCCAGCCTTAGATTTTATATATTCGGCGCACCCTTATTTTAGATTTTATAATTTTTTAAATTAAAAACCCTGCGCTATAATTATAATTATTATAGCTATTATAAATGCAATAGCTAAGCAATTTAAAATTATACAATTTTTATATTTTAAAGCTGCCTTTAAATATTTTGCCAATAAAAAATAAAATAATATTAATTTCAATACCGCTGCTTTTTTTAAAAAAGATTTTTGCCAATATTATAATTGAAAATTATATTTACCTAAAAACCTTTATATACAATATTAATAAAGCTATAAATAATTTATTTAATTATTTTTTTAATAATATAGCTAAATCTATTAAGCTTTAAAATTAATTTACCAATATTAAAATTATTATTCTTTATTTTAAAAGCAATATTTTTTTAAATATTTGCGCTGCTGCGCTAAAAACCCTAAAAAAATTATTAAAAACAATTCGTAATTTGGAAATCGAAACTATACCGCGTTTTATAAATTAATAATACAAATTATAATATTAGTTATAAATAACTTTAATTTTTGGCTAAAATAATTAAAGGCAAGGCAATATATTAATATTATATAAATTTTAAACAACTTATTTTATTTTTAAAAAAATGCAAAAGCTTTATATAATGCCTTAATAAAAAATTATATTATTGTAAACAAATATAAAAAAGCCAAAAAGGCTTTAAAAAAAACCGAAAATAAAAGAAAACTAAAGCTTTATTGTATTTTATTTTAAATTTAAATTTAAAATATAATTGGCTAATTAATTTTAGAAAATAAAGATTATTAAATTGCATAGCAAAGCTTTTAATATTTTTGCTAATTATATTAAATACCTTAAAATTTGTTTTGCAAATAATAAATATATTAAATAAATAAATAAAATTTAATACATTAATAATTGCTTTGAAAAAAATTATATTAAAAGATTATAAATTATAATTAAAAAGGCCTTGAAATTGAATAAATTAAAAAAGGGAAACAACGGCAATAGCAATAGCAATACTTAATTTGAAATATTTATTTTAATTTCCGCCAATTAAATCCAGGAATATTTTAATTAAAATAATTTTATAATTTTTAATATTATATTTATTATAATTTGGGTATTTTTTAAAGCCCATTAGCAAAAGTATTGCTATAAGCATAACTTTTGCTTTTATTGCAAAAACCCCAAATATTAAAACTGTAAATATATTACAAAATTGGCCGCAAATATTAAAAATATAGCTAATGGATTTATTTTTGGCAACTATTATAGAAATAGCCAATTTTAAAGCAAATTCCTATTTATATCCAATTTTAAAAATCCCGGTTTTAAATAAAAAGAAATTTAAAAAAAACCAAAAGCAATTTAATAGCCAAAATTAAGAAAAATAAAATTAAGAAAAAGAAGGCTAATATTTGGCTATAATAAATGGAAAGATTAGCAAAAATAGTATTTATAGCAAAGTTGGCTAAAATGGCATTTAAAAAAGAATTATTAATTTTAATTTTCCTTAATTTAAAAACCCAAAATAAATACTTTTAATTGGAAAATAATATATTGTTTAATTTAAATTGCAGCTAGAAAATACTAAAAAATATATTATTAATTAATATAGCATTTTTATAGCTTTAAAACCTATAAAATAGAATATTATTTTATATTTGTTTTAGCAACGTTTTATAATTAATGCTAATGTTTTTTAATATTTTTCCCTAAGCATATAAATTTATTTATAAAAGTTTTAATTAATAATAAAAATTTTAATATTAGCTTTATTAATAAAATATTTACTAATATATATATATATATATATATATTTTTTCTAAATTTAAGCTATTAATTTTAGCTAATAAAAAACCTGCCCCCTTGGTTATTCAAATATTAATAGCCAAAATTGCTATTTAAAACCACTTCAAAAAATAAGCGTTTTGTTTATTAAATCTTTTAAAATAATACCAATTACTTTCAAAATTTTATAATTAAAATTTTATGATCCAGTTATTAATTAGGCCAAAAAAATATTTTATTAAAGTCAAAAATATTATATTAAAAATATTTTTTAAAAGGCTATTCTTTAATACCAATTTTTTTTTATAATATTTCACTAAAAAAATCCGCAAGAAAGCCAGGTTTTAAAATAATAATTTTTATATTTTTTAAAATAATATTGTTTATATTTATATTAATAATTTTTATATTTTTTATAACATTTTATATTTTATTTATTATAAAAGATAATAATAAAAACAACAAATATATTTAAAAAAGATGTATTTTTTTAAAGACTAATTAGATCTTTTTTATAATACAAATTTTATATTATAAAACAAACTCCAAATTCAAAAAAAAATTAAAGCCTATATAATATATAATAGCCTTTTTAAATTTTTCATTATATTAAAAAAATAATAAGTAATATCCGCATTATTATTAAAAACAAAAGCAATATTTTTATTACTAAATGCCTTTATTTATATCTTTTAATTAATATTAAATAAAATCCGCATTATTATTAAAAAAATAAAAAAGGCAATATTTTTATTATTAAATGCCTTTATTTATATTTTTTAATTAATATTAAAAAAACATTAATTTAAAGCCAAATATAAAAAGTATTGAAATAAATTTTGCAATTAAGTTTATTATATTTGCCCCCCAAAAAGGGATTTAATATATAAAAATTATTTAAAAAAGGCTGGATAATATTTTAAAATTAAAAAAACCGCGCATTTGATAAAATAGGCTTTTAAAATTATTGAATTTAATATAGAAAATATTTTTATAGGCTAAAACTATTTAAATAAGCTATATCTTTTATTTTTACCTATTTATAAAAAAAGTTAGCCTTTTATTATTTTAAGCAAAAAACCTATAATTTTTAAAATATAAATAAATTAAGCAAAATTATAAAGAAAATATTATTAAATTTATAAAAAAAAGCCTAATTTAAATGATAATAAAATTTAAAATAAGCTTTTTAAATAGCTTTATAATATATTAAATGCCGTTTGTCAAAAACAAGCTAATAAATTATTTTTGAGGCAATTATAAAATTATAAAATTAGATTATTATTCGGCATAAAACTATTATATAATAAAGATTGGCCTTTTTTATTAAAAAAAATAAAATATATTAGAAAATAGCTTAATAAGCATTTGTTTTATAAATTTATTTAAAAATTAAAGTCCAAATATATCATATTATTAATATTAGCCGTTAAATTAAAAAACAAATTAAACTTTATTAAGATTTATTAAAATTAAATAATATTACCGTTGAAAATTATTATTTTCTGCTATTAATTTAAATAAAAAATAGCGGAAAAAGATAAATAAAAAATGGCATTTATTATTTGGTTTAAATTTTTGAAATTTTACAATATTCCAGCCTTATTTTAATATTATATCAATAATATTTAATTTAATTTGCTAAATAAAATATATATAGCTTATTTAAATAAGTTTTTAATTTTATTAAATAATTGAAAGTAAATATAAAAAATACATTTGGAAAATAATTTGCCATGTAAAAATATTAATTTTTAAATTAATATTTTTAAATATCAATTTAAAATTATTTGTATTAAATATTTAGGCCTTTATATTATATTAAAAAATATAACCTTTATAATAAAATCAAATTTTCCAGGTTATTATTATCCGAATTTTTGCAATTCCTACCAATTCCCCTTAAAACTTAATTAAATATTTTAATAAATTATATTATACTTTTGCCCAAATATATTAAAAATAGCCGCAGCTATTAATATATTATTATAATAATATATAAATTTATTAAAATACTCTATTTTACTTTTATTATTGGCTTTAAATTAAAAAGCTTGCAAAAGCCTTTATTAATAACATTTATTATTTTTACAGCATTTTTAATAATATTATTTTAAATAAAAAAAACAATTTATTTCCCAATTTTAAAAGCATTTATTTAAAAAGCTAAAACTTAAATTAAAACCATTATTCCGGCTTTATTCTAAAAGAAATAAATAATTTAAATAATTTAATGCTTATTTAAAATAATATTTAAAAAGCTTTATATTTTTTGCCCAAAATAATTAAATAAATTGGCTATTATTAGCAGAATTTGCTTTTGATAATTAAGTATTTAAAATTATAAAACAAATGCTATGTTTTGCCAATTACGGATTTTATATATAAATAGGTATAAAACCGTTTGAGCCCTATTTTTTAAATATAATTTTAATTTAAAAATAAGGATTTTATAAAATTAATATTATTGCAAATTATATAAAACGGATTTTTACCTAATTTAAAATATTTGTTTAATCATTAATTAACCGCTATAAATACAATACCGATATTTATTGTTTTAAAGCTCCGGCTTTTACTATTAATTAATATATTTATATTAATATTAAAAATATAAAACCCAATTGCCTTATAAAAAAAAGCCAAATTATAAAAAATATTTAAAATATATAAATAAGCCTATTTTTTAAATTACTTTGATAGTATAAAAGTTTTCCTAATATTTTATATATTGTTTTTAAATTAAAACCAAAAATAAAAAAAAGTTCGAATTAAAATAAAATTAATAAACTAAAAAATTAAAAATTAAAAGCAAAATATTAAAAAAAGCAAAACGCAAACTATTATTAAAAAATGGAAATTTAATAGCGTTTTAAATATTTATAATTAGAATATTTGCCTAAATTAGGGCCTAATATATTATATTAAATAAATAAACTATAAATTAAATTAGCAATTAAAAGCAAATCTTTATAGCTTTAAAAACTATTTATAAAAATAAAAATAAAATTATCTAAATAAATCAAAATTTCCAAGCTTCTTATTAAATAAGCCTTATAATATAATAAAAATATATTACAATTATTTGCTATAATATAAAAAACCGCCTTAATATAAAATTTTAATTAATTTATAATTGGCCCAATATTTAAAAAATAAAACAAATTTAAAAAAGCTGCGATATAAATAGCAAAGGCAAAAAAACTTTTTTTTTTAAAAAACGGCCTAAAAAGGGCATAATTTTAAGCATTTTCTAAAAACAAATTATAAAATTTATAAATTACAATTAAAAAATACTAAGGGAGTTTTAATGCTATTTAAAATAAATAGCAATTTGGAAAAAAATACTGTTATAATATTAATTCTAAATGCTTTAAATATATGCCTCGGGCATATACCACGCGCTATGCGCCCCAAGCTCTCTCCCATACCAAATATATAACCTTAGCGGTTTGCGCTAGCCTACAAGGCCCTTAACGTCCTGCAAAGCTGCAGACTTCCTTTTGCAGCTTATAACGTCGCTTTACCTTAACCTTTGCCTTGCCCTTGAGCTGCCGTGACAATTTTATAATATTTTAAAATATTTTGGGCCATTAGAAATATTAATCAATATTTGCTAAAAAAGCAAAAATTTAAAAATTTAATCGTAGCTGTAAAATAATATTTATAAATAATTTAAATTGCTAAATTAAAGGTATTAGGGGATATTTATATTTAATTTATGCTTTTTGGTTTTTTTAATATAATTTATTTATTTAAAATAAAAACATTTAATATTTATTTTTTAAACATTTAATGCAAGTTTTTTTGCTAGGCTTTAAAACTTTTATTTTTTAAAATCGCTAATACCAATATTGCAATTTTTAATTTTTTATATATTATTTTAATAATTATTGTAATTGGTTTTTTTAAATTCTATACCAAATTTAAAATTAGTATTCAAATAAGCTTAAATTTTTTTAAATCCATTATTAAATTTTTTAATATTTTAAATAAAAATAAAAATTTTAGTAGTTTTAATTTTAATTTATATTGCAATCTTTTGTTTTTAATATATTAAAATTGGTTTTTTAAAAGCCTGCTTAATGCATTTAATTTTATTATTTAAAATTCTAATTTATAAATAATTTTAAAATTAAAGCTAAAAAGAATTAGGTTAATAAATGTATTTTTAATTTAGCTATTTTATTATTGTAAAATATTTTAAATTTCTATAATTAATTTGATTTTAATTTTTCTTCAATATTTTTTTATGTTTTGGTTTTTTTTTAAATATTTAATAATAGGCAGAAAATCCTCATTATAAATTTTAAAAAAATAGGCTACAAATTAAAGAATTTTTATATTTTTATATTACAAAAGGATTTTGTTCAAAATATAATTTAAAGCATTTATTTTTAAAATTATTTATTTATTATAAATATAAAACAAAATTAAGGCTAAAATAAATGCCTAAATAAATTTATTAAAAGCATTTTATTAAGCATTTTTTTGATTACATTATTTAATAGCTTAGCTATTTTAAAACAATTCCGATTGAATTTTTAATAAATTATAATAAAGTTTAAATAAGAATTGGCAATTTTTAAATTATAATAGCAAATATTTTATTTGGATTTATTTTTATATTATTTAACAGAATATAAAAGCTTAAATATTTAGTATAAATAATTTTAATTTTATATTTGAAAATATTAATTTAAAAGCCGGTATTTTTAAATAATAAATTAGTTTTTGAATATATCTTATATATTTTTTTAAATTATTTAAAAAAACTAAAACGTTATTTAAATAAATTATAAATATTTTACTTAATAAATTAAATAAAATATTATAAATTTTAAAAAATATAATTAATAGTTTAAAAAATCCAAAGCAGATAATAAATACCGTTTTTTATTTTATTTTTTTGCTATTTTTAATTTATTAGATATTGCAATAATACTAAAGTTAATATAAATTTTAATTTTATATATAATATTTAGAATTCTTTTAATTAATGGTAAAAAATAGCAATTTTTAATAATAATATTATTTAGTTTTTTATAATTTTAATAAATTCTATTTGTTTTTAATTTCGCGGCTAATATTAATAATGCAATATATTTAAATTTTAATTTCGAAATAAATTTATAAAAAGATTGCTTATTAAAAAATATTTATATATTTTAATTTTTTTAATAGAAACGGCTAATTTATATTATATAATGGTTTTATATTAAAGAATAATTTAATTTTATAACTTTATAATTATTTAAAAAATAATTTATTAGCTCTCTTTCCAAAAAAGGCATTTAATATATTATAAAGCTATTTAAAAAGCTTATTTTAAATTTTTATATTATTTAAACCAGGCTTTTTTGTTATAAATTTAATAATATTTGTTTTATAATTTTATTTAGCCTATTTATATTTTAAAAATTATAAGTCTTTTATTTAAAATAATAAAAAATTAAAAAATTATTATAGGCTTATAAAGATAAAAATTATAATTTATTTAAATACTTTTAGCCTATAAAAATACTTTTTTATATTAAGTTTATTAGTTTCAAAGGTTTCTTTTACCGGATATCGAATTCTTTTAATTTTAAAATATTATTTAATCTTTTTTAAATAATTTTTATATATTAATTTCTTTTTTAATAAACAAATATAATAAAATTGATTGCAAAATTTATTTTAACATTTTGTATATTTAGCCTAAATTAATAATTTTTTAATATTAATTAAAAAGCATCAATAAAAATATTTAATAATAAAAATATTACTTTTCTTGTTTGTTCAATAATAATATAAATTTTATTTGCTACTGTTTTGATATAATATAAGAATTTAGAAAGGGTATTATATATTATATAGGCTTTAATTTTAAATTTATTTAAATTTAGATTTTGTTTTATAATATAAAAATTTTGTTTTAAAATAAAAGTTTAATTAATTTTTTTTTAAAAATATATGAATTCTTTTTATTTTTTTTATAATAAATAAAATACAAAATATTATAAAAAATATAAAAAATATTAATATAAATATAAAGAATATTAATTTAAAAACTATAAAAAATATAATTACAAAAATTGGCTTTTTTTCGGATTTTTTTAATAAGGTATTATAAAAAAAGAATTAATATTAAATAATAATTCTTTTAAAAACTAGTTCTTAATATAATATTTTTATTTTTAATAAAATAGTTTTTGGCCTAAGTAATAGCTAAATTATAAATTTCCAATTATGAAAATCTAAAAATAATTAATATTAGTTTAAAAAATTTAATAAAAAAAAGCTTATTTTTTAAAATAAATTTAAATAGCAATTTTGGCTATTAATATTTAAATAATTAAAAAAGCAGATATATTATTAGCTAAAATTAATAGCTTAAAATGAAAAGAATATAAAAAAAAAAATTATATATTTTGGTAAATTTCTTATTAATAAAGCCAATACCAAAATACTTATTATTAATTAAGATTTTTATAAATAAATTTATATATTTAAAAAATAAAAAGAAATTAATCAGTATTAATTATAGAGCTTTGTTAAAATAAATATAAAATGGTATTTTATTTTAGAGGCTTTAAAGCTATAAAAATATTATATTGATTAATAGATTCTTTTTTAATATTTTTCAATTATGATTTAAGCTAAAAAGTTGCTATTTTCCAGCTAAAAATATTTATTGTAGCTAAATTTAAAAAAAATTAAATTTAAAAAAAAATTAATAAAATATTATTTTTAAATATTATTTTAGCTAATTTTGCTATAAATACTGCTTTTGCTAATTGTTTTATTTATTATAGCTAAACATTGGCCCTATTTTCGTTAATTTAATTTTTTTTTTGGTTTTGGTTATTAAATTTTTTCCGGCCTTTTTAATATTTTTTTATTTAAATTTGGGATTTTAAAAATTAGGTATAAATAAAATTTTGCTTTAAATTGGCTATTTTTATAATAATTGCTAAAAATAAAGCCATTAGCTATATTTTTAATATTTGCGGCTAAGTTTTTAATATATTTACGGCTTTAGTATCCGGGTTTTTATAATAAAAGCAATTATTTTAATTAAAATATTTTTAAATTTAGTTAGGGGAAATTAAAATAAAAGCCTTAAATTAAGTATTATTATTATTATTGCTTTTTTTTTAATTTATTAAATTTAAAGGCCTTGCTAATTATAATTTGCCATTTTTTTTATATAATCTTTTTTAATACGGTTATTAATATGTTAAAAGTTTTTTATTTATTTAATATATTTATTATTTATAAAAAACATTAAGGTATTTAATATAGCTAATTAAAATATTGGAAATTTTGCTATATAATTTAATAATTTTTATTTTATTAAATTAATTAGCTAGCTATATTTCAAATTTAAATTGAAAATAAAATGCAATAAAGCTTTTTTTTTAGCTTTTTTATATTTATTTAAAACAATATAAATTTTTATTAAAGCATGATATAAAACTTTTATATTTTTTAAGGCTATTTAAAAAGTTTTTTTTGAAAAAAATAATAATATTAGTATATTATTTTGCTTTTAATTATTTTGGCCAAAAATTAAATTTATTTATAATTAATATTATAAATTGCATTATTAATTCATAAAGCGTAATATAATTTTAATTTTTAAATTAAAAGTTTCTTTTAATGCTTTAAAGGGTTTTTATTTTTTTAGTAAATTTTTTAAGATTTTTAATACGGCAATATACATATTTAAAAAAAATTGCTTTTAAAATAAAAAATAATAGCTTTAATATTAGTAAGCTGATTTTAAAGCTTAATAATTTTAATTATATTGCTAAAACATTAATTAAATAAATTATTTATAGCTTTATTAATATTATATATAAGGGCTTTTAAATAAATATAATTTTTAATTATAATATTAGCAGGGATTTTCTTTTAAAAAGCAGCGGTATTAAAATTAATATTATCCCGTTTTCTATTAATAAGGTATTTAAAAATGGCTTTAAAATATAAAAATTCTATAATTTTAAATTGCTTAATTGTTGCATTTATAATAGCTATAACAATTATAATTATAATACAGATTTTTTAATTTAAAAATTATAGGATTTTTTAAATTGCAAAATTTAAAATAAAAGTGCGCTAAATATATAAAATTTAAAATTAAATTTAAAAATTGCGCAATTTTGAATTGTTGTTTTTTTATAAATAAAAAGCTATAATTATTTTAAGGGAATTTAAATTAAATTAGCTAATAAAAAAAGCTTATTAATTATTATAATAGCTTAAAAGCAAAATAAAAATTAAAATAAAGCAATATTATAAGCTATTAAAAACAGTTTGCAGCTTTGCAAAACCTTAAAGGCCTTATAAGCTAGCGCAAAGCGCTAAGGTCACATATTTAATACGGGAGAGGGCTTGGGGCGCGTGGCGCGTAGCGCGTGCCCGAGGCATTTAAGGTTAGTACTATAATAGTTTTATTGGGGAATTAAGGCTATTATTTATAAACGCCTATATATTTTTATGCTTGCTTTCTACCCTTTTCTTCTTGTTTTCAGGCTTATTAGCAACCGTTTATTTATATTATTTGGCTGCAACGTACGCCTGTTTTATAATTCTGATTGTATTTTATTTCCTTGTAGTGATTATTAGTGTGGAGTATTGAGAGTCACGATTAAAGCCAAGAAGCAGGAATGTGGGTATTAGAATGTATTGTGTAAGTGCGCAGGGATCCTATATTTGCAAAGATTTCTGCTCAAGTAGTACTGGGATGCCTCAGGCATCTATGACGTACCACACACTCCCAGCCGGGAGTTCTAGATTTCCATCATAAACATGCCATTTCCAGAATTGCGCCTGGTTCCACTTCTGCATAAAACACGTTACACACGGGAATTCTCAATTCAGAGCCGGGATTGATGGGATATGAGATCAGGATTTCAGGCACGGACAGGATCTTGAAAACGGCACTTGAAAACCCGAAAGGATCAATTGAGATGAATTGGATTTGGGAGCCTCGTAGGCGCACGTCTAAAATGCTTTGCCGGGCTGGAGAATCTTTTACCCAGCAATCGGCTCGCCAGTTGCGGCAGGGCTGGCGGTCGGCGAGCTCCGATGATTGAGCATTCTGCCCCCTTATGCGGCCATGATCCCATTTCTCTTGCACCGATGTTCAACGAATTTCGCAATAGACTCCCGCAGGAGGCTAGTATGCAAGGTACCGGAACAGCACAGCCGAAGACAAATCAACGGCGAGTTTCGTCTCTCCCACTTCCCGGCTGACGATTCCGATGCTTATGATATTGATACCCATTCTCTGGACCCCTTAGTTTCCAATCTGCCATACCCTTCTTCCCCTTCCCCGCCCGGATTCCCCAAAGATTCCCAAAAGACCGTGTTTTATGCGTATGGACAAGAAATCACGAAACCGAATTTAACGGGAGACTCTCATTTGTTCGTACTCTCCCAGAGAGCTCTGGCTTCCCGACGATGGTGATTCTGCCCGCTATCATCCCATTTTCGTGCACGTGCCCCCAGGAGAGTGACACTCCCCCCTGGATCCTCCTAGGCCTCCCCAAATATTCCAAAGGCCAGTGCTCCATAGTCTGGGTATGTACGGATGGAAACGGGCCAAACCGAAATTTACAGAGAACGATCTCTAGCTTCGAATGCCCTCCCAGTTCGTTCCCATTCGTTCTGTGGTATTCCGTACGGACCATTCAAGAATCACATAACACTCGTTCACTCGTACTCTCCCACCCGGCACCATACTCTAGAAACTCACCTCACGCCGCCTTCGCCGCCTCCCACCTGTTACTCACATTCACCCACGCCGCCACACTCCCCAGCACCCCCACCGCGGCATCTCCCAAAAGCCCCCCCTCCGTCCCCCAATGCAACGTCAACGGCGCAAACGCCACATTACTAACCACCTCCCTCCTCCACCTCCCCCACCTCTCCTCATCCTCCTTTTCCTTCACCCCCGTATGCAACCCATCACCCATCCCCTTCCTCCGTATCGCCTCTCTCCCCAACCTAAGAAATTCCAATCCAACATGTGCTGCCCAAAACCTACTACTCCATATCCAAGCACGGTTTTGTTTATTCGTGTCCCATCCCAATACGCCCTTCGAACTCAAATATGCGCCGTTTTCGAGGACTTGGAATAATACGCAAGCAACCAGCTGCGCCGTCTCAATCGCAAGTTCTGCCTTCCCCACGGTTTCCCCGCTCCCTTTCTCATGTGCACCAGCATCTTTTTGACGACGTGTCCGTCGTTCCCTCAACTTAAGCAACACGCTCTTACCCCACCCCCAAAGCCCCACAAGTCCCCACAGTCTAGCAAAAATACGAAAATCGGATATCAAGCTTGATAAAGATTTTAGTCGTTTCGCGAGGATGAAACTTGTTGGTTGGCCAAGCGGGTCTTTGCTCAACACAACCGTAGTATTAGGCGGCAAACTGACAAGCGCTTGAATCAACAGCTGCGCCCTTGCCTGTATCGTCTTTATCGAAAGCGACGTCAACAGCGAAGAAGCGGCTAGGGAGCTGTAGCTCAGAAACATCAAGAGAGAATCGGTGCCAGCGGGAGTTGCGAGGATGCGGCTGAGATGGGTGATGAGTGCATCGGTTCGTTGAACGGTGTTGCGTAGGGTGAGCGAGGAGGGGAGGGGGAGCTTGGAGCTTTTGCGGGAAGATTTGGCTGCGCGGGAGATTTCTTCTTCGGTTGGGTCGGATTTGTCATGGTAGATGGAGAGGGGGTTGGAGGGGATGGGGTTTGGGATTGGATTCGGGATGGAGGATGTGGGTTGTGTGTCGGGCGCGGGGATGCCGTTGATTTCTGCCATCGTGAAGGGTTGGCGCAAAGGGAGGTGGAGGTGAGGAGGGTTTTGGTGTGCGATTCGGGTTCGGCAATATGGAGAGTTACTGCTAGATAGAAGATAGACACGTAGGTGTTCTGAGGTTGAGTGTGGAAAGATGAAGAAGTTGCGTGTCGGCGATGATGCGGCAATGGTAGCTTGGAGCTGGGCGAAATGCCGAGGTCCGTCGCTAGCCGGTGGGGTCCTGTATCACATGTATTCATACGACCGTCAATAAAAGAGACAAAACTTTACCAATACAAGTGTTAACAAAACGGCTTTCTGTTTCTCTTTCTTACTCGATATTTGAATCTCCATATCCAGCCAGAGCTCAATCCTTGATTGATATAGAGGTTACGGGAAGACAAGCCTGTGTCACTGTGTAACATCAGACTTCTCTCCTCATCGTTCACAACCATTAAGATCACACACAAATTCACAATTCAAAGAACCGAAGCAGTCTGCAGAGCTTTGTTATCTAACATCGAAACTAATGTACATCTGGCTGCCAGCTCGCTCTACCTAGAGCTCCCATATTTTCCGAGTCCGCAAAAGAAACCTATAGGCTCCTCCCATGACTGTAGGGTATCTTATCATATGAACTCTGTAAGGAAGAACCTCCTCTTTTGCCAGCTCAAATCAGAAACGAAAGTCGGTCATGCCAGCCAGAAAGTGACAAACATGTAAGGAAAGAAAGACGTAAACACAGTCTTGCCGGTAAAGACAGCCTCGCCGGTAAGGACAAACAACACCCTCCCAACCCCTCTGAACATGAAAGCCCATGAGAAGACCGCTACAGCTTGTGTGGCATTTGCGGGGGATAGCGTATCGTAGGGTGTCCATCGCAATGCCGGACAAAGCACTGCCGTTCGTCTGGGTACGTCGTGAATCGATAGCCTCCCCACTCGCAAGACGAAGAGCCAGTCGAAAGCTCAAAAGAAACCGCAGCAACGCAACCAACTCTTCACATATCTCATCACAAACTCCACACTCCATCTCTCATCTAGGCCTGCGTCATGAGGTCCGCAAAAGGCGTCTCAACAGCCTCTTCCGTAAGCGCAAGACCCCTGCCCACATGAACCGGACGACGTCCAAAGTGATGCTCGAACTCGTTATCTTCATCGTTCCAGGGTTCCATGCTCCTATGGTCGGCCGGCAAGTATTCCGGCAGCGCCATAGGAAACTGCAAGTTGTAGTACTCTGCCTTGGTCATGGTAGGGAGCGGAATGGCCGAGGCATGTGCGAGCAGGTTCTCGGGTCTCGGGATGAGGGGGAAGAGTAGTCCATCGTTCTCAATCTCGTCGGCAAGGGTAGAGGCGAGGGGACTTAGGCTGCGGTCCCCATCGGTGGGAGTACAACCGAGGGGGCTCAGGACTTGGTCGATGCGGAGCGAGTTGTCACTGCAAGTAACGCCACGTTGTTAGCAACGAAGATCATCGAAAGCACCACTCCATACATGTAATATTGGATGTTGAGTAGTGGGCAGGAAGGACTTGGGGAGTTGACTTACTTTCTACCACTTCGAACACCGGCCTCAGCAGGATCAAAGGTCGACCAGTCAAGCTGGTCCACAACCTTAGCATCATAAGCTTGAGGAGTGGGAGGGGGCGACCAGGGTGCTCTGACTTCCCAAAAGGTCCCGTCGGATCCTGAGGTGATGGCATTCGATCGGAGTCTGTTGGAAACAATGTGCTGATTCTCAGTTCTTACCGGGCCATTTTCCTTCTTCTCAATCTTGTCCTTTGATTCGCCTTTCTCCTTAGGTCGGACGAAGCTTCTCATGGCCTTGTTGGCGGTCTTGAACGCGTCTTTGATATCCGAAGCGTCATATCCCAGACCGGGATTCACGGCACGCACTTCGACTCCTGAGTTGCTCTTCTTGGGGGTAGACATGAGATTACCCATGGCTGAGTTGATTGCAGTGAGCACTTCGTCAGGCATGTCAGGCGTGCCGTCACTAAGGTCCTTCCTGACAGCGTTTCTGACAGCGTCATCAGAGCCGTTGCTAGTGTTGCTGTTCTTTGGTGATCTGGAGGGGTCGCGGCGCTTGAACTTGAGCCCTTTCTTGGCTTCCCTTGGGGCGTATCTCTTTCCGAAGCGACTCTGTGGCTCTGTCAGCATGTTGTTCTCCACGGGGAGGTTTGAACCTTCAGTCTGCACGACTTGATGGCCAGCGGCAGGTGTGGTAGATAGGAAAAGCCAAGCCCGTCTGACTGATCCACTTCTGTGTAAAACACCAGTCATAGGTTTGCAGCACTTGCTTACAATCAATGGACAAGAATGGTACTGGATGTCAATACCATTCCAGCTAGGCAGCATACCAGTCAACCTAAGATTTCAAAATGGTCAAGCTTACCTTCTTCTTGGTGAGCTTGGATGGCTTCCTATTCCAGGCTCTGGTGTACTCCTCACTACTCATGCCGGGGCCAAAGTACGTGTCCGTGTCATCATCGGAGTAACGCTGGATCAGCGCAGCTGGCGCGCGCAGTCCGAGATTCTTTACGAATTTGACAAGACTGACAGGGCGCTTTCCCAGCAGGTGGAAGCCAAAGCCAGTCACAGCCGTAGGTTGGTACTCGCCGTCAGCCACAGCATTCAGGCTGAGGTATGCCCGCTCAGGACAGTTGCGACGACAGGCCTGACAACACTTGAACTGGCACTCGTTGTCAGGAAGCCAGGCAGGTTTCTTCCTGTCGGCATCGGACTGGGCCGGGGTTACCACGGGGCTGCTGAATTTGCTTTGAGACGATGCCTGGACGTTTCTGTTTCCGGTTGCCTTTGCTCCATCATTCTGACTGATTCCGAGGCTCCTGAATATCTCGTGGCACTTGAGAGTCTCGAACAGCTATGAAAATGTCAGCATGTTGTCGTATGTTTGTTGAAGCTGATCCGGCATTGCTTTGATTGCAAGCAAGCTCCTCTTTGAAGGATGCGCAATGACGGGCAGGAGATGCGGAGTGGACAAGAAACATACCTTTTCTCTTTGCATCAGAATCTGGTTGAGCTCTTGTGGTGAGTAGTGCTGCAGCTCTTCTTCGGAGCATTCGGAGAGGAAAGCGTTGGGCTCGGCGTTGCGGATCTGGGGGCTTCGCTTTCGGGGCCAGACAGGCTCTGGTAGACGCTCAAAGATGTTTCCTTCTTCAGCCTGCGCTTCTGTTAGAGGTGAGCAGTCTAGAGGTGCTTGAAGCTACTTACAACACAACCTTGCTCGAAGTCATCATCAATCAGCAGCTCACGGTCTTGAGTACAGCGCCAAAGCCAACCAAGGTCTCCATGGCGGCCGCAGATGCAACATCCGAAGTCCTTGGTGTACAGACGTGTCATGGTGAGATGCGTGCATGTTCCGCTCTTGTAGCGCGGAGAAGCCCTGGGCGAAGGGCACTCGACCATTGCTGCGAGCGAACCCATCTTGACGGGAATCTTGGAGGGAGGGGTTGGCGACATGCCAAAGCAGGACAGGAAGTTGGATTTGTTGTTCTGCGGTTCAGCGCGGTCGTGAGCGCAATCAGGCGGTGGATGACCGGTGGTGGAGGAGTCAAGAAAACATGTGAAGGGATTGGGCGGGAGGCTGGCTTTGGCGAGTGCGGAAAACAGCAGCTCGCGCAGCTTCTGGCGGACTCTGGTGTAAACAAACATTTGTCGCTAAATACATTTTAAGCACCCGACGGCGGCTGAGGCGAGCGGCGAGCAGAGCCGCTGCGAGTGAATGCTGTCGCTTGACAGTGACATTCTCGCTCAACAGTGTCTCCGAAATGCGGCGACATAGTGCCTTGAGCGTGCCTTCCTTCAATGCTGAATATGACCCAAACACCGCAATCTTAAGGCCGGCCTTAATCTCCATCTCCTGCCATGTTTGACATTGATTCGCAGTGAATTTTCGAAATACAGCAGGCTCTCCTAGCATGTATTGATGTCCCAATGCTGAAAGAACCTGTGGGTGGAGCAAGCCGCTTTGAGGTTCTTTGCTCTGCTTGCCAAAGCATGTCGAGAAACTTCGACATGACTCCCTTTATGGGGGTTCTCCCGAAACAATTTCCTGCGCCTAGAATGTTTCTAATATTTGGAAACTCCTTGGTCATCTGAATGTATCTGATTACTTGAGAGGTGTCCAATCATTGAACACTTGAGACCGTATCCAGACTTTTCCGCCTTACGGCAAGTCTTTCAGCACATATAAGGTCACGGTACCACATACTCATCGCAGCACTGGACTTGAATTATTCCCAGAAACACCGGATGATCATCGTTCAAGATTTGAAGCGAATGCCCCGGAACCCAACGTAGCAGTGAATTGCCAGAGCAAAGTGTTGAAGCTTGAAAATAGCAATATACGCAGCTGGAAGTAGACGCCGAGATTGAGATTTCTCTCTTTTCCTTTCAGACGACAGATCCAAGCACTTCTGGACAACTGGCTGACTTGATCGTTTGTAGGTGATGGAAGACAGGAAGCAACGACCTGAGAGACGGCCCGATGATCTTGGACTTTAGAGTTCCGTCTTCGGAGGCTACAAAAATTCCCAGAGGGTAAAGAAAGTATACAGTGTATTAAGATTGCCTTAATTAATTGGCCATGGTCACTTGATCATGGGGAGTTGTCGTCAGATATCTTTGCTGTCGTGTGCTCGAGATGTATGTCGTCTTGAAGGATTGTCAACCGTGCCCACAACCGAGCGTGGAGACCCTTGTTTCGACTCCACATCTAAGCTGTTTGGAGCTAGACCGAGGTCCAGATACGCCAATCACAGCTTCATCTAAGAATGATCGCTCTCCTGCCTAATACATGAGGCATCTGTAGCTATCGGAGCTGGCGTCCACATCAATTGAATCCGTGGGGTGCCACGGCATCAACGGGCTTCTCGCCAGCTTCCCCATAAACAAACCAACCTCCGCTGGTTTAGCCATTGAACACGGCGAAATCGCTCTCCTGGTCATCTACTTGGCCATTGCTGTATATACCGTGCCAGGTAGGCTACAATCTCGTTATCGCTGCATTGTGTGCCGGCAGCCTCCACTGTCGATCGTCACATCGTGGAGTTTGCGAGTGCGCGCTTAGCTAGAATCCCCAGCCATCCGGCGATCTGACCTCGGCTGCTAGGCCAGCCTTGTCCAGCGACCCCAACAAACCTACCCCATCCTGAGCTGACCCGAATATTCGACAGAGAACAGACGCGAAACTCTGCCGTCGCCATGTCGGTCAAATTCGAGAAAGAGACAATCAAGCAGACCGGCGGTGTCGCCGGTTCGCAGGGCATCATGCGCGGAGGTAAACACCAGCTCGCCGACGAGATTGGCACTGCCTTGACCGGCGGCAAGGGCAATGCTGGCCAGCCCGGCTACTTGGCTGTAAGTAATCCAAGAATGCAAATGGTGAAGATGAAGAATTAATACTAACATTGGTTGTAACAAGCAGGCATACCTCCAGCAGCTCCAGACCAACCCTCTGCGAACCAAGATGTTGACATCCGGTACTCTCGCTGGTTTACAAGAGCTTCTCGCATCATGGATCGCCAAGGACCGCAACAAGAACGGCAACTACTTCACCTCGCGCGTGCCGAAAATGGCGGCATACGGAGCTTTCATCAGTGCGCCGATGGGACATGTGTTGATCAGTCTGCTACAATGGGTCTTTGCCGGAAGAACAAGCTTGAAGGCCAAGATCCTGCAGATCCTGGCCAGCAATTTGATTGTAAGTCGAGTCGAGTCGGTCCAAGCATGCATGCTCGTGATGCTAACACGATTTTGCAGATTGCGCCCATCCAGAACACGGTGTACCTCTGCTCCATGGCCCTTATTGCTGGCGCGAGGACCATCCACCAGGTTCGTGCCACATGGCGGGCGGGTTTCATGCCCGTCATGAAGGTCAGCTGGGTTACTTCTCCTCTGGCTCTGGCTTTTGCCCAGCAGTTCTTGCCTGAGCAGACCTGGGTACCATTCTTCAACATCGTTGCCTTTGTCATCGGTACCTATGTCAACTCGATTACGAAGAAGAAGAGACTTGCTGCTCTCCGCAAGAAGCACTACGGTGACAGCCGCAGCCAGAGTGGCCGACCCGAAGACTTCCCTCCTAAGCGCGACTACTAGATTGGGCGGGCATATACGGTGGAAACATCATATCCGTCCAGTCTCGTGATAGGAAACAATTTAGGGTATTTTCGAGGAAAACAAATTCTGCAGTGAACGGCCGGATTTCCTTCCTGGGGGGTCTTGATGGATGACGAAATCTCGACTGCGGTGGCCGAAATGATAGGCTCAGGGAGCAATGTTACTCGGGTAGCCGCAGAGTTTTGCAACCGTTTCCATGCAACCTACATATTCACTGGAGTGGGCAAGCTACGACCTCGTGTTACGCGGGCCAGCGTTGGCAGCCTCCTCGGGATACCACCAAATAGGCAAGTTTGTATGTACCTTCCGTTTCCGCCTTCCGATTGGGCATTGGGGTCTGTGAGAAGTCGACAATATATATGGAGTTTGCTTGACTTTGCTACAGTACCGCCACATTGTGATCGGAGCTTTTCTGCCTGACAGCCTGTGTATTCTCCACCTGTCCTGTGAGATGCCGCGCTATGACCGGACGAGAAGGCTTAGCAGCGATTGTGAAAGTGCCACGTTGTGTTGATTTGTGCGAGATGGGGGGCGGTAGACCCGATGTGGACGGGGTTGGCATGGCAGTGTTGTCCTCGTGGGGCCGGATTATGGTTACACTGCCACCTCTCTGTCGAGTGTAACGGGCTCTTGTACAGCCTCTTGTAGGTATGTATTAAAGAGGTAGTCCAGGTTTGTCATCTCCTCTGCATCCTCTCGTTCTCCCCTCGTTTCTCGCGTTTCCTTTGGGCGCTGCCTCGCCTTCAGCATCAACATCGGTATCAATATCTCCAGAAGACCACCTCTTCTGAGGGCTATACCTCTCTCTGCAAGTCCCCGACGCTCTTCCGTCCCATCTTCCATCACATCCCCATCAGGTCTCCTCTCCCCAAACTTCCATCGACGACACAGTCTGGCAGAACAACGCAGCACCAAGGCTCAGCCTTAAATGTACGCCGTCTCCGACGACTACCGCAGCATGCGCTCCCGCTGGCGCGACCAAAACCTCTACTCCCCCCTCACCACCGACTCCGGCGGCCTCATGTCTCCCCCCGGCCCCCCTCTCCCCACCCGCGCCGCCCTCGAAGCCCGCGCCCGCGCCCGCTACATGCGCCCACCCCCCTACCCACCCAACATGATGACCATGATGGGCCCCCCCATGCCCCCCTGCCCACCCCCCTGGATGTCCGGCGCGCTCCTGCGTCGTCCCCCCACACCCCCTGCTCCCGCCCCCGCAGTCCCAGCTCCATGCGATTGCCACAGCTGTCGCATCCAGGCTGCACACAAGCACTGTAAATGTGCTTGCGAGGAAGAAGAGGTGAAGGGGAAGACTAAGGATGTGACGATTAGGGGCGTGGGGTATAAGATTAGGAAGGCGTTTTTGGATGATAATGATAAGTTTGAGAGCTTTGTGGGGAAGTATTGTGATAAGAAACCGAAAGGGCAGCTTACGGATCGGGTGATAAGTTTGTTGGTTGAGTTTATCAATACGGAGACTTATGCCAACACCTCTTTATCCGACGAAGTCGCAGTATACATCTTAGCAACCGCCTGTTCGGTAAAATCGCTGAAGGTTTTTGCGTTGGGCAGGTTGGAGGAGTGGGGAGAGGGGGCGGGTATGAAGGAGACGGGGGCGGAAGAGGTGGTGGATGCTATTGCGCTGGTTTGTTTGTGTGGCGATTCGGATGCGAAGATTAAAGAGTGGCTGAGGGGGGCTTTTACGGGGGAGGGACGGTGGTTGGATGTGCAGGATGTGTGGGGGATGGGGGCGTGGGAG
Organism: Cyclaneusma minus; assembly: GCA_037179335.1. Taxonomy (NCBI): domain Eukaryota; kingdom Fungi; phylum Ascomycota; class Leotiomycetes; order Marthamycetales; family Marthamycetaceae; genus Cyclaneusma; species Cyclaneusma minus. Next base: position 338,519 of record JAKZHN010000012.1, read on the forward strand.
GCGGCTTGTCATTGTTGTCCGCAGCTGGTGGGGGTTTTTACGGAGGTGCTGGGATTGGTGAGGAGGAATTCGGAGGCGAGGATGCCTGCTTTTTTCTGAGGTGGTGATGGGGTTGGGGGAGGGGGTGGGAATGAGAGGTGGGATGGGGGAAAGGGGTGTGAGGTGGATGGTGGGATGGAGATGGGTGTTGGGATGGGGGATCACGGGAGATATGGCGGGGTGCGAGTCGCGGCGGTGTTGGGGATGTTGTGGTGGCAATTTGAAGCCTGGGCAAGACGGGTTCTATGTCGTATCTGAATGCTCATTTCTACTAATTCACTTTCCGCGCAACTAGATCCCGAGAAATGATACTTCCAAGATGAAAAGCTTCTTCCATCCAGTCGAATCTTCCGTCTGAGAATGTTTTCAAGTTCGCTGAGCGGAGCCGCCAGCGAATCGAGCCCCTACAAACCCCCATTGCCAATGCTCGATACCCCATCTACCTAGCTCACGTGACTTGGCAAAATTAAAAGCCTAACCGGCTACCTCCACAAGCCAACTGCGCACTCGAGTAGCTATAAAATGTCCCGGCTCTTTGTCGCTTCCCATCCCCCAACCCAGACAAAACATCAATAAAAATTTCACGGACTCTCCACGGCAAGCTTGAAGTCCCAGGGCTTTCCCAAAGCTTGCAAAATACGTAGAGAAATAGTCTTAGTCCTGTATTCCAACTTTCAAAATCAGGCAACGCCATCTCGACTCACAAACATGTTGGCTGCCGATGTCTGGTCATACCTGCTGTCAAACTCCAAGTTCACTCACCGCTTCTGTAATCAACTGTCATAGATCCAGAGCCACCACCGCCTCATCTCCACACGCGGTTTCAAGAACTCCATCTTCAACATGCTGCTCGAAGAGCTATAAAATGGTCCAAAATCTCCCTGTTTTTCGATCTCCCAAAGCATAGCTAGACATGAAGCCAAGTTACTCCCGGAGTTCCTGGTATCTGCTGAATTTAAAGACTCGCGCAGATTGAGAATACTCGGTCTGTACTCTGTATCCAAAATCAGGCATCACTAATGTAGATCGACGTACCTGTTGATCTTCAACTTCCGGTCAAATCTGCTGCCGAAGGCCCAGCTTCACCATCGCAACTACGGTCAACTGTCGTTAGCTCGAACACTTCCCCCTGGTTTCCGCACGTGACTCTACAAAAATAAGCTCACTTACAAGCCAACCTGCCGCTCGATGAGCTATAAAAAGTCCCCTTCGCTCTCTCACTTTTCACCTCCCAATTCCATCTCGTACCTGAACCCTTGCTGCAGGATAGCCTGCAACCCAATAGTCCACGCAGCCGCAGTTTCGCAAGTCCTAAGAATCCGAGCTTGGATAGTTACTTGGATGCATGTGCCAACTGATTCGGCCCCTTTCCCAATATCGAATAGCAGCAACCAGACACTCGTGTATATTAAGAATCGATGTTTTGTCATATCTACTGTCTAAAGCCTATTTCACCACCGCGTTTATATACAACTGTCTTTAGCTGAAACTGACCGTCATTTACACACGCGATTCCAAGAGGACATCCATCCACAAGGGGACATGGTGGAAGAGAGCTACCTATAAAAGGGATCCTGCGCCTCCCTAGTTTTGCAAACGCAAATCAGTACTGCTGCAACTTCAATTGCACTCTGGAAGTACCGGAGCTTCGCATCACGCCAAGGAAGTTTCTGGGGCAAGTGAGTGAAGCTTCAGGCTTGTATCTCAAGATCACATACTGGCATACATGGTTTTGGGAATGAGCCTGCTGTAGAACTCCAAATTCACCACCGCGTCTATATTCAATTGTCGTTAGCTGCTCGAACCCACCACTGCTTACTACCCACAAGCCAATATGCTGCTCGAAGAGCTATAAAGGATCCCTTTCCTCCCTCGTCTTCTCTCCCACAAATTCCATGGCACTCACTCAGTCCCAGGGCCCATTGGCATGCCAAGAACTACGTAGGGCAGCAGCTTCAGCCTTGTGATTCAGGATGAGAAAACAGCAACCTAGACAGTCGTATATTTTGGACACTCAATGTTAGTTCGAATCTTCTGTCGAAAGCCCAAGGCTACCACCAATTCTGTGTGCAACTGTCGGTAGCTCAAACCCATCACCGTTTACACACGTGATTTTTGCGATCAACATTCACAAGCTGACTGCCGCTCGAGGAGGTATAAAAGGCTCAACCTCTACCTCCCCTTCTCCCTCCAGATGCAAATTATATCCTGCAACATGATCATGCCTCACGGCACCTTCGCAGTTCCAAGGATCACCTCCACGTCAAAAACCGTGCATACTTAAGGTAGGTGCCTAGTGAGCAATAAATTCAGCCCTGTGTTTCGAGACCGCGCACTCACAGACCTCTTTCTTGAATTCAATCTGCTGCCAAAGCCCAAATTCACCACCTCATCGACTTCTAACAGTCGTTAACTCAAACCCACCGCCGCTTCCACACGTGATTCATCAGGTTCCATTCTACAAGGTGACCTGCCGCTCAAGGAGGTATAAAAAGAACCCGCCTTGCCTCCTTTTTTAAATCTCAAACCATCACAAGTTCCTCACGGCTTACAATTCCAGGACTCATTTGGACGTAAAGAATTACGTAACTCGACGGATTTAACCCTTTATCATTTCGAGACAGAGCCAACTGACACTTCAATAATGCACATTTTTCGAATTGAATAATCATCTTACCCCGAGCTCCAAGGCCACCATCTCACCGGGTTTCAACTGTCATTAGCTCGAACTCTCCACCGCCGCGGCGCCGCTTTCATACCACTTGATATTCAATATCCATACCATATGATGTCCTACCGGTTAAGCAGGTATAAAAAGGACCCGCATTGCCTCCTTTTTCAAGTCTCAAACCATGAAGATAGGAACTTCACCTCAGGCTTGCAGTTTCAGAGCTCACTTGCACATAAAAACTTTATAAAACAACGGCTAGCAGTCCTGTATTTTATCAAAAACAAGTAGGTACTTGACAGCGACATGCACTGTTTTTGAGATCAATCTGCTGCCAAAGTTTCAATTCACCACCTCAATGATATCCAACTATCGATAGCACAATACCTCCGCGCCTTACACACGTGATGTTCGGACTCCATTCCAGAAGCTATCCTGCCGCTCGTTGAGGTATAAAAAGGGCCCTCCTCGTCTCCTTTTTCAAGTCTAAACCCACTAAGGCTAATGCCCCCCTTTAACCGTTCTAGTTCCAGGACTCATCGGCACGTAAAATACCACGCGTATCAACAACCTCAACCCTGTATCATTTCTAGACCAAGTACTCGACAACGACATACACACCTTTCGAGTCTAACGTGTAAATCCACCACCTCATCGATGTCTAAATGTCGCTAGCTGCGACAACTACCGCTGCTTACATACATAACTCTCAGCAGCCGTTTCACAAGCTAACCTGCCGCCCCAGGAGCCATAAAAAGGACGCCTCCTTATCTTATACCACCAAACTTGGACCGAGCGCCACAAAGCTGTAGCCGGACCCTTGCGATCCCAAGGCTGGCCTTCACATGTAGATTTCGTAGAACGACAGCTTCAACCCTGTATTTCGGGATGAAGTATTTGCAATGGCATTTCCACTCTCTGAATTCCTACCTGCTGCCAAACTCTGAATTCACCGCCTCCTCGGTGTTCAACTATCGTAACATCGTTAGCTGAAACAACTACCGCTGCTTGTCGATCCTGCTCTGTCTGGTGCGCAAAACTCATGGATTACTCACGACTCAAGCTCCGGATCACAATATTCTCGTTTCACAAGTCCGGGGCGTAATTCACTGACCGATCTCCACCATTACATGTATAAAACCATTCGATAATTGGAATATGAGTGCGTGAGAGATCGTCGTTCCCTTTAAATAGGCCGCTCTGTGCTGGTACAGCTGGCCAAATCACGTGATAGAAGCTCAACTTTTGACTCTTTGCTTTCAGCTTCTAGGTTGCACAACTATTGAGTGCTGGGCTGCTGACTCATAGGCTTAGAGCTCGAAAAAGGGTATATAAAGACCTACTACTGGCTCTGCATATCCTTAAGAAAACCGAGAGATGGAGAAAATTGCACTCAGTATCGTAAAGGACTGGAAAAACCCCGTTGTCAGTCGGCTCAATATTGAAGGAAAATGAAACTCATGCTTTGAGATCCAGAACCAAGTTCGTGCAGTTTCGAAGTCCTACATGCAGTGATATGCCGCAACTGATCTCCAAAGCGGGCTGACAGCAACTGGTATCCATGACAGTAGGTCAGCATGACGACAGCAGTATCGAGATACCGCACTCTCCCAGGCGCGGTTCGTTCCCTCTTGATTCTGGCCCTGAAGGTATTCTGTCTGGGCATACTGGTTGAAGACTTTGCTCACTGCTAGATTGAAAATGACGGATGGATGATTAATGTAAAGTTGTTCCTCGACTTCAAGTGCTTCGAAGAGAAAAATAGTTGAAGGCTGAAGGTGTATTTATAGCTTCCCAAAAACCTCTACTGCTCCTCGACTAAAATTGGACCTGCATGCCGCAATGGATCTGCTGCAAGGTGCCCGTAGAATCTCCAGTCTATAGAATCGATGTAGGATTCTATAGACTCAATAGAGGCTACCGGCGCTTTAAAGTACCCGTAGAATTGAAATTAAAGCTTGGATTTGCCTTTTCAAAATTTGAAACTTTTATAATACAATTTAGAAATAGGCCTTATTACTTTTATTAATTTTTTTAAAAAAATAATAAAATCTAACTTTTTTAAAAAATTTGTAAAAATTTGTAAAAATTTGTAAAAATTTGTAAAAATTCGAAAGAATTTAATTATATAAATAGCTTAGAAATATATAGAATAGTCGTATTTTACCTAATTAATTTTAATTATATGCCTTTTTTAAAATCTCAGCCGTAAAATCGGGTTAAAATTCAGTTAATGAAAAATAATAACAAATCTTTTTAATTTATTGCATATCGCTTAATTATAGCAGTTAGCAAATAGTTAAAAGAAATTTGGCTATTTATAAACTAATTTATAAAAAAAAATTATATATATATTATAATACTGACCTTAGGTGCCTTAGGCACGGCCCCGGGCACGGGCCACGCGCCACGCGCCCTAAATTCTTAATATAAACGAGTTTGTTTTTTAAACCTTTTTAATAGTATAAAAAGTATGTATTTTATATATATGTTTTTAAATTATAAATAAAAATAAAAGGTTTTTTCAAGCCAGAATAAAATTAATAAATTGGAAAGCAAAAACATTAAAAGCAGAATATTGGAAACAAATAACGAAATATAAAAACTTAATAAAAAGTGGGAATTCAATAGCGTTTTAAATATTTATAATTGAAATACCCATTTAAATTGGGGTTTAATATACTATATTAAATAAATAAATAATAAATTAAATTAGCAATTAAAAGCCGATTTTTATAATTTTAGAAAATATTTGTGAAAATAGCATTAAAACTATTTAAATAAATTAGAACTTTTAGGCTTTTTTATTAAATAGGCCCTTTAATATAGCAAAGGCATATTATAGCCGTAATTAATTGCTTTAATATAAAGAATTGCCCTAATATAGGATTTAAATTAAATTATATTTATATTTAAAAAATAACCCCTAAAAAATTACGGTATAAATAATAGAGACAATTGTTTTGAAAAAAAGAAAATGGCTTAGAAAAGGTATATCGGCAAATCCGGAAATTATCCAAAGCGGGCTATTTTCATAGCCAAGACTTTATATAACCACTACCATCACCATTACCAATAAAGGCGCTCTAGGCCCGCTCTGGACCCGGTTTAAATCCATTGGAGCCAGAGCGATTCCAAAGCCAAATTTCTAGCTGCCAGCAATTGCATGCAATTAATAAGCTTTTGCATAATTTAAATACCCTTGCAAAAAGGCATTGCATTTTCACAAATTAATTTAGAAAGCAGCTGGATAAAGGTTTTTTGCAATTTTTATACCCGCGCAATGCATGCGCAAGCCAGCATTTGGGTGGTGGTGGTGGTGGTGGTGGTGGTGGTGGTGATGGTGATGGCTGGCTAATTGTATACGATGGGAAAGTAAAGCTATTTGAATATGCAAAATAGCCGGCAGGAAGGTAGAGAAAGGTGGTGGAAAATAATAAAAGGCGGGATTGGGACAGTGCAAACAATTGAGTACTTGTTGTGGTATTGCAGTTATTATGCCCTATTAAGTTATTCTGCATTATCACAGCCAATTGCACGGGCCCTAATCCAAAGCGAAACGGTATTTTTATTGTTAAAATCTATGCGTTAATCCAAAGCGAAGTGCCATTTATTAGGCCCAAAGGGCTATTTCCGGATTTGCCGATATATAATTTTAAGTATTTTAAAAGGACGATAATTAGTTTTATAAATTACAATTAAAAAATATTAAGGGATTTTTAGCGCTATTTGAAACGAATAGCAATTTGGAAAAAAATATTATTATAATATTAATTTTAAATGCTTTAAATATATACCCCGGGCACGCGCCACGCGCTATACGTCCCAAGCTTTTAATTTTTAACTTTATATACCAAATATATATTTTTAGCGCTTTGCGCTAGTTTGCAGGATTTTTAAAATCCTATAAAGCTAGAGATTTCCTTTTTTAATTTACAATATTATTTTATTTTAACCTTTGCTTTGCTTTTAAATTGCCGTAATAATATATTTTATATTTATAATTTACGGCAATTTACAAATATTTTAAAAAGCTTTAAAATAATATATAATTTTATAAAATTATATATCGATCCCGGAATAGCTACCGCTTTTATTAAAAATTATATTAAGACTTTTATACGCTAAATATTTATAACGCTTAGCTAGCGTCCAAACGGACCTTTATAAAATAAATATACTATCGAGTTTAATAATTCTTAGCCCTAAAATAAAGCAAGCTTTTCGCAATTTTTATTATATTAGCAATTTTAGCTATTTATATCTATTATATTAATATAGCTTTTTTGCTTATATTTTTTAAATACCCACGCTTTCGCAAAATTTTGAATAATATTAAATGCGTAAAAAATAGCCAATTAGCGAAAAAGGCTATTTTAATTATTTTATACCAATTCCAAATTATTACCAAATCGGCGCTGCCGCTGTTAATTTTTATTTTATTATTTAAAATCAAAGCGAATTTAAATTTTAATACTGCAATTAAAATTGCCTAAATTCGCTTTTACCGCTTAAACAAATTACCTATAATAAAAAGGATATTGCGAATTGCTTGTTGTTTTTTAAAATTAAATTATAGCGCAAAAATATAATCTTTAATAAAAGCGGCAATTATACCGTGCTTTATTTCCAATTTAGCAAAATAAATTATAATTATAAAATTATAAAAATTATATTAATTAAAACAAAGAATGGAATTTACGCTATTATAGCTTTTAAGGCTTTTTTTCGCCTAAACCTTTAATTTTTAAAAGCCCTTTTTTTTAATAGCTTTATTTTTTTACGCAAATATTTTATTATAAAGCTTTATAATCGCTTTTGCCAAATAAATATTTTAGTTTTTAAAATTAAAAAGCATAACTTTTATTATAGCGCTATTTAGCATATTATTAATTAGGGCATTTTAAATAAAAATATTAAAAAACTTGGCTATTGATTCTTTGCAGCGTTTTAAAGCTACCGCCTTTTTAGCTATTGCATTAAATTTATTTTTAGCAAACGCTTTTTTACGGGATTTATTTCCAATATTAATTTCGCAATTTAAGCATTATTTTATGCAGCTTAAATATTATTCAAATATTATTATATTATTAGCAAATCTATCCGCAAACCGTCGCTGCTTAAAAAGCAAGCTTTTATTTTCTAATTATATCTTTTATTTAAAAGATCCTAACCGCTAACCTATTAATCCTAGCCATTACTATTTAGCGCAATTCTTTGCGCTTTCGCAAAAGCGTTATATTTGGCTAATTTAAGCTTTTGGAAGTTTTTTTTTTCATTTTTCTTACTATTAAAAAAGGAAAAAAAAAAAGAGTCAAAAAAAGACTCAAAAAAAGCTTTTAAAAACTCTAAAAGCTTTAAATTCAAAGCTGCTTTCGCCAAACGCTGCTTAACTCCATTTCTTTTTTGCATATAACAAGCAAATTAATATAAATATAATGGCTTTATATAAAACGAGTTATTTAATAATATAAATGGCCTAAAGGGTATTGGCCCAATACAAAAAAAATGCAAAAGGGCAAATAAAAAATTAAGCTTCCTTTAAAAGCTTTAGTTTTTTTTTTCCTTTTTTTTTATTTATATTAATTCAAAGCTATCAAGTATTTCGATTTTTATCCATCCACCGTCCCTATATATAATTATCCAGCTCCTTATATAGCTAATAGCCAATTCAAGCTTTTGGGAGCTTTTCTCACTCTTTTTGCTACCAGAAAGGAAAAAAAAAGGCTTCTGGCATAAAAAAAAACTCTCAAAAGCTCTAAAAGCTTTTAAAAGCTCCAAGAGCTCCCAAAAGCTCTAAATTCAAAGCTGCTTCCGCCAAACGCTGCTTGACTCCATCTCTCCTTTGCACGTAACGAGCAGGTTAACATAAAATCATATATCGATTCTATAGAAGGCGGTTTCTACGGGCACCTTGCAGCAGATTCTAAAATTGGACCGACAACAGCAAGTGGCTATGGCGATGGACCGGCGCGGCGACAACAGCATCGAGGCATTCCCTCTTTTGTGAGTGGGTCCGTTTTTCCTTAGAGCGGAGCCTCAGAGTGTTCGTTTTGCTTGTGTTTTCCGACAATTCCGCTCACTGCTAGGTTCTCGCAGCAGGAGACCGTCCAATGACCGGTTCGACTATGTGTTCTGGTAATTAGAAAAACAAATAGTTGGAGACTGAAGGGTATTTATAGCTTCGCGAAGACCTCTTGCCTCTCGACTCAAATTGAACCTACATGTCGCAAGCAATCCACGAACTGGCTTGAAAGCAACGGGTAGTTCTGACAGTAAATTAGCATGGCAATAGCAACATCGATTCACCGCATTCTGCTATGGGTGCTTGGCCATATCCTGGTTTTGAAGCTCGGAGTATGTGTTTGCTTGTGCTATTCGAAAATTCTGCAAGCTTCAAGTTTAAATTTGAAAAGACGCCGGGGACGAATTACCCATGGCCAATTTTTGGTGTGGTTCTTAATGCTTGGAAAAAAGGATCGTTGGAGGCAATTGAAGGGGTATTTATAGCTTTTCCAAGACCCTCGTACTACTAGACGAAATTGAACCTACATGCCGCAAGTAGATCCAGAGATCGGATTGACAGAACGGGTGCGGGTATGACGGTAGGTCAGCGTGGTAACAGCAGCACCTAGGTACCACATTTTGGTCTGAGCGTCTTGTTTTCCCCTGGTCCTGAACCCTAGCCTGTCCGTTTGCGTCCCTATGCTCTTTAGGGGGTTTCCTTTAATCCTAGATCGTCGAGGGTTGGGGAATTGTCCAATCACCTGATCAATTTTTCTCTTGGCATACTGGTACTTGGAAGAAAGCAATAGTTGGAGTCTGTCGAGTGAGTATTTATAGCTTTCCCAAGGCCTCCATGACTCCCTGACTGAAACTGAGATAGCTTCTTACCTACGGTAACAGAAAGTCACACTTGTGGCGGTAGGCCACTTGAGCGACAGCAGGATGAAAAATTCTCTTCCTGGCTATGGAGATTTTGCGAGGAGCCTGGAGAGTGCGAGCTGAAGCGATGGATTCAGTGGTGGAATCGACATTCTTGAAACGAGAACATGAGGAGGGCAGAATCCTAAGTGTCACTGTGTCAGATCATTTGTCCCATAGAAGATCTCGCCATCTCTCTGGGCTGTTTCGAGTGTTCGTGAGTGGAGTATTTATACCCTTCTAGGAAGCTCACTTTCTCACACCTCGCGCCTAAAGTGAAACAGAAGACCAAGTAGATGACGGCAGTCAATCCAAACGACAGCGTTGTGAAATCATGTGGAGATAGCTACTAGAAGATGTGTGGCATCTCCTAGTCTCCTGGTTGGCTATTGGAAGATATGTGTAATTCAATTGCGCTGCTGGTACACGTTGATCGAATGAGGGCAGAGACTCAAATGCGTCGCTCATAGAACACCCCACCACATCTGTGTATCATTGAAGAGAAAATCACTCTTGGGCCAGCTGATGGGATATATATACCTCGCACGCCAGCTGTATCCCCACCAAGCTTGTGAGTAAACGACAGCCTCTCGCCGCGCAACAGCAGATCGGCTCCTCGACAGTAGGTCGATAGAGCGACAGGAGGTTCCAGAACCGGCTTTTCCCTCCACTCAAGCCTGAAAGATCAGCGAGTTTTGATCACAAAAACTTGCAAGTCGAGGTGAATCCAGGCTGGGAATACCGAGAGCATTTGACATTACATGCCTGGTGGTGCACCATCATTTTCACATTCACTGTTTCCTGATCTTGAAGAGAAAAGGTTGAGGAGGGGACAGGGAACGCTTTATATATCGGGCCGCGATGTGCCCGCAAAACTGACGTCATATAAGGCTATTTTTTGACTGTTTTTGATTGTAGTGCTTGCTGTCATTTCGTGGTCTTGCTGTTGTTTTATAGTCTTGCTGTTGGATGTGAATTCTCAAGTTTTCGTTTCACTCAAGTCCAAAAGCGCAGGTGATAGTAATCACATAGACTAACAGGTGAGATATTTTTTAGGGCTAAGGACATTGAGAGCATGGCAAATTGTGTACATGCTGGTACCCAATGGCACATCCTGGTATGCACGACCGATTTTGATTTTTGGAAGAGAGAAGGTTGAGGGGGTAGAAGGACGGCTATATGGACGGACCGATAAGTCACATAATTCATCAGCCGGCTTAACGTCATACAAAACCAACTTTTCCTGCTGTCGTGTGTGGTCCTTACTGCTGTTTCGTAGTCTTGCTGTTGGATTGGGAAATTCAAGTTTTTCGTTCGACTCAGGTCCCAAAGAGCAAGGGATAGTAATCATACAGACTTCTAGGTGAACTATCTTCAAGGCTAAGAATATTGAGATCATGAGAATTGTGTACATGCTGGGGCCCAGTGGCACATCCTGATATGCACGACCGATTTTGATTTTTGGAAGAAAAAAGGTTGAAGGGGAAGAAGGACGGCTATATAGACGGTCCGATGATTCACATGATATGTGAGCTGCGTTAGCGTCACAAAAATTCAACCCTTCTGTTGTCGTTTGTGGTGCTTGCTGTCGGCCTGTGTTCCTGCTGTTGGACTTGGAATTTCAAGCTTCCGTTTACCTCAGGTCCCAACTCCCAAAGAACATCGTGGTCACATAAACTTACAGGTGAGGTATGTTCAAAGCTGAGGATATTGAGAGCAATAATCATAGGGCATTGCATGCGTGGTGGGTGTACCATACATGCCAAACAGGACAGCTTCGTGATCTTGGAAGAGAAGAGGTTGAGTGGGTGGAAAGCCGGCTTATATATCGGGCCGTGCACCACGTGACCACTCATAGGCTCTGAGTCATGCATCGCTCATGTATTAGCGTCATACAAGTCTAACTTGTCTGTTTTTATTTCTGGTGCTTGCTGTTGACTTATCGTTCTGTTGTTGTACTTGGGATTCAGCAACTTCAAGTTTTCGTTTCACCCAGGTCCCAAGAACACCGAGTAGGTAGTAATCACACAAACCTACAATCAAATCTGAAATACTTCAAGGCTGAGGGCATCGAGAGTATGAAACATTGCACCTCTGGTGGAGTCAGGGGCACCATCATCTCGTCTTTCACAATGTCTTGATCTTGAAAAGAGAAGGTGGAGGGGGGGAGAAGAGACCCTTATATATCGGGCCGTTTTCGGGATGAGTGACTTGGTGTCATACACAAATCTCACTTTTCTGCTACTGTTTACGGCTTCTACTGTCGTTGCAAAATCCGTCTGTTGATTCTGATGCCTCAAGTCTGAGACTTGACATAATCAAGAAACTCGTGAAGGCTGATGTGCTAGGATTCAGCTCTTTGTTCAGATCCAACATAACACCATTAATTCTTGCTATGTACTCAAGACTCGAGTCTGAGTAGATACCATCATCTTAACATTGACGGTCTCGCGACCTTAGAGGAGAGAAGGTAAAGGAGGGAGCAGGACACGCTTATGTATCGGGCCGTTTGCGGGATGAGTCACTTACCTAGTGTTATACACAAGTCTCACGTCTTGCCATTGTCTGGTCTCTACTGTTGTTTCAATCTCTTCCTGTTGACCCTGGATCTCAAGTCTGGGACTTGAATCATGAACTTCGTAAAGGCTGATGATGTGCTGGAACTCAGCTCTTTGTTCAGATCCATCATAATACCATGCAGCCTGGTTGTACTCCCGAATCTCGAGTCTCGGGTAAGTACCATCATCTTGACGTTTACAGTCTCTTGGTCTTGGAATAGAAAGCATTGGGAGGGAACAGGCCTCGCTTTTATATCGGGCCGACAGGGGTCATAGCTTTAGCCTTGACTCTTGAAGTAGCTTGCATTTTCCGCTGTCATCTTGGGGCGCTGCTGTCGTTTGCGGTGCTTGCTGTTGTTTCGCGGTGCGTGCTGTTCGGCGTGGGGATGAAATTTGGCGTTTGGAATTTGGAATCTGAAATTGATAAGGAATTCATCGATGCTGATGTGCTGGCATTTAGCCCTTTCTTCTGATCCATCATTGAGCTGGGATATGCCTTCGAGGGTCGGCTTTAGAGCACCGTCAATTTGACGTTAACAGTCTCTTGGTCTTGGAAAAGAGAAGTTGAGGGGGGATCGCGTCGCTTGTATATCGGGCCGATGGGATCAAACCCTGACTATTTTATTCCGTCGGTTGTTGTTTGTGGTACTTGCTGTTGTACCATGGTCCTGCTTTTAGATCTAAGAAGCTCGTTTGAACAACGAATCTGGATTTTGAACTCCAGTTGAGAGCAAAGAAGAGAGTGCATTCAGCAGACCTCGTGCTGGTACAATCCGAGTGCTGCGCAACTTGCTTTGGTGGCTATGCAATTATACAAGCTTAATTGCAGCCGTTAATTGGCTATAAGCTGGAAAGCTTTTAATTTAAGCCAGAAATTTATTATAATAAAGTATAATATGCTAAGCACGTACTAGCCGCGTTGCGCCGGTTAATTAATGCCCACGTATAATTATCTTAAAATTCCAGGGCTGCGAAAAATCAAGGGCTTTTTGCGGAAATCGAACCCGCAATTTTTTGTAAGCATGGAAGCCATATTACACAAGGTTTGCCAAGCCAGTAGCAATGAAAATTACCATTGAGTCACGAGGGCCATTTTGACATTAACTGTTTCTTGATCTTGAAAAACGGAAGAGAGGAAGAAGGAGGAGGACGGACTATATAGACGGGCCGATAGTCACGTGATCCCGGGCCTAGTTAAGTGTACCTCTCTCCTGTTGTTCTTCGGGGTGGCTGTCGTTGCTGTTCATTGCTGCCGTCCCTCTCTAATGCAGTTGTTCAGGTGTGCTTAATATCAAGCTGCGATATTACCGCCGATCTCAAATACATGTCGTGCTTATTTTCCTTGAAACTGAGTCAAAATCCGGAGAATCTATTGCTAAAGCCCCAATCCACCACCTCGTTCCTGTTCCACTGTCGCTAGCTCAACCCTAGCGCCCCCTTTCCAAATCCCGCCAATTGTCTCCAAGACGACACGGTCCCACAACCAAATACATATCCCCGGGCCACGAATCCGCATTCCTGAATTTCTCGAGTTCCTTACCAATACTGAAGGTCCCATCCTCATGGTTATCAACACATCTTGCTGGTGAATCAATAATGTTTCCACGCATGCGTTTCTGTAAGAGCTTCTTAAGCCCCTTAAATACCTTGCTGCGTCTTTCCAAGTCACGTGATCAAAGCCTCACTCCTAGCCTAGTCTCAAAACATGATCGCTTCAGTTCACACAATGACTAGGCGCTGAAGTGCTAGATCCTTATCTCAAAGCCTACAGAAAGAGATATATAAAGACTCATTCATAGCTCTTCGACTACCCAGAGGTCGAAACACAACCGGGGGCACTCACGGTCTGGAAGGGAGCGCCATCCTTCCGAGAACTCAGCTAGTTCACACAAAATGAAAATGCCAGGCTTAAAGACTGCGAGTCAAAGTTCATCTGGTAGGATGCAAAAACCTGTCCATATTCACCACCACACCTGTATCCAACTGTCATTAGCTCGAGCCCATCACCGCTTCCAGAGTACCCTATGCCTTCACATCATTCAAAAGTGGCTCACTATCGCTAACACAAGCATCATATTCAAGCGGCTACATTTTCTCTCTCTCGTTTCTCGCTTCTTGAGTTCCAAGTCCAGACCAAAGTTCGCAGGCTCCCTCACTACCAGTACCCGTAGTCTCGAAGCAAATTGCGTCTTCGGATATACCCTCTGATGAACGCTCTTCAAGACCCTTAAATAACTCTCCTGCTTGTCTTAGTCACCTGACTGAAGCTTAACTCCCATCATGGTTCAAGCGCTTGGCACAGAAGCCAGTGTCTCACAAAGATTTAGCACCACCCTAGCTTCACCCCAGTCTTCAGTTTCGCCAAGCAAGCAAGCACCAAACTCCCAAGTCCCGTGTTCAGACAGTGGCATCAGACGACGAAGAATTGGTATATAAAGAAAGACCTATTCATAGCTCTCAAACCAACCAAGAAAACGTCACGAATGCATTCGAACTTAGCCTTCGGGCGGTCTGAGGAAATTCTTCTAGTTGACTCAATGAACGCAGACTTAGAGGGAAGTTCATTTAGCAAGACAGCAAAGACGTCGGAGTAATTCATACATATTCACCTAGATAGTTCCCAACCCGACTACCGCCACCCAAGTTCACCACCTCATCCCCACCCAACCGTCGTGAGCTCAAAGCCACCACCGCTTCGACATCCACCGCTCAAATCGCTCAATACCCATTCAATCCCACACCTCACGACTCAAGTCCCAGCATAAATCCTGATTTCTCAAGCCATTTTCACAAGCACAGAAACCCGAAGTTTCGACAACCGCATCAATGGTGTTCAGGATGTCGCAATGGTCAATTCGTATGATCCTATCCGAGTCTGATCAATTCACAGAAGCTCCCCAAGCCCCCTAAATACCCCACCTCACCTCGTACCGCTTCGTTCGAATCACGTAATAAAGCTTAACCCCCAGGGGCCAGTAGTCTTATGTAGTTCTCAGGTCCACACACAGAATGCAATGAGTTACGAACCTAAGTCTCGTGACCGATCTTCTGCTCGCGCTATATAAAAAACCCACTCCTCCCCGCCCCTGAATCTCTCAAGCACAGTCAACAGACACATCGCCGGACAAGGATGAGCGATTTGGCAAAAGTAACCTAATTTCCAACCAGGTCGCGCAACGTCAGACCGAGGGCCAAGATATATTCAGAAAGAAAAAATACAGGTGTCGATTTCCATTTTCCACAAGCACAAAAAATGCAACTTTGTTCCCATATTCTCGTCGTTCACCTACGCTGCTGATTTCCCACCCACCTCGCTGCCGTTGATAAAAAGGACTTCCTGTTACTCTATTCACCCAACCACCGGTTGACGCCATCACCACTCACTTACCATCTATGCTACACGGCAACAGCTAACTCAGGCATCTTAACCTTTGGTCCATCTACGAAAACCACAAGATT
Organism: Cyclaneusma minus; assembly: GCA_037179335.1. Lineage (NCBI taxonomy): Eukaryota > Fungi > Ascomycota > Leotiomycetes > Marthamycetales > Marthamycetaceae > Cyclaneusma > Cyclaneusma minus. The sequence goes on from JAKZHN010000012.1 coordinate 354,167, forward strand.
CCAAGCTAGCAGTGCCGATTCAGCGTTCCAGTCGCTGTAGGATCACCGTGGCCTATTGGCTCGCCTGTCGAATTGCGAAGTCTTGAGATGCCTTGTTCCAACTAAGGTAGGTATTTATACTAATTACTAAAGCAGGTTCGCTGGCTAAAAGGGGCGCAGTTAATGTAAAGCATCGCTGGTTCTGACGCGGCAGCGTCATGTGATATCGTAGCTGGGTTTTTTATTGGATACACGTGACGCACTACCGAGTACTGAGCTATCTTTCTAGAATACTTTCTCGGCATACCTGTAGGGCTATTCTCGGAGTTCGTGCCCACTTTCAGGTCTTGATCAGTTGGATTCCTCCCAAGTACTTGGGAGTCTCTCGATCACTTGGAACTCTCCCGATTCCTTGCACTCGAGTTCGATTCAAGAAGCAATTACCCCAAAATCGCTTCACGAGCTGCTGCTCAACAATGCAGCGGATCAATGATCTTGGTACGAACAAGTTGCTATATCCTATGAGTAAGATACATACTTTATGTATTAACCAAGTCTTTAGACCATCGCTTTTGTACCTTATGTAAGGTCGATAAAGTAAACATCTCTCAGTCCGTAGAGATCCGTACCGTATTCCCGGCCCCCCTCCCAAAAATCTCCCAATCTGCTCCCAGCGCTTGATCAAGATCGATCGTCAGATCAAAAAATATATACACACTGCATTTCATAGACCCATAAAGTTCGTTAAACCCCCTTTCTCCTTTTCATCCACTTTCTCCTTTTCGCCCCTCTCATCCCTTTCCAATTTTCATCCTAGCCAACACCAAAAAAAGCAAAAAGCAAAAAACTCCGTCAAGGAAGCCCCAAAAAAACCGCACTCAACCGCCCAAAATCCGGCGTCCCCAACCCCGTAACCGGATCCCAGCCCTCCACCGCCTCAAACCCCCCCGTGCCACACCCCTCATTCCCCCCCATCCTCACATCATTAAAAGCCTCCTGATTCGCATAAAGCACCGGATTCACAAAGCCCACGGATCCCTTCCCTACCAGCATCCTCTGCGCATTGATCAGCGTCAGCAGAGCACCGACCGTAGGCGTGCTCGCCGACGTGCCGTACACGTATTGGAATGCGCCGTTTACGGCTGTGATGTAGGCGACGCCGTTGGCGGAGATGTCGGGGAAGCCGCGCGTTTGCTGCGAGTTGTTGTAGCGGGAGGCGGGGTAGGGGGGTGCGTGGTGCGTGAAGTAGTGGGAGAGGGCGGGGGCTTGGTAGGGGGGGAGGGGGAAGACGTTGCTGAAGCCGCCGCCGCTGTAGATGATGGATTCGGCGGCCATTTCGGGGCTGGTGAGGGAGGGGAGGAGGATGGAGGTGTTGGGTTTTACTTGGGTTGCGCCGATGGAGGTTATGTAGGGGCAGGTGCTAGGGAAAGAAGGGTTAAATGTGCCGCTTGTGCCGTTGTTGTAGCTGTTGGGATTTTGTTTAGCAAATTTATTCTTCTTCGCAGGAACGGCTGGAGCGGAGGAAACATTGCTTCGTGATGCTTGAGGGAGCGAATGTTGGGAGAGGATAGGAGGAGACTAGAAACTTACTCGCCAGTCGCAGGATCAATACACTTGCCGCCATTCCCAGCTACACCGTAGTCTCCAGACGAATAAACAAACGTCACGCCCTGCAGCCCCAACTTCAAATACTCCCTACACTGTCTCCACTCATAAAACGGCGTCAAACCCGCCTCATTATACGCATAACTGGTCGAAATGACCTTCGTCGCCGCAAACCCTCCACAATTCTCCGGTCCCTGATACCCCGCCGTCGAATTATGATCCGGAAAAACACTGTCCTGAGTCGGATCATCGCCTCCATCGAAAGTGCAATATGGACCGTCGATGGCGTCCAGGAAGTTGTTGAAGGAGGCGGATTCGATGATGTCGCCGGTTTGGTAGAGAGTGACTTTTTGCGGGTAGACGAGGGACATGGCGTATTCGAGATCGAGGTCGGATTCGGTGTTGTAAGAGAAGGAGGTGTTGACGGTTTGCAGGATGCCGCCGTCGATGCTATCGAAGGTGGGGCGGTGGCCGACGAGGGCGGGGGAAAAGTTGCGGAAGAACATGTCCAGGTCGGAGGGGTTGTAGGCTTGGGGGGTGTACTCGACGATTCCGTATGAGTCTGGTCGACGATTTTAGCAAAAAGTCTCCCACATATCAACCACGTGCCACCACGAACGTGAAAACTCGCACTTTTCTACCCCTTCACCCCCATCATCTCCACATCCTCTCACCTCACCCCCTCCCAAAGCCTTGAAAAGAAAATAGCAACTTACTCCCAGGCACCGCCGGAAAATCCTTCGGAATCCCATACAGCGCCCTCAAGCAATCCGGCACGATACTCTTATCACAATCCGCCAACGTCTCCAGCTCTCCGATAATGTTTTTAAGCGGTACCAACCCCCCCACCTTCGGCAGACTCCCCGAGCCCGGCAATCCCACCCCCATCCCCGTCCCCCACTTCACATCCAACCCCTCTGCACTCTTTCCCTGTCTCTTTGCCAACCCCCCTCTCTTCTTCTCCAGTTTGACTTGTTTATCAAAATGCACCGTTGGTGTGATGAAATCGACATGTTCTTTTATGTGGGCAGGCAGAGAATAAGAATCACAAGCTATGGTCGATTCGCCAGATTTGTGCTTCCAGGTGAAGAATTTGGTGTTGAGGAGGGACTCGGCTTGGCCGATTGTCGTATTCACGTGCAGCCAGTTCAAGCTCTGAGATTGCTTGATCTGGGTTCTTGGAATTCCTGCAGAAGCGAGCCAGGATTTTACGGAAGATATGGTGGAGTGGGAGGGGGCGAAGGCTTCGGCTACTTGCTTGGCTGTCTAGAGATAAGTTTGAATGTCTTTGTGACCTTCGTTGCGAGGAAACTCACCAGTCCAGTGTTTGCCGTATTTTTCAGAGGAGGGATGGGAGACGTCCATGAGCCATTCATCCGCACGGTCGAGATTGGATTGTGTAAGGGCTATTCGCATGGGATAGTAGTCGTCGGAGTGCATTTTGGCGCTTTTCCGCCAGTTCGCCGGTGTGCTTCGTTTTTCATGTACAACATGATCCGCATACCGTTTGTCAACACTGGGAGCAGCAATCACCGTCCCAGCAACGAGGCCGACGACAGCAAGAAGAGAGAAACGCATGGTAGCGGGGAGGAGGGGGAAGTGTCAAAACGAGCGTAAGTCCCTTGAAGAGGGGATGGGTGATAGTATCTGGGGAGCAGAGGCTTCTTGTAGAAAGCTGTGGGATCGGACCCCATAGAGGACAGGCAGCCATGTCCCGATTGCGTTGACGCCATAAAGTCCAGCTAATTGACGCCCGTCGCGCGGCAGGGTAGATTGACAGGTTTGATAGTGAAGTGGAGGCGTTTTCTGTTGGAGCCCCCCAGACGGGCGTACAAGGCTACCATCCATCTATTTCCTGTTCGCTTGGCCTTCTGCAGCGCGCTCTGTTAGCTGCAGCGCGCAGGGAGAGCTTCATCTATGTGTCCATTACTGGTGGAACATGTGTTGGCATTCCGTCCAAACGAGGTTGGATCGTTGGAGATTTGGAGAATCGTCCCCGCGAACCTGAAGCAAAAAACAAGAAGATGATGTCGACACCTAACTTTATCTGGCAGCTCGACAGCATCAGAGTTTGTCCCGCGAAGCTTGACAAGCAGTCACGAACTGCCATGCCGCCAAAGATGGTGGAAAAAAGTAAAGAAACAAACAGGGTCCTTGGCTGAATTTCAGAGATGCAGCGGGCCAGCGGCCAAGAGTCAATGATTGGCGAATGGCGCCAAAAGCGGAGATTATGTTCAGCCTGGTTCTTGGGGATCTGCTAGTCACCCGTCGGACCCGTGCTTTAGTCGAATAGCAGTTAGAACAAAAGGAAGATATGAACCAAAAACTCGGTCGACAAGATCAAATCATCAACATAACATAAGAAATTGAAACCCAGACAAGGCGCTTGAAGTCTTCAAGACAACGTGAAGAAACAGAAGCAAAGCATTGTCCAAGGCATAAACGACTCACCTCGAAGCCAAGGATAAGAGGCGTTTTTTGTGCTCAGAACGAGCTTGTAGAGCTGATGCCGTTGTGTGTTTTTTCCAGCCTCGTCCAGGGGTTTGGATCGAAAGATGAAATGACATGCCCATCACGGTTTAGTTTGCGGGAAGCCCCCCACCAGCCGGGCCGTGCGACGGATTGAACTCCGCCTCTCCACCAGGACTGCACCATGGGCTTTCGGCATTCCAATGCGGATGTGTGCAAAATTGCAATAACGCTGGGCAGATATAAGGAGGGATTCCCCCAAGCTTACCAAGGCAACGTTGACTGAAGACTTGATGTGGTCAATCAAGCGAATGGCTTGGCTATGTTTTTCACGAACGGTGAACGAAGTACGAACCATCTACTTGATACTGAGTGAGAACCGATGCTCACCGAGACACTGTCTGCCGAAACTCAACTGTGGTTGGAAAATGGAAATGACGCGAAATGCTTGTTCAGAGTTCTGCTTTCAGATGTGCAAGTGTGTTTCGTCATCGACTGTAAGCAGACGACGATGCTGGATTGACGGTGAACGGTCGACGGTTGGGATGCTGCAGAGTAAATATAGTGTTCTGCATCGACACGCCAGATTCAGATGGACAACGGCCAGCGACTTCATTGTACTAAGTGCAAATATCATATACATCGGTAGATAGTGCAATTACGCCCTTCCAAGATTCCTTCGAGTCTGGCTGGCGCATCGCGACCGTTGCTGCTGCCTTCCTTGGTGTACAGCTTGCGAAGAAGCCGATGTCCAAAGGAGGGCGCGACACAGAGCGAATGCCAGATGTTGGGAAAGTACGACATGCCTATTTACAAGGTCATAAAGCCGGCACAACTCTAATAAACTGGGTTGGAAGTCCTGCCAGGTAAATTCGGAATACTTCTTCGCTTTTGGCAAACCAGAGCGCGCCCTTCTGCGACGCAACCCTTCAGCATGAACCTGTAGCACCAAGCTATTGCCTGTAAGTATTCTCGGCAACCAGAAGTCCCGTTGCAATCATATCGTCGCAATATGCACTGTATTGCAAATTGTCTTCTGTGGAGTCGTATTCGAAAAAGTACCGTCGAGGGTACCATCGCATTTTCACCGCCCCCATGCCTATTACACATCAGCCCAAGTCACTTCCCGACCCGCATGATTCTCCATCGCGATCAATGTCACTCCCCAGCGGTTAACCGTTCTCACCGTTCTCGCCCGTTGCCAAAATTTGCCATTTCAACGGCTAGATATCATCCCGAGCTTTTTGTAATGCTGTGCTACTGAAATATCGCGATGGGGAGGTATATGAGAATACTGACCAGCGGCTGAGCTTCTGCTTGGAGTACAATGTATTGAAGTCTGCCATGTTTTTTTGGCGAGGCAAAGTCGTGCACCGGCAAAACTTGCTCAGTCTCACTCCCACGTCTCTGTCCATCTGCCCTGGCACCTCCTTGCTTTTGCGTGGGAAAAAATCGGGAAAGAACGAATCTGGGAATGGGAGGTATCGAAAATTATGGGGGTGCCTTCTCCTGAGTCCTGGGTACCTTCCCTTACCAGCCCCAAACCCAGGATCTCATCATGGTTCACATCTGCAGAAAGTTGAGTGAGCTTGATGACCTTGTATTTGGAAGTTGCGCAGCTGTTGTCGTTCTGTGTAACTTGCACCCATCAGGAATCGCTGCATCGACTGGTCCAGTCTGCATGAGTGTGGTGTTGAGATGTCTGAGATGTCTTCGTGCCAAGAGATCCAAGAAAAGGAACATGTCTGGGTGTGAGTGGATCTGCAGGGTTAAGTACATACGCACAGCCCGTCGAGCAGGCCGTGCAGCCACACCGAAGATCATGGGGGGTCCGAGCCCTGCGGTATGTCAAATCGTGGGGAAGTGAATGGTGGTGTTCAGGTGTTGTTGGGAAACATTGTCATCTTTGGATATGACAGAAGAAATGCTCAGCGAGACTCGGCGAAAGACATGGTCAAATACCTCCCGCTGTTTTCTTGCTTTGTCGTATCATGATATCATTTTCGTATGCAGTTTTGTTGCAGTGCTTGCGGGGGAGATGAAATCATAAATGCAGCGACAAGTATCTGTCCGTATCGTCGCCGACGCCGGTGCTGCGGTCGAGTTTGGGTTGCTTTGGTTGTGGAGCTGGAGCATCAAACCTCTTATCAGGTATTCCGAAGTCCCAGGTATTGCTTTTCGAAATTCCAACCAATCGAAGAGTGTCGACAATGTCGACTCGAGCCCGGTGGATTGGGTCAAGCTGAATCACGTCCATGAGTTTAGCATCTGCTCCTTCTTGTGGGTGTGGTCATTGGTGGTGTGGAGTAGAGTATGCAGCCGTGCTGTGCTTACGCTGCGAGGGCGAAGTCGCGGAACCGGGTCGGACTCGAAGGATCGGAAGGCAAACTCGTGGAGTCCGTCAAGCATTTGAGCATCGAGTTCGTTGGTTACACAAAATCGCGTGGTGGTTGCCTCGTGCGATTGGAAAGTGACAGCTCACATCTGCCGTTTCTCCCCGGTGGGCGGTAACTGTATGTAGCTACTCGAAGTCAGCGTTACCGACTTTTGTCTTCACACGGCACCTCTCCATATTCCCGGACACAATGGACATCTGGACTCGGTACCGTAAGCTAGCCGCGGGCTCGCGGATACAGGCATTATCTCTCCACCTTCCCGCTTCTTCAACACGTCTTCGGGAGACTTTCGGGATCGTCACGTGTCTTCGTGGATGATCGTCGAGCTTCAATGTTCTAGAGCGGATCGTCGTTGCGTGTGACGCGAGGCTTGAAAGACGAAGCTAGCTAGGCATCGTTCTCGTGGGATGTAAAGGATCGGACGACCACGTGGATGGAGATGTGTTGAATTGTTGATGCCTCTCCTCCAACGGGGCAACGGCTCACATCATGCGGGGGGCAGTGTAACCACTTGAGCAGAACGCCAGAACAAGGGCATTGTAGCCAATGATGCCGACGATCCGGGACTCTCCCGGAGTGTGTGATAATTCTCAGGGCTCGGCTGTGCTCTTGACGCCTCGTATAGGGCCCGATTTTCCATTTCTGTTAGTTCGTATGCATGCCGACATAGGCGTCGATGTGCTCGATGTTTGTCGTTCTACCCCTCGATTTGACTGCCCCGTCATACATATAGCAGGCTCCGACGTCAATAATGGGGCTCCGATACATAGGTACTACCTGATGTAGGTACAGCTCATCGAGTCATTCCATGTTGTTCTCTTCCGATGCAGGCTTGCGCAAGGGCTCGCATGGGTTTCGTGGCCAGCGCATATATATACATATAACGGTGGTACTGCTTGTGGTATGCAGGCTTGTCGTCGTCAACTCTCGTTGGGAAGTCTGCAATTTGTGCTGCAACTTGTCACCTGTGTTGGCACCATTGGCATATAACTTGACGGGGAACTTCCGCCAATGTCACCCTGGTGTTTCTGGATCCAATACTGGATACCGCAATGCGTGGACTCGCATAATCAGTAAGGCTGCCGGCCGTTGAGAGGTGACCACGACGTACAATCGGTATCGAAACGGTCCAGTCGAGTCCAAGCTGGGATTCCATTCGGAACACCTCTTCGGTGGCTGACACGGATCGGAATGACTCACTGGCTGTTGGCAGCCCAAGTATGAGAAGCAGAGATGTTCTGGCACCAACCGAGAAGAATTTTCATGCGGCAGCGAGCCGATCCGACCACTCTCATGATGCCAGCTTTGCAGACGGACTCGGCCTGATGTCTTCAACTTCGCCCTGGGATGCTGGTCCGGCAGAATCCAACGGAGTGCAATGAGTCGGCGTGGCCAGCCCTATGCCACTCGACATCCAGGGCGAGTGTTCCGGGGTCTCCAGCTCGCAGCATCTCAGACGAGGCAGACCGAAGCGGACGTGCCAGAGCCTCACCCGCTCAAGCTACAGCCGGAACAAGTCAGATGGCTCGGGTCGGCATGTGAAGCAAAGCGCATGGCTCGTCTGGCGCGCCGGCTACGTATATGTAGTCTGGTGTCGCCCATAATTGTGCTGGGGCGAAGTTCTTAGCCTCTCGCATCTGTCTCCCTCGTGCCGGCGTCTCTTGTCACTTGCGGCGCACGTTCTCAATCCCTAAATAATCAGCCATTGTTGGATCTGAATCAGTTCGACGGCAGTGGCGCGGAACAAAGAAGAGCAGGACATCTCGTGAGACACCCTTTGACAAAACCCCCCGTCCCCCCAGCACCGCCCAGCACCGGTCCACGAATGTCAAATCACCATCATCCGGCCACTGATCACATTGTGCGCAGCAAAAGCAAGTCTCTCGGTGGCATCTCACACGCAGCGTGCCCATACGTCGCCCCATCGGTTACTCGGTGGTACTTATATGTGGTGCAGGAGGCTTGGCATCCCACAAAGTCAGTTTACGACCTCGTGCCGGCCTGAGTCTCGACCAATTTGACCCGCGCACGGGCCACTAATTATCGCATTTGGAGCCCGCCTAAAAGGTTCTTGCGGTTAGGTCCAGCAGCAAGCGCGGTACTGCTTGAGACACTGGACGCCTCTCGCGACCCATGCTCATCGGCAGAGACCCTGCAACTCAAACAATTCCACACCGAGAACGGGCATCTGAACATCTGGACCGGTCTTCTCGCGACCTCTCCGCTACTTACACCGCGACCTCTCCGTCGCAGGATCCGGATCTCGCATCACTTCCCATCACTCTGAGGCCTCTTTATCCGTCTTCTTCACCCTCACCCGCTCCTTGCCATCCCCGTCAACACCGCCCGACATTCTGCCCCACATTCAGCCCAGTGGTCCAGACCGGAGGCAGCCAAGATCTTGACAAGTTCCTTCACCTCCAAATCCAGTGCATGTTTCTTTGAACAACCAGGCCATGATTCCCGGCCGACATCCTTCTGCAGCCTAGACAGGACCTGATTCCTGGGCACCGCAATCATGGACACTGCGGCTGCCCACTTCGTGCGAGGGTCTCACCACGTCGCAGCCAGCATCCTCCATTACACCCAATTCGCTTCGCCCATAGTCCTTCTCTTCGTCTTTCTAGGTGTCTTTACGGCGCACAGCATTTTAAGCTCTGAGACGGAGCCTACAAGCATAGTCCCTCCGACCGTCACCGGACCTGGTGGCAAACCTCTCCCCCGAGCTCTTCGCAAGGCAAACAAGGACAAGCTGAAGCAGAAGGATTTCTCCCCTCTGGAGAAGCAGCTGTTCATTGGTCTGTCTGCAGCTCTGCTTGCCACCTTCATTGCAAGTGGGGCAAACGTGGTTGTGCACGCGATCACCGAGGTTGAAGCTGAGGGATGGTGGTGTGGTGAGGCAGCAGCTGTGAGTTATTAGATGCAATATTGCAGTACTTACGCATCCATACTGATCGAACAACAACAGGTATACATTGTCGCATCGGCATTCCTCAACGTCCTCTTTCTGATCTCACTGATCGACTCGACCCCATCTCCTGCATTAGTGCATCTTGTCACCTGGAGCCTTGCACTCGCAGGCGAGCTCCTGCTCTTTGCAGCATCGGCCTTAATCTATACCTCTACGCATCACCCCTCCAATTCGTTGCGCGAAGAGCCTCTCGTGGATTCTGCAACTAAGTGGGAAGCTCTTGAGCTCGCGGTCGACGCGGTCCGGGTACTTCTGCTCACCTTCCTCGTCGGTTTTTATGCGATATTCCGGGTCCAACGTAGCCTGAAGAACAAGAGAATTTCCAGGAATGCACCCGACTCTCCGACCGAGACCACTCCACTTCTCAATGGTGACAGGGATGTCGATAGCGAACGTGCAGTAAATGGCAACGATGTTCACTCTTCCACCAATGGGACGTCTCCATCCGAACAAGGGTTAAACGGCCACTCCAATGGCATTTGCCTGGGAAGCCAAACCGGTCCGGCTGAAGGGGCTGCCTTCTACAGGCCAACCACTGCACCCTCGCGATCATGGTGGGAATATCTGAAGAGCTTCGCTCTCTTTTTTCCATATCTCTGGCCCAGCAATTCGACAAGGCTTAAGGTTGTTTTCGTCGTGTGCTTCGTCCTGTTGTTGGCACAGCGGGTTGTTAACTGGCTTGTTCCGATTCAACTGGGAAAAGTCACCAATGAACTCTCGGATCAGAGTGGCCAGATGCCTTGGTGGTCAATATCTCTTCTAGTCGTGTACAAGCTCCTCCAGGGAAGTAGTGGGTTGATCAACGCGGTCAGGGCGGTGCTCTGGATCCCGATTTCTCAATACTCCTACCAAGCCTTGACGACCGCATCCTTTGAGCATGTTCACAGCCTAAGCTTGGACTTCCACCTCGGCAAAAGAACCGGCGAGGTCATATCTGCTTTGAGCAAAGGTGATTCTATCAACAAATTCCTTGAGCAGATCACTTTCAAAGTGGCTCCGATGATTATCGATCTCGGTGTTGCCATTACATATTTCTACGTTGCATTTGACTCCTACTACGCTCTGGTAGTGTCTCTTGTTTCTTTCTGGTATCTATACCTGACCATCCGAATGGCACAGTGGAGGGCAGAGCAAAGAAGAGAGCAGACAAATGCCGACCGCGAAGAGGATGCAGTCAAGAATGACTCGATCATGTCCTATGAGACGGTCAAGTATTTCAATGCTGAGCGATACGAATATGATCGGTATAGAGGAGCGGTCAAGACCTACCAGGAAGCTGAAGCCAAGGTACTTTTCTCTCTCAGCGTCATGAACATCACGCAGAACGCGGTCTTTATGGTCGGTCTGCTCGTTACATCATTCATTTCTGCTTGGCAAGTCACCAAGGGTATACGCACAGTCGGAGACTTTGTTACGCTCTTGACCTACATGCAGCAGCTGCAGCAACCATTGAACTTCTTTGGGGAGTACTACAGGACCGTGCAGAACTCCATGATCAGTGGGGAGCGTTTGCTGGAATTGTTCAAGGAACAACCAACTGTCATTGACGAAGATGATGCAAAGGTACTTGCGTCCTGTGAAGGCCAAATCCGATTCGACAATGTTCGTTTCTCCTATGACCAGAGGCGAACCGCCCTTCAAAGCTTGAGCTTCACCTGCGAGCCTGGTACAACAACCGCTCTGGTTGGCGAGTCCGGTGGAGGAAAGTCCACCATTTTCAGGCTCCTGTTCAGGTTTTACAATCCTCAGGAAGGCAGCATCCAAGTCGATGGTCACGATGTTCGAGATGTCTCGATTGACTCTGTTCGAAAACACATCGGCGTCGTTCCTCAAGACACAGTTCTCTTCAATGAGACGCTGATGTACAACCTCAAGTATGCCAATCAAAATGCTACCGACGAGGAGGTCTACAATGCTTGCCGAGCCGCCAGTATTCACGATAAGATCATGGCGTTCCCTGATGGTTACAACACCAAAGTAGGAGAGCGCGGTCTTCGACTCAGCGGCGGCGAAAAGCAGAGGGTGGCTATTGCGAGAACAATCATCAAGAATCCTCGTATCATCATGTTGGACGAGGCGACAGCGGCATTGGACACAGAAACTGAGCAGCATATTCAAGATGCCTTGACTACACTGTCAAATGGCCGCACTATGCTGGTCATTGCGTAAGTTTGTTTTCTCTTTCCCTTCCTTCTATGCAGATTAAGGAATATACAGCTAACCGGTACTCAGTCATCGACTCTCCACTATTACTTCTGCTGATCAGATTCTCGTTCTCCACAATGGCGGTGTTGCCGAATCTGGAACTCACCACGAATTGCTTGCCAAGAAAGGCCGCTATGCAAGCATGTGGCGAAAGCAGATCCGAGCTGAGCGAGCTGCGGAAGCTGCTGCTCTTCGCAAAGAAGCTTTAGCACGTCCGAGCAGCTCAGCTGGCGATGGTATCAACAGCGAGGAAGTGAGTGAAAGCGAAGCAGAAGGCTCACTGAATGGACGTCGTACACACAGCCAGGCGAATCTGGCCAACCAAGCAATGCACCGGGCCAGTGAAAGAGTCCGCGGCACCAACTGGCTCCTCCGAGCCAACAGCGAGGAGGGACGAGAGGAAAGGCTCGCCGCCGACCATCTCTAGTGCGACTCTCACTATACTGTCACCGTACGATCGATAAAAGATCTCCTTATATCACTAATAGAATTGCCTTACAGCAAACGTCTCACGACACATCGCGACTCAAAGAAGGAGTGGCTTTCTTCTGGCGTCCATTACAGAAGGCGTCTTATTACAACAGCCTTATAGGCTCAGCTCATCGGGAACTCCGCCACGATTTTGACAGTTGCACAAAATGGTTTCATCATGAGCTGTTTGGCCTGTTTACAACACATACATACTTCCTCTCTAATACCACCACTATGACTGGTGGATCGGATCGTGGACCGTCATTGTTGTTGCCGTTCCTCAATTGCCTAGCTCAGTGCACCGGATTTCCGGACGAGACGCGTTTGTTCATCACGACGTCTTACATCTCTGCCTATCCATGATGCCTGGGCCAGTCGATGCACCTGAACAGCAGCAACCGGTCCGCTTTCTCCATCTCTTCTCCGCCGAACCCGTTACAACATTCATGGCCTCGATTCCACAGCATCACTCGGCCAATTGCGTCTCTCCGCTTGCTGCATGGTCTGTGTTTGAAAATTTCCATCATCGTTTGCGGCTTGGTCTCTGGGATTCCCATCATCGGTACTGCGTTTCAACATTGATACGTTTCTCACATCGGGGCGGTTCTGGCTGGGGTCACAAAAAAGCATCGTTTCCGGGTTGAGGGAAAAGAGGTGTGGGCCACAGGTACTGAGGAATCGATACACCATTTTTTGCTTTGCTTTGCACTCACAGCGGGGCGGGCGGCATTAATGTCTGTTTGGTAATTTGTCTCTTTTTACTCTGCAGTCTTACCCCGGTTTGGGGCGACTTGGGCGCCATTGCGAAGGTTCATTATGGGTTTATGGGTGCTTGCTCGTGGGCTTGCGAACCTGCGAGGACAGCGGAGGAATGACCCCCTGGGAGGACCCCAGGGATGGGAATGGATGCATTGCGATGAGATTGAGCGAAACAGAGCTATTTGCTATGAGCGAGCGAGCTCTGACGAGCTTGCTTACGAGCTAGAGCCCCTATGATGGGCTCCATACCAACCAGTAAAATATTAGAAGAAAATTCTCTTTTTTGAGAAGGTTGGGTTGAAGATGCGCATGTGAATTGACATTGTGATGTGCACGACTGGCCATGGTTATTTCTCCTCGCTACTTGGGCTGAACTTGCCCCCAATTACTCGGACTTCTCTAGTTGCTATGTTTTCCCAATTATCTGGACTATTCCTCGTCCTTTGGGTACTCGGGTGATCTCCGAATACTTGATTTTCTCGATGCTTCCGTGGTTACTTGCTGCACTCTCTGCTGATGATAGGTACTGGCCCGGGACTTCCAGAGACAATGTAGTTGCGTAACTTGCGTTCGCTATTTCGACAAACGTGTCACGTGCATGGAGTAATGGAAAGTATATATCTCTCGAGCCGTAACGAAGTGAACGAACTTCATGAGCTACAGATTTTCACAGTATTTGCTTCACACACATGGGCATTCGATTGCTGGAACGACGTCGCTGCATTTGAATAAATTGAATTGTTGTTCTTTCCATAGAGTTCCGTAGAGGGAACTAGAGGTTGAAATTTTTGGGAGGGCTAGGTTTGGGAGAGCGCGTGTCTTGTTTCGTAGCGGGTTGCCATTGTTCGGTAGGTGGTTGGTGAGGAGAATGACAGAAGATAGTTTGGCTTCATGGTGGCAAGGCTGGAAGGCAGTAATGTACGTGAACCACGGGGGTGTGGGATGGGAAGAGCACACTTCCTATGCTTGTGAAGGACAGGTAAGATTCGCATCTTAGCATAAAACGAACTTGGCTTTGAGTTTGGGAGTTTTTCTGGACCGGGTGGAAACTGGACTTCTTTGCTGAGGCCTTCACCGAGTAGACGGTACCATTTTGATTCTTGAAGAGCTTCGGGGGCGTGAGTGGGTCTTTATATAGCTTTTCTAGAGGGTCTGGGTCTGGGAGGTAGCGAATTACCTTACCGCTTTGCTCATTGGAAGGGAGGATTGGAGGGGTGATTGGTGGAGACACGGGGGTGAAGTTTTGATTTGGTCATGTGATTTTAACAAAGCGAAATAAGGGGGCGTGAGGTATTTAAGGGGCTTGGGCCGCTTTCATGAATTGACCAGACTCGCTTCTGACTGGAGAGATAAACGAAGTGTTCAACGATGCGATTGCTGGAATTCTCGAAATTCTGTGTCTGTGAAATTGGCTTGAGAATTCGAGATGCGGGAAGTTGTGCCTGGGATTGGAGTTGTGAGTTGTGGGACTGGGCAGGTTTTTGGGCGATAGGCTGGGTCTGTGAACGGTGGTGGGTGGTACTGGTGGCGGTTGGATGGGGGTGAGGTGGTGGACTTGAATCATGAGTGGCGGTAGGAAAGTGGGAAAACACCGAGGTAGAGAAACAAGAACATCATGATAACACCTCCTGTATTTATCCAGACACCTAGACTTCTGTGCACTATCTAACAAACTGGATCTTGGCTCTGCGTTCTTTCAGCTAATCGGAAAGGTTCTCCCACATCGCTGGAAGCGTGTTTTAGCTTTTTTCTTGGAGAGATCTCAAGGGATTGGTTGAGTCTTTATATACCCTTTTCTGGGCTTTGGGCCGGGGATTAGCCATGTAGTGCTTGTGGCTTGTGTGAACCTGAAGGCTGAGAAGCGAATGCTTGGTTGTGCTGAAGCGTTGTGGGGGGCTGGCTGCTGTCGTAAGGACAAAAGTATAGTGGGGATAATGAGTCAAGCTTCGACACGTGGTTTGAACAGAGGTAGTAAGGTATTTAAGGGGCTTGAAGTGCGTTCAGCAACGGGTATGTTCAAGACGTGCTCTGTCTATGTGCAATGAGCAGGGCTACGACATTTGGTGTCGTTGAGACCCAGAACCGGCACTGCTAACTCGAAATCTTATGGTTTTCGTAGCCGGACCAAAGGTTAAGACCCTTGCGTGAGCTGGTGCCATGCAGCATAAATGGTGAGAGGTGGCAGTATTGGCCGGTCGTTGGTGAATGCAATGACAGTCACTGCGTGGTTACGACGGCACCAAGGCGGGATAGCAGCAGAGTATATGAACAACGGAAATATGGCTTATACATCTCTTGTGCCCGTTGAGATTGATGTTTGCACCCTGCCGAAACAAACTTCAAACTTTGCGCCGCAATTTGCATACTTGAGTCTTGTTGGAAATTGGATCTCTTTTTCCAAACCGCCTGGCTTGTTGGTCCGAATGATGGGTCCTTGGAGACTTCCAGGGCACTGGGTGGGTCTTCATATAGCCCTTCCTAAAGACCAGTCACGAGACTTCGCGACTGAGTGCTTTTTGCGTGGAACTTGAAACCCAGGGAGTAAAAGAACTAACATCTGCTAGGTAAGTTTTGGTCATGTTATTTAACCGAAGCGATACGGGGAAAGGTGGAGTGGTAGGTGATTGAGACTTGAGAGTGGAGATTGACTCAGAGAAGAGACAAGTAGGGGTGGAAGATGGGTCTAGAAAGATGCAGTAGCAGTCCGTCACGTGTATCGAGCCACAAAAACCAGCTATGATATCACGTGACACTACTGAGTCGGAACCGGAGACACCTTTGCTGTACCCCTCTCCTTCGATGACGAACTTGCTTAGTGGCTATAAAAACCTACCTCAAGCCGTAGCAAACCTCATGATTTAGATCATCGGATCAAAATTTAACGGAGACTAGACTGAGGTTGGAGCGACATTGCTGTTATTTTTTCGTAAGTCGTAAGCGAACCCAAAATTTCGGACATCGACTGAGATTGTACCTAGTTTGTGGCGAAGGCAGAAAGGAAAAAATCATCCGGTAGCTGGGGGGATTCAATGACAGGACGTCTATTGTCTCGACGGCAGCTAGGCGGAAAAGTGGAAGAGTATGTAAACAACGAGATCGTGGGTTAGGGAGAGCACACCTCTAGTGCTGTTGGTATTGATATCGGGTTCCTCTTGAATGAAAGTATGAAACTTGGCATTGTGCTATTTCGTGGACCGGTTGAAAACTGGATGTTCTTTCAAACCGCATGTGCGGGTGCAGTAAAGTCTCTTTTCTTGGAGAGACGTTGGGAGAAAGGGGAGTGCGTCTTTATACAGCCTTCCCGACCTAGAATGTCTGAGATTGAGGGCTGGCGGCCTAGCACTTTCGGGAGCAAAAACTAAAGGTGGGGATGAACGAAGACTTAGGAATTAACTGTCGATCATGTGATTTAAGCGAGGCGATACGAGGGAGGTGAGGTATTTAAAGGCCTTGGACGCTCCACGGAAAGGGTATGGCGAGTTGGCATTTCCCAGTTTCCCACGCTCTTATGGGGAATAAAGACTGAGAGTCTAGGTCTACGTCTCGTTTGCAACTTTACCATCAGGAGTTTTGTATTTCCAAATTCCACTTGGATTGTGGGTTCTGAGACTGGACGGTTTTTGGGGTGATCCGAGCGCTGGACTTGTAAACGGTAGTCAGCTTGAGCAACGAGATTTGTGTAGAGATGAGCAGGTGAACTCGGACAGCGTTGGCAAAGTTGAATAACGCGCGCACCTGTTTAATACGGATCACGCCGACTCTCAGATGGTTGAAGTGACTTTACCGTCTTGCTGGACAATACTAGACTTTAGGTCTGACGTCCCTCAAGCCGATTGAAAAAAGGGTTCCACTTTCTTTTTCCAAACCGATTGTGTAAAAGCGAAAGCCACCTTTGTCTTGGGAAGATGCTGGGACAAGGGAAAGTAGGACTTTATATGCCCCTTGTAGAGGGTCTGAGTCTGAGATTTAGCGATATAGCACTTCTGGAGCTGAAGAGTGAAGCTTGAAAGACTTACCTTGGGAGCTAAGCAGTGTTTCCGATAGTCCGTTGACCGAATCTTTTTTTTTGGACCGTACTGATACGGTTTGCCCTTTTAGAAAATAGTCCAGACTAAAGAATTTTAGTTTAAGCTTTTTATTTTTAGTTTTAAACCATGGCGAAACGGCGAGACCGTGGTTTGGACTATTTTAAATTATTTTGGATTATTTAGCTATGGCTTGCTAAGGCTTGGCGGGCACGGACCGTTATATACAGCCATTTAATTAATAGTAATTTTAATTTAGCATAGTTTAATAAAAGCTTAATAAAGTTTTATTTAAAATATTTTTAGCTATAAATGCATATAATTTTAAATATTAAAAGCTAAATTATAAGCTTTTTAAATTTCCAATTTTAAAAATCCATAATACCAAATTAAAATACTAAAAATTAATTGCTAAAAATTAAAATAAACAGTTATTAAATTTTAGAAAATTTATATAAATCCCATTATTTTAAATTATAAAATTAATTTTAATATTTTTAATGCAAATTAATTTTATATAATTTAATAAAAATAATTAAACAATTAAGCTATATTATTATGGCGTAAATATAGCAAAAGCTATTTTAAGCTATTTTTAGCATGCCAAATTATAGCGACCATGGTGAAATTTTAAAACCGCGATCTGGATTAGATAAATTTGATTTTAAGCTTTTTTAAATAATTTTAAACCGTACTAATACGGTTTAGGGCCCAAACCACGGTCTCAGATTATAGGAAACACTGGAGCTAAGCTTTATCATATGACCTAAGCGAGGCGATAAAAGGTGAGGCGAGGTACTTAAAGGCCTTGCAATCTCCACAGAAAGGGTATAGCAATTCAATCAGGTCGACGTCCTAATGGTGACTAAAGACCGAGAATCTAAGTTTACGTCTTCTGGCAACTTGGCCATCAGGAATTCCAAATTAGTAAGTCGCTCTTGGATTGTGGGTTGTGGGACTGGACGGTTTTTAAGCGATTGGAGCGGTGGTTGTGGAAACGGTGGTAGGTTTGGACTCACGACAGTGGGTTGGAGATGAGGTGGTGAATTTGAGTGGCGGTAGCAGGGGAGGAAAGCGCATAAACCACGTAAAATTGCCAGATCGTGACGCTGCTAAGCCAAGGCTTTCTGGAGACTGTTTGGCTATGCCCCTGGTTTGATGTACGCAGCACGTGCGTGAAGGTATAAATACTGCGACCCGTCACGAACCTTTTCATGAGTTATGGATTGGAGAGCAGCCTGAACTACAGCATGATCGTTTATCACACAGCCTTAAACCGTTGGAAAGGCACCGTTACGCCAAATCCTTTCTGACTCTGAAGCTGAATGCAAGGCTTAATACCTTGAGACTGATCTTGGGGCCATAGGCTTTGCAGCATGGTACACGGTGATTGGCAAGGAGAATGACAGTAGATATTTTGGTTTGACGTTGGCAAGGTGGGAGGCTAACAAAGCAGCAGTGAGGAAAGTCAAAGACACCTTTTTCGTGCTTGTCGAGCTTGATATCTGTACCTAGCCGAAAGAAACTTGACTCTTGGTTTGAAGTTCTTTGGACCGGCTGGAAAGCTGGAAAAGCTTTTCAGGCTCTTTGAACGGCGTAGTCACTTCTTGACCTCTTTTAATTTTCCGTCGCTTGGAGATTTTACGGGCCAAGGAACGGTCTTTATATACTTTTTATAGAAAATCTAGGCACGAGGATTCGCGAGTTGGCGCTCTTCTCTTAGGTAATGAAAACTAGACAATGAAAGCGAAAAACTGGGAAGTTGAGTCATGAGTCACGTGACCTGAACGGAGCTATATGGGTGCTTGAAGTATATAAGGTGCTCGAGGTTTGACGCCCAAAAAAAGCAGAGGCTTCACACACCTTTCCAGCATACGACCTCTTCGAAGGGTGTGGGAAGATGTGTCAACACCACTTGCTACGTAACATAAGAGCTCGGACTTCCTCTCCTAATTTGTTTTTAATATAAGAAACGAGGCATTGTGCCCGGGCCCCGGAGATCGGGCTTAGGTCGTGGTTTTAGGACTGGGTGGTATTTGAGGGATAGGGACGGCGGTGGGACAGGGTTTGTGACAGTTGGATTGAAATGAGGTGGTGGGCTGGGGCGGCAGTAGTATGGTAGAAAAGCATTGTATTGGAGGACAAGAGCAGTGCATCTTGTGATTTTCGAGGTTAAGATTTTTATCTTGGTAAAGCCTAAATGTACCTAGGTACTTGACGCAGGGGCTGTGTTCTCTAGGCCAACCGGACAGGTTTTGTCAAACCGCTTCAGCCCTTCCAGAAAATCATTTCTTTTCTTGGAGAGATCTCAGGGATTGAGTGAGTCTTTATATGTTCTTAGCCACGCCACCTATTCTTCGATGATTGATCTGCTCAGGTATGGAGTATAAATACCTACCTCAAATCGTAGCAAACCATTTCGATTCTCAAATTTCAAGGCTTCAACAACCACGCTGGACACATGACCTCTCACCCGTGTCTTGTACCATAGCCATTGAAACGTTGAAGCATCATTACTGCTCCGGATCATACCTTAGCTGCCCTGGGATTCCAAGGCCCTTAAGACCAAATTTGTGCTTTATAATAGAGCCACCAACTCAACATCTTCCGGTGGTTGGTGAATGAAATGACAGCAGATACTTTGTAGCAGCGGCAGCGAGGCCAGAAAACGACAAAATTATGAACTAGCAGAACGTAAAGAGACACAGCTGCATTGCTAAAGATTGATATCTGTGTCTGGCAAAGCGAAAATGGGGTCTTGCGTTGTTTGACTTGACTGAGAACTGGAAACCTCCCTTTCAAGTGGTGCTCGGTCATTTTCTTCAATCAGCCTTTGTTGCTTGGAGACTTCCAGGACGCTGGCCAGGTCTTTATATACCTAGCTTTTCTTTGTGTTCCAAGCACTGGGGCTACCAGCCTAGTGCTTAACTTTTTGGTACGCTAGGGACTTGGAGAGCAAGAGAGTTGGAAGCTAAGCTTCGATCACGTGATTTGACTAGAGCGAGAGAGAGGTGGTGAAGTATTTAAGGGGCTTGGGGAGCTTTCATGAACAGATTATACGAATGAAGACACAAAAAGGCAAAAAAGAGTACGACTGCTGGAATCTCGATTTCAGGAGTCGTAACATCAAAGTGGAGAACAAGAATTCATAGCATGGGACTTGGGCTGTATGGACGGCTTTCTACTTTCGAGCGATTCGAGCGGAGGGTTTGGAAACGGCGGTAGGTCTGGGCTTCCGACAATTGGATTAGGATGAGGTGGTGGACGTTCAAAGCGGTAGCAACTCTAGGAAGGTAAGAAAACATGGGTACGAATCAAACAAACAAAAATACGTCATCACTTTTTGCAGAATTGTCGAGATTGACATCCGTCTCTTGCTAAACAAAATCCCGACTCCAAGTCTAGCATTTTCCGGCTGGATGGTTCTGGAAAGTGGGTCTCTTGTCACAAACCGCCTAATTTGCTGTGGATTTCGCAATTTTCTTAGAGATTCGAGGCCAGGGAAGAGTATGGCTTTATATAGCCCTCTCAAAGACCACGCACGTGACTTAGTGACTTATCGCTTCTTTCTTTGGCGTACCCTAAAGACGGAGAGAAAATCAATATTCGATCACGTGATTTGACTAAGGCGATATTCACGTGGAGAGGGAAACTATTTAAGGGGCTTGAGATTCATTCGTGGAATAGTATGTCATCCAAGACTTCAAGTTGCAAGATATGCGATGGCGAGTAGAGGACTGGATCTCTGTTCCACGTCTCCTCTACAGTTTCAGAGACCGACGACTGGAATTTCAAATCCGTGCCTTGTACTTGGGCCGCGCATTGTAGAACAAGACGGTTCTCAAGCGCTTCAAGTCGTGGATCTGGAAACGACGGTGGTTTTGGCTTACGACAGTTGGATAGAAATGAGGTGGTGGGCTTGATTCTCGAAAAGCAATACAATAATAGGAAATCTACAAAATGATCATGGATACCCACGACTCTATCAAGATATCGGGGTTGATTTCTGTGTCTTGCTAAACGACACTGATTCTTTGTCGGCCTCTTTGAGCCAACCAGGAAGGTGCTCGAGAAGCTTCACTTTCGTTTCTTGGAAAGACTCGAGGCCAAGGAGGAGCAGGTCTTTATATAGCTTTCCTTCGGAGTCTGAGTTTAAGGGTTAGTGAGTGTGACTAAGCGTCCATGTTCCTTGGGATGGAAGTGGAGAGTCAGGGGTAAACGAAGCCAGGAATCAGACTTTGATCATGTGATCTAACCGAAGCTACATGTACACGAGCGGTGGTGGGGTATTTAAAGGGCTGGAGAGCCGCTCTTGGAAGGTTATGATGAAGTTCAGCTTGCATGATCGTGATAGGACGACATGATTTTTGCTACACGTCTCATTTACAACTTCAAGCAACGCGGATTTCAAATTTGAGTCTCACTGCATGGAGTTCGAGTCGTGAGTTACGAACCAGGCTGATTTTGAGCGATAGGCGGTCTCTAGAAACGGTAGCAGGTTCGAGCTACGACAATTGGGTAGCGATGAGGTGGTGGGCTTGAATGGTGGTAGCAGGGTAGTAGAAAACATGAAGCAGGCAAATACAAATATGCCCCGACTCTCATTATTGTCGACGTTGACTTTTGTGTGTAACTCAATGCACTTGACTCTGAATCTCCATTTTTTGAGCTAACCGGAGAGCGGAATGTGAATTCGGGGATCCATTCGTTTTCTTGGAGAGCTGAGGAGCCTTGGATAGGCAGGTCTTTATATAGCCTTCCCAGAAGATCAGGCACGTGACTTAGCGTCTCGACGTTTTTCGTCGCTTCTGCTCTCCAGACGGAGGAGCGGAGATCGAGGAAGTGGAGGAATCGAGTCGGGATGAAGCGAGGAGAGTACTGAGTAAGAGATTGTGGAGCAGCCAAGCCTACGCTCGAAGAGAGAAACGAAAAGGAGAATGATGGAGAATGCTTGGAACAATGAGGAGCCCAGGTGTGGACTCTCGAAGGATCATTCACACATATACAGCCAACGATCAACATTTTCATAACAATTCGAATTGGCTATTTAGCCTAGTTGGTAGTTGGTTGCTCGTGCTCACCCACTCCAGCTGCCCAGCATGAGTACTAGTGAGTTCCTTTGGATTCCCGTGACACGAGGAGCGAGATAAGGAGCTGGTCATAGTACTCGGATTCAAATTCGAAGCCCTCCCTGGGGGGCATTATGGCCTTTGTGGCCTTTTTGGCCTTTTTTGCCTTCTTCTATCCCTTCTAAGGGACGAAGAGATGACGAGGAGAAGATGATAAGAAAACAGAGAAAATTGGCGACGAGTGGCTATGACGATGAGGGGACTGGATAGGGTGAGACATGGAACACCTTATTGGCTGGGAAATAGGAGAAGGGTAACATACATGAGATACTTGTCGCTGACGCACTGATGAGAGAGAAGAGTGTAGCTAATAGGGGGTTTGGAAGCTGCTCTCTGCCATCCTGTGCGTAACTGGTGCTTTTCTGAACCATGCCTTGGCCGTTGGAACCTGGGAACATATATTGTCTCGAGGCCCTGGCAAGATCCATGGATGATCATAAACACATGTTCTCTCGTCCGCCTACTGAAAACCAAATCAGGAGAAGGGAAAAAAAACACTCAGGACACCCAGACAAGGTGACATGCCCCGTCTTCTTCAGCTAGAAACGAGTATTCTCGCTCACCCCATCTCACCTGTCATTAAGGTATTCGCAACCAAACAACTTTCAGGACGACGAACAGTGAGGGAAGACCCGAGAGAAGACCCCTCAGCGCCTTCGAATGGCCATTCTCTTCTCGACGTATCGCATTGCTCTTCCGGGTATCATAGTTTCGCTTCCCAGACCAATCCAATTCGATTCAGCACGCCCTCATAAACAGCTTGTGCGCCCCTCAGTTTCCCAGCTTCGTCCCAAAGAATACGCCTTATGCCAGCCCCATCCCCATGCCCCTCTCTTCCTCCCACACCTCACCGCGGCAAACTCCTCCCCCCCAACAACCCACTAGTCCCCTCCTGCCTCCCCACCGGCCCTGCACCCTTCTTCTCAGGCCCCTTATCAACCAGTTCCCTCAGCCCCAATTCTCTCCAAGCACTCTCCTTCTGTTTCTGCGTCGCGCGTTGTATGCCAAAAGCAGCATGTTGGTCCGGCACAACATCGTCTTCGTCTTCTGGGTTTAACGGTTGGTTATGCAGGGGCACGTAGATGTCGTCGAGGGGGAGCTTGTCGTGGCAGAAGTCTTCGAAGAGGTCGGCGTCGCGCGCGCGGTGGAGGTGCAGGGCGGTGTGGGATGTGTCTTTTGACTGTTGGTGTGGTTAGGAGGTGGATGGGAATGGGGGGGAGAGGAGGAGGGAAGAGGGGCGAGGATATGGTGGGGCTGGGGAGAGTTGGGGGGTGTACATACCATTGTGAAGGTGGGTGGTGAGGGGTTGGATGTGTGGATGTGGTTGCTGGATTAGTCGAGTGGTGCGTGGTAGCTGTGTTTTGGTATCTGTTTGGGAGATCCGGCTGTCTGAACGTAGCTTGTGCGGTCCTCTCGTATTGAACTTTTGAGACGGGTTGTGGATGAAGGAAGGTTGATGGAGATGGAGGGTTTGTGTATACTTTGACATCTGAATTCGCAAGGCTGGGGCACAGCCTCGCCACTTTTTTAAAGGATGTCCCGGAGTTGGGCCAACATTCAGGAGCGATTAAGAACCTATTCTTGAAACATATAATGTTGCTAGGATGTAGATTGCTTGATGTGCTTGATCTCTACCGAATTCCAAAATACGGAAAGAAGTCATCAACGCGCAAAGTAATGCCCGGCCGAATGTCAAGTAAACGCTTCTCCAAGCATTATCATATTCAATGTAGAAGTTACTAACAGCAGTTTTGAGCGCCTGGATTTATGTCAAATTGTTGAGAAGAACCTTGCCAGTGGAGGCGAGCAGAGTGGCTAGAATGTAGACAGTTCTCTGGTTTCCTCATCTATAGTGGGAGGAAAAAAGTCTGAATACGGTCTATAATTTTCAAATAATTGTAAATATCCCAAATAACCAGGCATATTTCCAATAATTTGGCATGTCCCAGATTATTTGAAATATTCCAAAACATTTGGAATATTCCTAATTACTAGGAATACTCCTGGTTATTTGGATATTTGCAATCCAGCGGAGACTGTACGCTGTATTCAGACTTTTTTCCACCCACTGTAACGTGAATTTCTTCGGCGGGGTAGTTCTCATCCCCCCGCCTCCCGAGTATAAAACCCGTACCCCCCATTACCCCTATATATACACTCTCTGCACAGCCCTTTCAACCATATAACCTCCTCCTAAGCATCCCTCGTTCATCCACAGCACCCCTACCTCCCCTCCTCTCCCCTCCCCCATTCCCTCACTTACACCCCCTCCCCTCCCTCCACCCCAACGGCACCAACGCCGCCGCCACCGTCCCCACCCCCCGCTCCGTAGCCAACAAATTAAACTGCGCCGCCGCATTCCTTGTATCCAGCACATCAACCCTAATCCCCAGCCCCTCCAACTTCCTCTTCGTCTTCTTCCCCACCGGCACCACTCCCCTGCCACATCCCAGAATCAACAGATCAGGTTTAGGCCACACCACATCCAGTACGCCCCATGCTTCCTCTCCAACCTCAAAGCATCCCTTATCATCCAGAATCCTCAGCTTTTCTGAGCTTGCCGAAGATGGGGTATTGGAAGACGAGGATGGAGATTGGGAGTTAGCCAGCCAAGGACGCCACTCAAACGCCTCCCCAGCAACCAACAGCGCGCCCGCCCCTCCCAGAACCTTCACGCCGCTGTTCAAATGAAACCCATCGTGCAAACACGCATCAATACTCGTACTCGGCGCCGGCATATTTCCCAACACATCCAGTATGCTGAAATCCGTCTGTGTGTCTTCTTCGGACGCCGGGCCGCGGTCGTGGGATTCTGGTGCTTTGCTTGCTTTGTTTCTCGACGATGCGTTGGGGTTGTTTTTTATCGACGTGGAAGAGGATTTGCTGATTGTTTTGACTTTGATGGGGTTGGAGGTGGGGCGGTCGGCGAGGTTGCGCGAGCTGGAATGGAATGCGTGGTGGGGAGCTGGGGGAGATGGGCATGATGTGGGCTGGGAGAGTCGGAGGCGGTGATGAGTGGATGGGCAGAGTGGACGGGTGCTGGATGGTGGGGAGAGGATGGAAGAAGCGATTTCGTGGATGCTAGGGCGCGATGCTGTCATCGGTCGTAGAGGTGGCATTTTCGCAATCCGGAGAATTCCAATTGAATGCAACCGGCAATTGGATCGTCAAGATTTGAAGGAACTTGGTAGAGTGGTGGTCGTTCTGCACGGTGGATTGGAAGGTGGTGTTGAATGGATGTTGTTGGTCTGGGCCGATGATGCGAGGTGCAAAGGTCAAGCAGCTGGGTGCTCGGTCGACGGCCGACGTGCGTGCACGGAAAAAGCTCCAGCTCGTGAACAGCTTCCATGGACGTCATGAGTCTGGACCCCGAAATCGCCAAGCCGCCAATACTTTATCCTAAGCACCCCCTTTTCATAAAATAAAGTAAAACCAGTTTCAAATAAAGGTTAAAAAGCAATCTCATTGTATCTTCTATACTTTTCTTTCCTCATGCTCATTAAAATCATCGCTAGTCTTCCAAGTACGTACAATACAAAGAAGCGAATGCCGTACAGTACACTTTCGGACTCATCATCTTCCCACACTATGCTGCCCCCGATAAACCACAGGCGCAGACTATCTTCCTCTCTCTCGCTCTTCCTCTTGTTATAACGATCGTTTTTCTCCCAATATGC
Source organism: Cyclaneusma minus (assembly GCA_037179335.1). Taxonomy (NCBI): domain Eukaryota; kingdom Fungi; phylum Ascomycota; class Leotiomycetes; order Marthamycetales; family Marthamycetaceae; genus Cyclaneusma; species Cyclaneusma minus. The sequence continues at coordinate 379,853 of JAKZHN010000012.1, forward strand.
CAGCTCCGCGCAAATGCATCATACCCTTTCCGTAAAAGAGCTCGCTCGCAACTAACTCCGTCCCATCCCAATGCAAATACCGGTCATATGCCGCGCATATAGCAACCCCTTCATCCAATACCTCCCCATTTCGCCCCGATCGTTGTCGAGTGGAGTGACGTACCGTGCTTCTGACTGGGTCGTTATGAAGAAACCAGCACCTTCTCCCTCCTATTCGTAACCTCATCCGTCTCCGTCACCACCTCCACACCCGTTGCCGCCGCCTCCTCCGTAATCTCCAGCAGCGGCACCTCATCACTTGTAGCATTCGCAGCCAGCCCCATCAACTCCCTCTCCTTCGCCCTCAACCTCTCCGCCTCCATCTCCGCCCTCAACTCCTCCTCATCATCCTCGCTCCGATCATCCTTCGCAATCTTCAAAAACACAAACCGATATCCAATCCTCAGAATATGCCATAACCAGAACAAGTTCAAGCTTTGCAAAGACATGAGTAAGGCGGTGGTGATGTAGAAGGAGATCCAGCATTTGTACTGTTCGGTTTCCCAGTTTAGCTCGAAGGGCCCGACGGTTTGGTATTCGTAGAACAGGCTGATTATGATGATCCAGTTGAGGTAGTGGCGTGCGTAGATCCAGACGACGACGAAGGTGGCGAAGTAAGGGGGGACGAGCCAGTGGTCGAGGTAGTTGAGGAGTTTGGAGGTCTGTTTGATATGTTAGGTTTTCCCAATTCGTCAGGGGAAAATGGGGCGAGAAAGTAGCAGGAGAACTTACTGCAAGGAAGAAATCACTGATATCGTGAGTGATGTACACAGCAAGACCCATATGCGTGAAATGGAAGCGATAGCTCAATCCAATAAGCGCCAAGCTGACAATATGATGCCCCACCAACTCTTTAAAATCCTTTCTCGCCTTCTCCAAGCCCAGCACCAGCACAATAGCCTGCTGCGCCCAATAAGCCGCCTCAAACAAATAATAAACCTTGAAATCCCACGTATGCGTCTTGTGCGGAAACTGCTCATACATGGGCCTCGTCCTGAAATACCACAAGTCAGTTCGCGACATAACCCAGAGGCCCAGCGGTCCCAGAATGCCAAAGTAGATGGCAGTGTAGGCTTGTTCCATGAAGCGAGACTGCTTGGCTCGGCTTTTCAGACCGGATCTCTTGGCGAATGGGCGTAGGAATTTTTGCATGATGAATTCGCGCGTGAAGGAGAGGAAGATGGTGTAGAAAGCTACGAAGGCGCAGTCCCACCAGCCTTTGCCGTATTGGTGCGGTTCATCGTCGGGGGTGCCAGGGGGGTGCGGGATCTTGTAGGAGAGGAATATGAAGTGGTGGATTGGGTTGGATTCCCGGGGGTTTACGGCATAGCCGGCGGCGAAGAGGAGGAGGAGGGTGAGGGGGAGCATGTAGGTATGCTTTTGGCAGTGCCGTTTGGATCTCCGCAGGAATGTCTTCATTTTCCGTCGCTTGGAGTGCGGTCTTCTTCGTTCTTCGATGTTATGTGCCTGAGCGAGTGTCAGATATTACAGAATTGGGGATTTGTGGCCAAGATTGCCTGTATTCAACCGGGCTTGTAGTGAAAAGTGGCATTGTGATGGACGTGAAGCTGAGAGCAAAAGCCGGGGATGCAGACCTTGACAGTCGCGGGAGAGAGAGGAGGGATATCCCAAGTAGCAGCAGCAGGCACGCTGGTGTCGCCGGCGCGGATCTCTCCTCCCAGGCCACTGGATCTCCTCTGACGAACAGAGCCATTGGACTTCTTTGACAGCGGCGGTATGCGACCCGTATCGAGCTTGGGAAAGGGTTCGGTCGCAACCATGGTGGAAAGGTTTTGGGCGGACCCGAGTTTAGGTGGTTGAAGGGAAACAGGCGGGAGCTGGGTTGGTGTTGCTATGCTTGTCGGCGCACGTCAAGCATTGGGTGTTGAGTGAGCCGTTGGGGTTCTTAAAGTCATCTGAAGTTTGGCGGAGGGCTGCGAAAAAAGAGACGACGACTCGACTTATCGGCTTTCAGGGATTCAGCGACGAGGGCCGAAAGAGATTACACGCGACCGGAAGGGCACACATGCCAAGACCACGGTAATCGGGTTAACGTGGGCCTGGCCCGTCCGGCAGCAGCGTCACACAAGCCCTCTACATGTAGAGCGTGTGGCTATGGTACCAAATACGCATTTGAATTGGTTTGGGACAGCGTGCCTTATACAACTCAGACGGTATTCTGGATCGAAAAGAAAACTCGAAATCCTGCAACTGATGTTCTTTGCACACCCCTTTGCCGAAAGCGGCCTTGATTGCTTCGAGTCCGTCTGTTCGCCGAGTCCCGGAAACTTCCCCCTGGACTCTCGGAGCATTTCGAGGCCGCGAAAAGTGGTTCTGGAGCACTGGACTTCACTTCAATTTGTCTTTGCCATTTCAAGTCAGGTACATGTATGGAAGGGGGGCGGAGTAGCCATGCGCCGGTTCGGATTAATGTTTTACTAGTTGGAGCTGAGCTATTCGGAGTGCTTCAAAAGCAAAGACGTTGAAACCGTTGACTCGTTGGGACTTGGGGAGCACAAGAACGTCCGCCGGGCAGTACTACTAAGTTAAGGGGCAGCCACAGTTGCAAACGACAACGGCAATAATTCATGATTAATAAAATTGGAAAAGGCATAGAGTATCATGGTAGTCATTGGATATTTATCGCTATCAGTGCACGCTCTATTATACCAGCACTTTTGATGCTCCCCCTATTCCGTCATTCGATGCAGAGAAAATAGCCTCCCTCCTCCTATATGCATCTAGATTCCATACCCCAGACTCCCAGCAACCATATTTGCTGGTCCCCGAAATCCTAAAAAAAGATCCGCTAACCTCCCTTATGCAGGGTATCAAAAAATGCTCCCTCCTCCTTCCCATATGTTCATTCCAGCCGTCAGTGCCATGCAAACGCCCTCAGACTTCCGTCATGGTATCAATCACCTCATGGTATCATCTCGAAAACGCCGCGCTAAACCCGCAAAGAAGCCTCACCATAACACATCCAGTCATCGTAACCGAGCTTCCTAGTCCTCGTCATCCAGCCGTGTGCGTCGTGGCGGCGCCGGTATGCTAATAAGCGGCAGCCCCTCAGCCCCGGCCCTCGTAGCAGCCGAGCTACGACTCGAATTCGTCCTACTATTCGCACTCTGTCGCGCATTCACACTCCTCGAGCCGTCCCCGCGCGTTGAACTGTGACTTTCTTCCGTCTCAGACCGCTGCCGAGGTGAATCGGATTGCGTCGCATGAGCCAGAAAAAGACTTCCATGCCGCGTGATAGTGTCTGGGTTTAGTCCAACCGGCGTGTAGGGATCGCGCTGGGATTGGCGTTGCGAGTCAAGGAAACTGCTGGATGTCGGACGACCGTCCGTGGGGCTGGCTGTGTTGACGAGTGTTGCGTTGGTGTCTAATACCAGTAGTTGATCGGCTGAGCGGTTAGCTGCGGGGTTGGCTGAGCGACCTTCTTCGGCTTCGAGTTCTTCGATGACGCGGGCTAGGTTTCGTCGTCGCTGAGGTGCTGGGATGACGGTGAGTGGAAGAGAAGTTGGGTCGAGTCGGGACGGTGACTCTTCTGCCTGAGCGTTTGTGAGGCTCTTGAACTTTTGAGAAATATTCCACTTTGATGATGATGTGTTGTCTGGGTTGAGTGGTGCTTCGGTTCGGGCTGAATGTGCTAGTACTTCGGCAGGCGGTTTTTGAGGGCGGCGACGGAATGGATTGGCTTTCGCCAGAGATGCCCAGGGGTTTGGTGGGGGTCGGGTTTCTGGAGGATCGATCTCCCCGGAAGCGGACTCAATGTCCCCTGGTTTGTCGGAAGGTACCAGGACTCCGTTGGCACCGTGTTGAGGGTCGATGCCTACTGTTGAATAAGATGTATGTGATCTTTCGGGAACATGTGGTGGTAAAGGCTCCCCGATGGGATGATACCGAATAGCATAAACTGTGCTTTCGGCCGAGGTTGTATCAGTCCTACTGACTGGCGTAGCTGCAGCTGGGGGCCGCGCTATTGCAGAGACTTGCTGTACAGGAGCTTGAGGTTGACGGGGTCGATCTTTGTTGCGTCTGGTCGTTTGATGTGATACTTCCTGATGCCGTGGAATATAACGGTGGGCTAGACCTGAGATAGCGGGCCATTTCTTCCCACCAGCACCAGTCGCCATACCACTTTCTCCTCCATCGCCGGCATCGCGTCGTGAACGACCAGGCCAGTTGAACTCTAGGGAAGGAGTAATCTCGAGCATCTCGTCGCCGTCGAAAATCTCCCTCCCTAAGATTCCATCTTTCTTGTCGTTCCGTTCGAGAGCTTCGATTCTCTCGACCCATTCCCATACCACTACACTCGCTGCAGCTGCTCCGACCCATCGAACGTAGTCTCCCCACACAGCCACATTGGGCTGCGAAATGTCCAGAACGAAGAATACCACGGGCACTAAAATAGAAATTATGGACAAAAAGGCCACTATACAGATGTTCGGCATTTGTGGATGGTAAAAGGCGTATCGATGCTTGGTGAGAGAATAATATATAACCCAGGCGGAATATAAAAGTCCTAGAGCGAGTTGGAAAAGATAGCTCAAAGCCGGTATAGCGTCCTCGAAATTTTTGGGTCGTGAACCCCCAGCATAGACAAAGTGATTCAGGAGAGCAAATAGCGTGTCCAGGAAAATAAGGGCAAAGGCAGTCCATTTGATGATGACCTTTTCCCGCTGACGAGGGAATAGTCGAATCAAAGTCTGGGCTTGCGCCAACCAAAGGAACGTATCTGAGATGACTTGGATAACCTTCATCTCCAGTCCATCCTCGACCTCCGACTGAATCGCGTTCGCATCCGAATATCCCTGTTCGTATTGTTGTTCGGCAACGCGGAAGGTATCGGTTGTTGCTATGGTCAAGCTCACCACCACGGTGAGAGCAGCGACTTTCTGGAGCCATGGACGTCCTCCAATTCCAATTGATCCGTCACTGCTGGAAGGTCCATTGGTAAATCCGCGTCTGCCCAGAACAATGGTGCCGCTCGAAAGAAAGGCTCGCGGGGTGAGAAGGAGCATTAATAGAAGCATATATGCGATAACGGTGGTGGCGGCTAGCACGTAGCATTCCGGCAGAACTGAAGCATAGAACGGATCGCGCAAATCGGCAGTAGTTCCAGTCTTGATTTCGGTTGTCACGGCCACGTCGGAAGTACCGGTGCACTCTGGGCGAAAGACGGCATCCGAGGTCAAGGTGAAAACGGAGGAGGAACCCAGCTCAATGAGTCCATTCGAGGGCAGGGTGAACGGTGTGCAGTGAGCCGGCGTCGCGGAAGCCTGATAGGTTGCTGTCGGCCATATTGCTCGTCGCTCCATTGTTGAAAGCCAGCCAGACTGTTGGCGCAGGAGAACAGCGCAAAATGGTCTGTAACTCTTCTCCGCCATCCATCATCTGTCGCTGCGGGTGGTGGTCGTCATGCGCGGCGGTGTCGCGAAGCGGCTAGTCCGGGGAGATGGAGGGATTTTGTGTTCGAAGGGTCTTCAGCGCTCGAAGGGTCTTCAGCGCTCGAAGGGTCTTCAGCGCTCGAGGGTGGTATCGCAGCTGACGGGAGGATTCGCGGCGCACAGCAGGTTGAGACTCAGTACTTTTCGTGAAATTGGTCGAGTCAAGCAGATTGAGCGAATAATTGATGACAGCGCCTTGCGCAACTTGATCGCCGGAGCGAGTCTCGCTTTCGTCTCACCAGACGCACGGCCCGGTGTGGCGACAAGCTTTCAATGTTGCGTCGCCGCTGACCGTACATGTAGAAAGCGGAGAAGCTCGGACTGAGCGTTCCCCTGGGGTCTCCTTTCTTCACGTCAACATACAATATTCTCTATCTGCTGATGCTATTCGCAGCTGCTGAGCTGTGTCCACCACCTCTCCAAGGGTCCAAGACGTCAAGCATCGCAGTCCCGTCCTTGAGTCTTGCCAACCCGCCCCGGCTGCCACGACCCTAGGTCCCGTCGGCTTTTCGCTGGCTGTGCCCTCGATCAAGCTTTTTGGCGTGCTTGTCACTCGTCTTGGGTGGGGGGCCCGTGATTTGCCAAACGGACGCAGCGACCCCTTTCCCCTGCCAATTCACATGCTCGGCACTTGCAGCACGGCAGTCAAGAAGTCTCGCCATCGCAGCGTCTGGCACTTCGCAGGAAAATCAGAACATCAGCCAATGCTGCGCTGTCTTGGGGATTTACGGACTTGCGAGAGACGGCGTGGCGGCAAGACATGAGGAGCAGCGAGAGCTTCATAAACCCCTCATGAACGCCGCCTCGTGGCAGCCGGCCTGGGGGTCCTCTTGGCGAATGCTTCTACCCGCGGATTCCCTGCACCCAATCTCGCAACCTGCCGTCTTGGTCCATCTGATAACTGAGAGGCCTTCAGAAATATAAAAAGCTCAACTGTTGAACATTTTAATTATGTCAAGACATATCAACTCTTTATTGCCTTCAATCCCTTTTTTCTTTTTCTCGTTGCTTCGACGAATTCTCGTTACATGTAGAGTGCTTGTGTCCTTTCCTCGGTTCTCGGTTCTCAGTTCTCGTCGAATTAGCATGGTCACCCGTTATGTACACATATGTACCTGAGTTCTTAACTTCTTCGAAAAAGGTTAATAACTTCTTCCACGACTCTCACTTCGTACCTGAGCTATCATTAGATTTCTTATTGCTTGACAGTTGTATTCTTTCCTTGAGTTATCAATACCACTACCAATTACCATGGAAAAGTCTGGAGAGAGTCAAAGACGTCCTGTTCAACTATCGGATTGTCTCTGGTCAACTGGCCTGTTCCAGAAAACTTGGATGTTTCCAAATGATTTTGGATATTCCAAGTGATTTTGGATATTCCAAGGGAGTCGAGAGGTCGGAGTTCCAAAGGACTCGGGATGTTTCCAAGAAACGAAGGAATTTCTGGTGCTCGGGACTACCGGCCGTATCCAGACTTCTTTCGTCCCACTGTCTATTAAGTATCATCAATTGGCCGTTTCGTCATGTCTTGATATACAGCCTCTCCCCCAGAGGGCCTTCATTGGTTCCAAGTGGAAGCACATGTTTTTGGATGAATTCAAGGGATTGGACGGGTGAATGTACTTAGCAACAGGACTGTCCCTTGAGTTGTCAAACACTGTCATCGAATTGCGGAGCATCGAATTGCGGAGCCATGGTATCCAAGCACCGGGGTAGGCACCTCAATGGGTTCTTGCCAAAGTTCTGCTGGCAGCTGAGCATCTTCTGACTTCGCTGCATAAGAGTGGTGAAGTGGCGACTACTCTGCACCCAGCAATGGAAAATAGCCTCAATTCCTGGAAACTGTGCCGGTAAATCAGGTGCCCGCTTAATCTAGCCAGATCTAGCCAGGAAAGCAGAATGTCGGAATATCGATATTGAAGCTGTGCATAGAAAGAATGCCAGAGGCAAGGTAAAGCAGAGGTTTCAAGAAGTCGGAAATTGGAAGCACCCAGAACCATTCAGCGCCCCAAACAGCTGTTCTGAGATCTCAACAGGTGGTGGCTATGCCGGGGTATCAGATATGCTTGGTGTGCTCGGTCAGGTGAATCTGGCTCTACCCCCTTTTGAGGCTCTGAGCTGGTTCTCGAACTCTCTTCTTGACTTCATGCTAGCAATGCAAGACACTGGTTCTAGACAGGAGGCACTTCGCTGTGTCGCGTGCCTGACTGAGTACATTCCTTGGGAAGCCGGAGTGGCCACGAGCTTCGGGCTGGGGAGTGAAGAAACTGGAGAGACGCGCTGTATGTGGTGTTGGACGTCCCAGGAAAATAGTTTCCCGGCACGCTCTGTACATGGACTATTCCTACGTACCGGGACCACATAAGTTCAGTGATATTGAAAGTGACTCGAATATCTACCAAACAACTCCGTGTGTAGCTTTACCCCGCGAATCCTTATTAATAGCAAAAAGGCACTTTTATCGCAGACTGGGATCACCGGCTTGTACAACGTCCTCAGGAATTTCATGTTCACGAGAATCCGCGGCAAGTCCAGAGCGCACTAAGGGCCTTGGCAGTCCGCGAGTGATACGCTTTAGCGCGTTAGCCCCTGGGGCGCCAGCGAATTTCAACCTTGCTCGCAGCGCTGATCCTCCCAGGCCTCACGTTGCAGCTTGGAACTGCACTTTTAACCCCCAACCCCCATCTTCTGGCCAATTTATCCAGGACGCCAGCTGCCAGCGCCCCGCCTCCTCCTGCGCCAGCTGCATCGACTGCTGTGCTGTGCTGCGTCCCAACGAACTTCGCCTCTCCTTTGTTCGACAAAAAGTCTATCAGCACGTCACGACGGCTATCGTGCCTCTTCCCTTAGAAATTCCCGGCCGACCCACTCCCTCCCATCCAACCCCTGCCACTCTTTTCGGAGCTGAGACGTCGACGACATCAACTTTATTGAATTCACTATTCGACCACTCGCAATTCCCCAGCTTCCAATACTTGGTATTGCAGTAGTCTTGTGAGACACAGGCCGGTCGCCTTGCGGCAGCTTCTCTGTGACACTGTGGCTGCTCATTGGAATTTCCCTGTCCTGGACGGCTTTCTGCATCGTCCTGGAAAGATTAGAAGAGGCGGCACCAGGCACTTTTCAGTTACCCTGTCTCATGCTTCATTCTCAACATGACGCGCCCGCAGATCATTCGAGCCGGTGAGCCCCCAGCTCTGCTCCTCGCCCAACTCCCCAACCGCCCTGCTGACAAGTATCTCGACAGATTCCATCGATCTCCAAGACCAAGACGCTCCCTCCGCTCAAGACCATACCAGACAACCCACCCAGCCAGCTCCCCTAGGCGCAGGGCCTCCTGCTCCGCACCAAGCTGAAGCCCTGCGCGAGGTCGCCGCTGAAATCGCCGAACAACATTCTACGAGTCCTCGTGTTTCGACAGATTGGAGCGATGGCAACCCGAATATGCAGTCATACGGAGAAGAAGATTTGGTTGCGGGAGTTTCGCACGCGCTGAACGGAGATGCCGATCCAAATGATCACGACGCGCTCGCCGTCGCCCAAAATGGTGGCCTCACAGGCTCCTCTACCGACGATACAGATATGGCCGACGGAGAGGGGGATGATATGATGGACGATGATGACATGATGGACAAGATATCGAGTTCACCCTCAATTGATGATGGTGGGTATTCCCTTCCGCAGTTACCGCAATGGCCTGAGAGGTCTAGCTCTCTTTCTCCGCAGATGCCGCAATGGCCTGTCAGGACTAGCTCTCGATGGCCTGTGAGGTCTAGCTCCCTTTCTCCAGCGGTCCCAAGTCTCTCTCCGCCGGTTTCTCGGGCTATGTCTGCCTTGGTCTCTCAAAGTATGAGAGATGCGTCGTCTTCACCATTTGTTGAGACGCCAGACTACTACCCTCTTGCGTTTAGGTTACAACCAGCCGACCAGGAAGTCCTCCAGTCAGGTCGGAAGTCGCATCGTCATTATCAGGGTGAGTATCATGAGCCATCCACGGATTTCGAGGAACTCGGACCAGAGGACTTCGAATCAGAAGATGAGGACTCCATGTTTGTCGACATAGCGGATGCCAGAGCCCCCGATCCCGAACCAGACGAAGCAGACTCCTTAGTCGTCCAAATAGCAGATTCCAGAGTTCCGGAAGTCGAAAATGAAGAAGCAAACTCGTTGGTTATCGAAATAGCAGATGCCAGAGCCCCGGAACCCGAACCAGAAGAAGCAGACTCGTTGGTCGTCGATACACCAGAATCCAGGGCCCAGGAAATCGACAGACTCCGCAAATCTACTAGCCACGAGCCGGGCATGTACAGTGATGAAGACTACTATGATACTAATGACTCTTACGATTTTTCGCAGTACTACACCGATGAGGGGCAATTTGACTACCCAATTTTGGAACCAGACAGCGTTCTTTACAATGAAGACTCGCCCTCACCCTCGGCTAAGACCCTGAATTGGGAGAGCTACCCCTCTCCGCCAGAACGCGAAGCCCCGGAGCCACCCGAACACCGATACCAGGAGAGCCCTACCAGGGGTCTACCGCTAGCTACCATCGAAGAGGAAGAGGAGTCCATCCAGTCCATCCAGCACATCTTCATCAAAAGATTGGGGCTAGGTTCCATCGAAGAGGAAGACGAGTCCGATAAAGCACCCCACGAAAGTTCACCGGGTAGTCATTGCGGCCATGATAATGATAATGACGATGTTTCAAGAATTTCCATTCTCACTACTTTCGATTCTAATCTTTCCAGATTTCTTGACTCAGGTTGGGGCGGAGAATGCTTACAAGATGTAGAAGATATCGACTTCGAATTCGTCTACGCTTTACATACCTTCGTCGCGACTGTAGAAGGCCAAGCAAACGCCACGAAAGGAGACACAATGGTCCTACTCGATGATAGCAACAGTTATTGGTGGCTAGTCCGGGTTGTTAAGGATAGCAGCATTGGTATAGATGCGATATACAGTTCTGATGTTATTGGGCGACTGCTAAAAGGGTTCAGGGTACTTACCGGCAGAACATATCGAAACCCCCACCGAGCGCTTGGCCCGATTGAACAAGCATAGAAACATTGATGTATGGATCATTTTCATGTTGGGAGGTTTTGTCTGACATGAATTAGTTAGCGCAATCGATGCTGGGTGACCAGGAGTCGAAGTCCAAAAACCCCCTGAAAAAGGCCATGCGACGGAGAAATGCGAAAACGGTTGCTTTTGCCCCACCAACCTTCGTTGAAGCCTCAGATAACGATTACTCATCGTCGGAGGACGAGGGGGATATGGACATGATGGGACAAGCGCAGCAGGTACAGACTAAACAGTCCGAGCCAGACGAGGACCAGATTTCTGCGGCTGAGCCAACCGACCAACGAGCGGAAGTCCGAGAGGTCAAAGAGGCTGAGAATGATCCTAACCGACCGAGTCTCGATGCCAGAATCTCTTCTGATACGGCAAGGAGTAGCGAAGAGGCTACCGAAACAACCGAGCGTAGGACCAGGAATGGCACGATACGCAACACAGACTCGTTCTTCAAAGACGATGCTGTGGAGACTCGCAAGATCACACTTACTCCCAACTTACTGCGCGACGATTCGAGTGCATCTACAATTCGGATATCGAACGAATCGAAGGAGCTTAGAGGTCGGCCCAGCTTGGATAAGTTGGACAATTCTCCTGAGAAAGCGAAAGATGATAAGAAAAAGAAGAAGGAGAAGAAACCGGGAATGCTCAGTGGTCTCTTCAAAAGGAAGGACAAGAAGTCCAAGGGAGAAGAAGACGAGGACCCAGATGAGCTCATCTACGGCAGCAAGCGCTCGGCAGAGATTTCACGGGAATCTCCCGTCTCCAACAAGGACTCTGATGAGTTCACAGCCATTGAAAAACAGTCTAGCAACGGGTCTGTCCAGAATTCACCATCGGGTAACAGCAAACTGCAGAAACAACAAGCCCGTGCTGTTTCACCTGACACAGTCCTTGCATCTCAACAGCGGAGCAGGTCGACAGAACCTCAGCGATCGGCTCAAAGTCCAGCAACTACTCGTGCTACGACCCCTACCACTGCCCAGCAAGGTCCGTCATTACGTATGGTGCAAAACGAGTCATCGGAGCCAGTGTCTGAGCAAAGGGCCAAAACCCCCGAGAAAGGGCAAGATATCCTCATGCGGGTCGCATCTCCAGAAACCACGGAGACCACAAAATCTTCTGGGACGCTCTCCAAGATCTTACGTGCTGGGAGCTCTGTGGGGTCTGGAATGTCACGTGCTGGGAGTTCTGTGGGGTCTGGAATGCATTCGATGTCCGCATCGATCTCTGATAACCGACCCGAGAAGCTCAAGAAGGTCAAGTCTCGAGAAATTCTGGACGAGTTCGACTCCTCGCCCGACGAAGTCGCGGACCAAGATCCTATGGAAGAGCAGCAACAGGAGATCCCAAGTCAGCAAAGTCAGCCCGACAGACGGCCTCCAATCCGGCCCATACCCGGTGCCTTCCCCGAGAGCTACATGGAAAGCTACACCACCGTCCCCGCCACAGAACCCACCCCCAGCCACATGCACGAAGAACGTCTATCCGAGTCGCCAGTCCAAATATCTCCCGTCGATGGGTCACGCACTCAGCCTCCTGCTCTTATGGTCGACACATCCAGCCAAGAAGAACCGCCGTCACCTGTCTCCTCGCCGTCCCCTGACCTGGGCGGGGACGATGATGGCGATAAGAAGAAATCACCCAGCAGTGCCACCACGTCTACGCCGACGTCGACGTGGAATGATGCACACTTGCGGAGCTTCTTTGACGATGATTCGGAAATCAAAGATCTGCTTACGCTGGTTTATGATAACAGTGGTGTGGTGCCGGCGGGGCCGGATCATCCGGTTACGGGGAGTATGTTTAGGGAGGAGAATGCTAAGTTGGCTGATATTACGAATGTAAGTTTTGAAATGCACTTTTGGGGGTTTGATGGGATGTTTACTGATGCGATTACAGCGCCTGGATGGCATGCTCGGCGACTGGCTGGCGCGCAAGAGCCGCACACATCCTTCGAGGAGTGCTTCTCGCAGTGCAGCCTAGAACCTTTCTCTCCTAATTCGGCAGTAAACTCGTCCTTCGATTCGACGTATAAGTCTTGCCACACGATGTCATGAAACTTCTTTTGGGGTCTCAGGAATAGGAGGGGAATTGGGGCGTAGGGTTTCTTTCGATTCTCTTTCTATACTGGATGTTTCTTGAACAATGGAGCAGAGTACAGGCTGCGTATACATCCCTGTTTCAAGGACAGATTTTAATATTTTTTCTTGGTACAGTACAGTACAGTCCAAGCTCGAACGCCCCTGGGTTTCTCTTTTTTTTTTGACCGGCCTTCGGATCCTTCGGGGCCTGCATAGCGGATCTTTCTTTCCTTGCTGAGCAGAGGCTGGCTGGCTGCAGAAGTTGGAGAAAGCGGAATTGGCAAGATGGAAACGAGATTAGCTCGTCTTGTTCTAGATACTGATGGGCTGGGCTGTTGGTGGCGGTCGTGGCACAGAGAAAATCAAAATGAAGCAGCCTGTGGGCAACGTGAAGTTTGGACAGCTCTGCAGCCCTTTTGTGAAGTGAGCAGGTGAATGGATCGGCTATTTTGGGGACCTTGCACAAAGTGTAGACTTGTGGCACGAACTAGCGATCCGGGTAAGGTGGGCTTTTTTTGACACTGACAGCGGTAGTAACGTTTCATTTGAGAGTGGGTATTTCACCCGGTGGCGGACTGGGCAGTGGGTTTTGTGTAATGTGTAGCCGTGGGGGAGCGGGATGAACTTTTGGAGATTGTTGAGGATGGTGGATGGGAAGAAGTGAACGGGATTTCCATATCACCGAGCTGACCTGATGCCGAGTTCTAATGCTGAATACTTGTATAGGTACGAAGTGAAAATGGTAACATGATGCCGTGCTTCTCGAACTTTCCATTCACTTAAGTTATACACGTAAAATATGCGGAAGGGCGTGGGCGTTGCGCTGGACATGCTCGTTCCTGACGCTCTGACAGCCCTGGCAAGCCGGGGCAGGTGAAGCACCGCTGGCAAGCCCTGGCAAGGTAAGGTAGCACATGCAGGCTATGCAGGCTTTGCAGCCCTCTCATGTCAGTTACAGGCTTACAGCCAGTCAAGGCTTGTTCTTTTCGCTCCTGTGGTGTGCACATTTTCAGGGGTGTTTTTGTCGATGTTGTGTGTGTGTATGGTGGTTGTACCGAGGCGCAGGGACGGAGATCGGATGATCCTTTTGACGGACCGGGTGCTTTGGAGGCTCTGACTGGGGGTTTTGGGCCTGTGGAATTGTTATTGGTTTTGTAAGGGGTGGGCTGGGCTGTCAGGCTATATGTAAGGTGTATTTACTGTATTATGCTGGATTTGCAATGATTTTGTGGATCGTGGGCCGTGGATTAGGGGCCGTGGTCCGTGGATAATGAATGCATATACGTAGGATTTTCTGGAGTTGACCTGGTGGCCGTTGCGGAGATGGGGGAGGAGGCTAGGAAGATTGTCAGATGTCGGAGATGACTGGGCGTAAACTGTCCACCTGATAAATGATTAGAAATATTCCGAATGGGGCGATATTGGGTAATCACGGCCCCAGAGTCATCCGAATAACCCAGAGCACGGGATCAGTATCGCTGAATACAAAAGGCCGAGGTCTTGCAACATACATAGCTTCGAGGAGATCCGCATAAAAAGGCAGCTCTCCATGGGGTATAGTGCCAACGGGTGGGCTAGCCTCTTCGAGAGCTGGTCAATTTCGACGAATGGCGGCTCCGGGAAGAGTTTAGTGGGTGGAGTCCAAGCGCTAACAATTACAAGGCACCACGGCCACCAGGACCTGGCGATCGTCAACTTGAACGCACCACGAACACCACCTCCACCACCCAACATAGTCTGCCGCTCCCCAGCTCCCATCCCAATCCGCAAGACGAGCTCCGACGAACCCGTGCACCCCGAGAGCCTGACTTTTCTGAGCGCGCCAACACAACCCGTGCATGTGAGCCGCGCCGCCACGATGGCCTTCGAGTCGGGCACTGCCTACGCCGAATCAGACGCGGATGACGAGTACGAGAGGAGTGTGCATGACACCTCGCCGCTGCTGCAAACCGATTCCGAAGCTTCCCCCACCGACAGCGAAGGGCCCTCGAGTAGCGAGCACACGCCGACGACCTACGGCCACCAGAGCAGCGGAGATCGACTGCCCGAGACTATCATCACCGAATGGACAACCGACGAGTGCGCCGACTATGTGAGCAGTCTGGGCCTGAGACAATACGCCGACCCCTTTATAGGTATGTGCAGATGTTATCATATGGACAAATCACTGATTGCTTGCTTTTGCAGAAAACGAAATCGTGGGCGAGGCATTGGTTGCTCTCCATCATGAGGATCTGAAGCAAATGGGTATATCAAGTGTGGGACATCGCCTTACCATTCTGAAGAGTGTTTACGATATCAAGGTCAAGCAGGACATTCCCATCGAGGTGGACAACTATGTTCCCCTGTGTATGTTCCCCAGAATCGATTGGCAAATGGCCTAAAACTAATGCACGCCAATACAGCTGCTGATGCGGAGGCCCAATATTCAACTGCAACACTAAAGGATATTAAACACCTCGTTGACCAACTGCGAATTCGCGATGAGAGGATGTCTGTTGCCGAGATGGAGCTGCGGAGGGTCACCGAAGAATACCGACGACTGCGAGAGGACCTGCTCCCAGTATTCAAGATGGCTAAGGAGGGACAGCCGTTACCATATCACCCAGATGGACGTAATACGTCAGCTTACAATTACAACTACGAAAACTCCAATACTATATCACCCCCTGCCACCACGGGCTCCTCAAACCAGTCTGGTGGAATGTCCCGGAAATACTCGACTAAGAAACTCTTTCTTGGCTCGACTCCAAAAAACGTGTCTCCTACACACATGCAGCATGGTCAACCAGAGCGCTCGATGCTGGAGCAAGCTCTTGACCCATCGGGTGCTGCCGAACGTGCTGTTGTCTCCTCGGCACATCTCGCTGCTCACGGATCCCAACCTGCCACCTCCCCCGGACATCCCTCACCAGGCGCCATCCCGTCCCCTGGTTCACCTCCCGTTACTATACAAAACAATCTTCTCTCACAGTCTACGCTCGCCTCCCGTTCCTACCGTTCCGATTCAACCACACCTTCCAACCGCAACACTTTCGACCGCCAGTCAGACAGCGACGCTCACACAAGCTACCAATCCACCCGCGACTCCCACCGCCCCACACCCCACAGCTCCCTCGCAACAACCGTCACCTCCGGCTCCCGTCGCACCCCCACCCCATCCGACACACCCTCTTCCGCCTCCCACCCCACCCATCTAGCAGCCACCTCATCTAGCGCGACCCCCAACCCTGGCGCCTCCGTTGAAATCTTCAAATCCTTCCGCGTATCCATGGAAGACCCCTGCTACAAAGTTCTCCCCGCGGCTCTCAAAAAATACAACATTAATGCACCTTGGGAACAGTATGCACTGTATATTGTGTATGCGGGTCAGGAGCGTTGTTTGGGCTTAGACGAGAAACCGCTTATACTGTTTAAGCAGTTGGATAAGGAGGGGAAGATGCCGATGTTTATGCTGAGGAAAAGGAACCCGGATGGCGGAACGGAGGGCGTGGAGGGACCGGGGGCGATGGGGGATGGGATTGGTGGGGGATTGAGGACGACACCGGGGGGGATCATTTGAGTGCCGTGAGTTGTGCGCCAGGGCATGGTCTTTATATTACGAGTCCAGATGGTGGTGCGGTCAAGAAGCGAAATACTCCCGGAACGAGAAGGTGGGGGGAGAGATGTGTCGACACAAACAAAGTCGAGGCAAGACGCAGTACGCCAAATCGTATACCGAGGCGCAACGATCTTGTCAGAGCCAAATCCACGAATCCGAAAGCAAGGGGCAAGATAGAAAGCCTCAGCCGCAGAAGTCACTTGTCAAAGCATAGCAAGCACGGTTCCAGGAGTTTATTCGAGGTTCAGAGGTTCAAGTTTGGAGAATTCTCTCTTGTTTCAGATGGATATCAGAGAGTACCAGGTTGGGCGAAATTCGCACCCCAGGCCTTTGGTACGTTGCGGGACATCGTGTTGGTGCCGGGGCGCTCTTCGTCGACTAGGAATATGTGAATTCACACAAGGATAGTTTCGGTCTGCTAGGAGTACGAGTTTTACGAAAGAAGGGGTGTTTTTGATTGATTGGGGGGTTTTAGTGACGGCCGACGGAAACGTACCTGGGGTATTGATTGTAGAATATTGATCATTGGAATGCTGAATGCTCAATGGAAGGAGTAGCTTGTATGTAGATGTGAGTGCTAATTGGACGAGACGTGAGTTGGTGGGGATGAGAGATTCAGATAGGGGGTTAGATGCTGATGGAATAAGAGATTTGTTTGGTAGAAAGAAAAGCATTGTGGAAATCCGAAATTCGGCTTGTCTTCGGTGTCTTGACCTTGTGATGCTTCGACATCTTAAGTCCACCCGAGTGAGGGACGCTTCAACTTCAATTTTGAGAGAACAGGGCCTCTGAGGATGAAATAAGGATGGTAGACGGGATGTTCACTCGGGCGCACAGGTGACAGCAGTCCGTTTGTTGACATGACATGACCTCCTTTCCACAGACCCACAGACCCACTGCCTAGTTACCAATACCGCAGTTCATCTAGTAGGTACGCTGAGGTTTGTTTTCCTGACTAGAGTGCTGCTTCACTACCTAGCCACTAGGTACCCACTTACTTCCAACGCTCTGTCGTCCTCCGACCTCGCATGACGCATGACAAACTCCTGAAGAGGAGCTAGGTTGAGAGCTAATGAGTTATCTGCGGCATGAGGTACCTGCACGTGATACTCTACGGAGAGCATATGGCTATATAAAGGCCACCTCCCTCCCTCCTGGTTAGAAGTCAGAATCGAAATGCTTCGCCAAGAAGGCCAAGTGGTTGCCCGTCTTTGATGATTTTTGGAGCTTGGTTCTCAGGGCCAGAGTCAGGGGTCCTGATTCTTGGGAAGGCTGAGATTGGTCTAAGGGGGCTATACCTTATTTACGAATAGTTATTGTGAGCGAGTGAGAAGTGATGAAGTGCCTGGAGGTAGTTGAGGTGGCTGGTGTTGGCATAGACGGTGAGATTGGTCTGTGGCGGTGGGATGGATAGTTGACAGCAGCGTGTACTTAGCTAAGTCTTTCAGCATGTGAGCGAGTGACCTAGTGTTTTGCAAACAAAAAGCCTGACGGGTCTCTGTAAGATATGCGGGGCTTGGTACCGTTTTAGGGATTCTGCAAAGTCACAGATCGTCGGAATCATCGAATGCATGAGGCCGTGGTTACCTTAAGGTAAGGTTTGGAGAAAGAAAGGCAGGAGCGAAGCCTGACGGGCTATTTATACCATTTTTGAGCAGAGCTGTCTAGTTCGAGCAGCTAATGAGTCAATGTAATGGAAGGCATCTACTCGTGACATTTTATAGAGAGGACATGGGTATATAAAGGTCTGCTTCCTTCCTTCCTGGAAAAAAGCAAGAATCGAATGATTTTGAATGCAGAGGTCAACTGGCTTGCCCGTTTTCGATGACTTCGGATTTGTTTTCGAAAGCCTTGGTCTTTGTGGGAAAGGCGTGGTATTGAAGCAAAGGACCTCTAGTTACTTTTAGTTACTGTGGGAGCGTAAGAACTCATAGAGTGCTTGGGGTTGTAGCTGGGTTATGAGTGGTAGGCATTGAGATAGACAGTGAGACGGGTTTGTAGCGGTAGGGTGGAGAGTCGACAGCAGCTTGAATATGTTTCCCAACGTGACACGTCGTGAGCAAGTGACCTTGTCCTTGCAAACGAAAAGCGTGAATGGCTTCGATGAGAATGTGCCGGGGTTGGTGCAATAGTAGGGATTCTACGAAGTCACAAAGCGTTTGAAGTTATTGCCCTGCGAAAGTGGTGGGTCCAGCCTGAGTTTTAGAGGATTAAGGCAGGATGAAAGCTACTGGGTGGCTATTTATACATTTTTAAAACAGAGGCTAGGCCAATGTGCCAATGAGTCATCATGAAGGCATTCACACGTGACACTCTACAAAGAAAAAGCTCTATAAAGGCTGCCTTCCTGCCTGCTGGAAAAAGGTCAGAATCAATTAGTTACTCTCCAAACTCTCAACTGATATGTACGTCTTTGATGACTTTGAATTTGTTTTTAAATTTCCGATGTTTTGAGGGATAATGCAATGGTTGAATATAGTGGGGTCTACCCACAGTGTGGTGTGAGTGACAGCTTATGAGATGTCTAAGAGTGTGGTTTGGTGGCAGGTGCTAAGCTCGACAGTAATGCGGATTTGTGGCGGTAGCGTGGATAGTCGACAGCAGCTTGAATCTGTTTCCGTACCTGATCGAGAAGCCTAGCTTCTTGTGAACGAAAAGCGTGGATGGTTTCAATTAGAACATGTGAGGGCTGGTGCAATTGTACCTTATGGATTCTACGAATCACAGATCGCCGGAGTCATCATTCGACTTGTGTTTTTTGTTTTGAAGAAAAAAGACAGGAAGGGAGCTTTGGAGGTTATTTATACCTTTCTTAAGCAGTGCCTAGGTCGTTCAGAGAGCCAATGAGTCATCATAAGGGCGCTCACACGTCACACGTGACACACTACAAAGGAAAACCTATAAAAGTCCGTTTCCCTCCTGCTGGAAAGAAGTCAGAACCAGGGAAAAATCGCCAAAGCCGAACTGTTGTGTACGTCTCCAATGACCTTGGAATCTGTGTTTAGATATCGGATTCTTAAAAGATAATGCAATGGCTGAATATAGTGGAGTATACCCGTAGTGTGGTGTGAGTGAAAGCTTATAGCATGTTTGAGGGTGTGGTTTTGGTGGCAGGTGCTGAGCTCGACAGCGTATGTGTTTCTGGTGGTAGGATGGGGAATCGACAGCAGCGTAGAAATTTCCCTATGGGTACGTGGACGAAAGCCCATACTTGCGAATAAAAGCGTGGAGGCTCTTAATAAGGACTTGCGGGGGTGGTAATATTATAGGGATTCTAGGAAGTCTCGGAACGTCGTAGGAATTGTAAGTTGTAGTTGAGTGAAACCTGACGGGCTATTTATACCTTTCTCAAGCAGAGACTAGTTTAAAGAGCTAATGAGTCATCACAAGGACGGCGATAACACGTGATACTTTACAGAGAGAACATATAAAAGTTCGCTTCGTGCCTGCTGGGAAGAGGTCAGAACGACAGTCGTGCAGCAATCCCAACCATGGATGCCCATTGATATTTTTGGATTTTGGTCTTATTACCAAGTGTCCGGATTTGTAAGGGGAAGCAAGGAATTGCTGTAAAAGGACTCTACCTATTCCTAGATATTGTGGGCGAGTGAGCTTATAGAGTGTTTGAGGTCGCAGTTTGACAGCAGAAATTATTGGAAAAGACGGTGAGATTGGTCTGTGGCGGTAGAATATATAGTCGACAGTAGGGTAAAGTGTTTTCGTACGTCATTGTGAAACCTAACTTCCATCTTGCAAACAAAAAGCGTGAAAGATTTTAATAATGACTCCCGAGTTGAGTTGAGATCCTCTTTGACAAAGTCACAGAATGTTGGGTTAAGGATAAGAAAGTCGTCTTAGAGGAAAGAAGACGGGAGGGAAGCCTAACGGGCTATTTATACCTTTCTTAAAAGCCTAGTTCAAAGAGCCAATGATGCATCATAGCGACGCCCACACGTGACACTCCAACAGAGAGAACTTATAAAAGTCCACCTTCCTTCCTGCTGGTGAGAAATCAGGACCGGAAACCCTAATTGTCATCGTCGATTGTGCAAGCTCCATTTGCACTCCCGAAATGTAGAGAAGAAAGTCACGAGCGCTGCTGTCTGTACTCTTTTCTACTGGTTGTGTTCTTCGAATTTCTTGATTATTGAGAGAAAGGCTAAAACGCTAGGATTGAAGCTACCTGAGTATCTACTATAGGCAAGTTGAGCCTGTGGACTGTTTGAAATTGTAGTTGAGGGCTGGTGTTGAGATGGACGGTGAGATATCTTTGTGGCGGTAGGGAGGGGAGGCGACAGGGGCATGAAAGTGCTTTTCTTCCAAAACCTAGCTCTTAGCAAACCAATGTCATGAGCTAGCATCTGGATGAGGACGTCCGAGTGGTGTTAAGACTAGATATCGAATAAAGATCACAATAACGCTAAGGTGACCCACATGTATCAATGGCTGAGCAAGTTCGAGTCTTAAAGAAAAGAAGACAGGAAGAGAGCTCTGGTGGCTATTTATACCCTACCTCGAGCTGCCAGAGGGTTCGAGGCTGCAGTGAAAAGTAGGTTAACCTTGGAATGAACAGTGGGGTAAGTCTACGGCGGGAGGAGGGGGAGTGGACAGCAGCTTCAAACTGCCTTGGTATATCGTTTCGAATCTCTAGAACCCTCGGGCCTGTGACTATAGGATGACATTCAGGCGAACAATGGGATAGATACGGCGGGAAGAGGAGGAGTCGACAGCAGCATGACACCATATTGGCATTTCGAGAATACAGCCTTTGGAAATCAGGGAGATCCAGGATCTCGATGGCGAAGTGCAAGATGTGATATCATCCTATATTGCAACTTTGTTGAGCTTTGGAGCCATTGCGGCTTCTTGCATCATTTGGTGTCTTGAGAGAAAGGAGACGAGTCGTAGCTGTCGAATCCCTATTTTATACGTTTCTTTCAGCCTCTGAAGTGCTCAGGAGTGTAGTGGAATGTGATGCTGAGGTAAGGTTACAGGTTCTTCGACAGCAGAAAGGGGGTTCGACAGCAGCACAGAATGGTTTTGATTAATTGTTGAGACTTCGTTTTCTCCACTCAATCGGAAACACGAAGATGTACGGTAGGATGTGCAAGGTATACTGCCATACCATCTTACGAAGCCATGGGCGTCAAAGCAGTCAGCTCTGCATTCGCAAGTCATATAGTGTATGTGTTCTTGTGAAAGAAAGCCAGTATTTGGGGACTAGAAAAGTTATTTGTACCTTCAAGCAAGTTTCTGAAACTCAGCAGGCTACAGTTGAGGCGTAGAGATCAAAATCACAACATGCGTTAGTCTGTGAACCCTGGCGGTAGGGAGGTGAGCCGAGAACAACATGAAACTATCGAGACTGCGAAAAGTAACTTTGTTTTTTATAGTCCGTGACCAGAAACATCAAGACCTGTGAGATGTGCGGAAGGTGTTACCATACTCTTTTGCAATGTTATATGCGTTGGAATTGGATCGGTCGCTTCTTGCAGTCATGCCAAGACTCTTCGTCATTTCGGGTTCTTGGAGAGAGACGCTGCATGTTGAGAGCTATTTATAAATTTCTACAAACTCACCAGTAAGACGTCGCCGAGCATGGCACGCGCTCTTGGTTGACGTCGCAGAACAGATGTCGAGAACAAAAGACACTTCTATGGCGGTGTGGCGGCAAAGAGGCGAGTCGAAAGAAGCGTGATGTTGAGCATTCAAAAGGATCGAGCTACTTGCAATCAGAAACATTAGGCAGAATTGGTTGTGCTACCATTCATCTTGCAATATCATAGACTTCGGAGCATAGGTTGTAGCCCTTCCTTCAATCCTTATCAGCTGGCGCTCGTAGATGTGCTTTCATCTTTAGAGAAAGGATTCAGGGTTGGAGAAAATGTGGGGCTATTTATACCTGTGCTCAAGCTCCGTCGATCCCAGGTACGATGGCACTTGGAAGATAAATATCGAAACTAACGGTGAAAGAGCCCTGTGGCGGTGAGCAGGGGCGTTGACAGCAGCTTGAGACTGTCTCGGTATTTGGAGGCTGGACTTTGCTAATCAGATTCATTAACGATTTGAGAAAGACTACAAGGCTTCCGCTTGCTGCCATCTCGTCCTATAAAACCACAAGGTGATGATTACGGATTCGTTTACCTGTGATGGCCAGTGCTAAAATTGGCTGTGGGTCAGTGTACTTGTGAGGTCGATTCTTAGAGAAGAGTACCAGGAAACAGACCCTTTAGAGGTATTTATACCTTTTCAAGCCCACTAGACACTCAGTCACCGGTCTTGGCTGCAGTCAAAAGCTTCCTATACACTGAGACAGTAAGACGATACCGTGACAGTAGGGAGGTGAACCAACAGGAGCACGACTTCATCTTGACATTTTCAGCGGAAGTCAGTTTCCTGCAATTGAGAAGCACCAAGATGTGCGATATGTGCTACCACCTCGTACTACGAGAAGAGAGGCGGTCTTTTAATTACCTGGCCTGATGAAGATGTGTCATTCTTTGCCATTTCGGATCTTGGAGAAGAAAATTTCAGGATCGAAGCGCCAGCTATTTATACAATTCATAGATGCTATCCAGCCAGAGCTGCGGCTGAAAGCAGAATATTGAGGCAAGAAGACAGGTTTATGGCGGTAGAGGGATGAGTCGACAGCAGCATGAATTCATCTCGTCGTCTTTGAAAGGACTTGATTCTTTGCGGGTGAGAGCATCAAGACGTGTAAGAGATGTGTTACGTATCCAGATCCTGCCATTCCCTTTGAGCTTCTACAAAGTCACAGGCGTGGAAAGGGCCGCTTCTGATGACGATAGATCGACAACTTTGTGTTTGGGTTCTTGGAGAAGAAAGATATAGGAATTGAGCCTCTGGGGTTATTTATACCTTTTCCTAAGGTTACACAGTCGTGACTACAGCCGAAGACTGGGTGTTCTCGTTAAAAAAAAAGAACAGAAAAGAGCTTATGGTAGTGGAGATACAATGGAACAGCAGCAACAGGCTAGCCGGTTCTGCTGCCATTTCACATTTCATTTTACAAACCTAAGGACGTCAAAGCAATCCTCTGTGGGAGCGGAGGCTTAGGGGCGAGATTGCATTCTTGGAGAGACGTCCGGGATGAAGCAACTGGAGAATGCAACGGTCAAACAATCTCCACACTCATATAACCAGCGTAGAGCTTATCAGTGGTCTTGTAAAAGAATTGGCAGAAGTAGACCGCCTATTTATACTTCAGCATGTTTCAGGGTCGGCTGTCATTGAAAGAAAGGTATCGAAATCGACAGTCAAGCAGGTCGACGGCAGCAGAGAGATGACTCGACGGCAGCATGTATCTATCGTGACATCTTCTAAAGAGGTCCTCTTTCTTGCCGTTGAGAAGCATCAAGACGTGCAATAGATATGCCATGAACACCGCCGTTCCATGTTGCAAACTCGCAAGCCGATGAAGTGGCATGTTTCGATTGGATTCAAGTTGAAGTCTTGTAGAAAGAAAGCAGAACTAAAGCTCTTTAAGGGTTATTTATACCTTGTCGATCCAGATGTTCTCAGGATGGCAACTGAAAGGGAGGTATTGAGAACAAGCGAGAATTTAATGAGTCTCTGGTGGTAGAAAGGGGAGTTGACAGCAGCGGCTTGAAGTGGTGGAACCATCTTGACTGCCTTGCC
This sequence comes from Cyclaneusma minus, assembly GCA_037179335.1. Lineage (NCBI taxonomy): Eukaryota > Fungi > Ascomycota > Leotiomycetes > Marthamycetales > Marthamycetaceae > Cyclaneusma > Cyclaneusma minus. Next base: position 403,768 of record JAKZHN010000012.1, read on the forward strand.
TCAAGGCCAAGGGACTGAGATCCTTGCAAACAGAAGCATCGCAGCTGTCAGCTTTCCTGTTTTACAAAACCGCAAGCAGTATGTAGTCACGTGAGCTACGTAAAGACACAATCGCATTGTCGGTTTTCTCCAGTTCTGCGAACTACGAAGGCTGAAGCCAGGATTGGAGTAACTGGAAGGCTATTCATACCTTTTCCCCCAAAGCCCTGTGGTCATCTCGATTGCGATCGACTGGCAAGTATCGTGACTGACAGCAGTATGTGTCTACAGCGGTAGCGAAAGCAATTATCGCTGACATATTCACCCAGGCAAGGAGTGTCCTAGACCTCTCTTGAAAATCTTCAAAGCTCAATCTATTGGTATACATAAGGGGGTCGGTCACTGTGTTTGGGCGTGGGGAGACGGCATCGTGATTATGTCCATGAGAGCCTATGGAAGGAGAGGGGGAGAAGCACCTTTATAGTCCTCAACTATCAGGTCACCAGGCCGCCAGCTGCCATGTCTCAAGGCTTCGCAGCACTCACGTGTCTAAGACACGTGCTAACATGAAGAATGCTGTAGACACTTCGAGAGCTGCTGAAGGGAAGAGGTTTTACCTCCCAAGAAATACACAAAAAAAAAAAGATCAGAACCCCAAAAACAGAAACCTCAACGTGCTGGACAAGACAAACCTCGGTGTCGCTAATATGATCTTCTTCTATCGATTCGTTGGGCCACGGGTAGCGGAAATCGAACCCTAGCCTCAATCGTGCGCTCGCCGCTAGGCCTCGCGGGAGTTGCGTAAATTAGGGATTCGTGGCCCTCTCGTATTGTCCTCCAATTTGTGCAGTCTGGTCCTTCCACCCTCCCTTGGTGCCTTCACCCTCTACATGGAAATTTTGTTTGACGGTCTGCTTTGGTGTATCGGCCTGGAGAGAGCGAGAGGAGGGACTGGGGACTGGGGAAAGGTCGATCCGTGGCTAACTCCCAGGTACTCGACAGCCATCAAAATGACTCCTGTGATCTTCCCGAGTCCCGATCGTATCACTGGACGCCGAGTGGACAGCCTTTCCAGAGCCCTCTCTTTCTCTTTGCCCGGTTATTCTATGCCACGCCGTCCCTCGCCTCTACGATTTCAACGAAGACGGCAGGTCTCTTCCACGGTCTTCACCAGCAGCCTCACACAAGCAAACACTTCCTTGTTCCTGAACAGCATTCATTCTCCTATCTGCTCCCGCCATCTCTTTGCTTTCAAACTACCTTCCCCCCACCCCCTATTTATCCCACTCCTTATAGCTCTTCTGCCTCTGCCTCGTATTCCACCCCAACTTCCCACTAATACTATTAACCCAATCCTCGCTCCTCCTCCCCTGCGGCATCACATTCGCAAACGGATACCTGCTCGCACTAATCGTCACATAATCGCCCGGCCGCAATTCCACTCTTTCCCTGCCATCGAAACTCGCCCAGCTGCTTGTTCTGGCATCGTAAGGAACGCCGATGCGGAGCACGATGGTGTCGGGAAGGATGATGGGGCGGAAGGAGAGTGTGTGTGCGCAGATGGCGGTTACGAGGATGACAGGGTTTTCGGGATGGCAGAGGGATCCGCCGGCGGCGAGGTTGTAGGCTGTGGACCCGGTGGGTGTGGCGACGCAGACGCCGTCGGCTTGCACGGAGGTGAAGTGCTCGTCGTCGCCGAAGATTTCGGTGGAGGACATTGCTGGGGTGGCTGTTAGCAGAATTTCCACTGGCAACTGGCAATGGCGTGTAATCTCAAAGTGCGTTGTGATCCTGGTGCATAGCTAGAAAATACGAAAGGGGTAAAGTGCTTACTCGGGTTGGGACCCCTATCGACCACGATATCGTTCAGAATCTCATACGTCCCATCCGGCCGATGCGTCCTCTCATCTTCCTTCTCCTCTCCCACCAGTTCCTCAACCAGATCCCTCTTGCCATCAACCTCATTGCTATCACGTTCCTGTTCATCGGCCGCACCATCTTCAGTCGCGCTCTTAATGCTCCTCCGCTTCTTCTGACTCCGCATGACTGTTCCCTCAAATCGCAACCTTAAGCTAATCGTAATGCCGTCTCGAAAAGCCGTAGTCAGAGTGTTCTGATAGTCATCGAAGTCGAACTTGGTCAGGAAACCTAGACTTCCCAGCGCAAAAGACAGTACCGGCGGTACGATTCGTTGAAACAGCCAGGACGCATAGAGTACCGTTCCATCGCCTCCGAGCGTTACCACGAAATCAAATGTATGGGGGCGTGTTCGGCACATCTCGTTGTTCCAATATCGTAGTCTCCTGTCGGCCTTGGGTTGCGGCACTTCCAGGTCTCCATTTGCCGACTTTTCCGATTGCAGATCCTCAAGCTCCTTGAGAATACCCGCTGCGTTGAATTTCTTATTGTCCTTTAGGTTCTCTTCCACATAAACTGTGTACCTGACCTTCCTCTCCGGACTCAGAAGCCACCTCACCACCTCTCTGGTATTCTGTATTAACTCCTCATCGTGTGCTTTCGTAAGCAAAAACACCGACTTCACCTTCAGCTTCAGCCGAATACTGCCCAGCCTTTTCGACAGCTCCCTGACTCCCCAGGCCATATCACTCAGCTGCTTCTTCGTCAACAATCTCGAGTGCGTCGCATTCTTCTGATCATCCGGCGGATGTATCGGCGTAGTCGCACCCGAGTCCTGCCCCTGACTCCTTTCATTTACCCTCATCTGCCAGCTCTTCTCGTCCTCCTGCCCAGAAGTAGATCCGCCATCTTCTTCCCCATTCTCTGAAGGCGCCCTTGATGTTGAGCCTTTTCTGTTCTTACTCTGGTTCATCGCCCAGCTCATGCTTTTCTTCAGCTCGCCACCACCACCATCTTTTCTCTCCACAAAACGGTCGCCGTGAGAGTGGATATCCTCGTCCGCCACGGACGCTCTCTTCAACGAATCGCTAATCTCGTCTAGTCCGTCTGTCTTCCCGCATTTGGCGCGCTGTGCCTCGAGCAGGCTGTGTACGAAACAGGCTGTGTCTTTGCGGCGTTGGGCAAGGTGGTGCGGCGGATCGGTGGGTACGAGGGAGGATTTGCGGCGGTGGCTGTTCTCGGGGTCGAAGACTACTTCGAGAGCATGTTGGTATTCTTCGTCGGATGCGCTAGAGTGGCCATGCTGTGGAATCATTAGATATCAGCCTATGTCTTGGAAGCGCCCGGAACATCGGGTCCCTCGAGCTTGAGACTTCCACTCACATCTTCACTAGCATCTCTATCTTCATTGCGCTTCTTCTCTCCATCCGGAACGACCGCCTGTGGGGTTTTGGAGCCCGCCATTGCTTGCGCTGGCTGTCTTCAATGTGAATGGCTTCGCGGGGATTGGGAGATGCGCAAGGATTGGAGTCAAGCGGATCGAGGTTCGTTACTGCTCTCCGATCACAATGAAGAAGGCGACAATGAGTTGCACTGGTGTGCGACGTGGTTATCGCAAGAATGCGATTGTTTACAACGTGCTCCAAAGTTTGACTCCATGACGTCGCCGGCTTTCGAGCAAACATGTACATGTAAGCGAGCAAGTCAACGACGAATCAAGCGGCCACGAGGAGACCACTGCAATCAATTCTTGCTTGCTACATAATATGAGGCTATTCCCACCTCACTCGCTACTATGTAATAGTTCAGAAGTCCTTTGACTCTGACAGCGAGCAGAAATCCCCAGGTCGAGGTCTTCATGATCTCGACCTGAGCTGCCCCTCGGCTTATCGATAAAGCTCTAAGAATACCCTCAGATGACGAGTTTCAAGTTGAGTGGAATGAATTCGAACATGAAATCCAAAATTGCCCGGGCACAGCTAGATCCATCAAACTTGATATCCTGGTGTGGGAGTTGAGATTCGGGGAGCGGAGATGATGTCCGTCCCTTGGTCCTATATCACTTGAAGCAGGACAACCCCCTTTTGGCGTCCCCTCAAATCCGAAATTTGGTAAGGTAAGAGCCCATCTTCCTCGACTCCATCTTGAAATCGAGCCCAATCTTCCTATCTCAGTATACTTGTTCCTTGAAGTTGCTCCATATGGATCCGGCGCCGCTCGCTGCAAGCCCCTGACTTGGATTCATCCGTGGTGGATTCTCGTGTGAACAGACTGCCGAGGTCGTCGAAATTCGCAGTCGCTTCCAGCCACCTGCTTGGTCCCAAATATTGGAAAAGTCCAAGTACATATCCGACTTGCAGATGGGCGATGATCCGGCCCCCAGGTTGTCCAGATCTCCAACTCGCAAGAAGGATGGAGAAATCGCATCTCGGCATCATGTGATGGTCTCCTGGCATGTGAGTTCGATGAATCTGATCTCTTCTCACCTCCTCGACCCCTGCTTCAAGCATCCAGGCGTCGCCGAGGCGGTGCGGTAACAGGCAGCCTTCACACCAACACGGCAGCTCTCCTGCATCGTGCCATTTGTCAACGCCTTCCAACGCCTCCTCGGGACAGTCACTCTTGGTGGCGTTGATGCCACGCCACGGCACCCGAGCAAGCAAGCTGCTGCAGTGAGAGAGTTAGCGCTGCCCTGCACCTCCTTGCAAAGAAGGTTACCGGCCATCATGTCTAAGGCGGGAAGGCCCAGGAGGGAATAAGAAACCCACCATACCCCCATCACCGACCAGTGCCCGCACTCATGACGTCTCCTGCAACGCCTCGACCCCTTGCAACACGCAGTCCACAAGTCCACGACATCCGTCCACGACATCAAGCAACTCGTAAACCAAGGTTACTTCGCAAAGGAGGATGGCACACAAGCACCGCCCTGTCTCCACGCTTCCCGTCGTCAAAAGGTTCGAAACAGGCTCACAGCGCTCCTCACCAGCCTGACTCGGCATGAGATGCGGATGGTTGGTGCGTTTTGAGTGGAACGGATGGAGCGATGATGCTTCAACCACTCTCACATAAGTTTCGAAAGTGGTCCCCGCCTCTCCGCCTAGAAGCTACGTCCGTCGACCGTCTGGAAGGCAAAATGGCTTAAGAGCCCGACCGTTATGAGGATCCCTCCCCTTTGCAACTCTAGCCGCATACCACCTTCCCGTGTTTCGTTGGATGCTTATTCGTTTGACGCCGCGTAAAGGCATCACAACGGCCATGGCCCTCAGTTTATCCTGAAAGGCTGAAGGTTTTCGTAGGGTAATGACTGCCGCGTCCACAGCGACGGTAACAGGGTGGTATCGCTACTTTGTCGTATACTCCAGGTTCCAGCATCAAAGCCACAAGGCGTTGGGGGAGCCGGGACAGGGCAGCATCTGCAGCGAAAAGTATCGCCATGAATAGCCAAACGTCCGTATCCCATCGAACTCTCGCAGCTTAACCTTTCTCAAACCGCCAAGGGACAGGCAAAAGGTTTAAAGGGCTGAGTCACAGGAATAGGGTTGAACATCACTCACCTGGTGTCTCCACGCTAGAAATCTGGCCTTCCGTAACCCGCAACTCCCTATGTGCTGATCCCTCATCCACTCCATCGTCAAGCTCCATCGTTATAATCTCCAAACCACCATCCCCCGTAGTCTCCGCAAGCTGCATCACCAAGCTGGAATTCGGCCCCGCGAACAGAAAATCCGCACTGGCCCGCCCATATCATGCAGCCCATCTGAATAATCGACCGCCGATCAGACGCTGTCACGCATACTCCATCATGCGTATAATGTTCGAGGATAAATTGCCATGTTTGCGAGCTCGGGACCTCAAAAAGCTTCGTGTACAAGCCAGGATTCGGCTTCCACATGCGTGTTGTCGTAAAACCCAAGATCTTGCAGAAATACACCGTTCGGAGTTCCAGGCTTCCACCGTTGTCCCTTGCAACATGCAAACTCCGTAGCGGTGCTATCGAAGGATCATCGCCGACGCCGTGACTTGCGGTCAAATATCCGATCATGAGCAGCGCATGTATGTGGCTCGGCATAAATCAGCAGCGTGCCAATATGCAGTTCATCTAAAAGATGGGGTTGTCACTTTCGAGGAGTACTATGGACCGTGGATGCGCCGACATAACGAGGAGATTAAGAACATCGTGCATCTTTGGCACACCAGCCAATGTTCAAGGGTGGTGAGAGGGTTTGGCGAGGGGTACGCTATCCGTTTTTGACTTTTCAGACTTCCGAGACAAGGCTGTGATATGTTGGTCCGGCAAGTCACATCTCATTTCTCCAGTCGGCTCGTGGTTGACACTGGTTGAGAAAGCGACGGCGCCCAGGGCGGGCGCGTACCCCTCAATCGTCATCGTCCGAGCCCCTCGACCGCTGTTCCCCAGGTCCCGCAGCCACAAGTCAAGTTCGTTCCCGTGCTTGAACAAACGCCGGAATCCCTCGTTGCCTGCATGGGGAGCACGTAGCCGGTGTGGGTGTGGCTGGACGGCCGAGTCTAGATTCCTGATCTGATACAAACCCGATCGACCCAGCCACCCAGGTAGCGCCGACGATTGCAGATGCCTTTCCGCGCTTTTGGTCTTTCGAGGGATGTCACTACGTCGAAGCCGGCCGGTATGCAAGGTGATGATGGTCCAATTGTCGATATTCCCACCAAGGATGGACATCTGAGCCACACTGCCTGCCGGCCATGGGCAAATGAGAATACCCAAATAAGCCTCACGCCGGACTTCCAACGGTATTCTCCTCGCTACCACTCTTTGCCGTCCTTAAGTAAGGCTTGGCGGTATGTGTCCATGGATTTGCTGATATCGATGCGCCTTTCATATTCGATCCAAAAACAGCATAGCCCAACCCCAGACCCCAGCCCGGGTTTAGCTCCGCGGCCCATCATGTGTGACATGACCGCTTGTCCTTGATGCAACATCGGAAGCCTGCCTCGCCCGCTTCGCAGCCCTGTGTCCGGAGAATATATACTAGCGGAGCATCCGCTTGCCGTGGTCCATAAGCCCTGAAAGGTAGACTGGTAGTGGCTGGCAAGCTTCCCTTCTCGCATGCGCTACGTGAAGCCTTGAAGGAGAGCCTGCCTGCCTTTCTTGTCTTGGTTTGCGAATGCTTGATGCGGCGATGCGCTGTCATGTGTGAGAGGAGGGGGCTTAGGCGCAGACGACGCGTGGGGTGCGTGAGCTGAGAACGAGCTGTTTCAAGCATTTCAGGCTGCGAGGCCGGTTCGGATCCAAGGCGTTATGCGTGCTCGGGGAGAATCTTGTTCGGAGGAGAGCTGCAATCTGCAAGTGGTTGCAGCAAAGGTTCCGGGTTTAAGGAAACGTGCTCACTTAACTTTGATCCTTGGTTCGTTGACATACTCACAGTTATGTGGTAAGAATTTCAAGTAATCTGAACTGCCCCGAAGTAATAAGACAATTCAAATTACTTGATTTCGCTCGGATGTGTTGGAAGCCATTCAACCGCATAAGCCGTCAGCCGGTGCAGAATAGGGTTGAGTGGGAAATCAACGGCTTTCGCTGAACTCTCTGTCTCTTTTGTGTGTGTCAAATTGACTGAAACCCACTATCCCAGCTCACCTTCAAACCATCGATATCCGCTGCGTCTGCAGCTACAGTTATGCGACAAAAGTCTGAACCCCCCTTCAAATGATTGGAAATATCCCCAGTGCTTGAGAATATTCGCAAATATTAAAAATATTCTCGAAGATTGAGAATATCCCCAAAACTGAGAATATCCTCTCAAAGATTGAGAACACTCTTGAAGAACAAGACGTTGCATTCAGGGAAGGGGGTTCAGACTTTTGTCGTCCCACTGTATGATTAGAACATAGCTGTTATGGACTCGTGGCAAAGTGCACCATCCCCATGCCAAACCCACCGAGTCGTGTAATCGCGCACAAGCTTTTCAAACATTGCCATCACAGGATCGAGGACATCATACCGCAAACTCAAACGACGAATCTCCAAACTCAAAGCTCAAAGCTTAAGCGCAAAAGCCACATGTGCACCACTGACTACTGGGCCTGAAACCCTGTCCGTGGCTGCAGAACTTCGGGTGTTTCAAAGCTTTGAAGCCTTGAGCATTCGAGCTTGTTCCATATGCCTTGGACCACACACGAGACGACTGGATCTGATAACACCACAAGTGGGACTGGGCGTTGAGATTCCAGCATTCTTCCGGGCAGAAACTCAATCGGACCTCGACCACGATATCGGAGGCCCTGGGCTAGAGAGCATATCGATCTCGGATCTGGAATTGCAAAGCTTGACGCTTCGGTGTTGATCCCGAGTTTCTGGAGTTTGGCTTAGCATCTCTTCCGCTCCACTCTTGCGTACACCCGTGAGACCGTCGACGGATCCATGGCAATCAACGGACAGCGAATATCGAGAACGGCAAAAACTGACACCCTTTGCTTTTAGATCCGGAGCGGACAACGAGATCGCCACCTGCCGGATATCCCACTCTCGGCTGAGATAGGACTTGCGAATATGCAGAGCATAAAACCCGGCCGCCCATCAGAATGTGGTGATACCTTCAAAAATCGATGCCGAACCTCCTGGTCAAGGCAGGATTACCCTTGTCAAGCCGCGTAGCACAAACTTTCTTCTGTACAGTCGTACATTACATCTCAGTCAGGCTGTCTGAATCCAAATCCAATTCCAAACAGCCGCCGCAAAAGCGGGCACGGCATCTTCAAGCCGATGCATTGAACCCTCGGCTCGAAGTCCGCGGATATCAATATCAGCTCATGAGGCACTCAACCATTCAAAGCCGAAATTGACAGCTCGATTTGCTTTTGATTTCTTATTTGAAAAGCTCCTGCAGCAGCCGGTGGAGGATGCGAATCGAGAGACAACGGCCACTTGCAGAACTTGCAGGTCTACCACGCATGTACCTGCGATACTGTATGTTGTCTCCCGCCGTGATATGGCGTACAGGGTCCACGAAGAGGCTGCATACGAGGTCTCTTGCTTGCAGTTGGCCAGTTGCAGGTCGGTTAGCAGAGGCTGGGTTGGATGTGATGATGTGCTTAGCCACACTGAAGTGACAGTCGAGGCTGAACCAACACCGGATATCCGGTGTTGGCTGTCATGAAACTGGATATGACACCGGCTTTTGACATTTTGTGCTCGTGACATCTGTATGACATTTCCGTCTGGTGTCATATTCGGACAAATATGCCTAAATTGCAAGACAGCATGTCTAACCCACCGCAGAATCACGTCCGTAGCAAACGCCAAAACGGATCTTCCTCGACTCAGCCTGCAGCCCCGGGCTGGAGCACATCGTGATCTGCTGACTTCCAAAACCTTCATGAGTCCATGACAGCCCGTATCCACTCGTGAGTTGGCAGTTGAAAAATTTGCTAGTCGCGAGAAAATCAATTTTGCGGTGAAGAGTTTTGAGCAAAAATCGTCCCCGCTCATTCGAAATTCAAGATTCAAGCAGGATGACTGTCTTTTTTAGCTTCGGGTGCTTGATCTTGATCTTCGACGGAGCATGTTGCCAAGACGGGTATCAGGGACAGGGGTCATTTATTCATCTCCCCGGCCGGCCAGACCTCAACGCTGGCCTCCTGCTTTGGGCCAGTACATGTAAGAATCTCGATTTTCGAGCAACTTCGATAGAAGCCTAGGCAGCTATATTCACGTAATAGTGACGATAATAGTGGAGTTGGTGGATTCGTCCATGCTGCCATGCGAGAATATCAGCCACACTCACCCAATAATCTCCGGTCCAGACCTTCCTTTCGAACAAGGCAAAGCTAAAGAATTTGTAAAAGAACACGAGTCGAAAACATGGATCCAAGGCGCCGCAAGTTCCGAGTTTCGACAAGCCTTGAGATTCAAGCCCGTCACTTTTTACCTCTCGAGTCATTTCCTTCGTAACGGCCTCCAGGTGGGAAGCTCCGAGTCCGCCGCAGACACTCGCAGGCGCAGTCCGAGCAAAGGCCAAGCTCGAAAGACGCATAATTGGCTTCGAGGAGAGTGGAGGATTATCAAAGCACGGCGAAAATAGCGGGTACGCTTTTTAGCGCCCACCACCTCCATGTGCTTGGGAGCTTTTTAGGTTGTGACCCTCCCTGCCAAACCTACCCCGAACAGGGGCCAGGGGTTCTTCTGAAGGCATCAGGGATCTGGATGTGAACCGTGTGGCGGTGGGGATGCTGGGGAATGCGTGACTGCATCGCTGCCCCTGCCCCAAAACAGCAAAGCAGAAAATCGCGCTGATCTCCACTCGAGCACTTCCGATCTTGTTGCCGATTTGGAGTTGGCGTGCCGCGTGCCTGTCATAACACGCCAATTAATTCATGATTTCAGATTTTTGCATCATCTGGCCGGCTGTGGGTCTGATTTGTGTTGGCGCTGGGGCGAAGGCAGGCATATGACGCAGAAGCTTGATGCTTGACGGTTTGCCCGTGGGGTCATGGGGAAGCGAAATTGAAGGAAATCTTGAAAAAAGCATGGAGGCTCCGGAGAGAGTCCGGAGGTTGGAGAGGCTAGGTATCTTGGCGTCATGACCCTTTTTGAACACCACACGTCGATGAACCCTTTGCACCACCAGCTTCGGCTTATCGTGACCAGTCACCAGATTGCTCCCTGGCTACCTTCATTCAGAAAAACAGTCCTGCAGTTCCCTCAACGAGCTGATTCGAGGAGGTGAGGTATTCAACGAGACACCATTCTTGTCATCAAAGTGAATGGAAAATATACCCACTGATATCGCAGGTTCCATATCTCGCTGCTCGCTGTCACCCACGTATGCCATGTCCTCTGGCGAAATCTCCAAATGTCTCAGGACCTTGGAGAACAAACCATCGGTCTTCCTCACTTGGAAATGATTAGTAGTAGCCAGGAAATCGACATAAGCGCCTATCCCGAGACTCTGGATAGTCCGCTCCTGAGCGTCTTGGGGGCCTTCCGTGATGATGACAGTCTTCTTGCCCATGCTCCTGAGAGATGACAGCAAGTCCAAAGCCCCAGGCTTCAGCTCAAGTGATGCCGTGAGAGTAGCCTCATACATCTCGAGGAGGTCATTCATGAAGTCATCGTCGTTGGGCACCGAGAAATGGGCCAGAACTGAGGCGAATCTTTCTCTTCGATATTGAAAAGATGTCTTCCCGTCTGAAAAAGCACCTGCAGTCTTGATCTTGAGTACTTCAGAGTACCTTTCCTTCAAGGCAGACATGGAAATGCCATGCCTTTCAGAGATCGCCTCGAGGGTTTTGTGGATGGCTTTCCCAGAGCTGCGGCGAAATTCGTGTAAGGTGTCGTCGAGGTCGAAGCCTATCCAGGTTTTTGCTGCCAAAGTAGCCCGCAGCCGCAAGGCACCGTACTTCCCTGAGTTTGAGAGCAGCTCGTCCTCGATATTGTCTGATGGTGATGCATGTGGCGACTTGGGGATGTTCTCCATGGCGAAGCACTCGGTTCAAATTGAGTAGTACGGCCCTAAATTGCTTGGGGTGAGTGTGTTCCCAATTTGGCTGCAGACTGCTTCGATGAGGAAGCTGTTTGGAGGTAAATCGATCAAATCTGCGAATATTATTTATAGGGCTGCATACTCTAATTGTGGGTCTGAGCTGCGATTCAGATTAAGCGAGAAGCTAAGAAAGCGGGGGAGGGCGGCTTTTGACATGCGAAAATGTGCGTCCATGATGCACATCATTCATCTCCGGCACAATCCCATCTCCACAAACAGATCCCTCCAGAACCGGTGATAGCGTCGAGTTCTGACCGCTTCATTCGAAACCTCCTTTCGGTGCCACTATTCGGAGGTGTTGGGTTTGCGCTCCTCTTTAGTCTTGACGATCGACACTTGTTGGTTCCCGAGTGGCGTCACAGTCATCAGCGTCAAGAGAAAGACTACTGTTATCCGGGCGGCCAACTGCAGAATCATCATGTGGAGGTGATACGACGTGATGGATCAGATTCTTTGAACCCTTGGCGGATCAGGGACGCAGAAATTCGTTACTCATTTGGATGGCCCAAGCATATCTAATTCTTGGAGCCTGGACTCAAGCGGGGCCAGCGGTTGTGCGTTGTCGTGGAGTCGTGGGTCCGCGCCTTTTTACGCAAAATTGAAAAGAGTCGAACATCTCCCAGGCCGAAATCGTGACTCCGCGAACGGGTGGTTGTATGCAAGTGCAACGCCCTTGTGGAAGTATGACATGACCCCCCAACTGTGCCACAATGCAACGTGCGTGGGATCCTTGTCCTTCGTAGATATCTTCCGCAGATTATTATTGAAGTCACTTGGGTATCGCATCCAGCCCTGTCGATTGCTTTGTGACTTGATGCCGTGTGTCTGAGGATTCAGGTTGACAGGAAGACCGTTTTCAACAGAGTAAACCCCGATCTCGAACATGCCCAAAGCCAGCTGAAGCAGATGATCGTCGGTTTGCCCGTGGGCGCGGGGTTCATGCTTGCCACAGACGTCGCTCGTCGTTTGACATCACAGCTTGCTTTTTGCAAAGCCCGACGGGTTGCGAAGCACGGCACGAGTCAAGCTGGAGCGGAGGAAATTCTTGAAATCAAGGGAAAGGTTTCGGCAGTCTGGCACTGACGCGCGCCAAACTTTTGGGGCTCGAATCAAGTTATGGTGCCCAACGGTTCATATCGAAATGATAGGCTAAAGAATAGTCTCCAGTGTTCCATATGCGTTCTGAAGCCCCCCTCTGGAGGTGGGCCCCTTTGCGGCCAAAAGCAGCTTGGCCGGTTGGCCCCGCAATCGAAGGGGAACACAAGGTTGGTCGCACGGTGATCGTCGCCCGGTCGCCGGTCGGTACCGCAGAATGGATAGGGTACAAATAATGTGTCAATCCTGAATCCCTGCTGGCATAATAATAGTGGGCGGCTGAAATGTGTATGTCGTGATGCAACCGTGCGATTGGACCGTCTGATAGATGAGGAGTGACCGGCTCGGGGGACAGCTGATTAGATGGTCGATCAAACCGTCAAGGCGGCATCACCGTTGGGGGCGAGCATCTCACGAGATGCCGTGCTCGGAACCATTTTATTGGTTTTAGCCGGGGTAGCCAGCTGCCGCTCTTGCATAAAGAGGGTTTTGACGAAGCCGTCGAAGAAGAAAAGAGGGCAAGGAATGCACAAGTCTAAATTCGATGTCAGGTCCCCGGGTTTGTCTCAGACATCAAAACCACGGGTCCACGGGCACTTGCCGATGTCGAACAGTAGCACTGCGCCGTCCGTGGAAATTGATGAAGCAAGGAAATCTTTGCCACTTTTCAAACGGAGCCGTGGTAAGAATGAGAGATCACCACCAATAATCCTTTAGGCAAAGGATAATAATAAGTCGAGTCAGCGACGCCGAGCGGTTGTTGAGGCGTAATCAAGTCGATCCTGTTTAAATGTGGAGTAGCCCAAACGATGAATAAAACCGGATCTTCAAGACTCACCAGTGGACTTGGCAGAATAAATTATTTGGAGTCTGGATCCGCAACAATAATACAGCACTCCCATATCTCGTATTACCATTCGTATACGAGTAGTAACGACATGAGATGTCGATATTGCTGAGTTGCGGTCTTTGTTAAGCAAAGGGGCTGATGCTTGCAACAAGGATCCGATGGTTGCCGATGATGCCAGCTCACTGCCGTGCTTTGGGCAACTCTAATGCGGCGCTGAAACCGCGATACAAAGTTGAAATTTAGTGCACCTCGTTAGGAAGGCCGCAGCTCGTACTATTAGATGATGGCCGTATGGCTTGCCCGGTCTCAGGACACTGGATACTTCCGTGCGGTGGAGGTTCAAGCCTTCGAGCCAGGGCGTTTGTGAATCGCGATTCAGCGTGCAGTGGTGACACGAGAAACCTGACTGACTTTCAAACATCCTTTCCCTTTCCTACATGTATTCCTGTCACTACTTTGGAGCCGTGGTGCGTGCCAGTCTGGTCCCAAGATCCGGTGAAACGCATACGTGTCGTAACTGTTAAGGCTTAGCAACCCCAACCTCAATACCCCAGCCGAGCTCCGAGCTCTCCATTATGCGCCTCGTTTAAACAAACGGAGTCGCAAGAATAGCGGCTCGTCATATCCTTGGATGGTGGTCGCCGAGAACGCGGTCAATACAAATTTCCCGGCGCCTGGACTTGGTCTCAACCGTCTCATCGCTTCGGAATTTTAGCCTTGCCTCATCACGGCTGATGTGGAGTGTTGATGGGGGCTGAGCCAAAGAGGCATCTCGACGTAAAATGAGTTCGGTGACATGCGCACTGCTGATACAACACCATGGTCAGAAAGCAGTAGGATGCATCGGCTTGTGTGGATAGATGATGGCTCGGATGCATATCTTATGACCAGCCACCATTAGTATTGCTTCTGCCGGTCTTTGTCCTTGGTTGGACTGATCACGTCTGCTAATTGCGAGAACAGCAAGGTGGTGCTCGGCGGTTGAGGACAGGCAGTGCAGACTCCAGCCCATGTCGCCGAACCAGTCTCCAGAGTCCAGAAATGAGCAGGAATTAACGGACATCGGACGGAGAGAGTGCCAGCCGAACTATTGGCGATGCATTTGCAGATCAATATGCACCAAGCACGGTTTTCATCCCGGCAAAGTGACGATGGGGCCTTCGTGTTCTCAATGCTTGACGATCTCTGGGTCCGGAGCACGGGGCTAGGTTTGAAGTCTGGAATCCTGGATGAGGGCATATGTGACCATAAGTCAGGATCAGGAATAGGCGTGCTCCTGCTCCGAAGTGTGGCAGGCACCGTCGCTCCACAGCAGCTGAGACTTTGCGGGCGCGAAGGCACAGTTGGTGGTGCCGGCAGCAGGCTTGGCCGGCGCTCTGCAAGAGCAATTTGGTCGCAAGTCGTAGTATTGTAGTGTATTTCGCAACGTTAGCCTTGGTGTTTTGTACGACTCCGCCGCCACGCCAGACTCGGCGAGATAGGGGCACTCCCCGGGCGGGGGTGCTGATGGCTTGCAGGGCTGGCCCATCGCTGCATGGACACGCGCGGACCCTGGCGTTGGCGTCGGCTGGCTCGTTGAAACCCCTGCAGCGTCCCCGGTTTTGACTTGGGCCTTCCCGTTATCCCACGGGGCCAAGAAATGCGGGTGGGAGGGGGGTGAACGGATTGATGGGAGACGAGCCAACCTTTCGCAAGGGCCAGGGCGAGAGACGACGATGCTTGGTGGTGGTCATGGATCCGACGAGGAAGCTCGAATGCACGGAAGCGTGGCTTTTGAACCAGCGGCTAAGAGAACCTTGAGCCTTGGAATTGTAAGCCTTCATTCCCGTTCCTCCAATTTGCGTCCACTCATCCACGCATCCACCCCCCTTTCCACGGCGATGTCACAATGACCACCTTGCATGGAGCAGCTCTCGGGGCCACCAAGCTTCGTCAGCACCAAACGACAGCGCGCACCTGCATCTTGGCCGAATCCGGCGTCACTGAGCACATCCACACGGATGCACTTGCACAAGTGTCAAGGCAAAAGCGGACGACTAAAGAAGCTGGAACAGCAGCAGAGCGCTTCCGAGCATGCGTGCAGTCGCAGAGGGGGTGGATGGCAGACGGGAGATGGCGGCTAGTGCAGCATTATTTGAATTTAATAACGGGCGGCGCCTTAGTCATACTATGTTGGTGGATTCCTGATTTCTCCTCATTCCGTGCCAGACCTTCCGCAAGCTTGGCCTGGAATTGGCGAGACTCGCATATTATGCCGTCTCTGACTCCGACACCAACAAAGAGCCGTGCTTTCGCAAATCGAGGTTGCCGATCCACTCGAACCTTTTTCTGCATCTGGCATCATATTAACATTTCCAGCAGCTCCCGCCCTAACGTCAAGCGGCCCCAAAGCCTGCTCCTGGTCACACCTTGGCAAACTTGACTTGCATCCGCCCTCAACCCCTGATCCCTCATTTGGCCACGCTGCCGACCGCCAAACCCGCAGGCGGACTCAGATTTGGGTGAGATGCGTGCTCTCGGCCTTGCGCCGCCGCCCAACTCTTGACGCATACCTCCACGTCGCCAGCCGAGACGCCTGCGATGGAGCCGAGAGCTGCGAGCTGCTGTCTCTCATCCCGCGCCTCCTCCATCTCACGTCCACGGCCACCTCACGCAACACAAATCACAACACGCCGTGCCCTCGCTGCGTCCTTCGCTCCTGCCCTCCACTCATCCACTCATCAATCTCCTGCACACTGCATGTTGCAGTCGGGGGAGGGGCATGTCCGGCAAGGAGAAGTCTCCTGGGGACAGGGGTGGCTCAGGTTCACTGTCACCTTGACAGGGCTTGGAAGCGATCACCTTCCTCCCATCCATTCTTCCGAAGGCGGCCTAGTGGCGCCTCTATCCAGATTTGCTGCGACCGTGCATATCCCATACAGAACCAGCATGGAAACAAAGGAAGCTCTGACCCGGTAGCGGTACAACTGCTAGCCTGTTCCCAAACTTATATGGGCCCCCCCTGCACTGGATCCGTCCGTCAATAGTCGCCGTGGCCTGTGGACATGGCAGTCAGCCATATGACACGGACGCAGACGACACATACCGTAAGTTTGGTTGCATTGATGCCTTTTCAATTTCGACTTGCCGCAGATAGAAGTGCATCCTGAACCCTTCAAGAACTTACTGTGGATCCGGGTCCATGTGGATGGGCTACATACCATCTCGCCTCCACAATATCTAAACCTCCACTCAGCCGCCTGTTCCTTTTACTAGCCGCTAGCGTCTTGACCCTCATGTCTTTCTATTCATATCAATAACGGGCGCCCCCCTCCGTTTCTTCAATCATCCCGTGCCCAACTCCAACACACTCCAAGACTCGCTGCCCTCGACCACGATGCTGCTCACTGCTGGCTATGATGCCTCGGCATACCAACCTGCGATGATGAACTATGCTCCGGTAGCAGATGATGTCGCCAGGTATATGGCCGCTAGCATTCAGAGAAAGACGTCGAGAGGTTCTACTGGGCCGAGGCCGTCAATGAGGGTCATGAAGACGACCAGTGCCAACAACAGTCCACGAGGGTCGATCGGAGGTGGCAGGAGGAGGACGCCTCTCATGAACGGTCCAGCTCAACAGAGACGACTCACCATGTACGATCATGCCATCAATGGAATGGGAATCTACACCAACGACTTCTCGACCCCACCACAGAGTTCTCGACCCTACAGCTGGCATGCGTCATCTCAAGTTGATGCCTCGGCCAACTACCCATCCTCCTACCCATATTTTGCTCAATGCAATGGAATGGCTATGAATCCCTCCGACTACTCTGGCTACACATCACCCGCAACAGCCGTCTCTCCCATCTCCATGCCATACTACAGCCATCAGCCTACACCTTACCCCACCGACGACTCAAACTACTTCTCACCCTCCGACGCCAGCATGTCCTATGCTCCCCTTCATGTTCCCAACATGCCGCAACAGTTTCCCTCTACCAACCCCACCTCTTTCACTCAACTCGACTGGGACAACTTCGCTGCAAACGGCTTCGGAAGCACAGCTGATCCCCTCACCCCCGAGAGCTTCATCCCCGCTCAACACCCTCACCAGTCATTCCCCTCCGACGACGCCATCCCCTACCAATCCCTCGATGATGAAGAGCCTACTGGCGAAGTACTTGTCGGCATGGGTCTCTACGATACCCCCGAGAAGGAGCCCGCCGCCGACCCGCAACTCGATAGCTACCGTGTCATGATGTCCCAGCTTCTGGGCACAACCTACCGCAAAGAAGAGGCACCGAAGGGGAAAGGCCTGAAGCTCGAAGAGACGTGGAATCCCCCCGCAACCGACGATGACGAAGAAGATGCCGAATCTGAAGAGGACGACGCTGAGGAAGCCAAGGAGGAGGCTGCGGTGCAGTCGAGCACCACTTTTCCTTCTACGGAGCAATACATGGGCAACGGATGGTTGTGATATTTAGATACCCCCGGAAGCATGGGACACCCGGCGTTTTTGGTTTTTCAACATGCTGGACAGGCATGGAGTTTCATGGGCATAGCATAACGGTATAGGATGCGATATAGGAGGTCAGCACAGGCGCTTGGGAATATACCAGGCAGGCATGGCCGCCAGCGAAAGCGTCCTAGAGACCATCGCCATTGCTATCGTTATCTTGCATCCGAGACAGGCAAGCAGAATTAGTCTGCTAGCCGAAAATAAACCAAATACAAACAATATCTCTAGAACAGCTCTTTGTGCCTTCTCCAAACGCGTTCAAGTTGTCCTTGCCGTTTTCGAACCTACAAATCACGACGTCCACAAAGTCATGCCACCGAGAGTTTCCAAGCCTGGCAAATATAACCGCGAATCTCGGTCCACCACCGACCGTTCCTTCCCACTGTTTCCACAAACCACTCCCAAATCCCAAATAATCCAGGCCACATCATCACATCACATCATCACCAGGCACCCGCCAACCACGTATTCCCACTTTAGCAACCACGCCAAACCACGTATACACCAGTCACCTTAGCCCAGAGCCTAGAATTCCCTATCATCAGGCAGTAGTTGCCGCGCAGACCGCAGTTTCCCGACACACAAATTCCATACACACAACGCCAAAACGACCCCTGATCGTACATTCCGCGCCGATCACCACGTTTTCCGGAAATTCACTCGTGCAGCCCCTGAAGTTCCCGCTGGAGCTCGGTCCAATTGAATTGATCGGATAATCTTGCCCCAGCTCGTAGAGCATCATGCTAATACGAGAGGCTAGACACATAGCGCCTAAACCAAAAGCCGTTAAAACGCACCATCGAGAGACGGAGGTGGTGAAGGTCGATTGTCGATGTGCGACAAAACCTCGCTTTCTTTTCATTCGCTGTGAGATTCAGGTTTTACCAGGGGCGAGGCGGGGTGAATATCACAGACGAGACAGTCGATGTGCGACAAAATGCATGAACGGCCGTCGGGGTCTGGAACTGGTCTGGAACCAGGGGGAGCTGCTGGAGCACGTCAAGCTGGCCAATGGGATGAGAGGGTGGTGAGGGGCGGGGCCGAGGTGACATGGAATATATGGGTGTGTTGAATATCACAAATGGACGATGTGCGACAAAATGAGGGAGCTGGGAGGACATGTAAATTGAATCGGGGGATTGGTTGGATGGGGAGAGATGGATGGGAATGAATGGGAACCAATCATGGCCTGGCTGGGTTGAGGACAGTTGGGCTTTTGTTGCACGTCGGATTGTGATGTTGACTGGATGCTGACCAAGTTTTAGGGACACTGGTGAGTGGTGGTGGATTTTGTCACACGTCGTTGTGATGTTGATCGTCCCCCATCGACATGACCTCTGTTGTAGGTGCTTGACTTGATTTCTGGTATGTACCTGAGTATCAGACTTTGGTTTTGTCGCACGTCGTCCAGTTGTGTGTTGAGGCAAGCCGCTGTTGGCCTGCTACTTTACATCCATGGTCCCAAAGTGAGTGTTTTCCGAGTTTTCGTGGTGCTGTTGACCATTCCTGGTCGCCTTTCAAGGGCGTTTTCTGCGGTGATCTACTTTTGTTGCATGTCATTCCTTGTGTTGAGGCAAGGGAGCCGAAGATTCCGACTCATGGTCCCAAGGTGAGTGTGTTTTTGGTTATCGGTGGTTGGTGATGTTGACCACTCCTGGTCGTCTTTCAAGGTTGTCTTGTGTTTTACCGAGGACCACAAGACGGCTCAATTTTGTTGCACGTCGTTCAATGTGATGTTGGCCGTTGAGCTCTGAACCCACCGCTGGGAGCCTCGTGGACAGGAGTACAGTGACCGCAACGGGCTTTGTTGCACGTCGCTGTGATGTCGACCGGAGACCATCACCGTCTGCTGACTCTATGATAGGTCACTTCGCTGGTATGTACCAATTTTGGATTTTGTTCCACGTCGTTCAGTGCGATGTCGGCCGTACTCCATCGACTTCCTAGGAGCTCTGGACCTGCCCCTGGGAGACTCCGTGGTAGGAGCACATCACTTCAATGGGTTTTGTTGCACGTCGTCTGTGATGTCGACCGTTGGCGGTCCACTCCGAGATGCCCTCCTGGGGAGAGGTACGATCCCCAAGTTTTTGTTGCACGTCGCTGGGATGTCGACTGCAAGCCATCAACATCTACTGACAGTCTGATAGGTCAACTACTGGTTACCATAGTCTTTTGGAATTTTTGTTGCACGTCGCTCGATGTTGGCGTTGAGGGCCAACTTCCAGAAGCCACCCCTGGAAGCCTTCGGGAGATGAGTACCTCGGTAGGTTTTTGATTTCTGGTCGCCATCCAAGGACAGCATCTCCTACAGAGGGGTGCTTCGGCTACAATCTGGTTTGGATTTGTTGCACGTCGTCCAATGTGAAGTCGACCGTACTCGGTCAACTTCCAGGTTCTAAGGAGCTCCGGACCTGCCCCTGGGAGCCTCCTTAGCCGGAGTGGATGGACCCAACGGGTTTTGTTGCACGTCGTCAGTGATGTCCACCGTTGGCCATAGACCTCGGGTGTTATGACCTCAAGTGGGTGGCACATCTTTCAGAGTGATGTCGAATTGATGGTGGGTCAGCCTCCTGAGCAGGAGTACAATCCTGTGATGGCGATAGGTTGCCAACACCACCCATGGTGGATAACCTACCCAGGTAGGTTACTTAGGATACTCCCTTTGGTTACAGTCTTGGGTTTCATTGCACCTCGTTGGATGCCTTTCGCCGTCTAGAGCTGTTAACCAGCAACGGTCGACATCGAATCGAACGACTCGCAACAAAACCATCCACCTTGGAAGCCTCCAGGCTGTCGACCAGCAACGGTGAGCATCACAGCGACGTGCAACAAAACCAAGACCCAATACAGTCGAAGCACACCCCGAGGCCCTTTTTGGACGTTGACCGTATACGGTGGACATCACCACGACGTGCAACAAAACACCGGCTACCGGGTTCCAGGGAAGTCATGGACCCATAGAGATGTCGATGGTTAGCGGTCGACACTGAGCGACGTGCAACAAAGGCCTGTTCAACTTGAAATTCCCCTGAAAAGGCACCCTTGAAAGTCCGTCGTTAACGGTCGACGTCACAAGTGACGTGCAACAAAGCCCAGTCGAAGTCAAGAACTTCAACTCATCCTGATGCAACTCCCTTGTCCAGGGCCGGGGATTAACCAAGTTGACCCAGAACGGTCAATATCACGGAGCACTTCAACCTGTCTCGGATATCGTTGCCCGTAGCTGGGGGATGAGCACTGCTGGCCAGCAATCGCAAACTGCCACGAGCAGAGAACTGCGACCTCGCCTGGGTTTCGCTTTCGTGGATGGGTACGGGACCATTGCTGTTCACCAGCTCTGGAGTGTGGAACTCTTGTTGCTCTCGTCATGGATGTCGATTGCTACGTATTGACAGTCACATCACTAGATATTACTGCTAATTCACGTCCGACAAAGGCATTTCATACCGTCTGGCTTTGATGCTCCTCGACGGGTCACCGGTAACAGGCTACTTCAGGATTATGCTGCATAGGTACCTCTCTTCTGGCGAGTCGGAAGCGTAGGTAACCAAATTTCGAAATCCAAACCATCCCCCCAGATTTGAAACGCACTTTCTGACTTCTACAAAAATGTTATAGAAATAAGACCAGTATCGCTGTAATCTACGGAAAATTTGCCGTCGATTGATATATAACATGCTTTTTCAGATTTCTGGCGTCGACGTGCAACAAACGAACTTTTTGAAAGGAGCCTATATATAACATCCAAAACAGGGAAAGCGCACTCGCCATGGAGACTTGAATTTCTGTCGCAAGATACGGGTCTGTTACGCATCGCTTGGCCCGCCGGCACCAGGTTTTCCTGTCGATTGGCAACAATCTTCCGTTAGTCTCTGGCTGGACAAAGCTTTGGGATGCTCTGCCCCCTCAGATCTTACTGCCCGACTCCCGGCTCTTCTGTCGTCTACTAGCTCGTTCTCCCAATCGTCTTCCTCCACCGATTTCTGCCTTTCACGAGTCTTATGGACTAAGTAGTATCTAGTCCTCACGTGATTAGGGTATCAGGTAACTATAAATACCCTTGTATCAAACTCAATTTGTTTCCCAAAAAGACATGGCTGTGTCATCATTGATCATCCGAACGGATCCCCGTACATCTAGCATTGTGACCAGCCGCCTGTGATACCAAGCTTCAGGGGTCTGAGGAGCAGATTAGTTACAGGGACACAAAGCACATATCTCGAGTATCAGGTGCTTATGCTTGGTAATAGCCGTCCCGGAAAAACGCTGCGGTCTTCTGGATTAGTTACCACCATGATCATGATCTGCTGTCGTTTCAGTAATCAGAGAACTCAGTTTTCAGATTCCTTCCAGGAGGCAGGGCGCGCGCAGGTATAAATTGACCTTTGAGGACCTAGAAGTTTCCCCCTTCTCCAATCGAAACGTACTATAAAATAAAGAGAAACGCTTTTGCGAGTGCTGCTCGTTGACCTGATGTCGTGGTATATGGATTTAAAAAGTTTTACGACACAGCAGTGCTCTGTTCCATTTTACTACCCGGAGCTCTAATTTCAACTTCTCCGGCTTCAACTAGTCAATGCTGCTGTCGAGACGAGTCTCTGCCGTCATAGACTTGTCTCGTTGTCGCAAATTCCCTTTGACGACTTCGGGCGAAGGGGCGTGCTGAACTTCGGAAAAGGTATAAATAGCTCCACGTGGCTCCCACCTCTACTCTTCTTCAAAACTATAATGGATTTTCATTTAGCGAAGTCGCAGGGTACAATGTTCGAGGCGACTATTGCAATTTTGTTCTTGAACATTGTAAGGCATTAAGCGTTGTCTCCTGCGTCTGAATGCCCCTGATTTCAAGAAGCTCGGTCTTTCAAAAATCAAGATGTCCGAGACAGATTCACATTCCTTTCGACTCACGTCCCTGCTGCCATAGACCTGTCTTCTTGTCGCGGTGTCTGCTTTTCGACCGCGATCAGAAAGAGCATGCATGGAAAGGTATAAGTAGGCCCCAGACATCCTCAGCTTCTCCTCTCCAAGAATTTGGCAGCAAGTGCTCTTTTCGACCTGCGGGACTCTCGTGACTAGAGGCAGATACTACAATGCGCGACTCTGTGAAATAGTATGGCGAAAAACTTCCCGTCTCATTGCATGTCTCAATACTTGTGAATACAGATGATCAAGACTTTTCACCCCTATCGGCTCACTTTCCTGCTGTCATAAACTTGCCTCACTGTCGCTGTGCGGTGTCTGCTTTCTCGACCGCAATCAAGACTAAACGGGCATGGAAAGGTATAAGTAGTCCCCAGATGCCCCAACCACCGCTTCTTCTCCCCAAAAACCAGAAAGCTCTCGAGCATATTGATCAATCTTCCTGCTATTCGCTTCCGTGATGAGTATTGCAGGGCTTGAAGTTGTAAGATGTCTAGTATGACAGCACACCTCGCTTGTCTCGTCGTGTATCTCAATGCCCCCGAACTCGCATGATCAAAATATCTATACACTGCTGTCGACTCGCTTCTTTGCCGCCGTAGCTTTGTCCCGTTGTCGCGATTTCCAATTCGCAAGCCCAATCAGGGGGAGCCAAGAAGCATTGGAGATGTATAAAGTAGCGTCCAGGACCCCCGACCCACGCTTTCTCTTCCAAGACCGTTGATCAATCTACCTAAACCCCATTATCCGTCGGCCGAAAGCAAAAGTCGAGGAAATGAGGCTGATGCAGAGGTTATGTTTGACTGGGCTCGAGCGCCGGAGACAAGTCCTCCAACGCTTTTGCCTTTGTCAAGTTGGATGGTCTCATACCTTCACATCTCATCGCATGTCCTCCAACTACTGAATGCAACCTAAGCTTAAAAATTTCTAGATCTGATACTGCTGTCAACTAGCCTGTTTGCCGCCATAGATCTATTTTATCGCCTGAAGATATGCATTTTCACGGTAGCCAAAGGGAGCAGAGGAACCGGAATGGTATATAAAAAGGTCCAGTATCTGCAACCCTGAATTTTTCATTTCCTCTAGGGATCTGAGTCAAAACACACTCACCCCATCCTACTAAGACGAGTACTTCCACTTTCGGGATTTCGTAACATAGGCTGGCACGAATCTTCAACCTCTTGCACATTTGGTGCTCAAAGCTTTTTTGCAAGAAAGTCTACCCCCTCAGAATATTGAGTCAAGTCTCAAGCTGCTGTCGTCTCTCATCTCTGCCGCTATGGACTTATCTCACTGCCGCGAGGTATGTTTTTCGACTTCAGCCAAGAGTCGAGGAGTACGAAAAGCTATAAATACCCTGTAAGGGCTCCAATCTTGATAATTTTCTTTCAGAGAACCATCAAACGGATAGCATGAATCATGATGAAGGATTAGATGACCAGAGGTTGCCACTCTAACTTCTTTTACTTCGAAAAATAAGTACTAGCGCCCGTTCAGGCTATTGGTTATTGGTTAGATTTGGTTCTTTCTGTTGCAAGCAGCTAAGCGAGGTCTGTTCAAATGTCAACAGCCAACACGGTTTCATTCTGCTGTTGACTCGTCTACCTAACACCGTAAAGTTGTTTTTACTGTCGACACGTGCTTTTGAACTGCAACTCAAAGGAGCCTGCAGATTCTATAAATATTTCCAGTAGCTGTGATCCTGACCTGTTCCCCCAAGACGAACAAGTTTGAGCGACAGAGTGACTCCAGCTGTTTGTGACTTGATGAAAATCCATGGCAGCATACATTGCAGAATCCCTGTCCTTCTCGATGATTCTGGTCTTGGACCGCCGGAATGAACGCTCCTTAGAGAATACCAAAACAGCTTCATCCGCTGTCGAGTCACCGCTCTACCGCCATTCACTTATCAGACTGTTACTCTCGAAAACTGTGTGTCAATGACAGCCAAGTCTAAGACCGGTTGGACTATAATAATCTCCAGGGTGTCCAATCTGGGGTTTTCTTCCCCAAGACAAAAAACCCAGCAGAGTCAGACCGAGATGAGGGTTCGTCTGACCTCGACTGCCAGACATGATTCCTCCAAAGCTTTTAATTTTGTAAAACAGAATACCAGCACTTCATGTGTCGTATTGTATGTTTGAACAGTCAAGATGGTTTGATACTGTTGTCTACTCACCTCCCTGCCGCCAGATAGTTGTTTTATTGCCTCGTTATCTGCCTATCAACTGCAGTGGAGTGACGCGGGAGCCCACGAATCGTATAAATAGCTCCAGTAGCTGCGATTCTGGCTTTTCCTTCCAACATTGAGGCAGCGTTGAACCCATGGGCATGACGACCCCTGTAACTTGCAGAACAATGAATTGGCCGGAATGTCACAGCTCGCACACCATAAATTCCTGGTTTTGGTTACGAGAAGCTTCAATTTTGTAGATGGTCAACATGGTTTCAAGCTGCTGTCGAGTCCCTCTCTTATATATTTCAACACAACTCAAACCACCACCCTATATATGTAACTTGCCAGCGCAGCGTCATCTACTCCTTTAAATCCAGGGAATTTCAATAGTGTAATTAATTTTTTATAATTCCTATTATTGCGTGCTATAATAGGGGTGTAGAATTATGGATTTTTGTTATATAAATAAATTCCACAGCACTTTATTGGCTGCGCTTAAAAATACGAATCTGAAATTCCGCAGCATTTTATTGGCTATGCATGGAAAATTCCACAGCACCTTATTGGCTGCGCTTAAATAAATATAAGCGAAGCGCCAAAATAGCCATTTTTCCGCGCCTGCGGAAAAATGGCTGCTTCGCGTATTTATCTAAGCGCAGCCAATAAAGTGCTGCGGCCCCCGATATATATAAAATTGTTTTTGTTTAAAAATCAAGCCTTATTTAGCTCTCCGAGCGGGAGCCTGCGAGGCAGCCAGCGCCAGCTGGTTAAAACTTACCGCTCTATCGCCGAAGAGTGTTTTGACTGTCATATCGATTCTCGTCTTTCAATGAGAGCTGAGCCTACCGACCGTAGGTTTGGCTGGGCCCGGAAAAGGTATAAGTAGGCCCTCCGTTGCTCCAACTTTAGTCTTCTTTATCCAAGTACAGCACGGCTTCATCAGCGTATCCAGCGGCGACTGACTGCTCTAGAGTCTACTACTAGTAGGTAAAGTACGATGTTAGTACGCTCTTCACGCCCTCGATGTCTCTGGTAACATATGTAGTCCGACACTTCAAACAAATGATGTAGCTTCATGCTGCTGTTGGCTCACTTGTCCGCCGCCGCAATCATGTCTTACTGTCACGATAGCTTCCTGTAAGCTGTATGCAAGACTGAGTGAGTGAGCTTGGGAAAAGGTATAAATAGCTCCAGAAGCCTCGACATAGACTTTTCTCTCCAATGGTCCAATTGATGGAGCTCGACCCCGAGGAACGGATCAGTGCCTGCGGATAAGCAGCGGATTTCCAAGGGAAGATGGCAGCACACCTTCTTCATCCAAATCTCGGTCCTTCTGGTTGAAGCGAATGAAGAATTCACGGAACCAGGGCAGTTCGTGCCACTTACTGTCGAATCACCGCTCTGCCACCGATATAGTTGACAGTCTATCTCGATGTTTGCCTTACAATTGTAGCCAAGACTCAGACTGGTCAAGCTTGAGAAAGGTATAAATAGCCTTCCAGTCGCTACATTCCTGGCTTTTTTCTCTAAGATCACAATTTCAACTTCGATCTGGGTTACTACCAGACCAGAAGCTTCAGCTGTCAGAATCGACTGACTGCTTTAGAGTCTTTGAATTTGTAGGGTGAAATTGCAGTACAAGTCGCACGCCCGCCTGGTGGTGGTAGAATCTTTCAAAAACCAAGACACTTCCGTGCTGCCGTTGACTCAGCTCTCTGCCGCCACCGTTTTGTCCTGCTGTCTCGATACCTAGGTTCTAACTGCAGTCAAGACTGGGGGCATTAGGGCAGCTTGGAGAAGTATAAATAGTTCCGGAAGCCTCGATTAGCGACTTTCTTCTCCAATACTTCATTCCCTTAAAGTGAGGGCGCATCAAGGACTCGGGCAGCGGATCAGCTCTGGTAGGCTTTTGGGACAAGATAGCAGCACACGTTCTTCATTGAGCTCCTCGTTGCGTCTGATTGCCATTTGCCAAAGACGTGGAAGTTTTCAAACGATCAGGATAGTTCATGCTGCTGTTGGCTCGCCGCTCTGCCGCCATTATACCTAATTAGCCGTCTATCTCGATACCTGCCTTCAACTGCAGCCGGGCCTGGGAGTCGAGACTCGAGACTGTTTGAACTTTGACAAGTGAGCTGTGAGTCTGTAAGAAGTGAGACTGTGAGAGCAATCAGTAAGGTAAGTCCTGAACATCTCGTTATTTTAAGGAATTGAAAGTTCCAGGTCCACTTGGGGAAAGGGCCCGCGGTTGTGTGCCCTTGCCGAATACATGTGTTGGGCAGAAGTCGCCTTTTTATGCTGCCCAAAACTGCGTGCTCTTGTGTCAAGGGCGTGGTTTAATTCTGGGCTATGTACACACCACATCAGGCTTCTCCTAAACCGTCCTATTAGGACGCCCCGCTTTGCCAAATCGACACCACGTCCAGCCTCGCCCCACAGGCGCATCCCCAAAATCCGATATCCCAAAATTTCCAAATCTTCATCAGCCTCGCCCCAATCCACCACCATCACCTCTCAAAACACAATCACCAAAACACACATCTCCCTCCACACAACTGCACAAAATGGCAGCCAAGAAAGGCAAAGCAGGTATGCGCTCTCAATCCCGCATGTCCAATTCCCGATCCCCGCATCTCCTGTCCCCGCGCAAAGCTCCCAAAAGTCCCCCAGCCCAAGGCGCAAACATTGCAATCACTCAGCCCAAACTTCCACTGAACACCACCACTAACCTCACCTCCCTCTCCCACAGCCCCCCGCAGCCGCGCCGCCCGCCGCGCCGCCTCCCCCTCCATCAACACCGACAAATCCCTCAAAAACGTCCCCCTCCCCGCCACCTCCTCCGGCCCCCGTCCCTCGGTCCTCGCTCTCCAAACCCCCGCCGGCATTTCCAAGTCATCCACCAAGCGCAAATCCGACAAAAAGAGCGCAAAATCAAAGACCAGAGCTGCGGCAATGCAAGAGAAAGCCGAGCGCGTGGCTTCAAGGACGGAAATGAAGATTGAGAAGAGCAAGGGGAAGGGACGCAGGGTGCAGACGAGGCGCGGCGAGTGGGAGCAGCTGAATAAGGCTGCGGAGGTGGAGGTGGAGAAGATGAATAAGGCGGATAGGGAGGCGTTGGAGAAGAGGAAGGCGGCTTTTAGGAAGGGGATGGAGGGCGTGGAGGTGGAGGGGAGTGATAGTGATGAGGAGATTGATGGGCATGCGGATATCTTGGCTGGGTTTTCGCTGGGTGATGGAGAGGATGAGAAGGAGGAGGAGAGTGAGGAGGAGCTGTGAGTGGGTTTGCGTGGAGGGATGTCGGGTCGGCGTTTTGATGATACGACATGATCTGGCATAGAATGGCGTTGGGGAGTTCAAAAGGCTGGGAGTGCTCAATCAACAATACCCAAGACCGTGTTTCTGTCACTGGCAAGCTGAGGGCATATTTCCACGGGATTATCGATCAAGAAGCAGTCACGTTTCCGAGTTTCCTGTCTGGTGTTACATGTTGTGAACCAAGAGACGCGCCCAAGGGTCATTTTACGGCCCGGGGTTTTGCGTAGACTCGTGCTCTTTTTGCAGCTGCCAGTTACTCGCGGACAGACATCATTGTCTGAATCACAACAGCGCAGCCACATGGAGCAACATCTGCCAGCAGAGGATATAGCAGACTGAAGAAAGAATAACTTGGACTGAAAGATTCCGGGAGAAAACGAACCAATCAACCCGTTCCAGTACCGCATAGCTGCGGGTTGGTCAACACTCAACACAAAGACTTAGAAATCGAAAGGAGCGTACAATTCAACCACTTCCAATTCGACCCATGCCCCATCCAGCTCCGTAACGTCCACTTCTTCCAGGTCCGACATTCAACCTTGCCAAATTCAGCCCTGAGAAAAGGAGGCCGGGGGAGCATCCGCCACCGAACCCTCAAGGAACCAAAACGAAAAAAAGGGCAAAAAATCAAGATAACAACTCAAAATAAATTAGACCAAAATAAATTTTCCACACCCTATAAAGCTATTAAAGCTTTTAAGCATGCTTCAGGGGGCCCGGTAAAGCCTGCATCTCTTACTTGCCTCACCGTCTTGCCCCCGTATGAAATCATATTTGCTTACCTCGCACCGTGAGTCTTCAAAGCTCCTCACATCGCTGCGTATTTCAAAGCTCAACGCCTTCGCTGTAAGTATGTTTTTTGTAAGATGAGAGAACTCTCATTTGAGAGGCCCTTGGATTTGTAATTCAAGGGGATGGTCAACACCATATACGAGAATATATCTGTTTGAGCATGTTAGCTTGACCCAGTAAACCGTGGATGTGGAAGTGAAGGAGCGGGCAAGACGGCTCGGCGACTGAGATTTTTTGATGCTGGAATTTTGGCGGTTTGGAATTAGGTATGTGTTGCTTGGGTTCGCGAGTCGAAATGCCAGTTGGTAACCTGATTGTTCTTCTTGAACGGGCAATAAACACTCGTATCTCACTCTGAGTCCGATACCATGGAGGTCTGAAATACACTCCACAGTCCCCAGGTGATGAGGAAGATTTCAAATGATTCCATTTGTTAAGATATACGTAAACTAACAGTCATGTGGTAGCAACTCCCTGCTACCACACTGGTGAGTGGAGAGCTTCACTTCTAGGGGAGAGAAGGAGGAGAGCAGTCTCTTTGTCCTCACTTATGCTCAATATGACTTTTTTGACTACGATATACCCGTATATGGATGTTGGTACAGCTTCTGCCCATCCTTCTTAAGTTCTTCCTCCTTCTTCTCCTTTTCCAACAAAACCCCGATATTGCCTTTGTCTTTCCCCTAGCCAGAGACCTCGCAGCCAACAGCAAATCCCTGCGTATCAAACCCTATCCAACTACATCACCAACTAAAACTTACCATAGCCATATCTGTGACTATCGAGTCTTATTTCTCGAATCCCTCCTCCTTGAACTAGCACCTGCTCAGCCTGCTCACGGGCACCTACGAAGCAGCGAAGTAGAATCTACATTGCAGGTCGTTGGACATTATATACAAGCAAGTAGAATGATTTGGTGCTCGCCAGGAAATGCAGATAGTAGCCGTTCATAATATGGACTGCCATACACACGGTATTCGAATCAGCTCAGCTAGCCCTGGATTAACTATCTGAGGCTTGAAACCCCCAGACGATAGTCCTCTGCTTAAAGCACTGAAACAACATCTGATAGTATCTCTCGGCGTACTTGGCATAATCTGGCGCGAGAGTAAATAGCAGTGAGACGAAACAACAACGAATAAAATTCCCTTAATATCGAAAAACAAACTGCATTATTTCAGCTAGTTCCATTGGATCAGTGGGACCATCCAACTGGCCGATTTATCCAGATGTTCGTGATGGTATTGCAACCAGCGACTTGGGATGCGACCCGAGATAGCCGGTCCGATGTAAGCAGAGTGCGTCAGAGGCCAGAGCACGAGAACGAAACTTCGCCCCGCACCTTGTAACACGAATACCTAAGGAATACCTTATGTATAAGCTTAACTTACGGGATGGATATTGAAATGTCGATGGTTCGGGAGAGAGCGGGAGGAAAGTGTTGTTCCAGAACAAAGTGTCTGGAAGCAGCCGCCGAGGTGAAGAAGTGAAGACAAAAGACCGGAGGATCGGGCCTCGAGTTCTAGAAAGTCTATGTGCCAGTTATTAAGCGCGACAGACGCCTTTATCTGATTAATGAAGCGGATTATTATTGCGGCTCAAAGAACCCCTGCTATGTTCATAATCTTTGTGAGCATTGAGCTGTGACGCCATTTCATTGGCCTAGGCCGGCGGCGGGACCAAGTAGCGCAAAAAAGTTGACACTTGCGCTTCGCATAAGCTGAGCGTCGAGGTCAACTCCTAACCCGCACTCTGCGACCGCAGATCCACCTAAAGGAGTCAATCATGGCTTCTTCAACCAAAAGAGCCGCCATGAAGCTCTCCAAGGCCTCAATGGCTTTCGGCGCCGTCCCCGCAGCCAAGAAGCCTTTCTCTTCCGCATCGCCAGCGCGGCAGTGGGTGTCCAAGGCCCGTCCCAGTCAGATCCTCACCAACAGGAACCTGCAGGTCTTCCGTCGCGGATATGCTGATGTCGCTCCTGTTGCGCCCAAGCCAAAGAGGAGGTTCAGGCTCTTCAGATGGATGTGGCGCGCGACCTATCTCTCTGCCCTCGGTGGTCTCGGTTACATGTGCTATAACATCTATGAGCAGAAGCACCCCGATAGGCAATATGAACCTGATCCAAGCAAGAAGAACCTCGTTATCCTCGGTGAGTAGCGTCAATCGATGCATCGGCTCGAGCTTGGGGTGGCACAAGGACGGAAGGCTGATTGAACCTCGCAGGAACCGGATGGGGAGCTGTGTCTCTCCTGAAGAAACTCGATACCGATCAATACAACGTCACCGTCGTCTCTCCCCGCAACTACTTCCTGTTCACGCCTCTTCTGCCATCATGTACCACCGGAACCGTCGAGCATCGATCCATCATGGAACCCATCCGCAGCATCCTGAGACACAAGCAAGCCGCCGTCAGATTCTACGAAGCTGAGGCTACCAAGATCGACTCGGAGAACAAAGTGGTTTACATCGACGATAACTCGGATATCAAGGGCGCCATGTCCAAGACCAAAGTTCCATATGATATGCTGGTTGTTGCCGTTGGCGCCGAGAATGCCACCTTTGGTATCCCCGGTGTCCGCGAGCACTCGTGCTTTTTGAAGGAAATCAATGATGCCCAACAGATTCGTAAGAGGATCATGGACTGCGTCGAGACTGCCACTTTCAAGGACCAATCGCCGGAAGAACAAGAGCGCCTGCTGCACATGGTTGTCGTGGGTGGTGGACCAACTGGTGTCGAATTCGCCGGTGAATTGCAGGATTTCTTCGACCAGGATATCAAGAAGTGGGTTCCGGAAGTCAGCGACAAGTTCAAGGTCACTCTGATCGAGGCCCTGCCAAACGTCTTGCCTATGTTCTCGAAGCAGCTGATTGAATACACCGAATCGACTTTCAAGGAGGAAAAGATCAACATCAAGACTAAGACTGCCGTCAAGAGAGTTACCGATAAGACTGTTGAAGCCGAGGCCACTGGACCCGATGGAAAGAAGACCACTGAGATCATGCCCTACGGTCTGCTCGTCTGGGCAACTGGTAACGCCGTCCGTCCCGTCGTCAAGGATCTCATGAGCCAAATCCCCGCACAAAAGGACTCTCGCCGCGGTCTTGCCGTCAATGAATATCTCGTCGTTCAAGGAGCCAAGGACATCTGGGCCACTGGTGACTGCGCCGTTGCCGGATACGCCCCCACCGCCCAAGTCGCATCGCAAGAAGGTACTTTCCTCGCTCGTCTCTTCAACACCATGGCCAAGACCGAAGCTATCGAGGCTCAAATCCAGGAGCTTAGCACCGCTTTGAACATCCCCGGTATGCAGAACGCCAAGCCAGCTGCTGAGGCGGCTGTCGAGATTGAACAGTTGAACAAGCAGTTGAGGAGGATCAAGGATATCAAGCCCTTCCACTACACTCACCAAGGCTCTTTGGCGTACATTGGTAGCGAGCGAGCCGTGGCTGATGTTTCGTGGTTCAACGGTAACTTTGCTTCCGGTGGTAGCTTGACGTATCTTTTCTGGCGAAGCGCGTATTTGAGCATGTGTTTCAGCAGTAAGTTTTCTGTTTCAAAGTACCCAAATTTGAGGATATACTGACCTAGCGAATAGCCCGCAACCGTGTTCTTGTTTGCGTGGACTGGATGAAGTCCAAGATCTTCGGCCGCGACGTTTCCCGAGAATAAGCTCACTCAACTTTGAGTAGTTTTGATTCACCAGGTTTTCGTTTTGGGTCAGGAGCAGGATGGGAGCAGGAAGACAAAAGGGAAATTCGATCCAAACCTACAGATTTCTATCCCGTTGTTTCCCTCGTTTTTCGGAAACACAATGAAGCGTCTTTCTCTTTAGCAATGATTCCGAGGGTGGAGGACAGTAGACGGAGGGTGCCCTCTAATTGCCTGGCTTGTACGTATGTAATGTAGTGTACAAAGAAAGAAATTGGACTACCGGTCCAAATATTTATAAAAGAGAGTCGAGTAGAAAAGTGTAAAATCTGGGGAATCTGGAGACTGGAGTTGCGATGGAATAAGTACTCTCGTCCCCGCATCGGAAAAGACCTTCTGCGAAGCGTCAGCCAACATCATACCACTGTAGCATGATCTGATGATTCCCTGTTCCTGCATCACATATGCGCCTGGCATTCCAATAACGGGCCACCGCTGGACCTTCCGGTTTTAACGTGCAGGCAGGAATTATCGCTTTTCGGCCTAACCAACCAGGCAGAAACTCTGCGTCAATCCGCAAATCCGCGTTAGTCAGCAGAGCAACATCCGACGTTCCAAAATTACCTAGCTACACACGACCAACGTCGAGATCACCTCTACGACGCCGACGTCAGACCCCATTGCGCACCACAACCATGTTCCTACAACGCACCGCCTTCTCTGCAGCTCTGCGCCGCTCTGCGGCTGCGGCGGCCAGACCTGCTGTGGTCTCGAGGGGCTTCCAGAGCGCTGTTGTGAGACGTAAGCTGTCTTTCCTTGAATCACCCCCGGAAGTTGAAGATGGAGGCTGGCGCAACTTCGAAAACAAGGCGCTGAAGGAGAGCTGTGTGAAGGAATGGATTGGGGTTTTGGGAGGTTGTGGCGGAAGGGAGCTGGGCGAAGGGGATGAGGGGACATGGACATGAGATACTGGACTGGGCTGACGCATTGTGTTTATTAGGGAGCGCTGCCCCCACGCCTGGCCCTGCTACTCCCGAGCAGGAGAAGAAGATCAAGAAGTTCAGCGGTGCGTTTCTCTTTGCTTCCTCAAGCTCTACGATTCAATCCCTCCAGCCGCAGATAAACACCCTCCAGCAACCCCCACTATACATGTGCCCCCTATGCATACTCCGACCCGCTCAACTTCACAACATTCTAACATATCGTGCAATCCACAGAGATCAAGACCGAAGAAGACCTGATCCCCCCTGGAGCCGCCCCCGGAACTATCCCCACCGACCTCGAACAAGCCACCGGTCTCGAGCGTTTCGAAATCCTCGGAAAGATGGAAGGAGTGGACGTCTTCGACATGAAGCCACTGGACTCCAGCCGCAAGGGAACGCTCGAAGACCCGATTATCGTCAAGTCTTTTGGCGATGAGCAGTACTGTGGTTGCACTGGTAGCCCTGCTGATTCGCACGTTACTATCTGGCTTACTGTGCGTACACCAACTTATTGCTACGGGAAGAAGACTTGGAGGTTTTTGATCGGCATTTTTGGAGGGCTTTTGCTGACTATACTGCGATGCAACAGACTTCCCGCGACCGCCCAATCGAGCGCTGCCCCGAGTGCGGCAGTGTGTACAAGATGGAATATGTCGGACCTGCTGATGACCCGCATGCTCACGACCACGGCCACGGCGAGCACAGCGATGGCCACCACAACTACGTGGAGCCCAAGACTTTTGCCGATTTCGTTCGCCCCGAGTACAGATAAAGCTCTGTCAAGATGGGATAGGAGAAGAGGAAATGCGAGCATCAGGGAGCATGTAGAATAGTCGGCTCGCTGGAGTGGATAGATGGAATGGAATGCACGCTTAGATGATTTTGGGTTTGGTGCGGTGTTGTTGTGATTCTGTGGATGCTTTGTGTTGAGTATGATGTGCGCGGCGCTGGATCAGTGGCGCGCAGCTCGCTGTCCCTGGCAAGGGGTTGAGCAATCGGACTCGGTTGTCCCGACAATGACAACGGTGTGTTGCTTGCTGATACAGCTGGATAGGATCGCTCAACAATCCTGCAACTCTCGGGCCAGAAGATCTCCCTTTTCAACCCCGAAGTTACTGATGCAAAAAGGAGCAGGAAAACAGTAGAAGAGGAGAGAAAGGAGAAGAAGCCCAAATGGAAAGGCACCCAAAAAACCAATTTGAACCATGTATCAGTCTCAGTCGACATATGATTCCAAAACCGCATCCTCCAACTATCGACAAAAATTCTCAAATAGCCAAGCTGTCTTGCCCTCCCCTTTAAGGCTTCAACTCCACACTGCATGGTTTAGTTGGTCACTGACTTTGGAAATAGGAAAAGAATAGCAAAAATAGGGAAGAATTGAAGCAAGAATTGAAGAAGAGCAGGAGAAACGGCACTGGGTCCGACGAGAAGGTTGGGATCGATAAGAGCAGGGGAACGGCAAGAAAGAGCAAAGACAGCAACAAGAAGAAGAATAAGAGAAGAAGAAGATAAGAACAGATAGAAGAAAATAATATATCCACACAAGAAAAAAAAGGTAAGCAAGAACATTTCACACAGCAAGGCAGCTTGGCACATAAGAGACACATTTTTTTGGCCTTTTTTTTTGGATTTCGACGATAGTTGGGAGTTCGAGTTTGAGATAGCAGGGAATACTATTGGATGCGAGCCTCCTCCTTCGCCTTTTTCTTAGGCGCGGACTTTGCTCGTCAGTTTTCAAGCTTGACATTATATACGACGAGGTACTTCGATCTGTGACTGTCAAACGACGTGTAATGTACCTAGGTATTATGGGTCCCCTGATTATTTGAAGGTCTTGCAAAGACCGGCGGCTCTTGCTAAGAAGCTGAACGTTCTCGATCATCCTTGTCTTCAATCTTTTCAAAGCTCAGGTCTCAAAATCGTACAGTTTGAAGCTAGCTGCTTTGGATGCGAGGTGTATATGGCACTCCCTACTTCAAATGCTTAGTATCTGAATCTACTGGCGAGCAACGAAGCCCTGCACCATCAAAGTTCAGTGTTTGCTGCAATAGCAAGGAAGATACATTGTCTGGAGCGGGGAATGAGAACTCTCTTTAACAGTCACTTTTTTCCAGGGTACGGGAATCTAAAAATCTTATATCTTAGAAATATTTAAATAAAATATATCTGATCTTAGCGCTTGTTTAATTAGTTTTGAAGATAAATATAAAAATTTAAAATATCTAAAATAATTATAAGGAAAATGCCAAAAGCTGGCGTTATAAGCCAAGCTATATTATAAATTAATTTTTATTTAAAATATTAAAATATTTTTATTATAATACTAAAAGAACGGAATAAAATGCTTTAAAATTGGATTTTATAGAATTTTTATAAGAAAAAGTGTTAAAGTTAAATATGATTTGAAGTAAGAATCAAATAATTGGAAATTTATTTTTATTTAAATAAATAATAAAATTAAGCATCTCTATAAGTTTTCGACATTATTCTATTTTGAAAATTTTTTATTTTTGCTGGAATTTTTTAAAGTTTACAAAGCCAAGCCCCACTATTAAAAGTCTAATATAGCGCTGGTAAAAAATTAAAAATAGAAATTTTGTAAGTGATTTCTGGCAAGGCTGAAGGCAAGGCTGAGTAAAGGAGAGAGGCAAGGCAGCCCAATAGTATAATTATTTAATAATGTGGATTTTATAAATAAAATAATCATATCTTTATATTTTAATAAATAATAGCTTTATATTTTGCAATTATTAATAATATAAGCAAATCTAACGTTTATTGAATTATTATTAAATATGTTTTAGAATTGGGGGGTCGGGATCTGCTTACCCCTTTTACCCTTAGATTCTAGATAAAATCTTAAGATTTATATCTTATCTAGGGACCCCCTTAGATAAAATCTATCTTAAGATATTATTTAAAAGTTTATCTAAACCTGATTAGATTCCCGTACCCTGCTTTTTTCTTAATTCCGGGGAGCACAATTCACAAGGTTGGTAGCCTCTCTACAAGAACATGTCTTTAGAAATCAGTTTGTCGTCTCGTTCTCTCCCTCTTCGTATCCATTTCTCAACGACTACCACGCTCAACTGTCCAGCTCC
This sequence comes from Cyclaneusma minus, assembly GCA_037179335.1. Taxonomy (NCBI): domain Eukaryota; kingdom Fungi; phylum Ascomycota; class Leotiomycetes; order Marthamycetales; family Marthamycetaceae; genus Cyclaneusma; species Cyclaneusma minus. The sequence continues at coordinate 440,513 of JAKZHN010000012.1, forward strand.
AACACTCAACCAGAATCGGCAAATCCAGTCATGTCTGAGCCGCCTGTCACGTCCGAGCATCTCGACCCCAGCGCCATCGAAGGACTTATCGGCTACAAGTTCAAGAGACATGATCTCTTGTGGTGCGCACTGGGAGCTGAAGACTCCGGATTGGGAGACGCCATCGACTGCGAATACAAGACTCGCAGCTCCTGGCAGCTGGTAATGTCGGCTGCAAAGCATATTGCAGAACTCAGAGGCTCAGGAGTTGATACCAACGTCATATTAACCGCAATTGGCCATGGGTCTTTATATGCGTGTGTTAGTTTGAGCATGAAAGCGAATGGAGCAGACAATTGGAAGCATGGTAGATGTCTTTTGCCCAAGCATTCAGCTTTCTGCTTCGACTAACTTGCCTTAGCTCCTATGCCCCCCGAACGCCAGGAAATCATGTCGGACGAACATCTTGCGAAGATATGTGACAATAGCGGCATATCGGTCTATATCAACAAAAACCATTTACGACAGGGGAAAATTCCGCCAAAAACAAAGGCGGCTACGGTCAAAGCCATTCTCGCGGCCGTCCATGTTGATACGGGCAGGGACCTTCGTGCAGTGGAGAAAGTACTGCATAGTATCGGACTCGAAGTCCTCGCCTATCCCTATCCCAAGCCATGAGGAATTTTCACCCTTCGCTGTGCATTTCGTGCCAGAGGTAGGCGGGCATGGACGGGACCATGTTCGCAGGTTCGAAGTGGATGACTGGTCTACGAACTAGCCCAGCTGGATTGGATTAGTTCGGCCGGTCTGTGACTGATAATGGGCTTTGACAAGGCGCACTTGACTCAGAAACCAAAAAGCGCAACTCCCTGGGTAGGGGACTTCACACATTTCTGGATGCATGTCGTTCCAGAGAATGAGCAGGCAGGGCTTAGAACAGTTCACGGGGATGGAGTCGAGAATTTTCCACAGACTGGTCCAGTTGGATTGGACTGGGCTGGCTTGAGACGTCTGCTAGACTGGGGCTCAGAGCAGGTGCTCTGCGGTCGTTCTAACTTCTCCATGATTTATATCAGCTTTCAAGATGTACTGGTCAAACACCTAAATCACCCCAAACTACCTAGGTATCTTCGCGGACTGAACGGCAGATGTGGGATGCACACAAAAAGTTCAGTATTTGCTGAGCAAACACCAGTGAATGAAAACTCTATTTAGACTCATCGACTCATCCTTTCATACATCCCATGGAGCACAATCTCATAGGGTTGGTGACCTCTATAAGTACCTTACATGTCTTTCCGCTCATTTCTCCCAAACCCCTTTCTCTTCTTCCCATCCCGTGACCCACGACCACGTTCAACGACTCAGCTCCCACACCCAACCACAACCGAAAATTCCAGTCATGTCCGGCCGCCCCGCCACGCCAGAATTCCCAGGAAACCTCTCCCTGATGATAATCCAAAGAATCATCGAATACGAATTCAACAACCCCGACGCGTTATGGGAGAGCCTGCACGTCCCACCCCTAGGAGTCGAAGCAGACGGCAACACCCTGATAGCCATGATCGGCGCCTCCATCCTGCGAACGACCGTACTTTTCGACGGATTAAAAGTCGCAGCGCTCCCGGGTAACTACTTCCAACTTTCCTCGACGACGCACCAGCAATTCTTTGGCTTCCGCTAACTTGCTTCAGCTGAAATGAAAGCTGAGATTCAGAGGCTTTTGTCGGACGAGAACCTGGCGAGGTGTTGTGACAGAAGCGGTATAACGAGGTTTATCGGGAGGGAGTTGGGTTCGACGAAGGTGAAGGCGGTCACGGTTGAAGCTATCCTTTGCGCTGTCTACCTTGATTCGGGTAAAAGTCATGATGCTGTGAGAAAGGCGATAGAAAGTATTGGGCTAGTGCCCAATATTGTGGGCACTGTTGAGCTAGTGCCCAGTATTGAGGGCACTGCATGAATAAGAGGAGCTCTGGCGGGTTCGGGTCGCGTTCAAGTACAGGAGGCTGATTGGGCTGGATACATGGTACAAACCATAGAGTCAGACGGAATAATCGGTCCAGGATGGTTCCAGCTGGATGGAACTAGGTGGAACGTCTTGTGTACAGTAGGCCTCAATCAGGAAGTTCCTGTCTGTCTCGATTTCCCTGGATGGTGAACAAATATGTCCAACAGGTGATCTCGATTTTCCGCTGATTGAAATTCCAGTTCAGCCCAATCCAGATCACTACATCGTATGCTGGAGCGAACCAGCTAGTCCAGTTCACCATTTTTGAATTTTATACTGACACCACGTCCACCTGGACTGTGGCAAGCCTTGAAATTGGAGCCTTACAGAATACAGGCGCAGAGCTTGAAAAGGACGTGAATTCTACATAACGGCGCAGAAAAAGCTCTCAGCTTCCTCTTTTAAGAAATACGAGGACCCGAGAAGTCTCTTTACGGTACCCATGTGGACATGTACTACTCCCTGTTAATCGCGCGGGCTACAACGAGTCACCCCAAACTATATTTGAAATCTGAAAGGCAAATGTGGGAAGTAAGGATCAGAGAGTTTCACGCTCAATGTGTCGGCGTCTAGATTGAAGTCCGCAGCAGCCACCCAGTATGTCGTCTTTGCTATAAAGCCGGCTTTCCCAGCCTGGTCTTTCTCTTCTTTGGAGACCTACTGCCCAAAGTCATTTCACAACACTCTTACCAAAACTCCGAAAACAACGCCTGGCTTCTCTCAAGATGGCGTAGGTAAAAGTAGAACCAGAAGCGGAAGCAGTACAAACTATCCTGCAAGACGTCTATACCTTCAAAGACCCTCAACTCTTGTTGCAGGTATTGGACCCGAATCGCAACAGCCGCATGGCCTTGCTCGGGGCCTCAGTTTTCAAAACGGCTGTCTCGCTCGACTTCTATAACAGCAATTTCGGATCAAGTTAGTCAATCCTAAATCCACCGAAAAGCAATCCTAGCTTGGACTCCGGCTGACCAGCTATAGATGCCATGGAGATCTCTACCGTTGCTGCAACCACCGACCAAGCCCTGGCCAGGGTCTGCGACAGAATTGGCTTGACGCCCCATATTATATGCAACGGCCCACTACCAGAGACCAAGGCCAACACGATCAGAGCCTTTATCGCCGCTGTCTACTTTGATTCTGGGAATGATATGGATGTCGTAATAAAGGTGGCGAAGGAAAAGTTGTTCGAATTAGGTGCTGGTGACCCCTGGATTCTTGGCTACTATCGGACTGGTTAGGTTTGTACAGAAACGTATGACGGAGAATAATGAACATGTTTGCACGGTCGACACGGAGGAGTGGTCTGCAGACTAGTCCGGCTGGAATGAAGTAGTTGGACCAGTCTACGGTTCCTGCTGGAAAGGGGGCTGGACAAGATGCACAGTGCAATACGGATCCTAGCATAAATGTCAGAAGAGGCCATGAGAAAGCCTGGGTTTTTATCGGTTTCCATTTATTCCAAAACCAATGTATCCAGCTGATAATCTATCTCCCTCACACCCAACTTTCCACAACCAAGTTTAGGTCGGTACGCCACTACCTCAGAAACTGGAAACTAAACCAGCCGAGCAGTTCAATCCACCGTCCTGTACTGGTACGATTTGAGCCGTTTGCTCTGGCAGCACAGATCTCGAGAGAAGTATTGATCGTACCCTAGATACGATCAAGTGTTCTTCAAGGCCTTCTCCGGCATTCTGCCTCACGGACGTCAGAAGAAAATCACGTACGAGAAACCAAGGAGCTGTTTCTTTTCACCTGTCTCAAAATAGGAAAATACTCCGTGTTCATCGTGGGGCCAAAAGCTACATGTCTATTTTACTGGACCGCCAGGCTCCTCCCACGCAATGTTGCATGATATGTGGTATGCAATATCGAACCCGGGGGCCAATCAAACCTCTCCACAACCACAGCCTCGAAATCTGTGCCGGCCATTGGCTCGTGGAGAGAAAAGTGAGGCTGGTCGGATATGGCAAGTAGCCAATAGAACCAATTCACGACGCGATGCTTTCTTGGCATGTCGGTGCCTAGAACCCCGCACCAGCTACCAAACACTATATATATACTCCGAACATCTCTCCCAGCCTCTTCTCTCTTCACTCTCTTCCATCTTCACACTTCACTATTCCCGAAACTTATCCACAACATAATCACTACCGAAAGCTTCCACCCTCCAATCACGACGATGTGGAACAAGTCGCAGGAAGAGTCCATCAATGGCGTTCAAGGTATCCTGGGCGACTCCTATGTCTTCAACGATCAGCAGAAATTGTGGATGGCCTTGCAGGCGGTCGGCTCAGTGATTGGAGGCACTAATGGCAACTTGACGATGGCGATGATTGGGGACATTGTCCTGCGATTGGTGCTCACGCTTGACTTCAGCGCGGGCGATCTCCCACGAGGTCAGATATTCTGCCAGCAAATTGCTTCAATCTTAGATCCGGACTGACCAGCTCTAGTCCAGATCAGTAACGGCATCGAGCCGTTAATCACCAACAAGAACCTGGCCACGGTCTGCGATGAAAGCGGTATCACGCCGTTCATACAAAGCAGTTTGTTCCATCCCGGATCGGCGGCGCAGAAGAACAAGGCCCCGACGGTTGAAGCTCTCCTGGGCGCCGTCTACGACGACTCCAACAAGGACATCGATGCCGTGAGGAAGGTGATGGCCAAGCTTGGCCTGGCAGCCCCCATTAGTGTCACTGGCTAGATTGAGGACGAGTGATACCGTTCCGGATATACGATGCAATGAGCCACATGCGAAAACCCCTCGAGGGGCAGTTCCCCTGCTCCTACGCGTGTCCCAACCACAGGACCGGAGAGATCGACAGAAGACTCGGTCGGAGACGACCAGCAAGTCAAGACGACGACCGAGTCAAGACCTCCCTTCGGAGAATGTGGGTGATACAGCGCGTAGCAGCTTCTCAGCAGCCCCTCGAGGGTGTTTCGCATGTGGCTGATGCGATTGGATCTCCTGATAGTGCATCACGCATCTATACAGAGCCGAGTGAGTGAGATATGGTATGGAGATGTGGCGGTAAGGCAATGGTGAGACTAGGCAACAATGAGATGAGTTTTGGAAGGCGGTGGGATAGGGATCAGAGAATTTTGGGAGGATGCCTGATGAGCAGCATACGAAGCTCACCACATATGATGATAGGGGAGAATACACTCATTCTTTGCTCCTCAGCTCATGATATCACGAAATCACACATTCGCCACTTGGTAAATTGTACTAGGGTAACCGCTTTGATTGTTGAAAGTATAGGATTGTAGAAGGCTGTCTTGCCACATTTGCATCCCTGGGCATTGCGCGACATGGTCAGCGAAATATTCGAAGTTCTTGTTTGTTTCGGTAGCAGCGTTTAAAGACTCGAATCAGTGACTCCATGCTAGGTAGATCATCCTGAATCGTCTGATCACCGGAACCCTCCTGATTGACAGCATCATTCTGGGCACGAGGATCTTTCTCAGCCCGAGCATCCAGAGCATCCACAATTTTCCCGATCTGCCAATGGCCCCAGAAAGGATCCAAGTTGACGATGGCAGACAACCACAACAATTCCAGCATGTGATTCGGGAATGCGTCTTTCGTCTCCTGAGCTTCTTGGTAGATAGTCATCCATTCGTGACACCAGCTATCTATGTTCTCGGCGGTGAGCTTCTTCCGGTGGTTGCCGATTTTGTTCGTCAACTCTCTGCTGATTTTAATCGTCCGGTCTTTAGCCCGTGGCATCTCGGGCGCCTGAAATTCATAAGGCCCCGAATGGTTCTCCTCGCGAGCTCTCCGTCTCACTTCCGCGGCATCATATCTCAGCAGATCGAGGTCTTTCTGGGTCATCTTCCTGTCTTTCCCCCTGCTGAACTTCAAAGAGGCGTGAGGCACTTTCTGCTTGTCGCGCTTCAAGAAAGCGTAAGGAACTTGCTTCTTTTGCCTTGCCAATATCTGAAACACGAATTCTTCGTTCTTGCGTAGAGGCTTCTTCGACCATAATGCAAGATCGATCCTCAACAACTGCTCCGTTCTCGTCCGCGACCAGAACTTTTCTCGGACATCGGTCTCGATTATGGGGAAGGCGTTTGTGATTGGCAACATGTCGATGTTGTGCTTTTTGCAGTGGTCTTGCAGTTCCGTGTATGAGAAGATGTCTGGTAGACTGTATGCGGTTTCTGGCCAGCGGTATGTTGGCGTAGAGGAGGCCGGCGGCGCCATCGTGTGCTGAGTACCTAGGGACGAAGGTGCTTGGTTTGAGAAGGTTAGCTAGTGACATGGGAGGTTATATGGTCCAGAACAGGTTAGTTTTGTCAAAGGCCTTTGTCAGGCTGTATACAGAGGTCGTCTGAAAGGGACATAGTCCTGCAAAAAGCCAGTAAGCTTGACATTTTGTCTTTGGTGGTTTGGTGCCATTGGTGTTGATGATCGGAGAAGAAAGTTGGTGACACAATTTGGAAGGTTGACATTACCGGGAGTTGCGTATTTGAAGGCACGGTGCTAGCACGGTGCTAGCACCGTATTTTTCTGGATACTGCCCTACCACGGTAATTCTAGGGGCACCGTGCCTTCCCGGGCACCGTAATTTCCGAAAAATACGGTGCCCCGGCAGGCACGGTGCCCGGGGCAATGCATAATACAAAAGTGACTTACTGGGGTCATAGTAACTGCAATGCCCCAGCAAGTGACTTCTGTATCCTGCACTGCCCCAATTAAGGTTCAGCCTCACAAATCTTCCACCCTTCTATTCTTAAACAACTGCCCTTCAGCCCTTGAATAGCTTCACTTTCCAGCATACAGCCAGCCAATTACACAGGCATAAAAATTGCAAAAAACCTTTATTTTGCAGGTTTTTTGCTTACTTTGTGGAAATGCAAAGCCTTTTTGCAAGGATAATTAAATTAGACGAGCGCTTATTAGTTTATTAATTGCCCAAAAATAAATACGGTGCTGCAAATTTGCTACGGTGGCTGTATAAGCACGGTGGCGTTATGGTATTTTTTAGAAATTACGGTGCCAGGCACGGTGCCCCCAGGATTACCGTGCTAGCACCGTATTTCTATGCTAGCACCGTGCTAGCACCGTGCTTTCAAATACGCAACTCCCGGTAATGGAGCTGCAACACGCTAGCGTGGGAGGCTAAGCTCAATTGGTCTTTGGGAGCTTGGGCCACGCTCAGCCATTGGCCAATAGACGCGAAGTCGCTGATATATATTTGAATTATTCTAAGACGTTCGGATTAATATCGATTAACGAAACGAGACTTACACTTGATTACCTAGACTCACTTTAAATTACCCGACTTAATCCTAATTTATTCTAATTTATTGCCCGCAAAGTTCTAGGCCTCCGGTGTCGGCTAAGCTTCCTACCTCCTTATCAGCTCGCAGCCTCAAGCAAAACTCCAAATCGAAGGTGTGAGTTTGTTAGCTCGTAGCAACTCCCGGATTACCTTCAGGTCAAGGACGCCGCAGGATCTTGCCGTCTTCACCTTGAACTCCCTGGCTGCTCACCTAACTCCCGGGGTCCGCATCGCCTCTGGCCGTCCTCTCCATACATTTCTCCAACAAGCACAGCTCAGGGAAAGCTCGACGGTGCTACGACAGTCCCGAGAAGTTCACAGCTTCGAAAAAATGTCTACAAAAGTCGCTGCCTCCAATGGCACATCCGGTCCCATCAAAGTCCCCTTCACCTCGCCCGTTCCCTCCGTTCAACCTCCTCCTCCAGCCGAGCTTACCGCCGACCAAAAAGCCAAATACGACAAGCTCCTCGAAGAAGTAAAAGCATGGAAAGAAATCCCCGCCAAAGACAACAAAGGCGGTCCCATCACCGACGCCGAAATCATGTGGCTAACGCGCGAATGCCTCCTCCGCTACCTCCGCGCCACCAAATGGAACCAACCCGAAGCCACCAAGCGACTCCTCGGCTCTCTGACATGGCGGCGCGAATACGGTGTCGAAGAACTCACAGGCGATTACATTTCGCCGGAACAGGAGACTGGCAAGCAGTTGATTCTGGGCTACGATATTGCGGGAAGGCCGTGTCAGTTTTTGAATCCGGGAAAGCAGAATACGGAGACGAGTCCGAGACAGGTGCAGCATTTGGTGTTTATGTTGGAGAGGGTTATTGATATGATGGTGCCGGGGCAGGAGAGTTTGGCGCTGTTGATTAATTTCAAGGGGAATAAGGGGAGGAGTAATACGGCGCCGGGGATTGGGCAGGGGAGGGAGGTGCTGAATATTCTGCAGACGCATTATCCGGAGAGGTTGGGGAGGGCTATTATCATCAACAGTAAGTTGTGGATTTTTATGTCAATGATATATGTACTATGGAGAAGTGCCGAGACTCAAGGCCATTATTCACACTACCCGAACATACCAGCTGACTAGATCATAGTTCCCTGGGTTGTCAATGGTTTCTTCAAGCTCATCACCCCCTTCATCGACCCCCTGACCCGCGAAAAGCTGAAGTTCAACGAAGACGCCAGGAAGCACGTTCCCCCAGAGCAGCTCCAAAAAGAGGCTTTTGGCGGAGATGTTGACTTCGTGTACGACCATTCAGTCTACTGGCCTGCACTGCTCAAGATCTGCGAAGAGCGACGGGCGGAGAGAAAAGCCAGGTGGGAGAAGGCTGGCAAGAGATATGGAGAGGACGAAAACTACTTGAAGGGAGCACCGAGCAAGGAACCATCACCTGAGACTGTGCAAGCGGATCTTGCGAAGCTGAACGTGGAGGATTGGCAACCTGCTGCCACTGAGGAGAAACCTGTCGAGGCGAAATCTGATGTGAAGGAAGAGACTTCTGCTTCACCAGAAGGAGTATCGCCGGGAGAGGGAGAGGCGCCGAAGCGCACGATTGCATCTGAGTCCAATGGCAACACGGATGTTCTGGCTGTTACGAAGGATCCGGTTCTTACCACTGAGGGAGACCGGGAGTAGGGGGAAGGGATGCTTTGTTTTTCCAGCGCATCAGTTGGAAATGGCTTTTTTGGCCATTGTAGTATAATGTATACAGACACTAGAAGAGACTAAAAACAGAACCCAAGTTTGTCATAGAACTTCGTCATATATTGCGCTGTGAACTTAGACCGACCACTTTGTCAGCCTCGCGCTCCATCGTGAACCGACGAGGCTCGCAACTTTCGCAACTGCAACCTCTCTCCAACTCATCAGCTTCAACACCCCACGAAATTCCTGCACACCGCTACACACCCCATGCGTCCACTCTCCTGATATCTCCCGAAATCGCAGGTGTTCATCTACTGACATTAACACCCATACCACCCACAATGTCAACCTCTGCGCCCTCAGGGCCCTCCTCACAAGCCCAAGCCCGCCGCCAATCCGTCCAGCCCGGCCTCCGCTACCCTTCCAGCACGAAAACAATATACAATCGCCCACTAAACCGCAGTCGGACATCCGAGCTGAGTCAATCTGGCTTTGCGTATCTGTTTGGCGAGATGGTGCTGTATGCGAAAGATCGGGTGCACGACATCCAGGAACTGGAACAACGGTATGCTCTCCCTCATCTTTCGCTCTCCCAAGCTCTCCCGGCCTTTATATTAGGAACTCGGAACATGATGTGCATGCGCTACACTTGAAGTAGCGATGTTTTTGAGAGCGAGAAAGCTAATTGATGCGCTGGTGGGCTCGAAACAGATTAAACACCCAAGGCCACCACATCGGCCTCAAGCTCCTCGACCTCCTCCTGTACCGCGAACCCGCGCGCACGCAAACCCGTCCCCTCAACATAATCGCCCTGCTCCAATTCATAACCACAACCCTCTGGCGTCACCTCTTCTCTCGTCCCGCCGACTCTCTGGAACGCTCATCCGATCCCTCAAAACCAGAAGAATACATGATATTCGATAACGATCCGTTGGTGAATGCATATATCAGTGTGCCGAAGGAAATGAGTCAGCTGAATTGTGCGGCTTTTGTGGCAGGGATTGTGGAGGGGGTTTGTGATGGGGCCGGGTTCAGTGCGAGGGTTAATGCGCATTCTGTGGGGAAGGGGGAGGAGGGGGAACTGTGGCCGGGACGGACGGTGTTTTTGGTGAGGTTTGCGGAGGAGGTTGTTGAGAGGGAGACGTATTTGGGGAAAGGGTGATGACATGAGCAGGAAGAGCGCGGGAGTGCCCAGGGCGAGATTTGGGGACTAGGGGGAATGGTGTGTATCGATTTGGGTCATTTGGGCGGCGTCGAAAGGGGCATTGCATGGCGTTTGAGAGAATAGGAGGGACTGTTTCGCAAGAAAGTTGTGTGCGTTATATCCACCGAGCTACCTAGCTGTCTATTCGAACCACGAGAAGATACCTGCTAGCCCCATTAGGAAAAGAAGTGTGTCTAGCAATAATGGGAGCAATTCGAGACATTTGAAAAAAGTTTCAGACTTGGAAGAACGGCAAGAGCGAGATCACAGCATCCACCAGTCATATTGGACTAGAAGATCTCAAGGAACGAATGGGTCAAGAAGGAATACAATCAAAAAAGGAGAGAAGGCTGAAAAGCGAAAAGGGGACCCGCGATACTCATCAGGTTCCCTACCTGGGGACTTTACAAATTCACTGCTTGTCCCGACGTGGCGAGTAAGTGTTTGCCTTTGGGACATCTTACCCTTGAGCCACCATGTCTCGAGTTGGAAGTCTGTTTGACAAATGAGAATGTGAAGGACAACGGACTCGACGTTTGAGAGGTCTGTTGCTGTTGGTCGATTGGTCTGCCATCGAGAGCCTTTGTTGCTGTCACTCTTTGCTGGGGGGGGGTTATCGTACTCTGAAATGCTTCGCTTGGAATGGCTGCGAAGCTGGAGAGGGTAGAAAGGTATAAATAAGCCCCAAGTCTGGAGTGCTGACTTCTTTTCTCCAAAGATGGTTTCTGTAATTTTCTCACTGATGGCGACGAAGTGTGCGTGACTTCGTAGAACAGGGCTGTATACTTGGCGATTACCATCAACTTGGACGTCGTCTATGCCTTCAATTCAGGAGATCCAAGTTCCTGGGACAGACCAAGGTAGTCTAATGCTTCTGTTGACCAACTGAGCTGCTGTCGCAGAACCTTGCTCACTGTCACCTGAGCACTACTCCATTCACATCCAATCCACGAGCCAGAGAAAGGTATAAATATTGCTCCACTTCACTCGAACTCCTTTCTTTCTTCAACACCGCGAAAGAAGATTCGGCCGTCTTACGAAGCCGACCGGACCAAAGTGGCTTTGAACACATCAGCACTACCGAAACCATAAGCCGGGTCCACAAGTTTTGAAATACGAACGCTCGATCTCTCTAACAGCTACAAAGAGAGAAGTCCCCGTGTCTAGGAGCTGATTTCAGGGGCTGTTGCCGATCTGCCTGTCTATCGTCATGGACATTACTGACTGTCATATTCTGCTGGTTGGATTATTGGAACCGCTTCGCCACTCTTGTCCAGTCTTTCAGACTGGCAGAGAGGTCTAAATATTGCTCTTACTGGATAAATATTGCTTTTAATTCCTTCGTCCTCTTTCTTCTCCAACATGGGTCAACTCAAAGGAGATATCATGGCAGCCTAGCTGCTCCCAGCGTCCCAATTGACCGACACGTTCCAAGCATCGAACCGTATGAACGCCGATTCTTAGACAGCTCTCTAGAGAGTAGAAAAGAGAGTTCCACGAACAGGTTTCATAAGCGCTATTGTCGATCTGCTTGTCTACCGCTGCAAGTCTTCCTTACTGTCGCATTTTGCGAATTCGATCTTCACCCTCCACGTCCAGTCCGCAAGCCCAGAAAAGGTATAAATACTGCTATAGCTTCGTTCGTCACTCTTTCTTTCCCAGACCTAGTACCAAACCAAAAAGCTTCCCAGGCCAATCCATCAACTCTCAGGGTATAACTGCCCAGCATTGTCCCAAATGCCTAGTAACTAGTTTATAGTTAGCATGAGTCTCAACTTTTGAAGACTGATTCTTTGACAGCGCAGAGGGGGAAGAAAATAACACGAGCAGGTTCCAGATTCCAGAAGTGCTACCGCCACTCTGTCTGTCTACCGCTGCAGATCTTGATGACTGTCGCTCTGTGCGCATTCGGGCGCTTCAGCGTTCGCATTCCAGGTATAAATACTGCTCAAGGCTACACTTTTCTTGTTTCTTTTCATGCAAAGCTTATAATGACTATAACCGCTATGTTAGCCGTCTAAGCTGGTTGACACTATGATACTGTCCAAATCATCGAGCAAGAGTCAAGAGTCTTAACAACCGATTCTTAGGCAGCTTCCCCACTCAAAAAAGGGGGGAAATCGAGAAGCAGGTCGACTACCTGAGAAATGCTACTATCGGCCTGATTTTCTATCGCTGCGGAGGTTAGTGACTGTCATTTTCTGCGACTTTGAACGGGTTTACCATTCGGGTCCAGTCCACAAGCCTGAGGAGGTATAAATAACGCTCTGGGCTGGCCTCTTCTCGTTTCTTCTTCAAAATCACGAATGGAATCAAACCAGCTCATGGCTCATGAGCACTCCCGGTGTAATTGTCAGCACTGTGACGATGTTTCAAACATCTAACACAAGTTACGACTTCTAAAGACTGATTATAAGATGGCTTTGAGGGGAAAAATGAATGCGTCAAGCAGGCTTCGGAGGTTCTACTGTCGGTCTGCCTGTCTACCGCCACATCACTTAGTGGCTGTCGCTGTTTGCCAACTCAAACCACTCAACTATTTACATCTGATCCGCAAGCCTGGAGAAGGTATAAATACAGCTGAAGGCTGCCCTCTCACAGTTTTCCTCCATGTGAAAAACAACTAGCATTTCCTGTCCATGGTGCCCAGCAGCACTTACACTCGAAGTTGGGTGGCACCATGATACTGTCTAAATTATCTAGCATAAGTTCCGAGTTTTGAAGACTGATTCAGGACAGCTACAAAACATACCAGACATAGGGAGCGTGCTACTGTCGATCTACCTATCTGGCGTCGTAGACCGAACTCAAGTGTCACTTCTCGCTATGGAAGCTGAAGTCTTTCATTCGCATTCGGTGGAATAGCCAGTCCGCAAAGCTTGGAGAAAGTATAAATATTGCTCCAGCTACTTTCTCCCTGGGTTTCCTTCATGCCCACGAACTCCCCATCGTCGGTTGATGGAGTCCATCAGTCCTCACAGTTCAAGCCGGTCAGTTACCAGAGAAACCGGGCAGAGGCTTCAAAGAGTGAAGATCCTCTCCCGAGATATAGCTAGATGCCACTAGCAGATTTTAAGAGTGCTGCTGTTGGTACATCCGTCTATCGCTGCAGATTCTATTGGCTGTCGCTGAACCGCGGTTTGCTAGCTTCAACTACTTCATTCTCATCTAGCGAACCAGTCTGCAGGTGTGGGTCCTGGGAGAAGGTATAAATATTGCTCTAACCTACCTCCCCCTCTTTCTTTTCCAAGCTAATTCAACGAGGTGGAAAGCTCTGATGGTGTTCATCCGGTTTAACAATCTTAGCCGATCAGCACTACCCTGAACATCTACCATAGGTCCCAGGACCACGCTATCCGGACAACTACGATATACCAGAAGCACTTCTCGAGAGTTCTAACGTCAGTCGGCCTGCCTACCGCTGCAGATCTAGCTCATTGTCACTGAGTCGATTTTTTGCCAGCCTGGGGTACTTTACTCGCATCCAATGGATCATTTCACAAGCATGCGTCCTGAGATAAAGTATAAATAATGCTCTAGGTTGCCTTCTCCTCCTTTCTTCCTCATGCCATGGAAACCCAGAAGTTTCAGCTGACTCCGATCGTGATGTCCACTCAGTTTCACGGCCTATGATGACCGGCATTGCGTAGAATATTTAGCATGAATTCCGATTGTTTTGGAAACTAGTCTTGGAGCTAGGATGACTATTGTAGGCTACTTCCAAGAATTTAGAATTCTACTGTTGCTCTACCTATCAGCTGTCGCCCGGTTGCTCAGCGTCAGTTCTGAGCTAAGTTCCTATTGCACTTGTATCGGAACCTCAAGTGTGACTGTTTGAGAAGGTATAAATACTGCTCCAGTTACCTTGTTTTCATTTGTTTCTTAAGTTTTTTGAGTGGGATGAAGCAGCGACGGTAATGGGTAGCCCATCAGCTCTCACGATTTAAAGCAACGGGGACCACCCAAAATACTTGGCAGAGATTCGAAACTTCTGAAAGCTAAGTCTGAAGCTACGAAAATTACCATGAGCGGTTTATAGAAATGCTACCGTCGGTTAACCTACCTGTCGTCAAGAATTTCGTTCACTGTTGCTTCTAAACTACTCTGCCTACTCGTTCGCAATAAAATCACCAACCTGACGAGGTATAATTCTGCTCTAGCTGCCATCTTTCTGTTTTTTCCTTAAATCCACAAGAAGCGTGTGACGCATGATGGGTAATGCATCAGCTCTCGTAATCTTGGCCGACTAAGGGTCCAGGAATGGTTAAAGTAGGAAAGGTCTAGCATAGATTACAGAAAAACATGAGATTGTAAGAGTTGCAAAAAGATACCACAAGCCGACTAGAAGTGCTATGGTCAATCTTCCCACTTGCCGCCACAAAGCTCGCTCACCGTCACTTCTGAACTACATATTCCCTTGGCGATAAAACAAGTCTGAAAAGGTATAAATATTGCTCTAGCTGCCATTTGTCTATTTCTTTCAAGGTTCATAGAATCATAGCACCCAAAACAGAATCGTATGAGCAACGAGTAAACCATCAGCTCAACTGATCAGACTTTAGCCTTTTCAAGTTCGAAAAGATCTAGCATGGATTCCAGAAAAGCATTCAGGGACCACTGAAATTTCCAGATTTTAGGAATACTAGTAAGTACTGTCAGTTGGCCAATCTGCCGCCGCAGACGTCGCTCGCTGTCACTTCCAAGCTACTTGATTCATACTTCCATTCACATCCAAACCGCAAGTCTGAGAAGATATAAATACTGCTCTAGCAGCCACCTTCTTCTTTCTTTTTCAGGAAAGAGACATGCCATTACGGCGAAACATGGTAGCCATCAGCTCTCTTTGGTCTAGAGAAAACTGCGTGCACTACCCAAAATATCCCAGCATAGATCCCGGGTTCCCGAAGATCAGAAGTTACTAGCATCGGAAAATACCATAGATAGGTCAACATGCTTTAAAACACTACTGTCGGTACCCTTATACAGCTACTACGGACTATGTTCACTGTCGCTTCCGTGCTACCCATTCTATTCATATCTGATGGAAAGTAAGAAAAGGTATAAATACTACGCTACCTGACCATTCTGTTTCCCTCAACGCACGCTTGTTCGTCGCACCTGTTTCAGGTCATCGACATCATGACAATCTCCCGGATACTTACGACCCTGAACCAATCAGCATTACCAGAAGCACCGGCCTGGCTGCCCTAGCACAAGCTGGGATATTCCTAACAACGTGAAAGCTTCAAGTAACTGAGAATAAATAATATTCCGACGGCTGACTACTGTCAAACGTTCAGTTTAGGGAGGGAGTGCAGACCTTTGTCGTCCCACTGTACATCTCGAGTTGATTTTTAGGGTAACATGAATTGCCAAGTAGAGCTTTTGCGCCTTGGGAAAAGAACTGTGGGAAGAATCTTGATTTCCATAGATGAGCAGAAAGTGGATTCGAGGGCAGGAGACGTTCTAGTCTCGATGCTCAGCCTCTCTTTCGGTAGACATCCTGATCACGACAGCAGGTCTCACACACGACAGTAACAGAAACGGGATACGGTGGGCCGAGTCGGTGTTAAAAGTATTACAGCATACCAAACTCCTCTCCCTTTACCTCAAGAATCCTGGGAAGATATTCAGCGCTTTGGCTCGATGACCTCCATCTCCATCTGACAATTGTCTCCTATCAGAGTAGACGATAATAGATGTATTTTGGGAGAGGGACTGCGGAAAGAGTTAAACTTTTTATAAACGAGGAGAATGGGGATTCAGAGGCTGGAAGCGTCGTAGCCCATGTATGAGTCAGCCCTTTCATACGAAATCATGTCATCAGTGCAGGCAGTGGCTGGGAAGCTGTTGAAAGCAAGCGGATGAATGGCGAAGTTGAACATTTCCCAAAAGCGTCAGGCGAATGTCGCTTGGCACAAACAGCAGGAAGGCTCTCTTCCAAGGACTTAGGTCTCCTAAGACCTCCCACCCGGAACAAGGATGAAAAATTCACCGAGCCCAAAGCGGACTAGCGCCATTTTGGGATATATATATAGCGAGACTTTGTCCTGCAAAGAGACTCCAATCTTGAAACTTACAACAACGACTCTGTATGCCTGGATTTCCTGCATAGCTAGTCTTTGAGGTGTGTGTGGCACAACGGCTAGACCTATCTGCTTGGGATACGGGCTTGAGATCCTGAGAATCTGATCTGGGGGATATGGGAATTGAGATTGAGTCATCAAGTACCCTGGCAGGGGCTTGTTGCTGTCGAAAACGGAGGATGAGTGTTGCGTGGGTGCGCTATTGTTGAACGGTTAAGCTGAGTGCTGCTGCACCCTTTCTTCAGCAGAAAGCCTGAATGCGACAGCATACTCAACGTAAGACAGTAGCAGAAAGCAGTTGCAGCCAATCGGATTCTGACCAAGCTCAACTTCATAGCATACCATTCGGGACTTTGCTCAAAGGGCGTTTGGTCTTCAGCGGCTTCCGCTCGATATCTTTATATCTTCGATTGGCAATTGCGTCACATCAAGGGTAAGTTGTCTAAGCCACTGGACGAATCTTGAGAAAGGAATTGCTGGAGAAGGCTGTGCATTTTATATGCGAAGAGAAAGTGGTTCCAGAGACACAAGATAAAGTCTCAAGCCTCGTTGTCTGCCCTCGCTTTCGGTGAAAAACCAGAATACGACAGCAGACCCAACACGCGACAGCGTCACAAGCCAGATCCGATTGCATCGAATTAAGCATTGGCGTAATATCATAGCATACCACACTTCTGTTTCCTCTCAAAGGCTAGAGACCTTCAGCGGCTTTCGCTCAAAGGTATATGTTGCATAAATAATTGACGATTCTGCCAAATCAAGGATACTGGAGAAACATCTGGTGCTTGCTCAGGTTGCGATACGTCTTTCTGGAAAATTTTTATGTCCGTTTTGGCACTGCGGGTTCCTGCACTTGAGGTACGCCAACAAAGAGTTGAAATTTGAAAGAAACAGAAGGTTGAAAGATCTTGCGCTATTTGTATGTGTAGAGGATGTAGGTAGCAGCGTGCTATCAAGAGCAGAAAAGTCAGTACCCTCACAATTTACATAGCACCTGTCGTCCACCTTGTCTACTGCCAAACGTGCTGTTTTACAGTCAAGGCTAGGGCCTTGTCGTTGCGAGATATAAGAAAAGAGGGCAAAAGGGGGTTGGAACCAGCGAACTTTGGAGTTGATCACTTGGGCTTTGTCATTCACTCTATATCAAACCGACAATTGTGCCGCGTAGCCACATTGAATAGTGGGTTTCTTCCAGATGGCTGGGGTTGTGGAAGAGAAATAATTATAGGTAAAGCTTTGTTTCTTATACCTGTGAGATTGGAAGGTAGAGTCAGAGTCACAAAAGCTCGTAACCTCAGAATCTCCCCGTCCTCACTGTCCTTTCCATCTGCTGCCGAGTACATTATCCTGCTGTCAATTAACAATTTCCCGGGAATGTGGGCTACCAAAAGCTGGGGCAAAAAAAAACGGAGTCTGAGAACTTGGAATTTCACGGCTTCGGCTCTGAGCTCACTTCATATGTGCAGCTGACTCTCGTGCTGCATTCACTGATAGCCAGCAGAGTTGCTTTGAATCTTAGAAAAGAAAGCATACGTGGGAAAGGCTTATGCTATTTATACGTCTAGAGGGAGGTAGCAGAGTGCGTTCATGGCTAGGCAATTCACTAGCCTCAGAATCAGAATCTCTACGACACATGTCGCCCCTTGTGCCTGCCGTCGAACATGCTACTTTACCCCCGAAGCCTCTGGCTCTCTTATATGCAAGAAAAGAGCGAAGGAAAATTGGAGTCTGAGAGCTTCAGAGGCTTGTGCTTCTTCTCCATCACTCTATATGCCCTTTGATGATCGAGGCATGCCACATGAACCATGACATGAGATTGAGAAAGGTGGTCTTTAGCATCTTGAGAAAGAAGAGAGCAGCGGGTAGAGTCAATCCTATTTATATGTGTAGAGGAGAGATCAGAGTGGATTCAGAGGCAGGAAACTGACTCACAAGCCTCAGAATTACATGGTCCCTGCGCCATCTCTCGTCCTATTTATCTGCTGTCGAGTTCGTCACTCGACTGTCGAGGCCAGGAGACTGCGAGCGAGAAAAAGAGGTTGGGCAAAGACTAGTCCGGGTCTGAGAATCAAGAGACGGCAGCTTCGGACCTTTGGCTTGGTCTGAGTTCACTTCATGCCTCCAATGAATAGATTTGCCTTATCACACAGTGGCCATAGCGTCGTAGGCTTGGGCCTTGAAAAAGAAAAAGAAATGTGGGTAGACATGTCATTTATATAGGTATGTACAGGAGGGTATCCAGAGTCCGGAGTTGAAGTTTGTGGAATATTCGCGGCCCTCGTTCCCCTCTGTCTGCCACCGAGGGTTTGCTCTACTGTCGAGCTTACATGTAGGTAAGTAATTGTGAGATACCGGTCATCACACCAAGAAAAGAGCAAAATGGGAAGTGTGAGTTAGAGAAGCTGACAGTGAATTTCTTCGGCTTGATCGCTGGCTTTGTATATCCAATGAACCATTGTGCCACATGACACATGAAATATTGCTGGAGGGTAGCAAACTTTGAGAAAGAAAAGACTGTGGTAAGCCTGTGCCTTTTTATACGTATAGAAGTGGCTCTGAAGCACGAAAGTTGAAAGCCTCAGAACTTCCCGACGAGCGCCCTCCCCTTCTGTCTTTCGTCGAACGTACTGTTCTGCTGTCGAGGCAAGAGGTACTGCCAGTTAATCCAAAATAGAGATGCAAACCTGGAAAGGGAAAGTGTGAGTCGAAAATCTTGACGATTGACAGCTTCGGCTTGTTCGCCGAATCTACCTTATACGCCCGGGCAGTCAGCAATCCGTGCTACACCGCAAAGTCATAAAACATATTGTAATTACATATGCATCTGGAGAAAGAAAATGTAAGAAGAAGCTGTGCTTTTTTATACCCGTAGAAGAAGTGAGTCCAGACTTCAGGACTTTAGAGACAGAAATTTGTTAAAAGTTCGCAGCCTCGTGACCTCCGCGGCACCACTCGTCGTCTCTTTCTTCTGTCACCAAGTATGTTATTCTGCTGTCGAGACCAGTGGTTTGCGAGCTTGCGGCATAATAACAAGAGGACGAAAATGAGAGTCGGAGTAGAAGAAAACGAGAGTGGAAAACTTATGCCGGGTCAGTCACTCTACAGAGATATCGAGTTGACTATCGCGCCACAGCAATGGAAAGTTATCAGATTAATCTTCGTCATTGGAATCTGGAGAAAGAAACTGTAGAGAGACCTCGTGCTTTTATATCCGTGGAGACGGCGATCTTAGAAGCAAGAGTTGGAGTTCGCAACCTCGTAACCACCGCCGCATCCCTCATTTCTTTTGTTTGCCACCAAACACCGTGTTCTACTGCCGATTCCTGGGGACTGCCTGCGAAATGGAAAGAAAAATGGTCCCTCAAAAAAGACACAACCTGAGAGATTGAGACTGGGAGTTGATAGCTTCAACTTGGTCCCTCGTTGTATATGTCCACTGGACAGTCGTACCACTAATGTCATGGAATTCTTGTAGAAGTCTAGCTTAGAAGAGAAAGTATCTGGGGATAGAGCATAGGCTTTTTATACCTGTGGAGAAGTCGAAGATGGATTCAGAGGCAGGAGACGAAGTTCGTAGCCCACGTGATATCTACCGCCGGCCTCGCTCACTTCTGCCTGGCACCGAGTGTGCTATTCTGCTGTGGACTTCACTGCTCGATACTATGAAAGCAGAAAGACCAAAATGGAGACAGGTAAAAAAAATAGATTGGGAAAACTAGGAAGTGGACGGCTTTGGCCAGGTTGCTCACTAGGTAAGCATGTGCAGTTGACCATCGTGCCACACCATAGATGTGATTCCATCCTTCTGTTGAATCCGGGGAAAGAAAGTGCAGGAAGAGGTTGTGCCTTTATACCCGTGGAGTAAGAGGATTCAGAGGCAGGAACTGCAGTTTGTAGTCTCGTGACCTTCGCGGTCGGCCTCGAGTCTCGAGTCTCAACCTCTAGGTCTGCCTGCTGCCACCGAACGCGATGTTCTGCTGTCGAGACTAGAGGGTTGCGAGATGGACAGCAACAGGGCGAAAGAGAAAGTCAAAGTTGGAGACTCTGAGAGTTGGAAGCCCAAGCTTGGTCACTGACTTATACACCAGCATCTAAGTGACAATTGTTCCGCATCGAGGCAGTGTCTTGTCAATTTGTCGTTAACGTTCCTGGAAGAGAAGAGGTTTCAGAGCTGTCCTTATCCTTTATATAGATACCATGTGCGTGAGTGGCTGCAAAGGCAGGAAGTGAATGCCGCCGTCTCGTAACCTCTGCGTCTATAAATCATCCCCTTTTGCCTGCCGCCGTGCGCTGTTCTGCTGTCGATGCTTGGGATCTGCAAGATAGAAAGCGGGGACAAAAAAGAACAATTCGAGTCTGTCAGTCTAAAAAGCGAGCGTTCGCAGCTTTTGCTCCTCCACTTACTCTAGCTGCAGTCGGTAATCATGCCACATCGCTCAAGCCCCGCTACTTGGAGTCCTGGACACAAAAAAACATAGGAAGATTGTTGAGCTTCTTATACCCCTGGGAAAAGTGGATTCAAAACAGGAAAGCCAGTATCACTAGAATCTTTAGCACCCCTCGTCTCCGCTGCCCGCCACCGAGTGTGTTGTTCTGCTGTCGAATTTCGGAGATTGCGAGATACAAAAAAGCCTAAAAGGTGGGGGGGAGGGATGCTGAAATCCGAGAGACAAATCCTGGATTCCTGTCAGCTTTTGCTTCCAGCATCCCCGACTCCGTATTTAGTTGGCGATCATGCCCCATGCCACAGGCCACATGCCATCTTCTCGTCATGTTTCTGGAAGTTGGAACAGAAAGGATCCGTAAGAAGAGCTCGTCCTTTATATACGTGCAAGCTGTGGCCTCTATGGTTTCTTTGGGTGTCGGGAGGGAGATCACATGATCCGAGATTTGGATTTTGTAACACATCTCATGCCTTGGCGTCTTCCAGCGCCTCCCAGGGAAGCTTCAGGGCTCTTCAAGGCACCTCTCTAGCGCATCGAAGCCTGCCACAGGGCCTCTCCAGGGCCCCAAGCCCCCCATGAAGCCCCGAAGCCCCCTGAAGTCGACGTGCAACAAAACTCTTTGCCTCCAGGACACAGATCATGTGACCTACCCCGGCTTTTACCCGATGTGTTCTTTTAGCACGTCACGCGCTTTCAATCTCGACCTTCCGCATCTGAACGACGCCTCCCTTTCTTACTCGTTTTTTTGCATATCGTCGATCGGGGCATAACTCACGGCTAGGGAGGCGGCAATCTGGGCTAGGATTTCAGCTGGTGTCAACACCCGTTTTTGCAGCAGGTCTTCACAAACACAGCAAAATCTTATTCATCTGTATACCTGAAGGTAAGTTGCCCAACACACCTCCCAACGCCATTACAGCCCATAGGCTCTTCGCACCTCGCATCAAACCACAATCTTCTCCCTCGAATACTTCCCCACCTGCTGACTCCTCAAATACGCCATATCTCTCACACTCCTCTCCCTCTCCTCGCCATCCATGCCCTTCTTCACCGTATCCCACTTCACCTCCACCTTCATCGCATACGGCAGCAAGTTCGCTTCCGGATCCAATACAGCCCTTGCCATAGGCTTCTGAGGCTTTGGAAACTCAGCAGCCTTGTCCACCTTTCTGGCCTCTCCTACGGTCTTCTCGGTCTTCTTCCTGGCCTCCCGCCTGGCCTTCTTGGCCGAAGGAGGCCTGTCCCCTCTCTTGGTCTTCTTTGCAGAAGGCTGCTCATCTTCCTCGGGGTCGGCTTCTGCTGGGCGCTTGGATGGCGTAGAGGGCATCTTTTGAGGCGTTACGGCAGCAGCATCCGAGACAGCCGACTCATTGGCTGATTGAGGCTGGTCTTTTGCGGATGCCTCGTCTTCTTTCTCAGGAGTGTTGTCTGCCTTAGAGGCCTTCTTATCCTTCCTGGCTCCAGCACGCTTCTTTCTCTCAACCTTGACCTCTCGCTCCGCCGCTCGATCGATCACTCCCTCGACCTGTCCTGGGCTCTCGAAACGAGCCCGATTTGCCTGGTACCGTTCTCCGTACCGCACCATCTCGCCAATCAAATTCTTCAAGTAGCATGCTTCCTCAATGCCCTCCAGCGCAGCACTCACTTCGAGCTTCAGGCTTGAAATCAGCTCCTCGCTCTCGAAACGATCGCTATTAGACAGCGGCGCGCTTCCAGATAACCAGCCACCGGCACCGATGGCATCGATACAGCTGTTGAGCATGCTAGACAATAGGATGATGCCATTATCTGAGCTGCCTGATTCCTCGTCCTCGATGACGTGGTTGGTAGGTTCCAGATATCGCGAAGTCCAGGAGCCTCTGGCGAGCTCGAATCGGAGAAGGTAGATGAGGGCCATGATTTCGGGTGTGGAGAAAGTGCTCTGCAGAGCTTGTACTATGGCTCTGGAAGGGCACTTGTAGAGTTTGGTAAGGGCCAGACTTAGAGCCTGGGCGCGGATGTTGGAGGAGTCGTTGAGACGGTGTTCGGCAAGTTGAAGAGCAGCTTCCGCTTGATCGGTCTCGAGTGCGAAGGAAGCTTCGATGTCGCCGGCCTCGCTGGGAATCTCGCCGTTCGCTAGAAGTGCCTGAGCTTCTAAGCTGTTTCCAAAAAGTTCGAGACTCCGCATTAGGTTGCGGATGGCGTGGACAAGCTCGGGGGCGTCTAGAGGGCAGAACGAAAGCAGGTCGACAAGAATATTCATCTCGGGATCGGCCTCGACGATGACTTGAACAAGTTGACCTGCAGGAATGGACAAGAATACGTTGCTTGACGAAGGGTCATGCCTCAAAGCAGACTCAATCTTTTGGGTTGTCAAGTAGCCATCATTTACCAGCCATTGGAGGAAATTTGGCAGAACGAATTTGATGGACAACTTGGACTCTGCTTCTGACCAATGAAACACTTTGCTGAGTGTGTAGGATATGAGAGCAGGATCCACTTCGCCGGGGCTCACGAGGGACGCAATAATGTCGAAGTGTTTCGCAAATCCGACCACAGCCATTGCATCCCCTAGGTGTTCGGCCAAAGCCGCCTCGAATGCTTCGACATGTTCATCTTCGGCGTAGGCATCCAGCCTCTTGACCAAGTCCGGCGCGGTGGCGCGGAGCGACCCAGCAGACCCTGGCACATATGCGGCCAACGTAGTCGACCGTGACTCGTTCAGTTGTTTCACATCAGAGCTCAACCCTATACCGCGGCCTATCGAGTCTATGAGGAGACCACTAGAACTCTGCTTCCCACGGATACTCGCTTGGGACTCAATCTGAACTCCATACAGACTACTGCCACCAATAGCGAGAACAGTCTCAAGTTTCGGAAAGAATGCAACCAAGTGGAAGGCCTTGGCAGTGATTGCATTGCCAGACTTTCGCCTCCGCTCGAAGGAAACCTCATTCAATGCCGCTGCGACCGATGCCTTGGCCTGGATTGATCTGAATGCAGGATTGAAAACACTGATAGAGCTTCCATCTGAGGTCATGATCGAGTTGTTCGACAGTCGTAAGAAGGACTCTGTACCCTGGACAGGGAGAGTAGACAAAGACTTGGGTACAGAGGACGTTAGATCGTAGGTGGTGATGGAGCCATCCCGGAGAGCATGCAAAGTACCAGTTGTTGGCTGCAGTTTGTAGGTGGGTTTGGATACAACAGTGTTCGTGACACCGGCAGGCAAAGGTAGTTTGAAGCTGCCGAGAGTCTGCATAGTCTTGAAGAGGACGTTGGGCAATGCGAGGATGTGTACAGTACGAGACTCCGTCGAGTGTCCCTTCGCTGATTTTGTAACGAGGACGAGCAATTCGATATCCGAACCATCCAATTCTGTGTGACCCGGAACAGTAGATACAATATCTCCACGATGCTTGAGCAGGCCTTTCTTTGCTTCGGCAACATTAGTGAGTTGAGCGAACTCCACCTCAAATGCCGAGCCAGCAGGCTCATGCTGAAGAGCCGACGGGCGAGAGGTCCAGCGGGAGGCGAGCTCTTCGCCTTCGAGGCATTGTATCTGGCCGTCTTTGCGTACAAGCAGGACGTCGGGTTTTGCGGACTTCGAAGATGGTTCGGGAGTTACCGGAGCCATGTAGACAACCGAGTGCTTGGAAGTCTCCAGCTTGCGCTCGACAGGCTTGCGCTGCGTAATCTCGTCTCCAGTGACGGACTCATGGAACACAGTAACTTTCGCATTCTCATCCTCCCGAATAGAGACATATGTACTTCTGTCTGCAGTTTTCGAGCCGGTCCGTTTCTTTCGCAGGGAGTATGGGGCGCATGTGAACGAGGATTGCGGCGGTAAGGCGTGGGAAGTAATGAGCCTAGGTTGCTGGATCTAGATGCTGGTCAGCTTTTGTCCAATGAGTGCACAAGATCGTTGCATAGATTCCGTACAGCGTAGATATTGACGCTCTCGCCGTCGATTCCAACAGCTATCTCAGGGCGCTTCCGCTTTTTCGAGCCTGTGAGGCCATTGAAGACATCGCCGGCATAGTATTTCCCGTAGACAGAGTCGACAGGTTTGGGCAGCGCAGCCACAAGATACGGGCTCTGGATTGACAATGAAGACGACATTGCGACTCCGATTAATGTGTCTGGACACTTCGGCGAGCTGGGCGTGTTTGGTGGTGCTGGGGAGTGCAGAGCGTGCTGTTCTTGGGCAGCCGTCCCCCTCAAAGATGTGCTGCACGAAAAAGTTCGCCAAACACAAATCGAAAATGATAGTCGGAGGTGAAGATTTTCCGCCTGCCGCTAGCGCAAAGCTAAATTCGCGTCGGGTGGCGCGTGCGATTGAACGCGTAAAGCAGCTTCAACCGATTAAGTACTTCCATTTCTCGACCGCATCCTCGACAACCACTAACCCCACGTCTCCGGTACTCCCATATTTCCATATTCCGGCCATATCGCACCATCAACTGTGTCGCGGCACTTTGCGCCTTTTTTCTAACGGCCGTCGATCCCTCCAATGGCCTGAACAGCGGATTCCGGAGACTCTGCGACTTGTTCTACACTCTCGCAATCCGTACGCGTGAGGCTACCGTCGCGTCTCCCGCAAATCCAGAGAAATGCAAAGATGAGCATGAAGAAGTCGAAGGGTGCCTCCACGGAGGTCAACCCGGCTGAGGATGTTCTGAACGCTTTGGCAGATGCGCTTGACATTCTTACAATTGAGAAGGAGATCAGGTCGGTCGACACCAATCAATTTAACCCTCCACCTCCTTGCCTGCGTGTGCCTGCGAAGCACTTCGAATACGCCCAGGACATCCAGCAACGAGTGCGCAAGCAGACCAAGTCTAGGCTTGTCCCATTACCAACCTCAGAAGATGCGGATTCGAGCGAAGATGAGCTTCACCAACCAGAGCTGAAGCCAGAACGGGCACATCCTGCCTTACTCAAAGTCTACAACAGAATACCGGCCGAATTGTCTGCATTCGACCGAGCGCAATGCGAGACTCAGGCTTGGACACAGAAATATGCACCCGAATGCGCGGCCGAGGTGTTGCAGACAGGCCCTGAGGCTGGGTTACTACGGGAATGGCTCGAGAATCTTCGCATTACTGCAGTCGAAACTGGCAATTCATCGTCTACCCCCAAGAAAGAACGTCGTGGTGCAGGTCCCAAATCTGATGGTCCCAAGAAGAAGAAGCGGAAGTCGAATAAGATGAATGGGTTCATTGTTTCAGACGATGAAGAGGAGGAGGATGACCTGGATGAGATCACAGATCCTGAGGGTTCTCTTTCGCCTGGCAGTAGTCAGGGAACATCAAAGCGGACGGTTGTACGATCTGGGGACCTGTCTAAGAGGAGAGCCTCTGGTAAACTCTCAAACGCCATTGTCATCAGTGGTCCTCATGGCAGTGGGAAGACGGCAGCTGCATATGCTGTCGCAAAGGAGCTCGGTTTCGAAGTGTTTGAAATAAATGCGAGCAGTCGGCGCAGCGGCAAAGACATCACAGAGAGAGTTGGAGATATGACACGGAATCACCAGGTCCAACGGATGCAGAGCGCTTTGGTGAATTCTACGGACGGTGACCTGAAGAAAATCGATGAGGCTTTGCAGAAGGATCTCAAGAGTGGCCGACAAGGAACCATGAATGCATTCCTCAAACCACAAAAGCCCGCGCCGAAACCAAAGAAGGTGGCCGCAACTGCCAAACCTGCCAAGGAGGCTGAGCAGATCTCTATGGTAGTCGACGCCCCTGAGCCCAGCGCGAAACCGGTCACCCAAAATACCATCAATTCATTCTTCAAGCCGAAGCAACCCAAGAAACCTGAAGCTCCTGTTTTGACGAAGGCCCCTCCCGAAAGCGCTCCACCTGCCGAGACCGATAAATCCAAGACGACTTCACGCAAGCAGACCAAAGCGCCAGCTACGAAGAAGAAAGTAGGGAGGCCCCCGAAGTCTGCACAGCGAGGTGGGTTGGATTCATTCTTGGGCATCAAGAGGGCTCCCACATCAGCATCAGCAAATTGCGATGGGCCCGCGGACGGGGCAGAAGATGACCAGCAGCCTGCAGATGCGCATCCGCAAGAACCTCCGGAGGAAGAATCCAACGATGTTCCCATTATCAAAACCAAGGGGAGCCTAGTCGTCAAGCTCAAGCTCAAGAAGGGCGATTCACCGAAGGCTACACCACCGCCAGCTTCCCCCAGCAAACCCAAAGATCAAAAACAGTCTTTGATCTTGCTTGAGGAAGTCGACGTACTTTATAAGGAAGACAAGGATTTCTGGCAAACGGTTATGTCGATGATTGCCCAGTCGAAAAGACCTGTTATCATGACATGCACTGATGAATCAGTCGTGCCTCTACAAGCCCTTACCCTCCACGCCATCATACGGTGCCAATCTCCCCCAACTGATCTTGCCGTGGATTATCTACTCCTCGTAGCCGCGAATGAGGGACATATCATCAGCCGCCCGGCAGTCAAAAATCTATTCGAAGCTCGGGGCATGGATCTGCGAGCCACCTTGACAGAACTGAATTTCTGGTGTCAGGTAGGTGTCGGAAGCTGCAAAGGTGGACTGGATTGGATTATTCCGCGTTGGCCTCCAGGCTGTGATAAAGGGTCTGGTGGCGGTGTCATTCGCGTTGTCAGTGAGAAGACTTATCAGACGGGTATGGGATGGCTCTGTGCAGATGCACTTCACGATTCTCTTTCTCAATCGGACCTTGAGGAAGAAGTACTCCATGAAGCCTGGAACAACTGGGAACTTGATCTCGGAGATTGGCATGATTCAATGGGTCTTCAGTCCTGGGCTTCCAAGTTGTACAGGGATAAAGGTACTAAGTCCGGCCTTTCAAACTCCCTGGCACTCTATGAAGACTTTGTCGACACGATGAGCGCAGCGGACATCCTGGGCGGCCCTGCTATACGAGTTGGCAAACAGATTGCACTCGATACCACCTACCCAGAGTTGTCTGAAAAGAAGCGCAACGACTATCTCGTCGGCTACCCCCTTTTACAAGCCGATTCCTACATCGATCCTTCTGATCTCGGCCTACCCATCTCCACGAGCCTGAAAGTACTCGCCCGCACCGCGATTCAAAAATCTATCGCACAGAATCCCTCCACATCCTCCTCACTCCCACCTTTCGCTTGCCCCTCCGAGCCCTCCGTGATCTTAAAGATTGCACGCTCCAAAACCCCCTTACCAACCATCTCCCGCCACGACTTCAGCATCGCCTTCGACCCCATTGCCCTACCCCCGACCCTCCCCTCTTCCACCTCCTCCTCCCTTGAGCTCTCGATCTTCGATCGTAACCTCTCGCTCATCGCCCTCGACATCGCACCCTACATCCGGCACATCGTATCCTACGACGCCAAGCTCGCCGAAGAGCGCGCAAAACTATCTAGTTTGCTCAGCCAAGGCGGAAGTGCGAGGCCTGGCAAAAGGATGCGTACTACTAGGGCTGCGATGAGTGCGCTTGAAGGAGGGCAAAGGAGGTTAACGAGGAAGAATAAGTGGTTTGGGGAGAGTGTGAATCCGGTCTTGGTGGCGAGGACCGGAGGGAAGGGGTGGAGGGAGGCGGTTGAGATGGAGATGGCTGGTGAGAAGGAGAGGCTGGAGAGTGCGAGTGCTGAAGAGGCTAGTGCCAAGGAGGAAGAGGAAGAGTTCGAGATGAAAACGGCGAAGAGGAAAGCTGGGGCTGGTGATGGACAGCGGAAGCTGGTGCAGAAGAAGAGGCGGGTCTCATGTGGAGGATCCGCAGAGCTTCAGGGCCCAGTCCGCCAGGGAGAAATAACGGCGTAGTCTGATCCTTACTTTTCTCGGGGTTTTGCACGCACTGCTTGCTTTCAGGCGTTCGATAGGTACTCGTTTCAAGGCATATCCGGCGTTTGGCCAGGACAATGGGTACAGAACCATGGCTGGCTGGCTTACGGGCGTTTTATTTGCTCTAGCTTGTTTCAGGCCGAATAGTGGTAAACGGGGGTCATTGCATTCATCAGGAGGCTTTGCGAATTGCGTACATGCGTTTCGGAGTCAGTATCTCGCGAGCATATTTCTCGAGGTTATCACAGCTCGGGGTTGCTGAGGCGGTCCCTAGATAGCGAGAATATGACAGTTGCCAAGTTCGAAGTTTTTCGGTCCCAGACTTTGTTCGTTTGTGGGTGAAGGCTGAAAGACACGTTGTTAGGTGGCTATGAGGATCACATTGGATTCAATGGTGCAAGCAGTATGGTAGAAGAAGGTGACTCATCGCATATTTTGCAAGAGCAGGTGTGTCGACGTCGATGCCTGATCTACCAAACATCGTGTCCACAGGTAGGAGGTCATACATCCTAGTTACGACGGTCAAGATTCAGGCAGCAGCAAAGCCTTTCTCATCCATTATTCTCTGCCTGCTGTACCATCTATTATGTTATGATGTTTCCATTTTTCTTCTAGTGTGGTTCGCAACCTACGTGGTGTAATACTGCGTGGCTGCGTGGTTTGGTCCTGAAAGATGGTTGGCCATACACAAAATGCGAACCATGGATAGCTTCGTCTCAGAGTCAGAGACTCAGCCACCCTCCCAGAAATTGCGAACTGAAGTTATGTAGGGCTGGTTCCCTTCAATACCCCGCTCGACCGTAATCACACTAGGCCTTTTTCCTAGACCGCACAATCCTACCACCCACACATCTAACCTCCCCAAAATCCTATAAAAGCTCGTCTCCCCCATCGTCACATCACATCACCTCGTCCAACCTTCCCACACCCGCAACTCTCTTGTCCTCTAAAACCCAAACTCTTTCCCATTCTCTCTGAAAGTACCTATCAAGCCATCGCAAAGATGTTCAAGAACTCCATCATCACCGTCTTCATCGGCGTCCTCGCCCTCTTCTCTGCCACCGTCACCGCCAAAGGCGAACCCCACCCCGTCAATACGCAGTACTGCCAGCCCGTCGGCCCCGGCGTCTGCAAGTTCGTTCTCACCCACCTCGAGGCGCCCAACGACCACGGCACCAAGCGTCCCAACAAAGGCGTATGTCCTTCTCCATTCTCTTCCCTCGTCGTCTTCTCAAGCTCGGATTCGTACTAACAATCCTCACAGCTCAACTTCGGCTTCATCTACGATCGCTACTGCAGAGAGCTGGCCAGAACCCCCACCGACGTCCCCACCACCGGCACCTTCAACTTCACCCTCCCCTCGACCCCCAAGTACCCCAGCAGCCACTTCTTCGTCTTGACCGCACGCACCGAGACTAACCAACCTCCCGAGCAACGCGTGATTGACTGGTGGTACAACGAGCAGGCTGCCCAGTTTGGCGTTCCAAACTACCCCGGCGATCAACATGGCAATGAATTTGAGTGAGTTCTCCTTATTCCCAATTTCCCATTTGTTTGCACCACGTGTTCCCGGATCGGTGTGTGCGAGAGACTGCGGAAGATGTGATGGGCTGACGAAATGTTTTGTGGTGATTTAGTTGCTATGCACTCGACCATGACAGCCACTGGGCTTGCGAGTCGGCCTTCGACTGCGACCTCGTTGTCGAGATGTAAGCGCCTCTGCAGCATGCTTTACAAACTCGCCAAGCCCTTTCGCAGCCCGCACGCCTTCCGGATTTCTTTCTTTCGCAGTCTCGGCCTCTCTGCACGTACACATACCCACCACTATCTCCAATTATCTCTGAGAGACAGCTTCCACGCCATGCGAACCAGTCAGACCCTTCGGGTATATCTGAAGATAGTAGGGCGCCTGATGCTCCTACTGGACATATTTGTGCAACTTCTGAATCTCCTGCACACATTCTGCCTCTTCGGCCACCGGCGTTGGCACTTCATGTACTGGTATCTTGGCGGAGGCGATGTGCGGGCGTTGCTTGTTGTTCACGATTTCCTTGACGTTTATGTGCTCATCCCGGGCTTGGAGACTTTGCTTTTCCTATTTGATGCGCAGTTCCAACGGGTGAAGCTACGCTGCTTCACGGGTACCTGTTCTAATTCGTGGTTTTTTTTGGTTTTGGGCATCGGCCTGGGAGGCCGGTGGAGTGGTTGACTTGGTTGTAAATAGATAGAAACAAGCACCAAGTTCACCATGTATCTTGCCCGAGATGGAGATATCGGGTTTGTGCATGCTGCTATTTGCAGGCCAGAGCATTGTGTGGGACTAGGTGATTTGTCAGAGAGGTGCCACTGCAGCTGGGATTCAAGTTCAAGTTCAGGCGCAACTTCATCTCGCCAGCTTCAACTCGCCAGCTTCAACTCGCCAACTTCAACTTCAAGCCCGAGCGCAGTTCAATTCACCTTCAAATCCACTGCAAGCGGCAACTTCCACTCAGCAGCCTCAACTCCAAGTTCAAACGCAAACTTGAACTTCAAGCTCAAGCGCAGCTTCAGGATCAAATTTCATAATTCAAGTGCAGACTTCAACTTCATGCTCGCGCGCAACCTCACTTGGCAACTTCAACTTGGTAACTTCAAGTCGGTAACTTCAAGTTCAAGCCCAACTTCTACTCCACACCCAGAAGCAACTATCAGTCATTGAACGCCAAGTTCCACTCCCATTTCAAATTCGATAGCAGGTATGTATCGATTTACTTTTCGTCAACCATACATGCATCGACTTGGAGAAAATGGACCAAAGTAAAATCGTCAGGCTTCCTGCTAAAGAAGAGGCGGGGAGGGACTAGCTTTCATATTTCATCGTTTCATTTTTGAGCCTCAAGTGAGCCTCGGTGACTATTCAAACATGTCTCTCTTGCAAGACTATTCCCCAGCGTAGGTACTTACAAAGCTTGAAGGGGCAAAGAGTCACAAACGCCCAGCGACTGACTAGGTACCTACTAGACACTGTAACCCCAAGCACTTACCGTCTGCATCGACCCCTGTGAGAGTCTCAAAGCCAAAGAGAGTCTCGCGTTTCCGAATGCCCGGACGCTCATATATGCAAGAGATGGGTCTGCGAGGTCTCATGAGACAAGGGGATCGATGGTCGGACTGGCTCAATTTTGAGCCTCCAGTCGTGTCCAAGCGACTCATTGCTCAGAGTCGAAGATGTAATGCCACGTCCACGTATCATTACCTGCCCCGGCGAGAAGCTCAAGACCAGAGCCTCACATTGCAAAACGCGCGCACGCGCATTTATGCAGGGGAAGAGATGTCAGGTCCTATAAGAAAAGAGGTCGATGGTCGTCAAGCTTGTCAGTGGCCAAAGATACGTGTCTGAGTATCTCCCCCACGGGAGGCTCAAAGCCAGAGCCTCATAATCCCAAACGCCCGGCTACGCAGGCCACGCATGCATAATGCGTCCGATGACACAGCTAATCAGGGCGTTCCGTGGCTCTTTGCCTATAGAAATCGCCACGTCGAATCTCATAATAGGCTTGGTAGGGGGGCACTGGAAGTTATATGGCGAAAAGGTGGGCGACGATAGGGTTACAGAAATTGCAGGTGAGGCCCATGATCGAATGACCAATGGGCGGGTGAGATGCTGCAGAAAACGCGGGATGGGGGCGCCGACAACGCATCGCATCAGGAACCGTGTGGCCGTTTTGCTGTCACTGGCTAGTGCTGCGTGGGATTTGGGGGCACGCAGCGAATTGAGTGGGATTGAGGCTCGAGTACACTGCAGTCGGGCGATGACGAAACGATTTGATTCGCAAGAACAGAGAGAGGTCGGGCGTAATATCTTATGCTCTTTACTGGCTGATGCTGTGAACACTGAACAGAGTCACATTCTCCACTGCGGCTCGAGTCCTTCCGCGGGGCGAAAATGAAACGATATGATTCGCAACAAGAGCGGGAAGCCGGGCGAAGTCGACGATGCTGTTTATTGGCCAAGCCTGTACAGCGTAGCATTTTCTCGAGAGCCGCTCGATTTTGCAAGACCATTATTCGTCGCTCGGGCGGGAGAGGGCCGTGAGTGGGTTCTCCTTTTTGTCCAGCGTGAAATTCCATCCACTGCGGCTCACCCGCGCCGATGATATGTATGGGATTGGGCCCGTGTATGGCGTTGCAGGTCAGCCGGGCGACGAGTACCGTAAGAGTATTGGGGAATAGTAGGGGTGAGTGAGTGGTGGATGTTCGAAATCCCCGCATTTTGCGAAGTAGCGGGAGGGATGGATTCACCGTGTTTTACGCCCGAGAGACTTGAAGAATTCATGAATCTCAGCCCAGTTTTCCTCGAGGATGAACGCCCTACGCCCGCCGGCCGTCTTTCAACCATCGTCAGCAAGTGAAGAGGGGATGATGTGTTGTCGATTTAGGCAACAGCGGTCGAATCAATGGCCCCACACCACACCGCGCCTAAAGTTACCCTAAGCGCAGCACCGGCAATTCTACAGACACAGCTGCCGAGGTCTCTCTTTCACCACAACTCATCGTCGCCTTCTGTTCATCTCTTGCAATCCAATCGACATCACAACTTTTCCATCCTATGTATCTCGAGCTTGTCAGTCCAACAACAGGTCCCTGCGTCCGCTTTACTGCAGTGTCACCTATCTGCTTTGCCGTAATTGGGTTCCACTCCACTGGAACTGCGACAAAGAATTCCCCCCGACCAGCAATGATCGGGCTGCCGATCACGAAACGCCTGATTCTGTACCAGAACTTGAATTGGAGGCGGCTTCCTGCTCTAGTTACGCCCTCCGCCTATTTCTTACTGGGGTGATGATATTTCCACTTCAACCGGGCGTTGAGGGGGCAAGGTTGGCCATCGAACCCATCCCGCACTTGCATGAGCATGCACGAGCTTCGCCCAATTCACAATCTGCTCACACTCATTTTCTTCGAATCTTTGGTGAGCTCCAAATAGCACGGTAAGGGTTCAGATGTCTCTCATCAGCGTTCAAAGCTATGATAGCAAAGCTATGTTCTTGGCGACAATGAACTCTGCGATGTTTCGAAACTTGAATCAATGGTCATTGTTCGAACTTTCGACTACTGCAACCTTCAGGGTTCAGAAACTCAAACAATGAGCTTATCCTTGTCCGTCGGGAGGCATGGCGAGAGCCGTCACCGAGGGGCACAAGGGCGTTATGCAGGCTGGAGACATTCTGGGGCAACCAACATCTCTCTTTCTTTCACCCCACGCTCCAATCCAGGCTACAGTTTCCCCCAATTCAGTCGCCGAGTGGCCATAGCCTTGTCTCGTTCTCTCTATTGATCCCACGCACTTCCATATCTATTGTTGTTCGTTTGCCTCATTACATATCGCCCGGTTTGATAGAACAATTCCATTCACGCTCACCGAGAAACTGTTTGAGAAAGAGCCTCTGTGCCTCCGTTACCTATTTATTGCCTCATTCCCCATCACAAGCCTCACTCATCCCGCCCAGTTCTCAAGTCAAAGCATTCCATCACCTTGACTCGATATACTCAAACTCCCGCTCTTCCTACTTCGTGTTCTTAGAGAATCACATCTATCCTCTACCTCGCTACCAATCATGGCTGGCGTAGGCTCAATTCCTCCTGGTATGGGAGGGCCCAGGGGTCCCCCGGGAGGTTTCGTGGGCGGAGGACCTCCACCACCACCGCCGGGGGTCTTTATGGGTGGACCACCACCACCTCCCCCTAATCATTTCAGGGAACCTGTTGCTGTCCGCCGGCAGCAGCCTGATTTCGTCGGCGGCCAAGGCGGTCACGCTCCACCCAGGTCCGGAGAGCCGCTGAGATCTGAGCCGTCCCCAGGCTTCATTCGTTACCAATCCGTTGGCGTCCAAAGACCAGTCATCAGCGAAGAAGATTGCCGCGAGAAGCTCACCCAGTATTTGGCATACTCACTCTCTAAAGCTCCGGCTCGAGACCCCTCTGCAAAACCTACCTGGCACGACTGTCTAATTACCCGTGAGCACCTCCCTTCTGACAACATCCGCAACACCATCAGAAAGCTCAACGGCAAGACCGGACACTCCAAGGGGAGAAAATCCAGTTTCCTCATCGGCAAAAGCCGGAAAAGCTTGAGCAATGAGAAACATAAGAGCCTCCGGACCAAGCTAGCCGCCATGATACCTATGCAGCAGCAGCAGATCAACCAACACATCGACAACTTGATCGCCCATGACATAGACCCCGCCTTTGAGCATAGCCTCCAACAGGTGGAATCAGCTTACATCAGGAACCGGGAAGGAAGGAAGGAGACGGAGAGGATCACCATCTACATCACGAGAGCGCCAAAACACGGTCAGAATTGTATGCAAATGCTGGAGAGACTCGACCAGCTGAAGGCACAAGAACATATGCAAGAACATATGCTGCCAACGCGAGCCCAGATGCGAGCCCAGATGCGAGAAGAGATGCCACCACGACAAATGCAGCAACGACAGATGCCAATGGATCCATTTGATCGGGATGAGCCTGATTTCGGCGGCGGCGGAATGCCGCAAATGCAGCGACGTATGCAGCCACCAATGCAACAACCAATGCCACCACCACCACCACCTCCACCTCATCATGGCCCACCTCAACATGGCCCACCAGGATTTGGCCCCGGCGGGCCTCCACGAGGCCCCGGCCCCAAAGGTTTCATCAACCTCAAGCCGGGTGCCGACCCGAGGATGCAAAACAGGAGGAAAAGCCGAAACCGAAGCAAAGATCGAAGCCGTAGCAAATCCAAAGGCAAGCAAGGCGGCAAGGATAGCAAGTTCAAAAAAGCCGGCAAAAGCCACAGCAAAAGCAAAAAGCGTGACGATGACTCCAGCGGCAGCAGCGATGATGGCAGCGACTACGACAGCGACGACGTCAGCCTAGCCAACTCCGACGATGACGATGAGTCATCAAGCAACACCTCCTACTCGTCTAAGAGCTCACGATCCAAAGACCGTCGCAAAGACAAATATGACAAACACTCCTATCCACGAGGACGCAAGCAATCTCGTGGTGACTGGTCACCACAGTTTCCTCCATGGGGCATGCAGCAGCAACAGCCGGCAATCATCCAGTCTCTTAGCCCCGGCTTTGGGCCACCGCAAATGTCTCCTTACGGCCCTGTAAAGATCGATCCGTATCGCGCTGCGCTGCGCCAGGGTAATAGTGACAATGTGAGATACTCATCTCTTAGCCCGGAGTATGCTCCGCACCCAGAATACGCATCCGCCCATCCCCAACACCATGCCCTGCCTCCTCGTGCACCGCTAATTCCTATTCTCCGCGACTTGGAATACGAACGCCAGCTAGACGAAGACTTCCTCGCCCGCGACCGCGAAGAACGTATCCTTGACGCGCGGCGCCGCGAAGAGACCCGCTTGGCGGCGGATAGATTGTTGCAAGAGAGAAGGAGGGAGCAGGAGACGAAGATGTTGAGGAGGGAGCTTGATAGGGCTAGAGAGGGGGAGGCGAGGGAGAGACTAGAGAGGTTGGAAATTAGA
The DNA here is from genome assembly GCA_037179335.1 of Cyclaneusma minus. Lineage (NCBI taxonomy): Eukaryota > Fungi > Ascomycota > Leotiomycetes > Marthamycetales > Marthamycetaceae > Cyclaneusma > Cyclaneusma minus. The sequence continues at coordinate 476,492 of JAKZHN010000012.1, forward strand.
GAGGGGGTTAGGAGGAGGGAGGAGGGGGCGTTTGAGAGGAGGAGGAGGGAGGCGGATGAGTATTTGGGGTTGGATGAGTATAGTTTGGCTGATGATTATCGGGGGGATGAGTTTAGGGGGTTGGGTGACAGGGGTGAGAGGGGGCTGGGTGATAGGGGCCTTGCTGGGCTTGCTGGGTTGGGTGGAAGGGCGGGGAGTAGGGAGAGGGTGAGAGTGAGGAGTTTGGAGAGGGTTCGGCCTGGGGGGGCGGGGCTGGGGGTTGGTGGGAGATACTGAGCTTGCGGTTGCTGACGATCTTTCCAAGTCATCCTGGGTGCGAAGCTGGGAAGTGGCGATTTTTCCTCTTTGCTTGTTGCTTTCTTTTCCTGCTTGAGCACCTGTTTGATGATCGAAGCGAAATAACGTTACTTGGCTTGCTGGCTTGAGGGATGATACCAAAAGACGACTTGTACGAATCTCCTTAGCTAGCTCGCAATCAACTTGCTGTATAGTCACATCCCACCCTCCTGTAAGCCTTTTGGTGACAGGTAGCTGTGAAAACGCCCCTATTTCCAAATCTCAAGCTTTAGCAATTGGGATACGGACACCTGGAACCACAGTGTAAAGCGACAGTTACTACGAGACTGGCAGACTCCGGGAGCACATGTGGCTTGGTTTGCGGCTTCGTATCTATACTCACTCGACTCGTTACGCAGGAGCGTTGAGTTTGTCTCCTGGGATGTGTTTCGTTTCCAAACAATTCGTGTTGTTGAGATTGCACTTTTGGAGTCACGAGGCGACTATGGAATCGTGTTGGCAATTTTTGCGTTGTCTATAAAGCCACCGTCGACTCCTCGCAATGCTTTCCAGCTTCTTGAGGTTCCGCGAATACTTGCCGATCTGAAAGCTCGTAACGTGGTATATACAAAATCATCACAGCTGGTTCTGCTTTTCCTACACTCTCCTGTCTTCAAAGTTCCAACATCGAACAACGATTATGGCATGGGCGATATCGACGCCGGTGTCTACGACATGGACAAGATGAACGTCAATGCCAGCGAGTCGGTGGACATGTTTGCCGAGCCACCGCCCATGAACAACATCAACTTTTGGCGACTTTGTGGTGGACTTTGACAAAGCCTTTCGTATTCGACGCTTTGCACTACAGCATGGATTGCAGAGTCGTGAAAGACTTGGTTCAGTCTATCATGATATGGATTCGAGGATTTCATTTAAAGGAGTTTGGGGAGTAGGTCAAGGGGGCCGGTGGAGTTCTACCGGGCTGATACCCGGTGTTGATGGGGAAAATAGCATGGTTGCAGGTCTTTTTGCGCCACTCCGACGCAGCAAAACGAATCAGCTTGGGTTCGGCAGTTCCGTACGCACCGTTCCTGCAGCCTCTTTATGTGAGTGGCCGGGCGTACGGCATGGGCAACTTCGTGGAGAATGCGATCAAAGAAGCCGACTTCAGTACGGTAAGCTCTACTTACCTGGAGGTGGCACCTGCTCTCTCCCTCCACAACATCAGCATCAGATTATTGCAATTTACACCTGCAATAATGACTCGAAGTCGCCGATCACGGTCACGACCCCAGGGTCAACAAAATCAGCAACCTGAACTCCGAGTCGCTCTGGTACCACTCCTTCCCGTAGGAGCTCGAGGACAAAAGGCCTCGACCCAACAACCACTGCCGGCTACACAGCCACCGAACCCGTTCGAAATGATCTGCGGAAACTGCGGAGGGGATCGCCACACCCTGAAGCACTGCAATTCCCAGCGCACAGCAGACACCTGAAGACTGAACCCTGCAAGGCCTGCCAGAAAGTCCCAGCATCCTCCGCTTGCGCACTCTCAGACTTCCCATCAGCCTCGGGTAACCTATGACTGGATATGCAATCCGTAAGTGCCCATCTTGGGAACGACAAAGACCTGCGATTCATAGCTGATCAGCGCGGTTACAGATGACTGTCGACGACCCGCCTCTCCACAACGTACACCTGCAAGTGAATTTCACCTGCAGCACCGCCTCGCGAGCCGTTCCTCCTGAGTCCTGACTCGATCGCCCGTCTAGAAAACCGGGCCAACTCTGTGCACACATCAAAGATCAGACTCAGTCTACCTGCGCAGCTCTGTTTACCTTTTTCTTTTTGCGCCTTCGAGGAAATCTCTCCTTTTCCTTCCACCAGTAAACCACACCAACAACTTCCGCACCTGGGCACCCAATCCCACAGTCTAACTCAACATTACATGCCCACCCCCGCGAGATTGGCGCGCCTCCTGTAACGACTATCGACACCAACATATAGAGTACAACAATCCAGCGCACATATTCACATCGTAACCATGGTCAACACGCTCGGCTTCCTCAAGTACAACAAGGCTGGGAGCAACTTTGCTCGGCTGAAAAGAAGCATGGCAAGTGGTGTTGCCTAGTCATTCGGTACATCGGCCAATCCTACGCCTGATCTGGCTGGTAGCGCAATAATCACGATCTCACATATCGATGTGAGGCCATTGCCTACATCAACGTCAAGAATCCAGGCACCCCAAAAGACATCAAGGACAAACTCGTGGCCGGCATGAAGGAGGTGGCTTCTCCAGTCGTCTTGAACCCCGTACCTATGTACAACTTTGTCACGGCCTGCCGGGTCCATTGCCCGGAGGTCCTGGCCACTATGGCAATGTTCCATTTTCTCGTCCTCAGCCGCGGTTACGAACAAGACACTTGGAAGAACCTCCGGAAGCTCGAAGGACTTAAGTACGACGATCATGGAAAGGCGTGTATGCCATTCTTTACCCGAATGCCACCGTTGCCAAACACGGGGTTGCAACGAGAGATGCAATGTACGTCGGGTATTCGAATAACGGAAATCAATCACTTTGTTGGGATTCTTCTGGTTATGAGCCCGGATAGCAGAAGGAAAACTCATTACACGAGTTTGAGCAGCAAATCCCTGCTTCTGAAAAATTATATAAACGACGCCGATTCATTCTGCCTCTTCTTTCTTTTTTCAAGACCAGACTGACACCACCTCATCTTCCTCTGCGTACTACAACTTTCATTTTCAACTCGAAAGTCGGATAATGCAACCGCGCATAGCCAACTTTACTTCCAAACAAAGAACAAAAGCAACATCAACGGAATCTCAACCTGGGCCAAGCCCACCGCCAGTCAATACGTACCCGCGTTCCAGGTCACAGTCTCGGCAGCATTGGCGCACCCCAAGCGACCAACTTGCGCCATCCGGTTATGTCCCCGATGTGGGCTCGTTTGAAGGAAATTATGGTCGAGATAAGAGATCTCGGATACCTCGACGACAACTCTTCTGTGCTGTATCACAGTGATATTCATGATGGGAACATCATGGTCGACAAGAAGAACGGGAAATGGACAGTAACAGCTTTCATCGATTGGGATGATGCCCTCGCATGGCCCACGGTACTTTCCCGAAAACCGCTGACTTGGCTCTGGTATCTCAAGTCGGACCAGGAGCGACCATTTGAGTGGAGGTGGACAGGAAACTATGAGGATCTGAATGATCACGCGGGGGACGATCATCTGGACGAGCATGAGATGGCTATCAGGCAGTATTTCAAGGACAAGGTGGAGGCGGCCCTTTCAGGGTATTGCGAAGACACTTTCGGAAAAGGAAGATGGCCGAGGAAGATTGCGAGATTCGCTCTCACTGGATTCCACTCGACTGAAGACCACATAACATACGACAAGTTTGTGAAGGACTGGGACGAGCACAAGGCTGAGCTGGTCGGACTCACTATGGCCGAGGTCTCGATCTCGAAGTAAAAGCTAACTCACAGCTTGTCACCAGTGAAGTTTCAGCTCAGAGCAGAAGACCAGAGCGAGGATAGTGCAATACAAGAAATTCTCGAATGCACTGCTATGTCTGACACCCATACTTTTGTTTCTCGCAATTTTGGGATGTAGATCTCCATACATACATGTACCATATAATTCTCCACACATACCCTGCCTTATATTTCAGGCAAAAAACCCTTTTTTAGCAATTGAGGACCGGTCGACATGCAACAAAACTTGAGCGCCGGCCGCCAAATGTCTTTGCAGCAAAATCAAACATCGCGACCACCACCACCATCGCTCCAGCTCCAAATCCAGCTCCAGATTAGCAGCTCCATTTCCAGCTCTATTTCCAGCTTTGCATGCGCTGCCCCGCATCACCTTCTGAAAATTCCATGCGTAATAGAAAGTGCAAGCTCCAAAAGCCAGTCCCAGTATGCTTGCGCATCGAGCATCCTTTGCAAATACTCCTTGATGTTCTTCTCAGGCGGCTGCTCTATCTCCATGGGTTCGGGGTAGAACAGCAGCTTGATGGGCGCAATTCTTATCGACTTCTTGACATTCTCGAGCCTGTCGCATCTCGCCGGCATATCAGGCAGGCAAGCCAGCCGTCCATGACTCTCAAACTCGATTTTCTGAATCTTGGCCATCATCTCCACTATCGAATCCATAACCTGTTTCTTCTCTTCCAAGGGCAAATCCTTGTAGACATCACAGAGGCGCTGTCCCTCCACACGCTCCTCAAGCTCATACTGCGTGATTTCCCGCGGCAAATCCCAATCCGTAAGTGGCACTCCGTAAGGTATCGCTCCATAAGCCACCGGTTTCGGGACAGGCAAGTAATCCGCCAGGAATTGCAGGATCGCCACGTGATCCTTGATCTTCTCGCTATTATCATCATGCTCATCGGATTCTGGGTCCCCACCTCGCGGTGTTCTCAGGACGTACTTGACAACTCCACCACATTGTCCACCTTGCCGAGCTTCTGCGTCGCTGTTCAACGAGTCTGGGGACGGCGAGTATGATGGGGAGACACTTGAAACTGGAATGTTGATGCCTGTGATGCGGTTGTACGAGCCTCCCCCCATGCGCTCAATTGAGGGTGTGGGGAAGCCAAGGGCTTCGCAGAGGGCGATGACTTTCAGGGAGTAGGTTGAGAATGCCTCGTGACGATCATATTGATCGGTGGAGTTGGACCCGTAGAATGTGCTAGCTTTCGAGTCTCCAGATCCTTTGGCCGATTTCTGGCTCTGGCTTCGCGGGCTTGACGGAGGTAGTGGGATCGTGGCTGGAAGGTGGAGTTGAGTGGTTTCTTGCTCAGCCATCTTTGGACTCTGCCTCTGCATGCTCGAAGGAGAAAGTGGGACCATGGCGGGCTGGTTAAGCTGAGTAGCATTCTGCGCTGCCGTGTTGCGGCTTGTATCTTGTGGAGTTGATGAAGCCGTTGGAGCCATGGCGGGAAGACGAGGTTGAGTAGCATCCTTGTCGGCCATCTTTGCACTCTGCGGGCTGGAGGGAGGCAGCAGGGTCATGGCGGACTGGTGGAGCTGAGTAGCGTCTTGCGCGGCCATGTCGCGGCTTCGATCATGTGGAGCTGATGAAGCTGATACAGCCATGGTGTGATGGTGGCTTGAAGTTGATTGCTTTGTCTTTGGTAATTCTGCGCTGTGGTGCGCGGGAAGTCAGGGCGAGGGCGGAGTTGCTTGTGGAAGGAGGATGGAGCGGTTTGTGGAAGGAAGTTGTGTATTTATGGAGCTTGGGTTAAGCTTCCGCGCAGCTTGGGAGTTTGCGGCGAGGCGACCGGCAAGTAAGCGAGGCGACTATGTGAAGGTACGACAATTGTGATATAGACCGGTTTATCGACATGTTGTGACTGGCGCGGCGAGAAGAAAAGGAGACGACAAACATTGAAGCTTCGCCGCTGCCAGATTCGGACAAGAAAGGTACATCACCTTGAGTCCCAACAGAAACTCATCGTCCAGGCTGAACTCGCATAAAAAACTATTTCAAATTTCACCTCTTCCCGAGTCCCATATCCGCCCAAAGAGAAATCAGGGGAAGATGGTGATAGGGTTTCTGAAGTAACGGCAAAACGAAGTAAGTCTTGTCATAGGTGGTGGGTGAGTTCTTCGTCAAAGTCTAGGCTTTCATTCTTTCGACACTTCCCTCACCTACCTATCTATATTGCCAGGTTATCAAGAGGAAACATGTGTTGATTGAAGTATTCCAGATGGCACCTGACATCGATAACATGAAGTTTGAGGTTTGAGGTTTCACGATTTTTATCCCGAAAATCTCGGCACGGACCACCTAGTTCTGTGTCACCACGGAACATCAATAATCCGCTCCATGAAGCTCGAGCTCAAATCGTCATCCAAGCTCCAGATCTCGAAAGCTCCGCCATACATATGTGTACTCTCCAAATTCCCCTCCCAAGAGAATTCTCAACTCATCAACAACCTCCAAAATGAAAGCCCTCCGCGCCCGTCATCTCCTCGCTCCAGCTCGCCCCATCCGCCCCTACATCTGCACCACCTGCCGTCACCGCACCCTCACCACCAGCACCGCTCCTCCCCCACCCCCACCCCGCGGCTTCACCCACCTCTCCTCCCGCCGCCTCATCTCCCTCCTCGGCCCCGACGCCTCCAAATTCCTTCAAGGCGTGTTAACCAAAAACATCCTATCTCCCTCCTCTTCCCAGCCCACCGGATTTCCCGCAGCCTTCTTGAATGCTCAAGGTCGTGTCTTGCACGATGTCTTCGTCTACTATATGCAAGGACAGGAAGGAGTTGTGGGCATGGGAGGAGAGGGTTGGTTGATTGAGGTTGATGCGAATGAAGCAGAGAGATTGCAGAAACATTTGAAGAGGTATAAGTTGAGGGCGAAGTTGGAGGTTAGGTTGTTGGAGGTGGGTGAGAGGGGGGTGTGGAGTTTGTGGGATGAGGGGAGTAGGGGGGATGGGAAGGGGTGGACTGAGCATTCGCTTTCCTCTGCCTCTACCTCTACCTCCGCTCAAACAGCCTCCTCTACAAAGCAGGCGAAAGATGCGATTGAGATAGCAGACCAGCGCGCGCCAGGCATGGGACGCCGGCTGATCTTACCAGGTGATACGAAACCATTGCTGGGAAACGGTGCAGAAGGAGAAGAGTGCGATGAGGGAGTATACAAAGTCCGACGCTACCTAAAAGGCATTCCCGAAGGCCAATCCGAAATCCTCCGCGAACACGCACTACCGCAAGAAAGCAACCTGGACTACATGGGCGCGATAGATTATCGCAAAGGCTGTTATGTGGGTCAGGAATTAACTATAAGGACGCATCATACGGGGGTGGTGAGGAAACGTATTTTGCCATTGATGGTTTATGGGGAGGGGGAGGATATGCCGAAGACGCTTGAGTATCGGTCGGATGCCGCAAGGGACTTGGGAGAACTTCCGGAAAGTGGGGTGAATATTGGGAAGAAGGGGAGGGGGAGGAGTGCGGGGAAGTGGTTGAGTGGGGTGGGGAATTTGGGGTTGGGGCTGTGTAGGTTGGAAATGATGGTGGGGGAGAAGGCGCAGGAGGAGGAGTTTGTGGTTGAGTGGGGTGGGGAGGGGGAGGGTGGGGGTGAGAAGAAGAGTGTTAAGGTGAAGGCTTTTGTGCCTTCGTGGCATCTGTCAAGGTGATCCTGGAGCACTGTGTGCTTCAGGGATATTGTGGTGGGTTGGGGGCGTCTACTTGGTGCTGGGTGACATCTCAGACGGCAGGCCAGGACGGGACGTCGGATCCCGCGGATACAAACAACTCGAGGATCAGGATGAACATGTTGTTCAGCGAGACAGGGCACGACAGAGTTTCCCACATACCTTGCCAGTTGCAAGGATGTGTGTTCAATATACGAAGACAGCAGATGTCGTGGTCGAAACATGCTTCTATCCGCTTTGTAACGACATCTCTTACCCGGTTTTTGGATGATTGTCTCGTGGCACTGTGCAAGGATCCTTCACCTGTGGGTCAGCCAGCTGGACGAGATATGATAGAAACTCTCCTATGGCGGATATGTTTCTTGTCAAGCCGGATGGCTTCCCTGTCAAGCTGGGTAGTACCACAGACACCGCATGGCTGCCACATGGTTTTCTCACCCTTCGACACGGCCTGGGGCAGTCTGACATGCAGAATTGATATGGCAGCCGGACGACGACATATCCCTCAGCCGCATAATGCCAGACATCCGTTGTATCGACCCCTCACTGATTTTACCCCTCGTCCGGCGTCCGTTTTTACCCCCTTGTCCAGCCTCGATAGCAGGACGTCGTGCGACCCACCATGGTTGGGAATGTTGAGGAGATGGTACAAAGTCAGAACGAAAGGTTGTGTGCCTTTGAAGGGCTTGGAGATACAATAGCATTGTTCTCTCCTTTAGTTGTTTCTTTGTCCTCGAGGAGTCTGAAGAAACTGACCTGCCTTTGCCACCATGTCAGTGGCATAGTGAACTGGAATTAAGCTGTTTCCAATATCCATCATTGGCAAGTCCAGTACAGACCAAGAGAAATCGATGATCCCGAGTGGTTTGAAGCAGGCCGAGCAAGCAACAGCCATGTATCCAACTTGTGCCATTGGTGTGTTCCGAGCCCGCGGGCGGAAGGCAGCATGACTTCCACGAGGATGTGTAGCACAATACGACGTTTCCTCGTGGCATAATGCAGTACGGCCCAACGCAGCAATAGCACCTATTCCACGGCATCCCAAAATCGAGTCTCGGTGGCATGACATGAGGGGTATTGCAGAAAAAGTATTGTGAAAACCAGAATTGTTTGCCCAGTCTTTCACGAATCAAATTCAGCTTGGGACGGCATTGAAGCAATGAGCTATTATCTGCCAGTATCCGCCATCATGCATTTGTTCTGCGATTTCTGTCAGATTCGGGAGGCAAGATGCTTTGGGCACTTGCTTCGGCTGCTGTGGTGAAATGCTGTAATGCAATAATTCGATATTCGTGAGAGAGGGAGGCGGGAGAGTCGGTTGAGGGAGCTTGGACGAGGAGCTGGCCAAGGTCGTGTTGGTGGAGCTGCTAGGGCGGAATGACGCGAAGGAAACACGACTTAGGACACGACGCGTTGCACTAGAGGACTGGTGTAAATGTAAAATTTGGTGAGATAGGTCCGGGAAATGCAAGCTAGGCATTGAAGCCAATCGACATTGACGGCATTGATTGAAGGAGAGAACTGAAAACCAGCTTTCCCGACTCAGCACTTGCTTGAGCCATTTGATGTCGGGTTTGCGGACGAGGACGGGTGTTGCTAGAGCACCCCAAAAACAAACCTTGTAAATACCAAGCCAGAATGACTCGGATTGAAACTTGCCGGCTCATAGTCACAAATGAACTCTTTCGTCATTCTGAGAATCATGAGATTTTCAGGTCTAGACGTGATGTGGTCTGCGGAATCGGAGCTGGGCGTGAGCGGAATCCGCAATTCCCATTTCGACGACACACGTGCAGTGATAGTTGCGGGATCTTCGATCTGATAATACCCTTTGAGTAAAGGTTTGGGCCTTGTGGAATGCGTCGGAAACACATGTGAGTGGTCCAGCCCTTCTCGCATGGATATTGCAGGCAGCCTTTTCTTGGATGCGCCCTCGCGTTGTGTCAATGCTGTGGACGCGCTCCGAGTGACTAAAACAAATCCTGGACGCGTCCGAGCTAAGGACCGCGAACCTACAAAGGGCCTGCACCGTCCCTCTCCCACCACAACATCTCTCCAGTCTCTACATCCGACTCTCACCACCACCCAGAAAAAAAGTCTTGATTTCCTATATCCAAGACTTTGCATTGCCAATTCAATCTCTACTTCTCAATTCCTCTTCATCAGATCGCCACAATGAACACTACCGACATGACTCCTTCGAAGAAGGTAAAGTTCGCCACGCGCCGTCTTTCAACGCGTAGCTTCAGTCATCTAATTTCGTGTGAGTATTTAGGCTGCCTCTGCCATTGAGTCTCTTAAGGTCAACGACTCGCCCGTCAAGAAGCCTGCCTTCCAGCCTGCAGACAAGGAGAACATGCCCGCCGATGCGTCTGCCGTCGCCGCCGTCGAGGTCAAGGCGCCCATTGTCGAAGAGAAGAAGATCGAGGCTGCTGTTGCGCCAACCATCAAGCCAGAAGAAGCCGATGAGCCTTTGCTCCAAGAGAACCCGCAGCGCTTCGTCCTCTTCCCCATCAAGTATCATGAGGTATGTCGCGTTCTATCCCCTCGCACATCGCGCATCGCGTCCAGCTCGACGCGTAAAGTGTTTTCGCATCGCACTTTCCCTTCCGACGCTAACCTTTCGCCACCACAGATCTGGCAGATGTACAAGAAAGCCGAAGCGTCATTCTGGACTGCTGAGGAGATCGACCTGTCGAAAGACCTGCATGACTGGCACAACAAGCTGAACGACGACGAGCGCTTCTTCATTTCGCACGTTCTGGCTTTCTTTGCTGCGTCGGACGGAATTGTCAATGAGAACCTGGTCGAGCGCTTCAGCGGCGAGGTGCAGATCCCGGAAGCGCGATGCTTTTACGGCTTCCAGATCATGATGGAGAATATCCACTCGGAGACTTACTCGTTGCTCATTGATACCTATGTCAAGGAGCAGGCGCAGAAGACGTATTTGTTCAATGCTATTGAGACCAGTAAGTCGCACCGCGTCGCATTCACATTCACGTCCCCAACCCACCTGGATCAACCACTAACATTCATTTTCCACCAGTCCCCTGCATCAAGAAGAAAGCCGACTGGGCCGTCCGCTGGATCCAAGACAAGAACAGCACCTTCGCCCAACGCCTCGTCGCCTTCGCCGCCGTCGAAGGAATCTTCTTCTCCGGCTCCTTCGCCTCCATCTTCTGGCTCAAGAAGCGCGGTCTCATGCCCGGCCTCACCTTCTCCAACGAGCTCATCTCGCGCGACGAAGGCATGCACACCGACTTCGCCTGCCTCCTCTTTTCGCACCTCAAGCACCGTCCCAGCAGAGCCGCCGTGCAAGCCGTCATCACCGAGGCTGTGGAAATCGAACAGGAATTCTTGTCCGATGCCTTGCCGTGTGCGCTGTTGGGCATGAATGCGAAGCTCATGTGTCAGTACATTGAGTTTGTGGCCGATAGGCTGCTGCTGGCACTGGGCAACGAGAAGGTGTACAGGGTGCAGAATCCGTTTGATTTCATGGAGAACATTTCCCTAGCAGGAAAGACGAACTTCTTCGAGAAGCGCGTAGGGGACTACCAGAAAGCCGGTGTGCTGAACAGCGTCAACAAGAAGCACGAAGACACAGCCGCCCAAACTTCCGCCAAGGCTGAGAACGGTGGCGACTTCAACTTTGACGAAGACTTCTAGAAAATGATGTTTGCGCGTCTCTTTTGATTCACACAACGGGATGGAAGGCGTTTTTTGCAACATCGTTTGGTAGGACTCTTTACATCTGTACTTTGCTATTCGCAGCACACACTTTTCGGCATTGTTCGCGGGGTGGATTGTTTCTGCATGGGGAACAAACACATGCATAGAGCTGGGTTTTTTTGTTCCACTGAACGAGGGGACATGGAAATCTGGTTTGTAATGGATCACTTAGGCGTCTAGGTGGGCGTTAAACGGGGGCTGGGAGATGGATATCCGTTTGATAACAAAAGAATACAAGCACCTCATTTAAACTGAACCTGTTGTCTCTTTTTGATGTGATCGTGGTTTCAGTTTCACTCGTGGTTTGCCACGCCAAGCTTGACAGTCTAGTCTAGACAGTTACAGATGATGGTGTGGAAGCTGAAAACGCCATTCGCGCCGACCACGGTGGACATGGTTTCTGCCTCGACATGACTTTTGTAATTTTTGTTCTACTATCTCTTGGCATTCGGTATCAAGCAACAGTATGTTCTCCCGCGCAAACGCCCTGCTATGCTTATTCTTCCTATTCGCAAGTTTCCATCTTTTAGCATTTCTTCTTCTAATCCGTCTCCTCTCTCCATCCCCGCCCATGCATCCACACCCATCGCACAAGAAGCCACCAACCCCTCAAAAAGCCTACCTAACAAACAAGCATCGCCCTCCCGTCCACACCCGCCTACCCATCCCAGCCCTCACCCCCAGACAGACAATCTATTTCTTCCCCTTCTTCTTCTTCCCTCTCCCTCCTCCGCCTGCCTTTGCAGCTTCCTTCTCTTTCTCCACAACCTTCTCCTCCTCAACAGCAGGCGTAGCAACCCCTTCACCATTCCCCTCTTTCACATCCTCCATCACCACATCTTCCTTACTTTCCTCTTCAACCAAGCCAGCCTGGATCCTGGCTAACCTGGCAACCATGGTAACTAAGCGGCCGACTTCAAAAGCTTTGTTGGTGCGGTATTTGAGGGTTGTGCCGGTGGCGGAATCGTAAGTTTTGAGGCACAGGGTTGCTGTTGTTGTGGGTTCGGGTGGTGCGTTGGTGGGGGCAGGGGTGGATGAAGTGGATGATGGGGCGGCGGTGGAAGAGGGAGCGGATTTGGGCTTGCGGGGTTTGGAGGAGGGGTGGCGGGGGGAGGTTGGGGGGACGAGGGTGTATTTTGTGGTTATGCGCGTCTGTGTGAGGGGAGGGGGTGTGTTAGTTTGGGTGTGGGTGAAGGATGTGGATGAAGGCAGGACGGCAGGGATAAAGGCGGTTTTTGATTTTGGGGAGGCTCTTGGATTGGCGAATGCTGTGTGGGTGGCAAATGGGGAAGGGAAAGGAGGGAGGGATGGAGGGAGAGCGTACGGTAGTGGGACGGGCGCGCATGAGGAGGGTGGATTGGTGGAGCCAGGTGTCTGGCGTTGGGAAGTCGGGCATCTTGAAGGTAGGTAGCTTTGTGTTCGTAGTATGTGCGCCACGCGTCTCGTGATTGTGAGTTCTGCACGTTGTCGAAAGCTTCGCGCGCCTTGAGCTGGAAGCTTGAGCAGAGATAGCTAGCTAGCTAGCTTGTTGCGAGGTGTTTGGCGGTTTGGAGGCAGAGGTGTTCGGATTTGCGACGACGCGTGCGCGAGAATCGCTCGATTGACGTGCGGGAAAAGCTCTCCTCCAGGAATTGTGAGGGATTGAGAGGGCGATTTTGTGTCCCGTGATCGCGAAGGAGGAAATACGCGCAGGGCTGGAATTCCCCGGCGTCGACTTTGCAGAGTGTGTGGTGAGGTTCGAGGATGCGGTGCTAGTGCTCGAAAGTCTGGTGGGGCCAAAATTAAGGTGCGGCTCGGCGGGATCGAAGCTAGTTTGCTACAGGGCGCATGACTCCTCATCCCTTCCAAAATTCCCCAAAACTCTCCCTCTCGCATTCTTTCCCCATTCTCCGTTGCGTTCGCCTCTCTGCTTGGTTGAACATGGAATCGACGCCCAATTACGAGGCTGAGACGCCCAAATACGATGTGCAGAAGGATTTCGAACTCCTCAAAATGCAAGAAGATGAAGAGCCTGAAAGACTCAGCGAAGACTTGCTGCAGCGCTGCAAAGCGCTTGTTGATGAGCTGGAACGCTTTCAGGCGTATTTGAAGGAGCAGAAGAGAGAGGGGAGTGTGGAATTGAGGCATTTTAGGAGCAGTGTGAAGGCGGAGTTGAAGTCGCTGGAACGAGTAAGTCGATTTCACCCTCCCTTGTATCACGTGATTTTTTCAATACTAATAGATTTATGTAGTTGGTCGCAGCAGACCCGGTTTCTGAGAAGACGGTTCATACATTGCGATCGTCCAATTTTCCTTTCTATGCTGCTGTTTGGTCGGCAGCTAAGGGAAGCAAAGGGGTTGTGGCACTGGAGAAACGCTTCTACTGGAATGCCCCTTCAAAAACCTCTTCCAAAGCTCCTTCTGAAACTCACTCCGTGAATGGAAATAAAGCCAACGGAAGCAAAACCAACACCAACAAACATGCCCTGGCCGGCAATAAAAAAACTTCTGCCCTCGTCGATATAGTCGCCAACGACGGCGCCGAATGGATCAAAATCAGCACCATGACAGCAAAACGCGTCATCTTCGACATGGCCAAGTCCGGTTATGGGTTTGAAGATTCTTCCGATGATGAAGCGTATTCAGATGATGAGGACGACGATGATGCAGAAGGCCTTCTCAAACATGCAGAAGCGCTCAGTAAAGCTGCAAAAGCGACACGGATACGTTATCGCCATCCTATCGTACGGCTTGTTTTGCCCAATATTTCGTGGGGGCAGATGAAACAAGTTGACGACATTTTATACAAGATCCAGGGGCTAGGCGTGTCAGTGCAAACAGCATCAGATATTCCAAAAACGCCTAGCCTGGAAGATGTGGTGGCGGGGATGGTGGTGGATCCGTATGCCAATTTGACAGAGACGCTGAATATTGATTGCACGATTCTGCTAGCGCTGGTGTCGGATCTGAGTCATCAGAGAGTTAATCCGGAGGATTGGCATCACAAGGCTATTTTGCGACAGATTGAGATGGAGCAGGATGGGAATTTGTTGCCAGGGTGTCTTTGGCCTGCTTGTGGGAAGAGGAAGTTGGTTTGTACGACGGAGGCGGCGACGCGGATGTGGGAGATTGTGGAGTTGATTGGGACGGAGAGTGAGAAGGCTAGGGCGAGGGCGCTTATGGCTTTGTCTTCTGCGGAGACGGGGGTGAAGAATAGTACGGAGAATGGTACGGAGAATGGTACAGCTGACGCCAATGCCGAATGGACGCGCGAACAACGCATTGAGGAGTTCCAGCAAAGATCGGAATACGAAGTTCCGAAAGAATGGCAGTTACCGATTGAGGTTGTGGATGTGGATGTGGAAAAGATGCTCAAGGAAATGCCAACGGCAAACTTGGCGAAGAAGGTGGTGGAGGGCTTGAGTCAGATCAACAAGAGTGTGTTTGTGTTTGGCTGGTGGAGGGGGTGGACGACGGTTAGTAGTAATCGCACGGTGGCGAAGGAGATTGAAGAGAATGTGGAAAAGGAGAGGGAGACGGAGGAGGATAGGGGGCCGGATGTGTGGATGTGTCCGATGGCGAGGAGTTTGGTGGGGAAGGAGAAGAAGAGGAGGGGGTTTTCGGAGAAGGGTTGTATGGCTTAATGGGCGGTGGTGAAAGATTTGTGACTTGAGAAGTGAGGATGGGGTCGAGAAGAACTGGGATCGGAGATACGGTGACGAGAACGATGCTGGGGTCGTCGAGTCACGGCCAGGAGGAGCATCAACGATAGAGGGAGAATTACTTGAAGTACTCCTAGTTACTCGGAAGATTCCTAATCGCTTAGAATATTCCAAATTAGGTTACTTAGCGTTTAGAGCCTACTAGTGTTCTGAAAATAAACCAGAACCAGCCCAGTGGTTGGTGGTTACACAAACCTCCGGACGAACACAAGGTAAGTCCTGAGTTTCATTCAGTCTATGCAAGTCAAACTAATTGTCGTGGTTCTTGCTTTAGTGAGTCTCCCAATCCATGCGGCGTTCTTGTTGTCGGTTTCGGATATAGACGACGAAATGTGAGTGTTGGCGAGCCCGCAAGGTCCAGCTGATCGTGACCCAGATATCGACCAGAACCTCACCTCGGGCGAGGGGATTGGGGATCACAACCCCTACCATCTTACACGCCTTCTTATGTTTAATCGATCGTCAGTAACTACCTGCACCTCGACAGCTCATAGAAGATGATGCTACGGATCCACGTTCCGTTTGACGTCACGGTGGGAAGCTGGCACATTGAACACCATCACACACATACCGTGACGTCAGGTCGACAACAAGATTCGAGTAAAATGGTTTTCGCGACACGGAAGACTGCTTCTCACCTTTCACAACGAAAGCAAACTCGGAGAATTCTGGGAGCATCATGGGGCCGCAACTCGACGGCAACGCAAATGGAAACGGCAAACCCAATGGAAAAACCAACCCGTACGACTACTCCTGCGAACCACGGAATCGCAGCGCATTCCGCGCTATGGTTCAAGACTTTTCTCCAATTTGGTGGGTGATAATTCAAACATAGAACAAGGTTCAATTCGACTTACACAGACACAGGTTCACTTGGTGTATGAATGCTGGTATCATTGCCATTCTTTTGCACCAGCTGCCCTACCAATTCCCAGGCCTCTACGTCTTATCGACCATTGCCTATGTCCTCGACCTCGTCCTCTTCATCATATTCTCGCTAATCGCCCTTACACGATTTGTCTGGTTCGGACGAACGGCATATTATGAGATTACAGACAACATCAAAGAGCTTTCTTTCGGCGGAACCTGGCCCATCGCCTTCGAAACACTCGCATCACTGACTGCCCTCATCGTCAGCAACGCATCCTGGGGAACCCACGCATTCACCCTCGTCGCCTACGTGATGTGGTGGTTCGGAACCGCCTGGACACTCGGTTACGGCTTATTCGCATACATCACCATGATCCGCCGCCGTCTCGTCAAACCCTCAGAACCACACCATCTACCACCAGCAGTATTCATCCCCATTGTCGGTGTAGCCACTTGCGGTACCACTGGTGGACTCATCGCCAGCTATTCGTACGACATCTCTGGCAGACTGGCAGTTCCGATCATCATCGTCTCTTTCATGGCTGTGGGATTGGCACTCTTCATCGGCACTTTCCTCTACGTCTACTTGCTCAACGATCTCATGATCCATGGCTGGCAGCAACCAGACGAAATCGCCACACTGTGGATCTTCGTCGGTCCGGTGGGACAGTGTTCAGCTGCGTTGCAAATTCTCGGCTCCGCAGCAAATACGTATATGCGTTTTGCGGAGTACAACAAGGGGACTTTCCTCACCGCAACAGCAGCGCAGCCGCTAAACGTGGCTTGCATTCTGTTGGCGTTCATGCTGACGGGTCTGAGTGTGTTTTGGTGTTTTATGGCTGCGACTGCTATGATTGAGAAAGCGTGGAATCGCGAGTTGAAGTGGACGATATCGTGGAACTCGCTCATTTTCCCGACAGCTACGCTTGCGACGTCGTTTCAGAACTTCAGCGTTTCGTTGGACTCGCCGACTTTCCGGGTTGTTACGACGGGGATGCTTGTTTTGTTTGTTGTTATTTTCTTTTTGAATGCTGGGTTTGCTTATTGGAAGATTTATAAGGGGGAATTGCTGATTGTGAGGAGGAATCCGAGGGTGAAGGAGGAGCATGATGATTGAACTTGATGACTTGAATGGTATTTTTCTTTCTGTACCTCATCTGCACTGTATTCTTGCATTGGCGATTGTATATGGCATAGTCAATCGGGGATTCTCAGCAACAAGCAGGGCGTTGGTCTTGGGCATTTTTTATGTCGAGGATGAGGCACATATGGGCAAGGAGAACGGCTTGCATCTTAACGTGAGAATCAGCTGGCAATATTTGTCACTTGGCATTTACAATTTCGGTTTCGATATTGCGGATGATCTTACCATCCAAACACCTTGATATCGTACTAGATGTACAAGCCACCTGTGTGCATAAAGCTTGAACTGAATAGCAGCATAGTTATGAGCACATGATTTCTCCCGGCACGAAATCCACTCACCAGACCATCGAACACCTCGGTCTTTGTCCTACAATCTTCACCAGAATTCTGAATTATGCTCCATCAGATGATTCACCTTGCTTGTTGCACCGCCTTAAATATATTCGCACACTTCTCCGACCACCATATCAACCGGCGCCTGCAAATGCGCCCCCAAGATCTCCGGAAACACACTCGCATCACAAACTCTCACACCCTTCACCCCATGCACTCTCAAAAAATCATCAACCACCCCCGGTCTTATCTCATCATCCTCCGGCGTCATCCGACAAGTACTCGAATAATAATAACATTATCAACATCCCCATCCCTATCCAAAGCAGGAAGCGTAAGCCCTCATACTAGCGGATATCCTTAGTTTGCTCGCATGCTATTTCCTATTTTTACGCCATGCGGATGGCTTTTCGCATCAATGCGATATCGGAAGCGTCGGAGAGGACGGGAAGTTGAAATCTACTTTGGGGCGGAAAAGAGGGTAGGAAGATGCGAGGCGTACTGTGCCGTGGGATTTGGGGCGCAGGAGTGTGGTGAGGGAGGAGAAGAGGCCGATTTTGGCGAAGCGGAGACGGTGCTCTGCGAAGTCGTCGCAGACTTGAAGACCATGAATCTAACCCAGTCCGCTGTTTCCTTTCCTAGGGTGCGCTCTCTCTGTTTTGTAGAAGCTGGCTTGGCCCAACCCGGTGTGTATACCGCTGTGTAATGTGTTGCTTGTTCTTGAATGTAGGGCCTCCGCGAGGGCTTTGGTGGGGATTCTTCTGGCCTCAGCATGTGAGGGCTTTTCTTGATGCCTGGAGATTTCAGGACTTTCCTTGTGGCCTCAGCGTTTGAGGGCTTCTCGTTCTTGACGGTGCCTCAGTTGAGGACTTGAGGCTGTACAGTCTGGGCTCAGGCGATTTGGGTAGCCCTTGCGGCTCCCACGTGCAACGGGCATCTGGCATCGGGCATCTGGCAACTCTGGCTCTGGCAACAGGCTCTGGCAACAGGCACCGGCAACGGGCTCAGCTGTAACAGCAGACTTGGCACTTTGAGGCAGCTCCCGCCTATGCTCAAAATAGAGCTGAAGTTGGCATTGACGTAGTACCCACGGAAGCCTAGCCCTTTGAGTTGAGTTGAAGGAGGAGAGAGTGTGGCAGAATCCACGCGAGGGCTCATAACCTGTTGAAGGGACGTAGGTGCTTGACATTGGGAAGGTCTAGCTAAGGCCAGCTCTTATGGAGCTGGAGATGGCGCTAACAAAGGAGCTAGTGCTGCTGCCTGATATGACAGGCTGACAATCCCACTGCAGGGCCATGCGCTACGTGAAAAACCAGCATGTCTATATACAAATTAGGGAACCTGAAGGATAGGCCAAAATTGACAGCGCCCATCTGAAACGACAGTCATCGTCGGTATCGACATGGAAGAGGGGGCGTAGTATGCTGCCCTCATGGGTCTTGCCTTCCTAGAACCAAATCATTGTCTGATAAGCCCCCTCTCTGTATTCTGTGACGTCTGCTCCCACTCATAATCCAAGCGGATACCATCCCAATGCTCTATGTCAGCATTGCCTCCAGTATCGACAGAAGTCTCCGTGTTGTTAGCAAGGCCTAGCTCCAACCTTGACGCATCAGTCGTACCGCCGGTTCTCTCCGTCATCTCTCCTTCGCTGCCGAGACGCCGCCTTGGGGGTGATCTTGAAGACAAAGCAGATCTGTCAAAGCCACGCCATGTGGCAAATGATACTAGTCTGAGTGATACCAAGTAATCGATGATGCTGAAGTTTGGGAAGTGGTGACCAACGACTTTTGAAACCGATGGCATACAAGAGGCCGAGACCCCTATACAGAGCTCCGCTAGCCTTTCATGTTTGTTAGCATTGTCCTGTAAACCAAGTTTTGAGTTTGTACTCGACCTACTGCGCTATCTGGACGTTCGTGGATTCCCAAAGGGGATCTATAGCCCGGTTTGTGTATAATTGAATCCTGTAGTAGAGACTCAGGAATGACGCGATGCAAGCCCTGTCGACCATATTAGATGTGCCGCGACCACAGGAATTTAGGAGTACAAACGCTAAACCAGTCATAAAGACTAAAGTTACTCCCATCCGAAGACGCGCTGGCAGGTGCAACCTGGGGATTCCCAGCATAGGAAGAATGAAGATGAACATGTCAACTCCAAAGCTTAGGGCCGAGATAGGTAATGATAAATCGTCCCCGGGTATCGCATAGCGAGGCTCTTCCTCTATTTGCAACCATGATTCGCCTGGGTGTGGTGTCATAAAAGCTAAAATAGCTATACCAAAAGCCATGAAAGCAGTAAAGGTGAAAACTATGCCGGCGTAGCACGAGTATCGTAACCATTTGAAGGGTCCGAAAATTTGAATATAAAAGATCAAGAACGTGCATTTGGCGAAAGGTGTGAATAGCGTCCCCGCCCATGTCTCGATATAGACCGTCTGCCATTCATATTAAGTCAGTGTTATGTAAAAAAGTGGCTGCATGTAACTCACTGTACCGCACCATGGGCCGGAAGCCTGCAGGACAGAAACATCCCAATGGTGCCTTCCTTGGTATCCCTTTGTCATTCCTGGAAATCGTCAGCTATATACTACATCTCGACGCTTGAGTTGTGTACCCAGAACTATGATGACGTAGAGGAATACCGTAGCAATCTGTCAAGACTTAGTTACTAGTACAAACTCAGATGAATATCGTTCCTACTGTGGCGACTGTGCAAGCCACTATTAAAAGAGTGAGCGCTGTACAAATTTAGAGGCGAGATGAAGCAACTTACAATCGTCCCACGTCAATTTCCGAAGTACGAAGAATTTGGAGTAAAGTCTGGTTGCAAAAAGCAGAAGCATTATTGGCACCATCACTCCTCCAAAGATAATTACGGTTGAGCCGTTGGTGGCGGGGTTCACAAAATTCGATGCTACTCCTGGCGGTGGAGGCGAGAGAGGGTACACGGCCAGAATCGAGTCTGGTATATCAGTCAGAGATGCCATGGCTGGAATGAATATGCCTTGTAAGACGTAAGATCTGAATATCGGGATGGACCAAGCCTTGTCTCGAACTGCTGCCAATGAATAAGACAGAAGTGGGTAAATGAGAGAGGCCGTCCACTTCCTTTTAAGTGACAGTGAGGCTCTGAAAGACTAAAGCTTGCCACGGCGAATAGAGCGCTGATATTCGAGCTGAAACACATGTCATACTTTGCATAAAAGGACCAACGAGTAAAATGGCACCTGGGGCAACCCTTAACGTTCAGGAAGTGCCAGAAAAAAAAGGGACTGTCTATTCATTCAGACTCAGACTTCCAATGATGATGTCGCACCCCCAATATCTTCGAAGAGAGGGGCGGTGGCATTTGGGGGCCGCCAAAAATAAAACTGCCCGGCGAACCATAGCTCTACAAATCTGGCCGTGACTGATGCAGCATGCTTACAAATATAGATGGCGCAAGGCTCTGTGCTACCACGTGATTGCTATCACGTGGCCGACGGAAGGCTTCTCTCCGCCGCGGCTTTAGCGCCGAAACTCGAGATAGCTGATAGACACCCATGTCGGATGTTACTCTCACGATGTGTTGGTTGTGAGTTGAGACTCCTAATTGGTCGCGCAAAGCTGGAAAGTCATTTCTGCGATTACCGGCTAGCCCCACGTGCTTTTCTGTGCCCTAATTAATTCGCCAAGTAAATGGAGGATCTCCTCCTCCCCTTTGCACATGACGAGGTACAACATGAACTTGTACGTGTATGGCTTCGACATCCGACATCCGCCGTCTCTAACTACTTCCAGCTCTAGATAGTTTGAACCCCCCAAAAGCCTTTTGGAAGAACCCCTCCGGATCATATTTCTTACTAACCGCCCTCATATTCTCCAAACTCTCCTCTCCATAACTCGCCAAAATATCCTGATACGGCGCCCCATAATTCGAATACTCGAACCTCTCATAAAGCCCCGCCGCCTTCGTCGCTTCCTGTACCTTATCATATAGATCATGTGTAGTTTTGTACATCAATTCATCGTCGTTGGGATCAGCCCAAGCAGCTTGAATCTGACACAGCACGGAAAAGGCGGCGGATGAGCCTAGGCCGAGACTGTTGGTGTTGTCTGGGAGCGTGGTAGGGAGGCGCTGGAAGATTAGGCTGTATTCGATGTTCGCTACGTCTTTGACGGAAAGAAGTGTGTCGTTGTATAGGCTATAGATTTGGTGGAGGATGGCTGCATCTGACGTCGAGCGGAATACGGTGTTTGTCCAGAGTCCACTGAGTGCTTGTGTTAGCAAACCCCTTTTCTCGGTGACATTCTTGTTTTTGCTGGAATTCAGATGTACCTTTCTCCAGCAGCCGGCTGCACACTCGCCAATTCGAGCACAATATCCGAAAGATTCGTGATCCGTAGCGTACTACCCAGCTGTGGTGTAATGTCTGTAAAGACCTTCATCACCGGTGGATCCATCACCGGCACTGTGTATTCGATATCAGTAGAGACGAAAACACTGTTGAATTGCGCTACATAAGCAAAAGCCTGGATAATAGCAGCTTTGGGATCGAAATTATCCGGTTGTAGGTATGTATTGAAAGCTTCCAGTCCTTGGCCAACTGTGCTGACTGGATATGTTACAGCACCACCTAGCATATTGCCGTGCGGAAAGGCGACTAGGTCAAAGCTGGTGACGATTCCGAAGTTGTTGGACCCTCCCTTCAGTGCGGTAAATAGGTCCGGATTTGAGTCTGCGGAGGCGCGCACGATTTCGCCGCTGGCGAGTACTACTTCCATACTATCGATTCCATCGCAAGCCCAACCGCGTTCGGCGGAGAAGTATGAAATGCCACCTGAAACGGTCAGTTTGTACCCTGGTTGTTATCTCGAGCTTGAGAGATGAATAGGTACCGCCGGTCAGAAGTCCCCCGACCCCAATGCCTGCAACACGCCCTCCGGCCACGGCAATTTTCATCGGATCCAACACGTCGTAAACCATATTCCATCGATTCCCCGCTCCCACCGTTACCAGAGATTTATTCTCGTTGACAGTCGTGAGATTTAACGAGGATAGATCGATAGTAACTCCATCATCGACGTTGGCAGCCCCGGCATTTGGACTATGTCCTCCACTCTTAACTGCAGCTTTGACACCATCTGGGTTGTCGGAATAAATCTTCGACAAGGCCTTGACAGCCGTTGCTACATCGGACGCGCATTTTGGAAGGACAATGCAGGACGGTGATAACCTCTCTTGTGCGTTGAAATATCCCTGGATCGAAGTCAAGTATGAAGGGCTATTGGGGTATGCCACTTGGCCTGGCAGCAAGGCAGATATTTTTTGACATGGTGTGGAAGTTGAAGATGTTGCATCCGCGGATGAGCCAAAAAGCAAACATAGGATGGTAGACGCCAATTTCAACGACCGTGAGGCGAGCATCTTCGTGGTGGATCTCGGCGTCGAGGGCTTGCTCGAGGACGAAGCTGGTACCTAGATCTGAGACGGTCAATCATTCAGCATCTAAGTTGGGACAGTCGGACCATATATAAAGATGCTGTGCTTTCAAGCCCCGCGTCAGCGGTGGTGGCGTCGCCACTAACACTTTATGCCGTCCCGGAGAACTAGGAATCCGTCCGTTCAGCCCTGAGGAACATGAGTACTGCACTCGGACTGGTGTCTGGTTAGCTTCAACCTTATTTCCACCTTCACCGCCATATTTTACTTTACCTCAACTTCAATTCAGCCAGTGGTTTCGATCCGCGTTCCGCCTCGGATGCGACCTACATGGATGTCCTGGCGATCTGTTCCATGCAATTTATAAATAAACTTAAATTTATAAACGGCACTACCGTTTATAAATAGCACACCACTTACCAATGGCATAAACCATTTAAAATGGGCTGGTTAATTTATAAATAAATAATTAAAATTCAAAAAGATTTACGAATAATGGTTTAAAAAGCTCTGGAAACGGCCAAGACTGGCCAAGCCAGGCTTGGTTATATAGAATAGAAGCTCGGCCCTCGCCCGGCCTTTCTAATTAAGTAATTTCCGCCCTTAAATATAAAGCTATTGTAAGCCTTGGCAAGGATATTTACCACCTCGTTAGCGCTAAAACCACCACGTTATCGCCACTTTTTATTTACAGCCTTTAGTAATGCCATAGCGCTATTATACAGCCATTGCTTATTTTTGGGATTTTCAAATTAATTTAAATGTTTATTTTTATTGCAGTTAATTATAATTTAATATACCAATAATTTGGCTATATAGAAATATAACTCTTGCAATAAATATATTTGCAAAGCCAAATTAGGTGATTTTTAAAAATTTGTAATTATAATATAAAATAAAATGCTAAATAGAATAAAAGAGTTATATTTGAAAGAGTTTTAAAAATTTAAACTGTATTTTTAATTTAGAAAAATCTATTATTTTCTTAATTTTTTAATATTTGTAAAATTGGCCATGCTATTTTATATGGTTCATGCCATTGGTAAGTAGTGTGCCATTTATAAACGGTCCAGCCCGTTGGCCAATGGGAAAAATGGTAAATTGAACGGAACAGATCCGAACCTTGCCCCGAAGCTTCTTGTGCAGATCTCATGCAAACGTACGGCTTTCTCCCCACACAGCCAGCCATACGCCGTTTATCATTGCACAGCATATCTCCAAGTGTCCAAATGATTTGTCGTATAGCACAGCGCACACGCAAAAAAAAAAAAAACCCCCCGGAATCCAAGTAGTAAGAGCGTTGATAAATCATACACATCACATTGTTGCCGAGGACGTCGCATTTGGTGTATTCGCAAGGGCGCAGTTTACACTCCGTATTCCAGAGTCAGACTTTCGAAAAGCGGACGGCGCTGGTGTGGACCCTTTTGAGGGGTAGATGTGAAAATCCGATATCGATTCTGGTGATACAGCATCACTTTCGCACTACCTACCTCATTCGTCAAAAAGTCCCGACTGGTACTTATCCCCGCAACCTCCTCACAAGTTTCAACCAGCCACATACCTATTTCCCCTCAATCTTTCCATTCCCACCCACAACTCTCTCCGCAAACCCCACCAACAGCTCATTAACCTTCTCCGGCTCCTCAAGCTGCACCCAATGCCCGCTCCCCAGCTTCTCGACCCTCAAATCCTCACACCATTTCTCTGTCCGCGGAATTTCCGTATCACTTCTACACACATAGTCCTGCTCCGCCGCAATCAGTAGCACAGGCATTTTCACCTTTTTCTGCTCTTCACTCAAATCCTTTTCATCTTCGTTGTTTACTCCGCGCATAGCCGCTTTGTACCAGTTCAGCCCGCCGTGATAACCACACTTTGCAAAAATCTTCTGTCGAGTCTGGAATTCCGGTTTGGGATACCAGGAAGGGAGGGGCGTGGTTTTCTGACTAGTGATCCAGGCTTGGGCGCGATTGGGGGGACCGAAGTCGGTCTTCCAAGTGTTGGGATCGTTGGGGTAGAAGAGTGAGAAATGTGCGTCAGGCTCGACTGGGCGTTAGTCGTGGAGAAAATTAATTAGTTGGTTGGATGGGGGAATGGGAAATAGAGGAAACTCAGACGTACATGCTCTTCGCAGTCTTTGGCTGCTTGATCTGTGTTGTGCCAGTACCAGTATCCATGAGTGGGATAGCTAAAATTCTTCTTCGAGGTCTCGCAGATCGCATCAATGTCCCAAACAGCACCGGGTTCGATATACGACATCGCAACGGGGACAATGCCATAGAAGCGATCTGCATGATATGTCGGTAGTCTCGACAGCAGTCCAGAACCCCTAAAATCCAATACTCAAGTCAGCAAACGGCGAAAGCGAAGTACACCCGCTTCAGACCCACATACCAATCATGTCCGACCGCCACGGCCTTCTTTACTCCCTCCCTATCCATCAACTCCACCACATGTCCCGCCATTCTCTTCATCCGATACTTCTCCACCTCCTCTGGCGCATCCGTATCCCCATAGCCCAGCAAATCCGGTACCAAAACGCCATATCCTTGTTCCGTCAGTCCATTAATCTGATGTCGCCAGTCATAGGAAGAAGAGGGATAGCCGTGCAATAGCACAAACGTGGGTTCGTTGGAATCGGGGGACGGCGAGATGGAAATGTAGCCGTAGGTGGTGCCGTCTGAGAGTTTTGCCGTTTTGGCGATTTGGGGGAAGCCGATGGATGCCATGATGGGTGTTTGGGTGGCGAGGGAATTTGATGAGAGATGGAGGGTTGAGAGGGATGATGAAGACTAAGAGATATGGGAATTGTCTACCTTGACTGGTATTGAGCGAGATGTCCCCTTGTTTGAAGCTCATGGTGACATTGCTAGACCTCTGGCGCCGATGACGTCAGGTGGGATATTTAGAGAGCATTACATCAAGCTCTCCTTATGCCTTATGATATATTGCAGAATGCAGATGCATTTGTTGCATAGCACGGAAAGTCCAGCGAGAGCTAACTAGCAAACGGCGGTGTCGTGGTGGTTGGTGATGTGTTTCATTGCTGGCACAGTAACGTGAAGCTATTTCGAGTCTTCGCGAACTTGGAGAATTCCCAATTATTCGAAGTGATCCTGATTCTCTGAAGTATTCCTGAATTTTCGGAGTATCCTAATTATTTGCAGTATCCTTTATTTTTACGAAGTATCTGTGATTATTCAAAGTATTCGCGAGTATTTTGGATGTTCCCAGCGGCACGGAAACTTTAACACAACACAACACCAATGAAGAACAATCGAAGAAACATAGTATGCCAGGCAGTTTGAACTCTTTTTAGTTATTGGCCGAAATCAGAAAACACGTTTGAAAGATACGGAAACGACAAACCTTTGTCTGAAGTCCGGGCTTCATACTCGGAACATCATTTCACTCATCACGTTTGACATTCAGACAATACCAGCTAAGCACACTTGTGGTGACATTTCTTACGCGCTCAGCTACGACCTTGCAGTACTCTCACACTTACTAGAAATACTATTCCTGGTTATTCGGAACGGCAAATGACTTATCTAGCCCCCAAATTAATTTAAATGACCAGTCTAGCCCCCTATTATTCGAAATGACCGATTTATCCCCCTTTTTATTTAAAGCTATTTTATATTAATGGCTTTTAAAGTTTTGCAAAAACAAATTATATGGACAATTGCTATATATTTTTCTAAATATATATATTAAAAACCAATTTTAATGCATAGCCCCCGGCACCCCAATATTCCCCGTTTAGCCCTTTTTTTAAAAAAATTAATAATAATTTGAATAATTTAAATATTAATACGAAACTTTATAATATTAATTTTAAAACTATTTTATATATTCAAAATTGTTTGTATTATTTATATAACCTTATTTTAATTATATAAAATGATTTTTTTAAAAAGGGCTAGATTAGGAATTATTAAATTTTAAGGGCTAGATTCCGGAAATAATTATTATCTGACCATAGCGAGTGAGTAGCTAGTAATAGTAGTGGCGTAAGCCAGTGCCTTAAGCACCGGCTTACGCCAAAAGCTGATAATATTTTTATTATTTGCGAAAAAAGCTTTTTTTTTACACGCTTTAATACACCACTATTATTACCCCCAATATTAGCTAGCTTTATATAATCCCATTAAATCAACATTAATCAACATTTTTTTAATAAAAATACAAATTGGCAAAATTCCCAAAAAAAACAGCGCTATTTACTTTTATTGGATTTTTAATTAATTGCTAAAGGCTTTATTTATGCTAAAAAACCGGACAATTATTTTTCTATGCCATTTATACTGGGCAAAAAGCTATTTATACAATTTCAAAATATTTATAAAAAACATATAAAGCATTAATTTGCTTGCTTTTATTCTTTAGCTATTGCGTTTACCACGTATTTTATTATTAACTATTTTTTAAATTGTAGAAGCTTATATTTTACGACGTCCAAATTCGGCAATTAAAACCTATTCCACTCGCCAAGCAAAAACTATAATTATTAAAAACCAGCCTTTTTTTTCGTTCTTATATATTTTTTTAATTTACTTTTATTATTATTATTTATTTATTTTCCCTTTTATTATAAACCCTATTAATTATTTATTGCAATCTCTTTTACAAACAATAGCTCAAAAATGCCTTAGGCACCGGTTTTAGCGTATAAATATAGCTTTGTTTTTACACCCATTATTGGATTTTTATTTTATACAATTAATTAGACTATTAAAACTATTATTTATTATTGCATACGCGTTGTAAATTTCCAATAATTCCAATACTAATTAGTATTTTTTTTTATTAAAAAGCATAAATTGGCAAAAATAATTTAAAAAAATAAAATAGCCAAACTTTTGCTTTTAAAGCATTAAAGAATTTAATGGTCTATATTCTTTTTTTATAGAATAGTAATTTTATTTTCGCTTTTAAAGCATTAAAAAATAAATTTTATTTTAAAAATAAAAAAGCCAAAAAACCATTGAAATTACAAAAAAAAACCCTATATTTAAAATTTTTAAAGCTTTTATTTTTGGACTAAAGCATTTTTTTTATTTCAAATTCAAAATTTTCTATATTTTATTATATATATTTAATTATTAGCAATATTTTTAATATTATATAAAAATCGCAAAGATTTTAAAAATTAATTTTACTTTTATATTAATGGCTAATTATTAAACGCCAAATTTATGTATAAAACTTATTTAAAAATTTACTATTTTTAAACAATTTATTTTTTATTTAAAAACCTCTTTTATTTTCGCCCTTTTTACTTTTTAATTAAATATTAAAATCAATGCCTATTTTTTTATTCTTAATTTATATTAGGAAATTATAGTTAAAATAAGCTTTTTAATATTTTTTCAATTAGCCTTAATCTTTTAATTTAAAAATCCAAGCAAATAGCTTTAATTAAAAATTTAAAAATTAGCAGATTTTTTTACAAAGCAATTGCCGCCAAATTAGCCGCTAATATTATTTTTAAAGCCTTTAAAGCCAAAAGCCTTTTGCATTTTAAAAACCTTTTTCTTTATTTTAAAAATGTTTTACGCTTTAAAATAAAATTTAAAAATCGGTTTTTTTTAATTTTAATATAATTGCTAATAATAAAGCGGCAATTTATTACTAGCTAGCTATTAATGCCAATGTTTTTATATTTATATAAAAAATATAATAATAATTTTTTAAATATTAATTAGCGCGGTATTTAAAAAAAACAAATTAATATTTTTATTTTATATTAAATTTAATTTATAAGATATAAAAATTATTTTAATAAAGCCCTATTTAGAAAATTTAAAAACAATTTTAAGAAATAAAAAACGAATGCCTTTAGCAAAGCAAATTCTAATATT
Source organism: Cyclaneusma minus (assembly GCA_037179335.1). Classification (NCBI taxonomy): domain Eukaryota; kingdom Fungi; phylum Ascomycota; class Leotiomycetes; order Marthamycetales; family Marthamycetaceae; genus Cyclaneusma; species Cyclaneusma minus. Next base: position 505,041 of record JAKZHN010000012.1, read on the forward strand.
TTAAAAAGTCTTAGAAAATTCTTTTATAATAAAAAAGTCTATATTGGCAAATTAAAAATTATTTATAAAAAATCTTTTAAATTTCCAAAATTAAAAACCAATTTCAATTTAATTTAATTACAAATTAGCAAAAGCAAAAACTCAAATAAATTTTAAATCTATTAAATTTGCAAGCCCGGCTTTTTTAAAAACCAATATATTAAATCCAAATTTAAATATTATTATTACCAATGCTAAATTCTCTGTTGCCAATACTTTTGCGAATTTTCCAATTTAATTTTTAAAGTTTAATTAGCAGCAATTGCCTTTTAAAATTAAAGATATTTAATAAAAAGTTATTTTATTAAATTTTAATATTTTATTTAATAAAAAGAAATTATATCAATTGCCAATATTACAAAAGCCTATAATTTAAATAATGTTAAATATAATATTAAATTCTATAATATTTTAAATACTAAAATTGCTATTTTTAAAAGCATTTGCAAAAAAATAAATTTTTAAAAAGTCTGATACCATAATGCATTTTTTATTATATTAAAAAATAAAGCTTTTATTTTTTTCTATGCTAAATTAATTAATTTGGCTATTCTATTTAATATGTTTATTACTAAATTGCATAAAGAATTTCAAATTAAAGCTATTTATTAAAAGCTAGTTAATATATAGTTCCTTTTAGAAGAAATATTATTAATAATCCAAATAACTTTAAGAAAACCAAGCTTTAATATTTAAAAATTCTTATTTTTAAAATCCTTTAAATTTATTAAAATTTGCCCGCTAATTATTAAAATAATATTATAGAATGTAAAAAACATCTTTATATTTGTATATTAATTTTAAAATGCAAAATAGCATTTGGAAAATAAGCTATAAATTTTAAAAATTTGTGTATTAATTTTTTATTTTATAAAAATTAAAAAAACGGCCTAATATAATATAAACTCTATAGCTATAAATAGCGCTTTTATATATAATTAAAAACTATTTTAGCGCAATAATTCTTTTAGTTTTAAATTAATATTAATAATTGTTTTTTATTTTTAAATAAAGCATTAATTTAAATAAAAAATACTTTCAATATAATGTTTTTAATTATTAAATTTAAATATATATTAGCAAAAAATAAAAACATATTGGCGGATTTAAAAAAATACAATTAAGTAAATTAGCAAATTATATAATAAAATTGCCTATATTGCGTTTTTAGCTGGCTATAAAAAAACTTAAAAAAACATTAATAGCCCAAATATAAAGAAAATAGCAGCTATATTAATTTTATGAAATTACAGTAATAGTATATTAGCTATTAAAAATTTTAAAATTTTAAAATAATAATTTAAAAAATAATTATATAATTATTTTAAGCAATAAAATTATTAATAATTTTAAATTTTTTATAGCATTTAGCAATTATACTATTATTTATGCATTTAGCCATTAGGACTTTTGAAATCCAATTAAATATTTTAAAGCATTATATTAAATAGCAATATTGCTAATATATTTATTAATAGTTTAAATTAACTTTTAATTTTTAAATAAATAATGCTATAGCTATTGCTTAATAAATTTTATATTGATAAGCACAATATTAAATCTAATAAAAATTCTATAAAAACTATTAATATTGCTTTAATTTCTATATTTTTAGATTAATTAATTTTTATATTTTTTTGATTAATATATTATTGTTAATATGTATTAATAATATAAATTGCTTAAAAATTTAATTTATTAATTTTTAAAATATTATAATATTTGGAAATATTTCTATTTCAGTTATTTCCAAACAAAAATATTTATAAATACTTTTAATTAATATTACATTATGTTCAAAATCTATTTAATGCTATTTAATTAAAATTAAGCTTTAAAAACTCTATTAATAATTCGGACACCCTAGCGTTTTTAAATTGGCCAAAATTTTAAAATATATTAGCAAGAAATTTAAATACGCTATATTAAAAAAAATTGCTAGATTTTACGATTTTTATTAATATAAAAGCAAATTTCTTTTAAAATTTAAATTCTATAGAAATTATTATTTTCATATAAAGATTATAATAAAAATTATAAAATTAAATAAATATTTTATAATTTATGTTACTAATATTGCCATTAGCTTTTAAACTGCTATATTCTTTTATAGCAAATTTCTAATAAAAAATTAAAAAATTATTTAATACTGCTAAATTAATATTTATTAATATTTATTTAATTATATTATTTATAATACTAGTTTAAAATTTGCCAATGCTATATTTTATAAAAATTTAAAATTAAAAAAAATTCCAATTAAAGCCTATAATAATATTGGCAAATTTAAATACTATTATATTATATTTTAAAAATTCTATTAAATCATTTAAATTAATTATTTGCAATTTTTTGAAAAAAATAATTTTGCAAATAGCTATAAAAACTATTAATAATACCGCTAGCCCTAATATTTTTTTTTAATATTTAGCGCATATTTAAAATAATTATAATATTTATTATAATAATTTTGCTATTTGCAATAATTTTTAAAATTCCAATTACTTTGCTAATAATTTTTTTGTTAAAGCGCTATGATAGATTTTTTAAAAGTATTATAGCGCAGTTTAAAATTGCTATAATATAGCTTAAAATTGCTATAGTATAAAAAATCGCCCTAGCTAAATACAATTTTGGTTATTTTTACAAAAATCCCAAATTTAATATTTTTAAAATGGAAAATCCCAATAATTTCATTTTTAAAATATAAAATGCTAATATAAAACAATTTATTTAAAATTCTATAGCCTATAAAATCTTAATAAAATGCCTATTAAATATAGCTAAATTATTAAAAATGGCAATAGCGTTTAAGCAATTTCTAATTTAAAACGAGATTAAAAATATATTATTTAAAATTAAAGCTTAATTAATTGCTAAAACAAAAGCAAATTTAATACTTTTAACAAGCTATTTAAAGCTTTTAATAAATTGAAATTTAATAGTTTTATTAATAATAATATTGTTAAAGTTTATTTATATAATTTAAAACCCTATAATAATTTGCGTATTTTTAATAATTAAATAATAAAGAAAATTAAAAAAAAATATAAAAGATTCAAATTAGTAATTTAAAATTATAGCAATTATAATAAGCTTTTATTATTATCCAATGTTTTATTATTTAGTAAACTAGTTAGCAATTAATTATTACTTTTGCATTATTGCTTTAAAATTAAAAATTTAATATTTCCAATTGCAATATTAGTCAAATTTATATTTAAGCCAATTTTCTTTTAAATTAAATAATTTACTGCAATTTATTTATAAAATTCAAAATTAAATATTTTTCTAAAAGAAAATTATAAATTTTAAAATCGAAATATAATATTACAAAAATTTAATTTAATTAATTTATAATTTACCATATCTACTATATTAACAATTTAAATATAAAAACCTTTATTTACAATTTCTATTTGCTAATTAGCAATTCTTTAAACCAATTTGCCATTATTGGTATATAAATAAATAATATTTTAATTTTATTAAAAAAAACCACAAATTTAATTGTTTTTTAATAATTGGCTTTTTTTTAATTTTTAATAGTTATATATTTATATTTAAAAAACACAATACAATAATTTGCTAGAAAGGTTAAATTGCAAAATTAAAACTCACTAACACTAATTTTTCAATTTTTAAAATAATTTATATTGCCCAATATATTTGCAATAGCTATATAATTATAATTTATTAATTATAATAATTCTGCCTATTTTCTAAAATTGCTTAATATTAAAAATTAATAAAAAATTATACAAAAGCCTTAAACAAAAGCCTTTAATAGTAAAAGAAAAATCCTAATAAAAATTTAATTAATATTTTGCTAGATTTAGCCATAATTCGAAAATACATTTTTATTAATAAATTCTTTGCAAATAATAATAATTTAAATTTGCAATTCGGCTATATCATTATTTCAATTAATAAAAACCAATTTAAAGCTTTAAATATATTTAGTTTTAAAAATAATATTATTTATTAATTTTTTATTAAAATAAAAAATTATTTAAAGCATATTAACCAGCAAAATCCTAGCTATAATTTAAAAAACCAATATAAATATAGCATTTGTTTTTTCTTAATTACTAATAAATTTAATATTTTTTCAATTCCAATTATAATTTATATAAATTTCTTTTTATTATATAAATGCCTTATTAAATTAGGTATTACAATTAAAAAGCACCTAATAATTAATATTTTCCACTTTTAGCAAAATTATAAAAAACAAAGACTATAAAATCAAATAAATCAATAATAAAAATAACCCAATTAATGCTATAATAAAAATAGCTTATAATAGAGCTTTAAATCAATTTATTAATATTAATATTTTAAATATTAAATTTAAAAATTGGATAAATTGCAAAAAAGAATAAAAAAAGCCAAAAAAAACTTTTAAAAAAGAATTTATTTGCAAATTAAGATATATTAGTATTTTTAAATTATGCTAATAGTTTATATATTTTTTTATATATTATTTACGCTATTTATTTTCTTTCAAAAATTGGCCCTTTTTACGCGCTAGTTTAAAAGCCATTTTCTTTATTAAGTAAATAAATATTGCGCGGTATTTGAAAAGACTTTAATATTTTTCTATTTTTAATTACTAATTTATAGCTATTTTACATTATAAATAATACTTTAATTATTAATTTTAAAGCTTAATGCTTTTTGATAGATTTAAATTTTATTTTATTTATTTTACTATATATATATAGCTATAGTGTTTTATTACTATAAAGTAAAAAATAGCCAATATTGCAATTATTTTTACAAATAATAGTTTAAAAATGCTTTAGATATTGGTTTTGGCATATAAATATAGCTTTATTTCCATATTTACTATTGGACCTTTATTCTATACAATTAATTACACTATTACCACCACCACCCACTATTGCGTACGCATTGTAAATCCCCAGTAACTCCAATATTATTAAATCCTATTACCAAATTAAAAATCCCTTTTTTTCTTATCCTATTTACTTTTACTATAGTAAAGTCCTTTATTAAAAACAAAAACAAAACAATTCCAGCTATTAGCATAAAAAAATACCAATTCACTTTTTCTTGCCGTTTATAGCATCTTTCAATCCCTTAAAATAAACCGTTCTATTAAATACCATTATTAACTATAAATAAATTAATAAACACACTCCCTATAAATTCAAAATAAATAATACAGCTATTTATATCCAATAAATCACCTTTGCTTTTATTTTTTATTTTTTATAAAATTATAAAGCAATAAATTAAATAAATAATATTTTTAAAAACAATTTAAAAATAACTTTAATGCTTAAATTCCCCAATTATTTGCTATAATATTAAAGCGTATCCAAACCATTATAAAAAAATATTTTTATAATTATAGTATATATATTTCGATTTTTAGCCCGCGCTTTATCATTTTTAATAATTTATATATATTGTTTTAAAGCAAAAGCCATTAAATTAATTAAGAAAAAACTTGCCAAATTTTGCCAAATTCGCAGATTTTTTAAAAATTCCTTTTTTTAGCATTATAATTTTTATTAATTCCCTATTTTCGAATTTATTAATAATAAATTTACAATCTTGTTTTCACTGCCTTTATTTCTATTTTTGCCTAATAATTAAATTTATTAATTAGCTTGCCAATTTTGCTAAAAATTCTTTTACCAATTATATTAAAAAAAAGAATTATTTGCCAATAATAATTCTATTTCCAATAAAAACCTTTAAATTGCCTCTAAATAATTTAAATCAAAAATATTTAAATTTGCTATTCCTGCTTTTTTTAATTTTTTAATTTTTAAATAAATTAAAAAATCTATTAAAGCATATAAAAATAATAAAATAAAACATAGTGGCAAAATATTTAAAATTTATAGAAAACAATTATATATATTTGCAAATTTATATTATAAGTATAATATACCTATTAAAAATATAGCAAATATATATTTATTTATATTAATTGGCAAAGCTAAAAAATTCTGTTTTAAATATTTATTTAGCAAAGGTTTAATTATTTGGCAAATAGTTAAATAAATAAAAAAATACTTTAAAATTAGTATTTATTATTTTTAATATCTTAGTTTTTAATAAAATTTATAATATATTTGCATTATTAATAATTCCGTAAATGCTAATAAATCCTGTTTGGATTGCTTTAAAATTTATAAAAAAAGATTCTCCGCAATTAATTAATATTTGCAATAAAAAATAATTTTAAATATAAAACAATTTTAATAAAAAACTCTACTAATTATAATTTTTTTTGTAATAATTTCGAAAATATTATTATAAATTAGCAAATTATTGCTAAATAAAATTTTCGCCATGTGTTTTTACTAGCTTTTAAAAACGCAAGTAAAAGCTATATTATATTTGCCGAAAGTCTAGTTGCTGGTTTATTTATTATAAAAACCCCAACTAATGCAAAAAAATTGAAAATAGAAAATAGATTTTTTAAAGCATTAATTAAGCCTTTATTATTAAAATTTACTAAATTTTTAAATTACTAAATAAAAACCTTTTAAAAAAACTCCTATTTTAATTGACTTTTCTATTGCTATATTTAATAAATACATAATTTAAAATATTAAAGTTATAAATAAAAAAAAAACTTTTATATTATTTTTAAATTAATATGTAATATTTATATTTTTTAATTTTATTAATACTGCTAAGGCTGCTTTTATTTTTGCTAACGCTGCTATTTGCCATGCTTTTATTGGCAATTAGCTATTTAATTTAATTCTTTTTATAAATTTTAAAATTGCTAAGCTATTTGTTTTAGCTAATTGCTATTTTATTAATGCTTTTCAAAATATTATATTAAATAGCAATATAGTTAATATTTTTATAAAAGATTTTAAATAATTTAAAGCCTTTTAGAAAATTATGCCTATTTTGAAAATTAATATTTCTAAAGCTAATAAATATTATATTATCTTTGGCAAAAGTAATACTAATATTTTAAATATAGTTTAAATTCTAATATTATTTGGCGTTATAAACCTTTATATTATTAATGCAAAAATTCCATTTTGTTTTATATTAATAATATAAATTATTGAAAAATTAGATTTAATAATTTTTCAAATAATTTAATTTAAAATTATTTGTAAATAGGAATATTTATAGCTTTTTTTTAATAATAGCCATTTTTCCTCCAAGCTTTTGTATTAGTTTTTATATTTATTATTATTAAGCTCCGCCGTATTTATAATATATAAAGCTATTTTAATAAAAAGAAAAATTAAAAAAATTATAAATTGCGCTGGTATAAATTTTAATTGCGCAATAATTAGAAAAATTATTAAATTCTAGTATAATTGCTAAATAATTATTGCTTTCCAAATTAAATTCAAATTAAAATTTCCTAATAATTTAAATTTCAATTATGAAATTATAATAAATATTATTAATATTAATAGCAATAATATTTTCTATATTATTAATATTGCAATTGGCTATTAAATTATAAAATTCCTGCTTTTTAAAACTATTAAAAATATCTAAAAAGCTTTAAAGCTATATTAAATTAATATTTATATTAATTTATTAAAGATTATTATTTATAATCAAAATAAAAAATTTATTAATAAAAACTTTAAAGCCAAAATATATATAAAATAAAATTTAATATAAGGCTATTTTTATTAAATTATATTAATTTATTGGCAAAATTAAACGCTATTATATTTCTTTTTAAAAACATTATTATATTTTTTAAAAAAATATACCAAAAGCCTTTTGCCAATTAAAATTTTAAATAATTTGCAAAGCGCTTAATAACTTTGCTAAATTAAATGGCCTAATATTTGTTTTTTTAATATTTGAAATTTATCCGCGTTTAAATAAAAAGTCCTTTTTTTTTCTTCAAATATTATTAAATATGCTAAAACTATTCAATTGGCTATAAAAGATTTTAGCGCATTTAAATTAAATAAATTATATATCATAATTTTAACGGTCGCAATATTTTAAATACTATTGCTATTAAATCTTTTTTTAGCTTTTTTATTAAAGTTTATATATATATATATATAAGAATAGCTGGGAAAATCTATTTAAGCTTTTCGCCATTAAAAACTATAATTTTATTATAAAATTTCTATACAATCCTATAATTTTCCGCAATACTATTATACGCTTTTATTTAATTAAAAATAATATATTAAATAACCCTTTAAACAGGTTTTTAAATAATTTGCTAAATAATTTGCCATTTAACGCTGGAAATAATTTTTCTTTTTCCTTAAAAAATACGCCAATTTCTAATATATTAAAATTGTCCTAATATAGTATATTAAATGCGCTGCTTTCTTCAGTATAAAATATACCGCCAATTATAATTTAAAATATACCAATTTTTGGTATATTATATAATATAATATAAAATCCTCCAAATAATATAATATAAAAACCAGCTAAATAATTTAAAATAATAATAATGATAATAAGAAATTAATTTTTATTTAAATTCCAATAATTTAAAAAATTAATTAATATTTAATATTTGCCTTTGCTTTTTTCCTTTATTTGCTAAATATTTTTATATTATTAAAAAGTATTATCCAAATTTATATTCAAGCAAAAAATAAATTTTATTATTAAACTTTTCTATAAACCCCTAAAGCCTTGGCTTATTTATTTTTTAAAAATAATTTAATATAAGCTATTAAATTATTATATAGCATTGCAAAATTTGAATTTTACTAATTTAGAATGTATTTTAGCTATTATATCAAAAAGCTTAATATAATTATTTTTATATATAGTAATTGCCTTTTCATTAATATTAAATTTAATACCAAACGCTTTGCTATTATTAATATATAAATTAACAATACCTTTATTTTAGCCAATTAAAAATAGGCTAATTTAAATAAAAAAAACCTAATCAAAACTGGATTTAAAGTCAAATTTTGTATACTATTAAATGCGAATATTCCCTTAATTTTTAATAATAAATTTTTAATATTTAAAAAACATTTTTAATATTAAAAAAAAGCTAACAATAATTATTTTCTTAGATCCCGAAAGAAAAAAAAATATATTAGCCAAAAAGCCTTAATTGCATATATTACTAATATTTGCCAATTACAAATCGCTTGCAAAATTAATATAGCTGCCCAAATTTAAAATTCTATTAATAATAATTTTAAAGCCTTTAATAAAATTATTAAATAATATAGAAATAATCTAATTAAAAATTTAATTATACTAATATTGATTTTTTTAAAGCTATTTATTTTTATTAATAGCTTATTTGCCAATAATAAAAATCTCTTTTTCTAATTTAATTATATTTTTATATTAGTAAATAAAAATATAAATTCTGCAAATAATTTTAAACTATAATTTGTGTTTAATTAAAGCTTTATTAAAAGCAAATATGTTATTTAAAACGCTTTGGCTAGCAAAACTTTAACTATAATTTAAAAAATTAATATAAAGTATATTATTGACCAAATTTTAAAAATAATTATTTTAAAGCTTAATTTACTACCAATGGAAATTATAATTGCTATTAATTTTTATTCCCTTTACAATTATTTTATAACGCTTAAAATAACTATTAAAAAAAAGCTTATAATCGACGTTTTTGCCCTACGCCAAAGCTATAAATATAAAAAACTGCAAAAAATCAAATAAATTTATAGTAAAAACAATTTTGTAAATTTTATAATGAAGGTATTTTTTAATAAAATATTGGAAAAATTTATTAATATTAATAAGTTTACCGTCTATATAAAAGGATAAATAAAACAAAAGGAGGATATTTTTATAAAAAAAAACGGACTAACGGTCCTTTGAGTTTTTCCTTTATTTTATTATTTTATTTTATTATATATAATGGCTTTTAATACCGCTTTTATAAAACCATTTTTTTTATATATAAATTAAATAAAAGGGCAGATTTAAAGCTATTTATTTATAAAAGTAAAAAATCCCCAATATTTAATTATAGCAGGTAAATAGCTAGTAATAGTAGTGGCGTAAGCCAGTATCTTAGATACCGGCTTATGCCAAAAGCTAACAATATTTTTATTATTTGCGGAAAAAGCCTTTTTTTTTCCTACACGCTTTAATACATTACCATTACCACCCCTAATACTAGCTAGCCTTACGTAATCCCGTTAAACCAGCAATTATATAAGTAGCAAATTTAAAAATAATTAAAATTTAATTTCAAATTCGTTTTCGCATTGCTTTATTTTATATTATTATATATTAAAAATAATAATTATAATATAATAGTTGTTATTTTAAATATGATATTTAAAAAGTCGGTTTATTACTAAAATTTCCAATTTTTTTATTAGTGTATAAAAGATTCCGGCTTTCGGACTTTATTTTATATATATAAAGTTTTTTAAAATAATGGGTACCTGCTTTATAATTAATTAATAAATTCAGGTGGTTGGGGAAAAGGGGCTAGACGGGTTATTTTAAACAAGTTGGGGCTATGCCAGTTATTTAAATTAAATAATATGGTTATATGGTGGTGAGGAGGCAGCTGACCGTCACGTGATTGAAGTGGCCAGGGGGCCGGCCAGGATGCTTCGTTTAGCCAATGGGGCTTTCACGGGCCATTTATAATACCTCAATTACGAAATTTTTGCAAATGTCAGTTTTTACAGCTTTAAAACAGAGTTTCTGATTAGCTGCGGTTTTGGTTTTTCCTTTCTATTTACTTTATATAATTTAATTCTAATTTAATTCGCTTTTTATATAATTTATAGCCGGTTAAACCAGCTTCTGCCCTTATATGCTTATTCCTAGCCCTGCTAGACATTACGTAAGCTCTTTTATACATTATTATATTATATAAAAAGAGACCCCCGGTGGCTGGAGCTAGCTTTGCTAGCTATGCCCTGCAATACACTGATCTTTGATCACCTTCTCGCTCTCTTTTCTCTCTTGCATGTGAGGAGCTAAACCATATAAAGGGGGCTAGATCGGTCATTTGCCATATTCGGAAACTTTCCATTTACTCACAATGCCTATCTTTGAACACTTGGGATGTGGAGATATTCCCAATTATGGCCCTATGGGGAATATTCCTAGTTCTTCGAATGGTCGAAGGTGAGCGCACAAGAAATGTGATCACAAGGCACAATAGATCAGCATGGCTGTTTCAAAAAAGGAGCCCAACAGAAGAGATAGTAACGGTGTGTGGGTTTCGATTTTCCTAGGTCGCAAGTTCTAAGGATATCCACCGTGTGACGGCGTGTCCATCATGACCTAGGACGGTCATAACTCATTATTCTGAAAAAAATATCGAATCCACCCTTTGAAAATACTCGTAATATTCATATCCTCGAAACGGGTACTCATGTTATAGGTTTCAAGTTCCTCATCAGGGTACTTCCATTCAACCTTCCGAATCATGGGCCTGCCATTTTCCAACTTCTCCAGCAGTTTCAACGCTCTTGGCGTCTCTTTCCACGACGCATAAGAGTACTCCACCAAACGCTCCATTACCTCCACAGGGCCAAAGGGCCAGTCGCAAAACACTGACTCTCCCCTCTTCGTAATCACAGGAAGACCCGGGTTGAGCAAATGTGGCCAAATAAGCGGGTTCTCCGCCTCCACCCTCCGGTGCAATCTCTTAATCTGCCCCTTCAATAGAGTCATTAGTTCGACTAGACCTTCTCCTTCCACAATGCTCTTCCTGCGTGGATTGTGAGCCATCATGTTGCCGAGAAATTTGTCTCTGATGTTGTCGAGAAGCTCAGGAGGCATCGTAATAGCGCTAAGGCCTTGAAGAGACTTGAGGTCGAGATAGAGGCGGATTTTGAGGAGAGTGATGGCGACGACTTGACAGAGTTGGGTTGCGAATTTGCCAACGAATGCGCCGACGTCTTCGAAGACATCAGCGTCCTTGATATCGAGAAACGGAAAATCATGGCTGTACCAGTCACGATCCTCATGATCCTGGCACCACCACTTGACGAAATCGTAGCATTCCTGGTCCTGGCCGGTCCGGAGGTACAGCGCAGGTAGCAGATTGCTCACGTCCTTTCCAACAGGGCCGGGTGCGCGCGCGCCCAGGTTATCACGGCGGTCAAACCTCACCATATTCCTGGCGTAATCCACGGCAGCTTGGACAGCCGCCAGAGTTTTGACCTTACGGAGGACCCGAACGCAGCGTTCTCGCTTTATCAAGTAGCAAATCGGGTCACGAAGCTGGTATTCATATATCGCAAAGTGACGCTGGTGTGCTTGTATAACGAGACAGGTCTGTTTGTGTTGTTCTCGGTGGGTATCTTGGTGCTTGTCGCTGCAGTAGCAGACGACCCGGCATTGTTCGCAGCATTTAAGGCTCTGCCCGTTGCAGACCGGACAGGCGTCTGTGAGGACTGTATTCATGATGGATGCTCGAAGAGTTTGAGAGGAGGGTATAGAGCTTTATGTGTGGCGTAGGATATGGTTCGCGGCCTAGCTTGGGGAGGAGGAGATGGCTTGTGAGGTTGGAAGGCTTGGGAGGGAAGGCTGGCTTTTCGTAGAATTTTCTAGGTACGTTGCTGTCGTTCGTCCCTTCCCGTTGACGCGTGAAGTTTGGGGGCAACGTGCTTGCTGCAGGCCCGCTTGATCACTGTTGCACCTGCCGATTGTTCAATTATTTGAAACTTCCTCAGTCCTTGGGCTTCTCATAATTACCTGGATTAGTCAAGTCCGCACCAAAGTTGCAGGCAGAGGAGATTCCACCACAAACCGTCCTTGAAAGGCACCCAAACACACTTGATCAAGGGCTGAGCTAATTCCCGACTGGAGTTCTGAAATCCAGGACAGGCTAATCCTAACCCGATCGCAGGAATTACGAAGTCTTGATTAATAAGAGTATTCCTAATTATTAATAATAATATCAATCACTGATCTAACTATCAGAGATATTCCTAATTCCTAGGAATATTCCTAATCCTCAAACAAATCTCTACCAATTACTAGGAATCCTCCTAATCATCAAAATCTACATCGGAACACTACCCATCACCCAAAACCCTTACAAGACAACAGCCCACCCCGGAATCATCATTTGCTCACTCATCGACTCTTCAATCCACGTGTCTAAGAAATTCTGGCATCCTATGCCCCCCGAGTAGCCAATTCCTATGCCCGAGTCTTCACCGCTCATTTCAGAGCTCAACGCCTCCTGAATACACTTGATCACCGGCATAACGTTGTGTCGCACAAACAATTTCTGTGAGTTTCTTCGCCCGGCGAGGAAAAAGCGCAAGTCTTCGCAGTGGTAGGTCAACGGTTATGTATCGCACTGGGGTATTTCTCTGATGGACGATGCGTTCATCGGCTGTTGTCCATTTGATACTTGGCCAGATATTCTAGTGATTGGAAGCTTGGCCGAGAGATACTTCAATAAAACTAGGGAAAGACGGAGCAGTAAACTCAGGACCCCTCGAGGTAGATTTTGTCAGGATTTGTTGGTATTTTAATCTTGAGATTTTCCGTTTTGAATTCCCACACCCTGATTACGTACGCGCATCTCAAACTATGAAAATGAAGGTACCGGGAAAATTTTCACAGGACATGGGATGCAATTCACATGAATGGGGAAATGTGGGAAGATCATTGCATTTTCTTCGACCTAATATCTAGCCGAAGTATCTGAGCAGAAGGATGATCCTGGGTCCATATCTAGCAGCTAGAAGAGCAAACTGCCATGTATCGTCGAAGAAATTCAACGCCGATCGTAATCCTTGCCGACCCGAATTCCAGATGATCGAAGAAGTCTTTCAGATGAGCTTTTGTGTGACTGACGAACTGGTGTAGACCCTGAGTGGATGCTGCTGCGATCTGAGGATCATGAGGGAAGTCGGTGGGTGGCATCGTTCGAACAGTCATGAGACTAGAGTGGCGGCTCCTTGTAGTACTCGTCCTGAGCATCAAACTCCAAATTCTTCAGGTACCGCTTGTGTAAGCCCTCGATGAACTCAAGCGCACCAGGAGTATCCTTCCAGGCATGGTAATTTCCGTTCTGAAGTAACACCTGGATTTCCTGAATGTTTCCTGCTCCGGGGTGCCAGTGGTCCACCTTCGCATTCATGTGCTCCTTGCCGTTGAGTAGAGCAGGCCAGAAGAGATGGTAGTGTGTTTGGATCTTCTGGTGGAGCCGGTCAATCTGTCTCTTGATCTTCATGATCAAGTGACCTGATTGCTCGCAGTCCAGAATGCTCAGCCTGTCCGAGTTTCGGAGAATCATGTCGCTGACCATTTGGACTCGGATCTTGTCAACGATCTCTTTGGGAATCTTGACCCCCTTGACATCGACCTTGCCCTCGAGCAGTTTTGACTTTCGCAGGTTTCGGAGATCGAAGAGGAGACGAATTTTGACCAAGATGACGCCAATGAGGATGGACAGGTCAGGGTTCTGGTGGTGGATGGTAAATTGGTCCACGCTTCCGAAAGCGTCCTGGTTGGGCTGGCCCATATGCGACACATTCGGATCCTCAACGTTGACAATGCGATTGTAATCGGTGTCCGCAGGATGGTGCCACACAGCATAGTCCCAGCAATCTTGGTTCCTTCCCAGACGAAGCAGGAGTGCGGGAATCATGTAACAGGCGCCGAGCCTGTCCTTGCGATTGAGCCGAATGATGCCAGTGAAATGGCCGAGAGCAGTTTGGACGGCATCCAGAGAGTCCAGGCCCACCAGGCGGATGGCATACTCCCAGCGAGCTTCTAGGTAAGGAAAGGATTCAGGCAAGAGCCAGAAACGGCCAACCGTCTCCTCGAAGGCCCAGCCGCACTTGGCGCGAAACTTCCGCTCTTCGAGATCGAGCTTCTTCTTCCTCTTGGACAACTCTTTGCAAGTATCCTTGTGCTTGGGCCAGTGAGCTACTTGGTGGTCACCGCTACAGTAGGAGCGGACAGAACAGCCTTGGCATCGTCTGAGGCCATGCTTCGTGCCGCAGATAAGGCACGAGTTCACGAGGGCGAAGCTCATGGTCGCTGATTTTCTCACGATGCCGAGAGAAGGTCTGGGGGAAGGTTTCTGCCCGGCTTTCGAGAGTCAGACCTCAGGCTTGACTTCAGTGGCCGATCTTTCTCGGTAGACCGTAGATTGGGCAAGACGAGAGGCGGGTTGGTGTCTCGAGATCGCTGGGAGGTGGTCTAGTCGGCGACGTTCCTCTTGCTATGGAGAAGTGAAGACCAGCCCACGAGGTCAGTAGCTGGCCTCCATCCAAAGAAAGAAGAAGAGGAGTGGTGGAAGGTGGAGGGTGGAAGCTGAAGGTCGAAAAAGTTGTGCGAGGTGTGCAGGTGTTGGAGGTGTCCAGCTGGCGCGGGTGTTTGCTGCAGTGGGTCTTAGCGCGTTTGCTGATTGGCTTATGCAGCGGAGACACGTGCAGGATCTGCAGTCACGGGACCACCTCTTTCTCTGCAAGGAAGCCGCTGTGCATCTCCGAACATGACATCTCCAGCTACTTGTGCCGTAAGTTAGTGTGTCCTAGCGTGGTCTGAAAAGCAGCAAGCAGCAAGAAAAATGATTTAAATAAACTATAATTATTAATAAGTCCCAGTATAGCAAGCAGCGGAAGAGTGGCCAATTGAATCTCTTAGAAAGATTAATTAAATAACATCAAACCCATATACGGGAATATTAATCACTCTCTGAATAGCCTCAGGTATCCTCTCGCACTCGCAAATACTATTAAGTGGCCAATTCAATGGATTCTCACCCCTCTAATTGGCATCAGAATCGCGCTAGGACACACTAATTTACAGCACAAGTATGTGTGTCTTCTCAAGCACGCTTTGGGCCTTCGAGATAGCGCGTTGGATGATGATCTCGTGTTAGGCTTTCTTTGATTCTTTCTTCTGTCTATGTCGTGCACGTTACCCACATCAAATCAACGCCAGAAAAAAGCTGCAGATCCCCAACGCCTCGCTCTTTCAAGTTCGTACCGACACAAGACATCAAGCTCTCTTTGGTGGAGATCTCTACCCCTCCCATCTCAAAAGTTCAGAATCACCGCACTCGAATCCACCAACTGAACCTCCACCTGCCCACCTTTGACCACCATTGTCTCCCCAACCGTAACATTCCCCATCTTGACGCCTCTCCCCTCATCCAACTCATATTCATAGCTCCACCCATCCCAAGTAATGCCCGTCCGTACATCACTCCCATTCGCCACTAAACTCTGCACGCCCACCTCCTTCCCATTCTCAACTCCCAACCCCTCCGGCAGCTGAATCACAAACTTCCTCACCGGCCTGCTTTCCCTCGCCCCCTCACTCAAAAGCTCTCCATACCCCCCACCCACCCACCTCGTCGCATTCCACGCATGCATATTCAGCACCGCCACCCTCAACAACCTCCCCTCACTTGTTGCACTTCCACAATTTCCTCCCTCCGCAGCGTAAGCAGCATAAGCACTCACCTCCCCATCATCAAGCGGCACCTCCACAATCCTCGGCACCACATCACTCACATTCCCAATCATCGCCGCCGCCGCCACATTCCCATAATACGGGGGCATAGTCTTAACCGTATTATTTTTCGTCGTCACCGGCTGCCAGCTCGAATACCTGAAGTCCGTACCAAGCTGTATATGCACCCTCGAGAAACCTAGGGAGGCGGCGGAAAGCAGATAATCGAGAGACCAAAGCGCGTCGCCGAAGACGTTGAGGAGGCCTGTGGGGCCGAATGTGTTGTAGGTTAGGGAATTGGCTTCGTTGAGGACTAAGGGTAGTTTGCCGACATTGTTGTTTGTGTGTAAGGAGGTATTGGAGGTTTCGGTGGGGGCGCCGGCGTAGGCTTGGAAGGGGGTGGCGACACGGTTCACAAGAGATTGGTTGAGGAGGAGAGATGAGGCTGGACCCATGAGGCCGCGCAGGTTGCCGATGATGCGGAAATGGGACATGAGGTCGTTTTGCAGCGAGATGCCGGGGCTGGTGGTTTCGCCTTGGTAGTCGTGCATGGTGATTGCTTTGATGGTGCCGTTTTCGTTCATGCCGTCGTCGCCGTTGGGACCGGAGAAAATTGTTTTGGATGATAGGCCTCCTAGGCCGCTTACTGAGGGACCGACGTAGCCGTAATTTGAAGAGGAGACGAGTTCGGGACAGTGTTTTGCTAAGGCGGACTTGATGGCCGCGGTGCCGTTTTTCCATTGTGAGAGATATTTGAGGGCATTCCAGGGGTCCGTTGCGTTGCTGGTTCGGAGCTGGCGCTCGGGGGAATGCACGTATAGATCGGGCTCGTTGCCGTATTCCCACCATTGAAGATTACCGTTGCTGAGAGCTTTGCATGCTACCGGGACCGTCTCGAGCATGGATGTCCAGCCTTCGGGGGTATTCGCTAATCCCATATTGAATTGATGGGTGAACAGCACTCCTGGCCAAGTGTTGTAGGATTCAAAGAACGACTCGCCGATGTGGAGATGGGTGGGGTAGTTGTAACTCTTGTTGTAATCCCAGACGGGGTCTGTGGCGACAGAGAGAGAGGAATTGTAGATGGCATAGTCGGCTGAGTTTCCTCCAACTCGGAAGATGGGCTTGGTGCCAGTGATGTTGCCGATGTTGTTAATAAGGTTGTACGAGAAGGTATTTGGCGAGGAGGTATTTCCTTGACATGTCATCAGTAAAGTGGCTCAAAACATTGACAATGCCATACATACCTGCAAAGTCTGGGAAGAAGGCGAATTCGATGGCATAGCTCATGAAAGCATCAGAAATAGGGGCAAAATCAGACGTAGTCGGAGCAGGTTTCAGCTCGAAAGTGGTAGTATTCCCCACCGTATGGCCCATACCATCACCGGCAGGTGGTGCCTCATGATCTCGGTCGTGTAGGGGAAGATAGGTGCCAAGAAAGATAGCGAGAAAGACGAGTACCGCTCCAATGGCAAGCCCAGTTGTCCTGTAAGGATGTTTCCTCACGAGACCACCTAGATCTGATGATGGCGTCTTCGCGGCACCTGGATTGCTCTTGGGCAATTCTTTGCTTCCTGATTGTTCATAACTTGGTGGTGGGCTCAGACTTCCGCTTTCGAGGTCATTCTCCAAATGCAGATCATGTGATACGGTGTGACCTCCTCCACCCTCGGTCCTCAGAACACCCTCCATTTGGCCCCCTTCTTGTTCTTCAAATGTTCAACTCCACATGTATAATCCACGATGTCGGGGTTCCAGTCTATCCTATGCAACCGAAAGAGTTTTGCGACCAAGCACGATGTGATGCGTAGATTCGCGCCGGCCTGTGTTGATGTTCCCAAAGCAGTAAAGAACGCAGCACAACAAGGAATTGTCAAAGAAGGGAAGGTGCAAACAAAGCTTTGTTGCAGAGAAAGTCGCTCGCAGACACAAAACAGTTCTAGAACAAATCTGAAAGGAGTAGAGCAGCGAAAAAAAAAGTCCAGAACATGCGCTTTCAGCGTCTTTTTAGAGAGCGACAGGGCTGGCCTTGGACAACACACAGCCCAAGTGGCAGTGAATATGCAAGGAGAAAATGCACAATTCACAGTCTGCATCTGACCGTCTTCAAAAAGCGGCAACGCTGGAGGCTGAGCCAGCGGGGAAAAGACTTCTTTTGAGAGCTGAGGATTCTGTAAAATGAGTCTTCATGCTGTGGTGTCTGGGGGCTAAACTGAGCTGAGCTGTCTCGCCCCAGAGCAGTTTCAAGAGCCGACCCGGATCTGTACCCTCCTCCCAGCCGGGTCCAACTCTTTGTCGCCTGCAGGCTCTGCAGCCTGCCATCGATAATTGGGCATCGAGATTTCATGCCACTAAGCATGGTGTTGTCCATGATGGGTCCAGAATCCTCAGCTCTCAATACCGACCAGGCGATGAAAACATGTCTGTGGCCGACCTTCGCGTTTTTCGCCTTGTTTCTCTTCACTCTTTCACAATCCTCTTCTGCGCAGGTACCCTACACTGTCGCACCCAGTCGCACACGATTCAACGCATTCGCTGTCGAGTAACTCGACAAAAGTAGTGTAGACTCCAGAGTCCAGACCGAGTTGCAAACGGCGACAGCGTCGTGGGCGTCAAAAAACATCTGGCGCGAAGCTCGTCGTTCTTGGCATTTTAGTCAGCAGACTATACCCTCTTCGGAAACTCGTG
Organism: Cyclaneusma minus; assembly: GCA_037179335.1. Classification (NCBI taxonomy): domain Eukaryota; kingdom Fungi; phylum Ascomycota; class Leotiomycetes; order Marthamycetales; family Marthamycetaceae; genus Cyclaneusma; species Cyclaneusma minus. The sequence goes on from JAKZHN010000012.1 coordinate 524,166, forward strand.
TTTTCCCTACCAAGCACGTGCCGCAAGATTTATTCTTAGAACACATACTCAGCTCCTCGACATCGCGACTGGAAGACATCCAATCAACAACCAGCAGACTCCTGCCTGAAACACGAGCTTGAGGGATTGTGCCCCTGTCCGGCAGTCCGGCAGCTCTGCCATCTATGTTTATGTTCGATCCAGGCTTGCTTTTGTTGACTGGCATTTTCACATGCCACACCTGGCAACCCGAGTTTTAGCTGGGGGCCAACATAGACCAGAATCTTGCAAACTTCAAAGGAAAAGTCGAATCAAGCTCTCGAGGATCGAATCAATCACATTTGTCCCGCTATATCAGCAGTGTCAAACACGTCAAACTCCATGACCAAGACGAGATACCGTTATATTAATGGCAGTAAAGACTCCAGAGATCGTCATGCTTCAAGGACGTTCAGCCTAACCCTGTTCCTCAAAGCTTCAATTTCACAGCAGTTAAATTCCTCGGTAGCCCCCACATGATCTGCGTTGTGCATCTGCAAATCCAAACCTTCTGCTTTTAAAGATTTCAACCACAGCCTTGCTAACAGGTAGAAGTGAGACTCCGAGACTTCCTCCAGGTCATCCAAAGCCGTGGTCGGCATCTGTGTGACCGCTTGGTGCCACTCAAGACGTCTGACGAAGCCCAAAACGCTGCAGCTCGACATCCCAAGGTCAAACCGTCGGAATCCGCTGCCTGTGGAGAGCCCACCGACATCCGGCTACGATGGTTTTGGGATTTCGAGAACCCACCCAGCTCAAAATCTCAAGGACGAGGCAGTGAAGGGGCTCAAACCTGGCAAACGAGGTCACCAGAGACGAAGAGTGTAAACACGACTTCAGAATTTCACACACAGTACACTGAACCATTATAATCGAAGGGTGGAATAGCCTAGTTGGTATAGCGTTGTATGCGTGTTTCGACCGATTCTTTGGCGCGCCAAAAATATTCTTGCTTTCTTTTTCTCGATTTCTTTTTGAGACTCGCTTGCGTAAACAGCTCAACACACGCACGGCACGTGATTTTCCACGCAAGACCCTATGTCCAGAAATCACCAGCCTTCATCCACAGAGTCCTAACATGAAGCTAACTCTCCTCTAAGTATGGTTCATATTCCTGAGCCTACCTAGTGAAACTTTCTCTCCCGAAACCAAACTCAAAGCTCACGATCTAGTCAGTAGGTACTCACGAGACTTACAATCATATATCGCAGAGCCTCAACTGCTTTTCGATCACTAATCTCACTAATCTTCCACAATGCCACCTCACCTTCCCCGCTCCGGACGGGAATTCGGCCCTTCACCTCATGCAGCTACCCCCAGAGGCTTGTGTAATGTGACCATCCGATCTAGCACAACGGCAAGCTACGTCTATTTCATCTGATCTCGTTCAATTGAGATGTTATTGCTGGTGCCCTGGCCAATAAGAAGGGGAGATGCAGGAAACTATCGTCTTTTTGAGAGAGGTGGTTGGATGAGACGCGGTAGTTGTGGAGGAAAAGGAGAGGCATCTCCAGAGGGATAGATTGTTGGCTGGGTGATTATGCGTGATGTTGTTCTTGGACGACTGATGATCATGTTGATGCTTCGGATGCTTCATCTCGGGCTCGACGTGGGCATCTCTGACTTGGCATGGGGTGAGAGAGAGGCTCTGCAAATGCGAATCCGATGAGTACTTGAAGAGCTATGACGCGGAAATAAGGCCTGAAAGCAGAAGGCTGTGAGCATACCTACATATGCGACTGGCTTCGAAGAGCAATGCGTCAATATATGTAGGCAGCACGCCAAAAGCTTTGCATCTCATGACTTGCATGTGACAGCGTCTTCTGACAGATCCATGCATAATCTCCACAGTGAAAATCTGATATTCGATCCTGGTCCTAGATTGGCCTTTTCACAACATCACCGATGTTCGGTTGGTTGGCAAGGTGCGAGGTTAAGCGCCGAGTCGTCGAATCGTTGGACAGCGGCTAGGATGACAGAGCTTGCTTGGTGGAGTAGATGTGTGCTAGGATGAGGGTGGAGTAGATGCGGTACGGCATGTAACCGCCAGCGGCAGATCACGATTCGACCTGCAGTTGCGAGGGCGGCGAATCAGTGAGCACAGCGCCTGGACGTTGTCGTGCGATTCCGGGTTTTGAGGGCGTGCATCTGCGATGGAAGATGCTGCCTAAATACGGGTGAATTGGTGCAGAGAGCTTGCCGAGTCTAACAGGACTCCAAGAACAACAGCATGGATATCTTCATGGATGTGATGAGGTAATGTAGTTCAGAGGTGAGAGGTACCGCGAGTTCTTGCGGAGAGAGAAAAAGAATCATGATGACAGGGAAGTATACTGGAGAAACCCAAGTAAGGAGGACTTGACCGCTGAAGTGAAAGAAAATCTCGCAGAGCCATAGTAGACCTACTGGGATCATATACTACAGGACACAAGTCCGTTCAGAATGACCAGCATCAAGCGGATGCAGATGTGCCGGCATGGACAAAGTTGCATCAGAGCGATGCCGGCCGCCAGGAGTAAACAGCATCATCCGGAGCAGATGCCGTCCGAGAAGCTTCACCTTTCGACGCTGCATACTGCAAAGCACATACGATAAGGTGGGAGTTGCGGTGAAGTGCTCTGCCGAACGATTCCCGCCCACTCTCCCCCCTCGACTTTCGACTTGCTGTGGATTTGGCGTTTTTCTTTTTGCGGGCAGATCATGATGCAAGTCGATCTCCGCATTGCTGTGCATATGGATGTCCGTGCTTGCTTCTCGTCACACAACAGTCCGGATTGACAGGCAGAATCGGTCTGGCTTGTCCTGCCGGCTGCCGATGGCCTCGAGGTCCGTCGCCAGCTTGCGGCATGGCATTGCTGTGGAATCTGATTGCTCTGCTCGTTAAATGAAGAGGCGAGTCAGAATAAGGTGGCTGAATCTTTTTTTATCAAAGGCTCCCAGGGTTTCGCCTCAAGTTGAGCTGTTCTGTTGTCGAGACTGGAGCCTGATTGATCAGCCACTGTCGGAAGATACAGCCAGTCATCTCATTGCCGTCGAACAACATGCCCCTCATCCGAAGCCGAGGCCTTAGAAAAGGATCCACGTCAGCCAGAATTGGAGGTTTCGAAGACAAAGCGGCTGCAGAGCACGGTCGTCTGTGAGAGTGTAAGTTGGTTAGAAGTGGTTGGAGATCGGAAGAGGGATTCTCAGGGCCGTGAGTGGTGGTCAGAGTACGGAGCACGAAGGACTAGATCGAATATGTGTCATGCGTGCCCCTCAATGGGACCCCTGCAACACCTGCTTGGACGTCTTTTGAGGTTTTTCTTGTGCTCCGAACATTTCGACGGGTATTGGCTGTCAAAGATGCAAGTTTCGCCGTGATATGTATGAGTTGTGGGCAGCGGTTGCTTTTCAAAAGGAAGGTGTTTGTTTGAGGGGTGGTGAAGAAGAAAGGTTGAAGCATGAAGTCTGATGCGGGGGAGAAAGAAAAATGTGGTCCCATGTGGAGACCGCTCGGGCTAATCCGAAGCTTCCCTGTTTAAGAAACGGCTCATAGGGCGATTTTAGACGCCGCCGTCAAGTGCGCCATCATTGCATCCAAACGAACGTCCATCACCGTTCAACCTTGGAACCATCACGATGCGAACCACCAGAAAAGACTTGCTATCTTCCAGCTCGGGGGTTCCCCACCTTGTCAGGTACGCAGCCTGATAATCTGATTTTATATGGAACTGGAAGCCGGCGTGCGACAGCCTAGAAGAATCTTGGCCGCTGGAGACGTGCATCATCTGGGGAATATCGATGTTTTGAGTAACAGAGGACGAACCACCGAAGAACGGCAATAACTATAGAATGAATTGGAAAAGCTCGACCTGTCACATTCTACCCAGCGAGAAATCTCAAATTCAAATGAAAGAGAAACGCAACAGGCATTCCAGAAAGTCGAGGTTCCCTCTTCATCCTATGATGATGATATGAACGAGAGGACAGCACGAGTGCGACTCGGCGCTCTGCATGCATTATCAGGGACCTTGCCGCTGTCAGCTAAACCGCTCCGGGCTACAAAATGCAGACCCTGGACAGCAACAGGGGTGTCTTTTTCGCTTCACTCATCGAATCTCGCTCTCCGGTCTCCACGTCTCCGCTTCACCGCGTGGAGAGCAGAAGCTGGCCCCCATCGACTCTCCTTTTCGCGCCTTTTGCCGGATAAAGAATCGTGTCGCCGTTGTGGCTTAATAAACCATGCTCTGCCATGTGGCCCCCGACACCTGAATCCGAAGTCCGCAGACCGCAAGGCTTTTCTCGACCTCATCTCCGTCGTCATCATCGTCAGCAGCAACAGCACCATCTGCAACCACAGCCAACAACACTCTTATCACTATCGTCGCGCGCTGTTGGCCTCCGTTAATTTGAACCGCTGTTGGATCCACGGGGTCGCCGTCGGGTATTCCTGCATTTCGGCAACGTTGCGCCTTGTCTTATATGTTGCTGCACAAGACATCTTAAACTTCGATCGACCAACGGCTCGGCACAGTCCGCTCTGTCTCCCTTGCCTTTCCTACCAGCTGTTGACATTGGTCGCCTCCAGCTCTGCTCTTTCCTCCAGTCGCCCTCATCTCCTTCCTGTGTTAATTAGAGTAGTGGCTCCTTCCGCCAACTCATCTAGACTCATCCGTATTCAGCATGGCAACCACGAGCGAGCAGGCGGCCATGGAGCCAGAGGTCAGTTCTGCGAATTCCATCTCCAATCACTCGCCACTACAACTGTTTCAAAGAACTTCAGAGAACAAGTCTAACCATGGAGTGGTTTCCTTCTCTGCAAATTCAGACCTTCGACTCCGATGATGCAGACTCGGCTTTGGGCGATGTATGTTTCTATCCCCTGGTTTCTGGCATTCCGACGTCTAATCCACTCAGATGTCCAATGCTTCATCCACGACGTCTCTGAGGTCGAGTATTATGAGGTTTAGAGAAGAGAACGGCAGAACATACCACGCCTACAAAGAGGGAGGTACGTATCATTTCCAGACAGACCGGTATCCGCCGGATGAAAAACCGTCAACGTGTAGCTAACGAAGCTGCACAGCCTACTTCATGCCGAATGACGAGGTACGTATCCCTGCTATCCGTGCTATTGATCCTGCGGCTGAAAATCGACAAAGATTGAGAAGGACAGACTAGGTAAGGTCGCTTTGTGTCATGTGACTGAGGGAACCCCTGTTGAACATGACTCCAGATCTTCAAAATCACATGTTTCTCATGACTTTCGACTCGAGACTTACCCTCGCACCCATTCCCGATAAGATTAACCGCGCCCTGGATATCGGCACTGGCACTGGGATTTGGGCCATTGACTTCGGTAAGAAGATCCTGTCTTTCGCTTTCGTCTGGGATCACATTGCTAATGATGTTGCAGCGGACGATCATCCAGAAGCAGAGGTATTACTGTGACCCACAAGCAGCATCCAAGTTCCAGTGGCTGACCTTTGACAAGATCATCGGTATTGATCTAAGTCCTATTCAGCCCATGTTGTAAGCAAAATCCATCTAACCATATGATAATTGGTGATTTGTACTCACGAGACTGAAAGCGTGCCGCCAAATCTCAAGTTCGAAATCGATGATGCCGAGGCGGACTGGACCTTCACGCAGAAGTTCGATTTCATCCACAGCCGGTTGATGGTCGCCTGTTTTGCAGATTACCAGCGATTCTTCCAGCAAGCTTACGAGTAAGTTTCTTATCTCATCGTCTCAAGACATTCCCATCCCCAATTCCCCGCGCATCTAACCCATGGTACTTTCACAGTAACCTCGAACCCGGCGGCTACCTCGAAATGGTCGACGCCGCCTTCCCCCTCCGCTCCGACGACGACACCATCCCCGAAGACAGCGACCTCCGCAGATGGAGCACGCTCATGCTCGAAGGCTCGCGAATCCTCGGACGCCCCATCGACATCGTGCCGCAATACAAAGACATGATGCTCTCTGCCGGCTTCACCAATGTTGTTGAGCAGCAATACAAATGGCCGATCAACACGTGGCCGCGCGAGAAGCGCTACAAGGAGCTTGGCATGTGGTGTTTTGAGAATTTCTCGACGTCGTTGGAGGGCGTGAGTTATGCGATTTTTACGAGAGCGCTGGGTTGGGAGAAGATGGAGGTCGATGTTTTTTTGGCGGGGGTGAGGAAAGATATTCGGAATCGGAAGATTCATAGCTATTATGGCATGTAAGTGTTGTTGTTTGTTCTCTTGTGTTGGCGCATTATGGTGTTGGTTCTCAGCACCGACTCGCTTTATCAGAGGGCTCAAAGTCGCTAACGCAAAATCCTCGCAGATATGTCGTCTACGGCCAAAAACCCTTCGACACACACTCTCAATCCAATGGATCCTAGTATCCTCGCCACATCTGCGCCGAATCGAAATATACCTCTACCAGTCTGCTCGCTCCTATTCGATACCCCTTTTCCATCATCATTTCAACACTCAGCATTTTCGGCTTTCGCATCACGACTTTTTCGGTTTTCTTATCCTATAGCCGCGCAGGCTCGAAGTTCGGACTTCAATATGGGGAATGGAAGTCCCAAAAAGCAAAGAGACTTTTTGAAGCATTTTCAGGGTGTCGCATTTTGGGTGATGGGAAGAATGTAAGGCCGCAAGGACCATGAATTGATGGATGAAGATGTTGGAAGGAAGAGAGCGAGATCGCTCTGCTCGGGTAGCTTGTTTTATGAGTGCGGAATCTGCATAGCGCAGTGACTGCTTTGAAGTCTGTTGATGTGTTAGATGGACTTGCGCATATCGATTGGAATGTGAAAGAGGATTGGGGCCACCCTGAATGTTTTGTTCGAGTCTTTGTCTCGGCATCAGTTAGCGAGAGAATCTAGAAAGAACCCAGTGCTTCGATATCGGAACTTCTCTTCTGCAGCTGTTATTGTGGGTGTGCCGGAGAGCATCCCACGGCCGATATCGTCCTTTCTCTTCCATATCCAGCCCACAGCACCCATTTGAGCCGGCCTTCCATACCACCGCAAAGCCACGCCGAAGAGCTATCCAACATGTGTGGAATTGTCGCACACGGACTTCAGTAGTGGTCGTGGTGCAGAAACGTAGGATTTCTGGGAAGGGTAGTCCCTGGGGATAGAGGGGAAGAATCGTCGATGTGAAACAAAACGCCATACCAAAAATCTCGCGTACCACCTTGCGAATCGGAAATATCCTGTCGATTTCTCAATTCTCGTCGTGATGGTGAACGTGGTTTGGGTTGTCGACAGTGGCGCATGCTGTCGTGGGTGTAAAGCGGTGCCGAGAGAGCTTGAGCTAAAGGACAGAAACCTCCGCCACTTCGACTTCTACCCACCGGTTCGGTTGTTTGTGTGGTAGGAGGTGGTGGGTGGTAAGCTAGGCGGGATTTGAGCGACTAGTGAGTATGTATGCGTTGAACAATTTGGAAAAAGATGTCTTGTTGCACGTCGATGGAAATGTCAACAGTATATTTGATTGAATTGGAAATTTTGAGGAGATTGTGGGGATGTGGAGGATTTTGTTATAACGGCGCAGATGAAGGATGGAAGGGTATTTTTCGGGGGAGTTGGATGTTTGGAATTGGTTTTGTTTGACGAAGATGTTGGGGATTTCGGGCGCTCGGGGGGTCTGGCCCGGAGGTGAAATTGTATGTGCGACAAAGAGAGAGACGGAGCGACCTGTTCCGGGAGCCCAGGGGATGTGAACTTGTCGACGTGGAACAGATATAGGATTTTCCCTGCTTGTGAAGCCAGCGCAGGCCGCCTTCCCTTGAAAAACTTAGCCCAGACTCTAGAGCGCCGAATGGACGCCTCTGTGGACGTCCTGATCCTTCTCCTAACTCTTTCTTCCATATGAATCTGCCGATGTATGCATTCAGTATTCCGAATTCTTCAACTTATCACTATTCGCTAATCAACGGGTCCCACCTCACTAGTGAATATTGTGCTGGACTCGATTCCTGGGAATGCAAAGTTTTGAGCAAGAAACGCAGATTCATTTGCGGAGCAGGTTCATCATCAAGCACAAATCGAAACAGCGGTCTAAATGAAATACATCCCACGTCCTCATCCACAGGACAGATCACGAAGCAAATGCGGAACAACGGCAAAAAAAAAGCCACCAAGCTAGTTTTCGACCGACTTTTCAACCCTGCGACCCTAAAATATCTCTCCGTTCTCCCGTTTTCTCCGGGCCCCTTTCTACCGCGAGCCGAGCAATTTACGACCCTACTGCGCATCACCCGAATGCTTATCGCCAACATGCTTCTTGAGCTTGTCAGCTCTCTTGTATCCAGTGAATGCAACAGCATGACCGGCATGCTTAGGACACCCGGCGTGGAGGCAAAAGAAACGGCCGCTGCCGTGGACTGAAGTGACGTGGCGGTCACGGTCGGATTTGCGGCCGAAGTCCTTAGGGCAGCCGGGTTGGTTGCAGTGCCAGCGGCCGTCGATGGGCTCGTCCTGGTGGTTAGCATCAGAGGCTGGAGCGGCGGCGGGAGCCACGGCAACGCTGGGTGTCGGGTTGGCGAGAGGCTGGAAGTCAGAAGCCGGTGCATTGAGGTCGAGGAGTCCTGAGCCGATGAACTGATGATTCGGTAAGGCGAGGTTGTCTGCCATGACAAAGTCATCAGAAATTGCGAGGTAGCCTGGCACACCGAATTGGTCATTGTTGCCAAACATGTTGTTGGCCGTGGCGGTGAGAGCGAAGTAGTTGTTGCGGAAGACATCTCCAAGATCGTTGCCGAAGTCCTGAGCACCATTCATAGCAATTGGGCAGTAGTTGACCATGCCAGTCATGGTACCATCCATGAAGGGCTGCATGCCCCGTTGTGCGCCATAGTAGCCATTTAGAGCACCGAAGTCATTGTAGATGTTTGCGCCGTAAGGTGAGTTCAAGTTGACGGCGCCAGGGACCGGGTTCCAGCCAAGGTGGCTCGTTCCAGGGGCGATGAAGTTCGTAGCATAGGGTCCAGCACCAAACGTCTGTCCATGGTAGCCGGCATCGAGCAAGTTGGAGTCATCGTGGATACCAAGGTGGTTGATAGACGGGAAGTTGTCGAAGACTGGGGAAGTGTTTGTGCGCTGAGAGATGTCGAAGGGATCTCCAGGATTGTCGACAGCTTGGTCCGGAGAAAGGCCATATTCAAGGGCTCCATTGTTGGCAAGGCCCGGCTGCCTAAGTAACCACGAGGCTGGTCAGTAATAGAGTAAAAAAAAAAACTTACCCAGCCTCAGAACAGACACTAGATCCCTGTACGGAATCAAGTGACTGCCTGAGTGTGGGTTCCTCCTCCATGGTGTGGTGGGTCTCGTCCGGCCACGTGTCATGCATAGGGGGCGCGGTCGAAGACGATGACTGCATAACTGCAAAGTGTTCTTGGCGAGGGCGCAGTGAGGGCGCAGTGAGGGCGCAGTGAGGGCGCAGTGAGGGCGGGCAGCGAGGCTGTGCGAAACGAGCTTGAGCAGAAAGGTGTGGATGACAGGCGTTGAGGTGCGAAAACTCTCTCCAAAGTTCTCGGGGGGAGGGCCGTGATTTATGGTTTTCTGAGAGAGCCTTGAGGATTTGGACCCGCCCGCGCCGCTCCTGTGGAATTTGCAGGGATTCGCGCCCCCGGGCGTTTGGTGAGCGTTGATACTCGGTATGGACGTGAGGAATATGTCGGGATTGGTTTGTTCACTTTCTGGTGATCGGAGATGAAGACGAGGTCATTAGGGGTAATCACAATCACCTAGGAAAGTCACAGAACTTAGAGGAATTCCAAATAACTTCGTCACAGTCACTTGGGAAATACACGAGTATTGGGGAAATTGCAAATAACTTGGACTGGCAATACCACGATAACTATCCAAAACCACAGTAACTTAAGAAGCCAACCCCAGGTGTCATAAAAACACGCAGTACCCAAACATCCACTAAACCAAATATTTCACGATTCAACCTAGATCCCAGAAAGCCAGGACATCTAGTGCTTTCTCCCCAATCAGTGACTCTTCTTCAAGTGCCCCTTAACCTTATCCATTCTCTTGTACCCAGTGAATCCGCCAACGTTTCCAACAGCCTTGGTGCAACCAGCACGGGGGCAGAAATGACGGCGAACATTGCCATGAACCGTATGTTCGTGGCGGGTGCGGTCAGCCTGGCGGCTGAACGTCTTAGGACAGGCACGGCCCAAGTTGCGGCAGGGCCAGCGGCCGTTGACGGGTTGATCATCGTTGCCTGTAACTTGATCGCCGGCGTGATGGGCGACTTGTTGGTCACGAACTTGGTTGCCAGCTTGGTGAACGGCAGGAGTCATCATGTATCCGGCACCGGGGATGTCGGCGCCAGCGGCGGAGAAATCTGCAGCGAAAGGGTCGGGGCCTGGCATGGCAAAGACACCGTTGTAGGCAGGCATGGGAGTAACATGGGTGCTGAAAAAGGGGTCCAGAAGGACGTTGTCCGCGAACATGTTGATGCCATTGTTGACGCCGAAGTCGTAGAGGTAGTTAGGCTGAACGACAGGGATTGGAGTGTTGCCAAAGCCGTGGAAACCTAGGCGGTTGAAATTGCCTCCGTAGTCGGCGGCAGGAACGTCGTAGTTAGGACCGAAGCCTTGGAGACCGAAGCCATGGTTCACGTCGTAGAGTGGTGCAAAGTCGAAGTCGGTGATAGAATTTTGTCCATGACGTCCATTCGCTGGAATGAGTCCACCAGCACCACCGTCAGGATATAGGTGACTGGTGTTGAAGGCGTTGCTGGCGTCAAAGTCGAATCCGCCATGGGTGACAGGAAGAGATTCGTCGTCGAGGGTCTCAGGTCTTACAAAGAGTTAGTAAAAAAAAAGAAAAAGCAAACTCACCCAGCCTCAAAACCCCTGTCGGAGTTTGGAGCGGGGCCGAGCTTTTGGATCTCATTGGGCGAAGGCTGCATATTGGCGTTCTGAGGGCGGCGAATGAACGATGAACGAGGCTGTCGAAAGGAGGCTGAGTTTTCTCGGTACGAGCAAACAGACGTGCGATGCGAAGTGCTTTGGGGAGAAACGCTCCCAAAGGGAGCTCGGGGGAACCCTCTCAGTTATGGTTTTCGTGAATGGAGGCCGACACCCCCCCCTGCAAAATGTCAACAGCCCAGCGCCCTCATATGCAGTACTCAGTGGCTCAGCCTCAGATAAATCTGATTGTCCCCGGGAACCAGAGTCGCTCACAGTAACTTCGGCCAGTCACAATCACTCGAACCAGACCTTGTCCTGTCTCTCGAGTACTGAGAGTGGTCAACAGTCAACTGGTACCAAGAGCCTCAGAAATCATCGCCGTATGCACCTACCCACCTATTCTACTGATCCATCCCATCCAGTTCCACCAGCTTCATCACCACAGCCACAACCTCATTGTCCGCCAGATCCATATCCGGATCATCAATCTTCCTCGCCAGCACATCATCCAGCATACCCCTGAGCCTGCTCACCAACACACCAATCCTCGCCCATCCCCTCAGTCGCAACCAGCCATCAACAATCAAGCCCCTGCCGAGCGTATCGAGCGTGATAGGGCCTGAGAAGAGCAGTGCCGTGTAGGCGTTGAACGCTTCAAAAACACCCAGTCAGCCTCCTTTCACCAAGTCACGAAATCACGGCCGTGGCAAGAAGCCCACAGCCTCGCAACCTCCTCACACCATACCACCATACCATCAGTACCGCTTCGAACCCAAACATCATGCAAGAAAAGGGGGAGAAAAGCTAGAAGAAAAAAAAAGAATAACTCACGAGTCAACTCCCGCACAAACACCTTACTCGTAGCCATCTTCCCAAAATAGCTCATATAAACAGCCTGTCCCACAAACCCCTGCGCGCCAAACATCGTACTACTCGGATGCACAAACACCCTCCCATTCTCCTGATTAAAGAACTTAATCGTCCTAGCCTCCGGATCCAGCTCTATCGCACCGCTCACACTCGCCGCAAACTTTTTCTCAGGGAATTCAATGCGCGCTAGTTGCGGGTTGAAGGCGCCGGCTATGAGGGAGCGGAGCAGGGCGAGGTTGGAGCTGTGAGCGTTGAGGTGGGAAGAGGAGGTTTGATGGGGGGAGGGGATGAAGCCGATGTCGCGCAGGGAGGATAGGTATTGGGTGCGGTTGGAGGCGATGTCGGTTAGGGTTTGGTAGGAGAGGAAGTTTTCTTGGCACCAGTTGCGGATTTCGCGTTGTGGGAAACTATGTCCTGTTAGCCTGTGTCCCCTTTCCTACACGATCAGTATGCGATGGGCGTCATCATAACGTACCTTCGGTTGCTAACCATCTCATCCCATTGCTGATAAGCTCTCAAGTCCCCAATCAAATCGCCATTATTCTGCGAAAACTTGCTTCTGGCAGCCTTGGACTCGTCTCGTTTGTCAGGCGGAGAAACAAATGGTGACTTGACGGTAAGTATCGCCGCAATGGTAACACAAGCATCCAAACACCCAAACATAGCCCCATAAACCATCAACTTCCCACACCTCAAGTCCGCCGGAATCATGCTCAAGTGCCGTCCCAGCGCCGTCAGATCATCCCCATCCAGCGCCGCCATTCTTCCAAGTAAACTCATCGCTCCCTCCACAGCAAGACTCTCCGGCGGCGTCAAAGCACTTGCCAAAAAGCCCGCTACGTCTTTGATGCCCATGGCTCGGACCGATAAACACAGCTGCTCCAGCGGCACTCGACGGATCTCGGGTTCGGGACGTTCAGCCATCTTCGTAGCTTCGGCATTGCGCGTGTAGAGCTTGTAGCATTTTCCTGCTTGCACACGACCTGCTCTTCCGCGGCGTTGTTTGCATGCTGCCCTACTAGCCCACACCTCTTCCAATTTCCGCATATTGGTGCCTGCATCATAGCTCGTTTCCTTGACCCTTCCGGTGTCGATCACAGCCACTATGTCGTCGATCGTAATCGAAGTTTCAGCGACGTTGGTACAAGCTATTACTTTGCGCTTCCCTGCCGGCGCATGAGGGAACACACGCCGTTGTTCTGCAGACTGGAGAGAGGCGTGCAGGGGAAGTGCGTGCAATTTCGGGATGCTACGCAGACGGTCAAGCGTGCGGTCGATCTCCATCAGGCCGGGGAGGAAAATTAGGATTCCGCCGGGCTGGTTGTTGTAAGTGAGCTCGGCGTCGATTTCGCGCACTGTTTCGGCGATGAGGTCGTAGTTGATGCGCATGCCAATATTCTGAATCGTTTTCGAGACCTCGGCATCCATTCCAGACTCCTCGTCGGTGTTATCCTTAGAACCATCTTTGGAGTTGTCGTTCCATCTACCATACTGGGGCTTTGCGACAAAGCCTGTCATTTGGATAACATCGTCCAGATAGTAGTCTTCAACGGGATAGGTACGTCCGCTGATTTCCACTTTGCCGACTTTCCCGTCTTTCTTGAAGTATTCTTCGAAGATGCCAGCATCGAGCGTGGCGCTCATGAGGATTAACTTGAGGTCTTTCCGCTTGCGAAGAACATCTCGAAGAAGAACGAGAAGAAAATCAGTGTCAAGACTGCGCTCGTGGACTTCGTCGATAATCACATGACTGACATCCGCCAAAGATGCAACCACATCATCACTGCTGCCTCCAGATGTCTGTAGGCGACGAAGCAGTACACCGGTAGTGACGAATGTGATTTTCGTATTCGGAGTCACTTTGGACTCGCCACGAATGATGTATCCAACTTCCTGGCCTACTGAAGAACATCGTTCATCGCTCACTCTGTCGGCGAGACCGAGTGCGGAAATCCTTCGGGGCTGGGTACAGATGATCTTCGCAGATGAGCCGAGGGCTCTCTGATACAAGTCATCGAGGATGAATTGCGCAGACTGTGTTGATTTTCCGGATCCAGTCTCTCCAGAAATGATAGTGACTTGGTGAGACTCGACGATGGAAATAATGTCGTCCCTCTTGTCCCACGCCGGCAGAGTCTGTCGTTGCCGAAGACTTGCCTGTAGCCGCGAATCTGCTTGTCTCTTTTCCCACTCTGCTCGACTTTGTGGATTCGGCCTCCAGTCGATAGGACGAGGATGTCTCGTGGTTTTCTGTCGGGTCTCCCGTTTCGGGGCTTTCGAGTCGCTGATTGTTGATGCGGCAGCTGCAACATCTCGGAGCTTGCCAGGGTTCTGTACAATGCGGTTCAGGCTTTGCTCGATCCAGTCCACGAGGAAGAAAATCATTTGTTCGCCTAGTAAGGAATCGGTTGCGTGGTTGATAGTTTGCTTTATGATACTCAAGCGGATGTATGCGGGTAGAGGGGCATGTATGGATATGACTGGGACGGTCTTTGGGTATGCTTGGGATTTTCTGAATTGGACTGTTGGGTTTGGGCCATTTCTTTGGCCATAGTTTGACGGCTTAATGGTAACTCTGCAGACGTCGGGCGAGGGGTGCGAATATTGATCTCCAAAAACAGACTCAAGGCTTCCTAGTTCTTCGATCCAGCTAGACTCAGATGACTGCTTATCTTCCTCTGTCTGCTGAGCATCTATGCTCCGTCGCTCTTCTCCGTCGGATATTAAGATTTTCTGTAGCGTTTCCGCGGCTCTGGCCTCGTTACCTTCGCACTGCTCCAGTACTTGCTTGCATAGCTCTTGTGCATATCCGGTTTCTGAAAGCCTCTTGATGATGCTCTCCTTTTTCAGATCGCTACTAGCCATACTTATGCCAGCAACGTATCCTTCTGGCAGAGCCCACCGCGGGAGATCATCTTCAGGGACATGGATCAGAAGCCACTCTAGAGCTTCCTCTCGATCCTTGCACTCAGATACAGCCTCTTGAATATGTGACTCTCGGAAATCCAGATCCTTAAATTCCTTGATGATTGAGTGTCGCTTGAATTCGGACATGGTAACGTTATGAGGATTCCATATTGCGTGATTCCGTATTAGCTGTTCGACCTGTACGCGCACCCTCTTACCCATCTCAATCTTCGGAACCTTCGTCCATCCCCTATGGATGTTATGTCCTCCACCAGAATTCGATGGGCCATTGCCTCTTAAAGCCAAGTTCGTACCCAGACCACCAGGTTTCTCCAGCGCCTGGGCCTTCGCTTTCTCTCGCTCAGCCCGCTTCTTCTCGTGAAGAGCTTTGGATTCTTCCCGTTCTCGGAGTGTAGAGAACGGATCCGCTTCGTACATCCATCCCTTCCCTTCTTTCACGTCCTCCTTTTTCAGAACCTCGAATTCTCCTTTCCATAAATCCCTGTAATCGGGGGGCATCATCATGTGGATATTTCGCATACTGCAGACTCGGAAGAGACCGTATGTTGCTGCGAAATGTCGAGCTTCGAGAGCTGTCGGTTTCACAGCGAGGTGCTTGTGGGAGGGAGGAAGTTTGAAGGGAGGCAGTGTAACGAGTTCCTGTGTCTTCGGATTCTTTTGCTTCAATATGACCATGGAAGAGAATCCTTCCGGAGTTTTTTGCTTTACTACCTTTAGCGCATGTCATATAAGGAGTATTAGAATGCATACCATGGTGTATTCAGGCTTCTCCCATTTCTGCTTCTGACAATGCTCCGAAAGCATATTCACCGGCAACTTCCCCGTCCAACTCGCGCCCCCAATAATCTTTTTCACATCCGGTCGTGGTTTCGGCGGCTCCTCCGCCCCCGGCGCAGCAGTACTCGACGATGCGCCAGCATTCGCCCTCGGCTTAGGCTCCTTGTCGGAATTCGTAAACACGATGAAGCTGTCATCCTCTCCTGCTGGTTTCACGGGCTTCTTGCCTCCACCAGCACCAGGCTTCGGGCCTTTGGACTGCCCTTTCTTGACCATTTTCGGTCGATTTTCGGTGCGGTGTTGTGCGGAAGATCCATGTGTTGTTGAAATGTCGATGTTGGAGCCAGACGCGATTTTGGAGGGGCGGTTTAGCGTTTTCCGTAGGGCTGGTAGCGCCGGCCGCTAGTGCGCTTCCCCGATACCCCTTGCGTCATAGCGTGATGTGCAGCTAGGACGGTCCTTGCGCCGGCTTCGACCTCGTGTCACATCACCCAAACCTCGAAAGCTCCCAAGTTCTCCTATTTCACCCTACAGAACCAGTCTTCCTTGATATTTGAAAAAGCCATTAGTAGCTTTCTCTGTTTCGTGAATTCTCTGCCACAGATCATCATACGCTCTTTGCCTCAATTCCAAAATGTCAGACTCGGAGTCAGATCTTCCCGGCGAAGCCATCACTGAAGATGAGATCACTGGCACAGCTATTCCGCCCAAAGGCGGTTCCAGCCCGCGCAACGCATGTATTCTCCCGGCGGTCTCCCACTACTACTGTCCAACTACTGATGATTCCATAGTCTCCGAGTTAATGGCAGCAAAGCCAAAGTCGCCGCAGTCCGTCAAGCAGTCCAAACCCACCACCTTCGCAGGCCGTGACGGCCTCGGCGCATACACCCACGACCCGAAAGCATTTCCTTCCGAAGTCATCTACCACACCCCCGACTTCGTCGTAATCAACGACCTCTATCCCAAATCCAGCATCCACACCCTCGTCCTCCCCCGCTCCCCCCGCAACCTCCTCCACCCCTTCGAAGCCTTCGGAGACCCCGAATTCCTCGCCGCCGTACAAAAAGAAGTCCGCGAAGTGCGCAAACTAGTAGCCAACGAGCTACGTCGAATGTATGGCAAATACTCTGCTCAAGACAAAGTACGCGAACAAGTGCTGAATGGCGAGATCGAACTTCCTGACGGCGAACCGCTGCCGGAAGGCAGAGATTGGTCCAAGGATGTTGTGAGTGGGATTCATGCGGTGCCGTCGATGAACCATTTGCATGTACATGTGCTTTCAGTCGATCGGTTTTCGGAGTCTATGAGACACCGGAAACACTATAATAGCTTCGATACTCCTTTCTTGATTGATGTGGAGGATTTCCCGCTGGCTGATGATGATAAACGACGGCATCCGGGAAGAGAGGGGTATTTGGATAGAGATATGACGTGTTGGCGCTGTGGGAAGAACTTCGGAAACAAGTTTTCGAAGTTGAAAGCACATCTGGCTGAGGAGTTTGAGGCTTGGAAGAAGGAATAGGGGGTTGGTATCATAGTGGTGTGAGTGGAATGGCCATGGAAGTGCGAAGATTCCAAATCAAATTAGAATGGCATCGAATCACCCTCAGCAAGGTTAGTAGCTCAGCTCGAAGGCATAGCCGGCTCTCTTCGGGAGCGAATGCGAAACGACTCGACATCACGAGGTCCTGCACTTTTGCAAAGGGGAAGCCCGGAGATTGCCGTTTTGAAAGAGCTCAAATCCGCAATAAAAAAGTTAACCCGAAGATTGACCATAATTCGACGTGCGACAAAACGGATTTGAGATTTTGAAAGAGTCCAAAACTGCAATAAAAAAGTAATGCCGGAGATTGACCATAATTCGACGTGCAACAAAAGACTATTCGAGCTTTAGGGGCCTCCTGACTGGCTGCCGGGTCTCAGCCGGATCAACCTCTTACCGCTCAGCCGCATTATCTTTTCTCCCTTCTCCAACAACAGTCCGAAAAGGGGCTCCCAATGATTCCACCTTCTCCTCAGTCCACCGTCCCCTTCAGCCAGCCCGATTTCCCACTAATTCATATTGCATTCTCCTGCTTACTCTCCTCATCTCGTCTTCTTCCCCTCCCTCTCCAAATACCAGCCCACGCCCCTATCAATGCCCTCCTGCACAGTACACAACGGCCTATACCCCAGCACCCTCTTTGCTTTCCCGCAGGAAAAAGTATGCGTGATAGTACTATATCTAATCCCACCCCTCATCACAGCCTCCTTCATACCGAAACTCAGCGCCCAAACCACCCACTCCGCAATACTCCCCATCAACAACCCCAACCATTTCGGCGTAACCACAACATCCTCCCTCCTCACCTGTACTAACATCTCGCAAATCCCGGCGGCAGCGCCTCCAGCAAGAACGACGTCGAATTTTATCAACCCACCGAGTCAAGCATCGACGCTTCTCGTCCCAAATGACATCTTTCCACCACCGAGTCTCTTCGTAGCCGGACTTAGACTTTTTGTTAGAGCCAGGATCACTAAGAATTTGGGATGGGACGACTGTAAGCGGCATTGAGGAATTTCCCCGAGAACGAAACTAACTCCGCATAGATAGTCACGATTTATGTAGCCGCAGTATGGTTCAATTTCTTGAAGCCTATTTGTCCCCAAGTGCCAACTAGTGGAGTGCAATGCCGTAAACTGATTTGAATTTCAATGGACCAGCTTGCTTCAATAGCACAGACTGTGGTGATGATTGGGCGTAAGATACCCCTACCGTCCTCTCCAAACGTGCGAGCTATCCTGATTCCCAGACCAGAGATCGATAATATTGGCTATGGCCGACATCTCTGGGATATTCGTGCTAAAACTCTTATTGACCTGGAAATCTGCGAATCATGAACGCTAACGGCATCGTCTATCCGCTGCTACTTGTGCTGGTCAAAGTCTCCATACTTATGTTCTATCTTCGACTCTTCGGCATCAATCAACAAGGCCTTCAGATACCGTGCCTACTTGTGCATCAGTTCTGTGTACTCTTCTACGCTTCGGCGATTGGTATTGGCATTGCTGCGGAATCCACCTGTGGCTTGTCGACTCAAAAATCGCCTTTTTGCGTCAAATGATGGCTCCGTCGTGGTCCTTGTCATCGGCGCTTTCAACGTAGTCTCAGATTTCTATATTCTACTCCTGCCTGTGTCATCGGTTCTAAAGCTCGATCTTGAGGCTTTATATATTAGGCACGTGCTTTTAGCGCTTTACGCTAGCTTGCAAAACCTTTAAAATTCTGCAAAGCTGGAAATTTCCATTTCCAGCTTATAACGTTGCTCTACCCTAATCCCTGCCTTGCCCTTAAGCTGCCGTGATAAAACCCTTGCTACGCGCGTAAAATCCTAAACCTTGTAGGTTCGATAGGAAAAAATATAAAAGAAAATTGGTCCGGTAATATTTTTTTAATTCGATTAAAGGTTAAATTAATTTTTATTTTTTTATTAAAAAATTTAAGAACCAATATAATTAAATAAACATTTTTTGCAAAATTATATTATTTTAAACCATTGTATTTAAAAAAGACTCCGTATTTTAAAACGCTTTAAAAAAACATCCGGAATATAAATATAATAAGCAATATTAAATTAAAAAATAAATAGGAAAAAAACAAATAGCTAAATTAAAGCCAATATTTTAAAGTTTAGATTTGTATTAAATTGCAATAATATAGGCACGCAAATATAATTTTTTAAAAATAAAAATAAAAATGCCAATAGTATAAATTTAAATATATTAATTAGCAATAATAATATATAATTGGCTAGCAGCAATTATTTAATAATATTAGCTAGCGATAAGATAATAAGATTATTTGCTAGCAAAAATAAAAATAAATTAATTAGCGGCGATTATTTAATAATATTGGCTAATAGCAATATATAAATATTAATTAGCAATAATATTATAAAATTATTTATTAGCAAAAGCAAAAAAAAATTAATTAATAGCAATTATTAAATAATATTAATTAGCAGCAATATATAAGTATTAATTGGTAATAATATTATAAAATTATTTATTGGTAAAAATAATACAAAGGAAGCATGCAAAAATTTTATATTAATGATATATTAGCAAATATTATCGGCGACGCTAATATATTAATAGCCCTATATTTTAAATTTTTAAGTTTTTTTTTAAATTTTTATTTAATTGTTAAATGCTTTTTATTACAAATAAAGTATTTATATTTATATTTATAGCAATTATAATTGCAATTGCTATTATTATATTTATAATAAATACATAATTTAATATTACGGTTTTTGCTATTAAATTTAAAGGTAAAAGAGTTTTTTACATTAATATAATTAATATAGCTATAAACTTTTTTAATAAATTTCTAAATTAAAACCCAATTTTTAAATTTATTTAAATTTATTTATTCCTATAAAATTAGGGTGGTGCGCGCGCGGGGGTGATAAATAGATTGTATATTGGCTATGGAAAAAACAAAAAGCTGGAAGGCCGCCGGGGAGCTATGGGGATGGCTTTTATAGCTGGCGCTAAGCTAGTGCTAGCGCCCCGGATACGGGCACGTGCCCCGGGTATATGGCTTTTGCCACGTGCTTAAAATACGTGCCCGGCTTAATTAGCAATTTATATATTAAAAATTCTTTAAATTATAGTAATTTTTTTTTAATAAATTGCTAATTAAAGGATAGCGTTCCTTGTTTTTTAATAATAAAATACCAAAATTATTATGCTATAATTTATTTTTTTAATTTATAGCTTTATTATCCTTTTTTTTTATTTATATTTATATTTTTTTTATTCACTTATTTTTCCATTTTAATAATAAGCTTATTTATAAAAACAAATCTTTTAAAGGCTTTATTTAGTAATATTTTAATTATAAAATTAGGTAAATTATTATAGCCGTTAATTTATTAAATTCTTTGCAGTTTTTAGCGCTTATAGCTTTAACGGAGATGAAAAATATTTATTATAAGTTTTTTTTTAATTCTAATATTAAATTTAATTAGGCATTTATATATAAAAATATTATATAAATAATTATAGGAATATTAAATATTTTAAATTTGGAGATAATCTTTTTAAATATAATAGTTATAATATAGCTAATATTCATTTTTCAAATTATGGCAAGGATTTTTAAGGCTAGAATAAAGCGGATAATATATATGGATTTGGTATTAAATTAATGGATTAGATTTTCTTTAATTTTAAAAAAGCTATTGGTTTTATTTATAAATTTACTTGCTAATATAGAAATATATCCAATTTAAAAAAAGGTTTTTATTATTTATAAATAATTCGTTTATAAAAATTATAAATTTAAAGGTATTTAAATTCAAGGCAATATATACCAATTTCTTATCTAGGTAATTAAACTGCTAAATAATAACCTTATTTAATACATTAATATTTTTAAATATAGATTTTTGGTATTAAGCTATAATAAATAATTTGTGAAAAAATAGGTGAAATAGCAGCCAGTGTAAAATAGCCATCACGTGTAATTAAACCTAAAAAAAACTAGCGTTTACATAGTGAAAATATTCTTACTTTGGATTTTCTAGCTATTTTAATTTTTTTAAGCATAATATAATATTTTTTATATTTTTATTTTATATTTTTATATTTCTTTATTTTTAATATATTATGAGCCCGGAATTGCGTAAATGTTTAAATAATTAATTAATATTATTTCAATAAAAGTTTTATATTTTGGCAATGCTTTTCTTTTAATACTATAATTTATTGTAGAACAATTGAAATCAATATAAAATTTTCTTTGTATTTATCTTTTTGCCAATACTATTATAATATTTTACAAAATCAATTAGAACCAATAAAAGGGTTTTCTTATAATTTACCCAATTAATTTAAAAGCTATTTTGCCAATTGTTTTTAAAAGCTGAATAAAAGCTTTTATAATAATATTGTTTTTATTATTTTTTCCTTTTTTTTTAGCCAATTGCTTTTATTTTCACATTCGCCAATATATTTAATAATAAAAAAACCGCGAAAGCCTTTTTAATACTATTAAAAATGAATTATAAAATTTAATTTCGCAATATAAAAATTTATTTTAATAAAACAAAAGTATAATTTACTATTAAAAACTTTATTTTTAAATATATTAATATTGCTTTTGCTTTTAAAATTATTAATAAAAATAGCGCATTTTTTATTAAATTTGGCATTTCAAAAACCAATTTAAAATTTATACTTTTTACTATATTAATTAAAGATTAAATTAACGAATTTAGCAGCAATTTTTTTTAAAAAATAGCCAAAGCAAAAAGGCTATTTTAAATATTTTAAATATGAAAAATATAAAAAAGCCAAAGCCAAAGCTATTAATCTTTTATTTAAAAGCCTTTTTAATAATAATAAATCCTTTTTTAATAAATATAATATTGCCAAAACCTTGTAGAATTATTTTAAAAAATATATATATAAAATCTAATTCTATTTTTAATTTAATATATATTATTAAAATTCAAATTTTTATTTAAAGTAAAAATACTATTATCCGCTTTATTTAAAATAAGCTTTGCAAACTTTAATATAAATTAATATTCGGTAATAAATTCTATACTAATGCTTATAATAATTTTTTTATTTTTATTTTAGCCAAATCCTTTTTAATAATTATATTATTACAATTAATATTTTTATATTAATTAATATTATAATAAAGAAAATAAAAAAACATTAAAAAGAAAGAATAGTATATATTAATTGCCAATAGCGAAAATTGTCTTTTTGCTATTAAAACCGGAAAGCAATTTTAGCAAAATAAATTCAATAAATTTAATTTTTGCAATTTTTGCAATAGCGCTTATTTTATTTGCAATTGCCCTAAAAAAAGACCTTTTTTTTGGTTTTTTTTGTTTTGCCAATTAACGCCTAATTCGAAATTTTAAATTTTTCTTTAAAATAAAGCCTTATAATCGTCGCTTTTGCTCCCGTTTTAATTTTCCAAAATGTTTATATTGCTTTTCTTTTCACTGTGTTTTTTTAAAATAAACTTATTATAATAATATTAAAAAAAAACTTGCTTTATTAATAAATTTGGAAAAAGATCCAGCGATTATATTATTAAAATTAATAATAATCCCAAAAATAACAATATCGCCAAAATTTGATTTAATTTTAAAAAGAAAAACATTGCTTAGATTAGCTATAAATTAATTAACAAGGCTATCCCTTTTACTTGGGCCTTAAATACCGGCATATTATTATATATATTTAACCAATCTCTTTTTTTTTTAAATAATTAAAAACATAGTATTATTATATATTATAAAAATTAGTGGGAAAGTGCTGCAACCCATTTATTAAAAGATTGCAGTAATTAAATATTTAAATAAATTATTATTATTCTTGAAAAATACTTTTTTTATTTTAGAATTTGGGATTAATTTAATTTTAAATTGAAAATTATATATGGCTGGTTTATTAAATTATTTTAATAAAAAAATACAAAAAAACATTAAGCAATTAAATTATTAGCGCCATTATAAATTATAAATTATGTATTATATTTAACATAAATCAAAAATATAAAAACTACGTTTTTATTGCCAAAGCAAATACTATTATAATTAACGCTTTTTTTTTCTTTTTTTCTTTTTTAAAAATTTTCAGATTTTATGGTTTTTAAATTAAAAATTTTCAATTTATAATATAGGAAACGTTGCTATTTTAATAATATTATAATTAGCAATATTTATAAAATTATCACGCTGGCAAAATCTATTAAAATCCCTTTTTTAGCTAATTATAAAATTTATTAAACATATGCTTTTATTAAATTTCAATTCTTGTTTAAAACAAATTAAATTTATATAAAATCATCAAATTTACACTCGTTTAATTTGATATTACTGGATTTTTTCCCTATTTTTTTTGCAGAAATTAATATTTTTTAGATATTATTAATAATTTTATATAAAGAATTTAGGCCATTCCATTAGCCATTAAAGGTAATTCTATTTAGGCTTTTTAAAAATAGATTTTATAGGCTAAAAATCAATTTAAAAAAAAACGTTAAAGCAGCCCGTAATAATAATATTTTTTTTTAATTTTTCAAAGCAATTAAAAAATGGATTTATATTAAGAAAATTAAAGCGCAATTTACTATAATGGTTTTATTTTATCAAAATAGCCTTGTAAAATAAAAAATCCAGCAATTGGAAGCTAATATTCAGGCTTTAACTAAAAAAGTAAAACTATTGCTGGAATTTTGGGATAAAATTGCTAAATATAACGCTTATATCCGCAATTGCGCTTTTATTAATTTAGTCGTTAAAGGCTATTTTATTGATTTTAAAAGGTTTTAAAGCGGATTTTTATTTTCTATTAACAATATTAAAATATTTACATTTCTATGCGCTTTTTATTTTAATTTAAGAATTATTTTCAAAAACCAATTATATTATAAATTTATTAATATTGGCCGTTTTAATACTTTTATAGGATATTTTAATATTAATATAGAATAGTTTAAAATCTATTTTTTAAAATTGAAATACACGCATTATATAAATAAAATTAAGATTTGGGAATCTAAATTGGGATTAAAATTTAATTTAAACGTTTAGAGGATTTTAAATAACCAAAATATAATAATTAAATAGAAATAGGGGAATTCTATAAACAAAAAGGCTTTAACGCTAGGGAATTGGATGCCAATACTGCAAAAGAAAATAAAAACTACCAATAGTAAATTTACTTTTTCGCTATAATATATATTAAATAATTTATCGCAATTTAATTTATTAAATAGGCTAATTTTTAGCATATTGAAAAAGCCGCAATTTAATTTATTAAATAGGCCAATTTTTAGCGCATTGGAAATGCTATAATATAATATATTAAATACGCCGAAGTATAATATATTAAAAATATTATAATACAATATATTGGAAATGCTATAATATAATATATAATATGTTGGCTGTAATTTAAAACGTGCCAATATTTATACTAATTTTTACAATATTGGACGCGCCAATTTATACAATACTAAACGCGCTTATAGCTTTATCTTTTGCCAATTTTGCTAATAATTTAAATAATTTAAATTGGTTAAATTCTAAGCCTAATAAACAATTAAAACTTAATAGAAAATTAAATGTTTTTTTATAAAAAACAAACAGTTTATTTAAAAGCTTTTATTAATTCTTTATATAGAAATTCCCGTGTTTACTTTAATAAGCAATTATATTAAAATTAATAATAATAATGCTATTCCGGATTTTTCTAGAGTTTCTATTTTTTTTATTTTTTTTATTTTTATAAATAATACTCCGAGTTTCAAGGCCAAGCTATATTTTATAAAAGATAATGCTAAATAATAAAAGAAAGAAAATGATTTTAAAATTGCTGGCCATAATGCAAAACTTTGCAAAATTATTTAAATTATAATTATATATATCGGCTATAATATTAATAATATTAATAAATTTGTAAATTTAATTATAAAACAATATTTTCCAATAACAAAAATTTGCGGAATTAGGATTTTTTAATTTTATAACAAAGCTATTAATTTTAAAAATTCGCATTATGAATAATAAAAATTTGGTATAATTAAAAAACTAGAATTTTTAATATAAAATAAAATATAAAAATATATTGGAAAGCCAAAAAAAGCAAATTTGGTTTTTATTAAATAAATATATATCATTAAAATTAAAATTATTAAAATTATTAAACGGTTTAAAATTTGGCTAATAGTCCAAGGCTGTAGCCAAATATTCGGCAAAAACTATATTGATATTTTTACTCCAATTATTTGCATGGACTTTTTTTTGCGTTTTTTTTTTGCGAAAATTTTAAATATAAATAATTTAATATTAAAAATACCTTTATTAAAGCCAAAAAAAATATTTAAATTTTCTTTAAATATTTTTTAAAAAAATTATTATTTTATTAAACTATATTCTTTAAAGTTTTAAAAGCTTGTATAATTTAAAATAAATAATTAAAAATTAAAATTAGATTTTATTTAAAACTTTGCAAATCCTTATATTTATAAATACCCAAAATACGGCATTATTTTTTTAATATATATTAACAATATTATTGCAGCCGCTTGCAATAAAAAGCAGTTTGTTTAATTTGTTTTATTTTAATTCTGTTTTTAATTTAATATTAAAAATCTTAAAAAAGCCTTTTTGGCATAAAAATAAAAAAAACCAAAAAGGCCAAAAACTTTTATTTTAATTAAAAATAATATTTTTGCTAAATACTAAAGAAATTTAATATAGCCAATTTTTAATTTTTAATTAAACGTATTTTTATAAATAATTACAAAGTCTTTAAATTGTTTGCCTTTAATAATAAGCGTATAAATATTAAAAAATATTAGTAAATTATTGGAAATTTTATATTTACTATAATTTTTGTTTATTTAAATATTGCTTTTGCAATTCAAAATTTAATTTAATATATAATTAATTTATTAATTTATTATAGCTATGCTTTGAAACATTTATTGCGCTATATTAATTTAATGATGTTTTATAAAATATCTTATAATTTTAAAGAAATATATTATAAATTAATAAAATTAATTAAATAAGCGTATTTAGCGTTAGTGCTATATTTTATAATAGGCTAATATTATAGAAACATAAAAAATAGCATTATATATATTTTTTTTTTACCAAATTCAAATATATTGCTTTATTTAACTATATTACGTAAGGCTAATAGCTTGGCTAAACTTTTAAAAATTTGGGATTTTTTTAATTTATTAAAAAAAATTATTCGCATATTTAAAAATAATTAAAGCTTTTTTTATATAATTAAAAGTTTAAAAATTTGTAAAAATTTTAAATATATAAATATAACATATTATTTTATTTAAAATGGGTTTTAAAAAAAAGCTTATGATTAAATATATCTTTAAAAATAAAATAATAGCTAATAAATTAATAAAGCCCCTTTATTAAATTAAATTTAAAGAATTTATAAAAATATTGGAATTTATTATATAAGGCTATAAAAAGCTGGCTAATTTTATAAACAAATATTAAAAAATAAATGTAATAGCAGATATAATAAAATAGCCATTATATATAACTAGACCCAAAAGAAGTTAGCGTCCGCATAGTAAAAATATTCTCACTTTGGACTGTCCAGCTATTCTAGTTTTTTTAAGCATAATACAACGTTTTTTACACCCTTATTTTATGCCTTTATATTTACTCATTTCCAATATAATTTACAAAAGGCTTTAGGCTGGTAATTTTAAGCAATATAGCCGCTTTTAGCTTTTTTACTACTATATCTAATTTTCATAATTAGGGATTTAATATTTACCAGCTTTGAATTTTTGCCTTAAATTTTTTGAATAAAAATTATTAAGCCGTTTTTTTAAAATATCAAAATTAAATTATTAAAAATAATTGGATTTTTAATTTCCAATATAATTTTGGGCTTTATTTTAAAGCCAGCTTTTTAGAGCTTAAACTTTTTTAATTTAAACCATTTAATATTAGCCAATTATAGAGTATTATTAATTTAAAAAGCTATTATTATAAAATGCTTATTAAAAATAAAAATTATAAAATAAAAATTATAAAATAAAAATTATAAAATAAAAATTATAAAATAAAAATTATAAAATAAAAATTATAAATAAAAGCTTTTATAAAAAGATTTTTAATATAGTAAATTAAATAAAAAATAGATTCATATCATCCAGCCTTAGCTATATTATATAATAGCTTTTTAAATCTTATAACTATATTTTTTAGGTATTTAGCGATTATCTTTTTAGGCAATTAGCAATAGATTTTTTATTTAGAAAATTGGAAAATTGGATATAAATCTGAATAATATCCCGAAATTATAATTTATAAATTTTATTATTATATAAATTCTTAATAGTAAATAGAAATAAGCTAAGGCAAAATATTAGCTATTGGCTGGATTTTTAAATTATAGAAAATTAAATAAAAATTTGCTTTTTATTGGTATTATTCTAGCTTTGGACTACCAGCTTTAAGTTTTTATAACAAATGGTGGTTTTATTTTTAATTTCTTTACTTATTGTAAATTTAAAAATCCTGGTTTTTAAAATATTGGGATTGATTTAAATAAATTTAAATACTTTAGTATTTAAAAGTCCAAAAATTTTAATTTTATTAACTCTTTTACATGGCTAATTTGAAATAATAATTTTGCTATTCTTTTTTAAACAAATAGCTAAATTTATATCCAATTTTTTCTTAATGGTTATGAATATTTTAAATTCTTTTTTCGTATAATGTATATAAAAGCATTTGCAATTATTTAATTAATTTCCTTATTAAACAAGCGTTGTTTTTTGGGTCTTTCATGCTTTTTAGGTAATTAAAAAGAGTTTTTGGCAGGAATTGGTTTTAGAGAATATGCTTTTGGGCGTTTATAAAGTTATTTAGCGGGTTGCTTAATTTTTAAAATATTTAAATTATTAAAAGCTTTTTTAGCTCTATTTTATTTTCCTAATTAAAGGTGTTTTAAATAGGCTAATTTTTAATTTGCTAAGTAATTTTATTATTAACTGGCTTAATTGCTTTTAAAAAGGCTCTTTTAGCTAATTTAAAGGGTTTAAAATCAGCATTAATTCCTTTTGGAATTATGGCTAATTTTAAATTGATTTTAAAATTAGCATTAAATACTAAGAGATTTTTAACAATGCCGTTTTTAATGGTCAGGTAAAATCTAACTAATATAAATTTAAATATTTTTGGATTTTTAAGCATCTCTAAAATATAATTATAGGTATTTTTTTAAAAAAGTTTAAATGGGCTGATTTAGCCACTATTCTTTTTATATATTAAAATTTTAAATTTTGAAAATAGATTTAATATAGCGAAAATATTAGGGCTGTTTTTAATATATAAGGCTTTTTAAATTAATTTTTTGATATAAATGTTCTGGATTTTTTTAATGGCTTTATAAGTGGCTCGGGCTTTTTTAATTATAAAGAGAAATAGTAGAAAATTTTGAATAATTTTTGGGTAAGCTTCATATATTAAAGAAATGGATATTAATTTATTAGGGCCGGCAATATTATTTAAAGCTTTAATAGCTATTTTCAAAATAAATTTAAAAGTGTTTTTTTTAAATTTAGCCTTTATAATAATATGAGTTTTTTTTTAAATTAAATAAATTCTTTCTATTTTGCCAATGCTATAATAGGCTTTAATTGAAATTTTATTATATTAGATTTTTAATAACCTAGCGTTTTATTTAAACTTTTTAAAAGCGCCCTTACTTTTTGCGTTATAGCGGATAATATTTAATGAGTTTTAGTAAATATTAATTTATATTAGTATAATTGTTTTCCAAATACTTTTTAATTTTATGGTTTTAAGGAATTTAGCGGCATTATAAAAAATGCCATTATTGATAATATAAAGACTTTTGTATTTTTTAATCCAAACTATATTTATAATAATTAAATATTTAAATCTAAAATTTATTTTAAATTTAAATTTAAATTATTTTGGGGATTTGCTATTTAGCTGATATTAATTGCAATATTTAATTAATCTTTTAAGGATTGTAAAATTAAATTAATATCCAGCTTTTTGCAAAAGCTTAGCAAGCTTTTTAATAATTAAATGGCCGAATTCTTTATACAGCTAATAAAATTTAGACTTATTTAAATAATATTAAATAATATTTATTTTATTTTATTTCAATTTAAGTTTTAAATGGTATTAAAAATGGTTAAAAGTTTTGGAAATAAGCCATTGCCTGGTTTTTTAAATTAGAATATTTTCCAAATTATCTAATTTAATTTAAAAATTATTGATATTTTTTTGAATATATTAGAAAAAAAGTATTAGGTTTATAAATATAAAATATAATTGTTCCAAATAGCAATTTAAAAAAAATGGCTTTTATAATGCCAATTCTTTTAATTTTAAATATAATACAGGCTTGGCCAATTTTACTAGTATTTAAATAAATATTAAAAACCAGCTTTTTTAAAGCTTAAAGCTAAATATAGCCAGCTGTAAAAATATATAATACTTTAATATTAATTATGAGTTTTTAAAAGATTTTTAAAAAATATCGGTTCAAAAAAGTAAATATCTAGCTTTAGATAGATTTTATAAAATATTGGATAGTTGTTTATTTATTTGGGATTAATTTATAAAAATCTTAATTTTAATTTTTGCTTTAAAATATATATATATAGAATAATAAATAATTCTTTATTTATTTGGGATTATTTTATAAAACTTATAATTAGTAATTGCATATTTAGCTAACTGTTTAATAAAAAGAAAAGCTATTTTTAATTCATTAATTGGGCTTTAAAATATTATAAAGCTTGTAGAGCTTATGATGCCTTTTTTATTTTAATTATTCTTAAAGATTTTTTTCCAATTAAAATTTTGAATTATTTTTTTTATTATATTAAAATTTTGAATTATTTGTTTTATTATATTAAAATTGTTATTAATTTTATTTTGGTATTTAAATTTGTTTTTGCTTTTATATTCAGCTAAAAAACGTAAAGAATATTTTGGATATAAGCCTTGCTTTTTATATATATATATATATTTTTTTAGGGATAAAAACTAGTAGATTATGGTTTCAAACCAATAGCCAGGCGTTTTATAAATTTAGCAATATTTGGTTGAATAATTTAATTTGCCGAAGCTGAATTTATTATTGGATTTGCTATTGCTCGATTTTAATTGATTTTTGAATTTTTAATTGAATTTGAAATTCTGGTTATTTTTGAAATTGCTTTAATTGGAGTTTTTATTGTAAATCCGGTTTGAATAAAAAACCAAAAATTCTTTTTTTTAAATACGAATTAAAAATCAAAAATCAGTATAAAGGTTTTTAAATATTTCAATCTTTTATTAAAGCATATTTATATGTTTTTATACCTTTGCAAGCATTTATCAATTAATTTTTAAGTTTTTTTTAAATAAATAATATTGAAGTTCTACTACATTTTATATAAAATAGTAATTAAGATTTTCAAATATTTAATTTTGGATTTTCCAGCATTTTTTAAACCACTTTTTTAAATTGTACTTTTTTATAAATTTAAGTATTTTTAATAGCGGTAAATGGTTTTAAAATATTTATTGATTATAGTAATCATTATTTTAAAATTTAGATTTTTATTGGATATTTTTTTGAAATAATAAATAAATGCTTTTATTTTTAATATATTAAAATAAATATAATGGAAATTATTTAAAACAAATGCCAAATTTAATAGCACCATTTATAAAAATTAGAAATTTGATTTTAAATATATTTTATATAATTTTGATATATTTTAAATTAAAATTATAAATATAGATTTTGGCCAATTTAAATACTAGCTTGAAAATGGTAGTATTTATAGGAATATGATAATTATTAATTATATTAGGCAAGGATATTTAATTTAGCTGCTTTGGTAAATTAATATAGCTAAGAAAATTTATATATATACCAGTCTAATAGGAAAGCCTAGATTGTGGTGTATTGTATTATAAATTGATTTGCGCTATGCTATATTAGAATTCAAGCTATGCTATACCGTTTATTATATTATTAAAATTGCGCTGCGCTATGCTATTGTATTATATTATACTATTGGCTATATTAGATTTATTAAAATGGGTATATTAGATGGCAGGGTTTTTGCTGGTATCAAATTTAATAAATTTTATAATATTTTGCAAGCTTTGCATATTTTAAAAAATAAAGGTAGTTTTTTGGAATTTAGAATTTGCTATTTAAAACTAAAGGCTATTTTTGGATTTTATTTGCTTTTGGATTATTTTTTTAAATCATTTAGCTATTTTTGGCTTTATAAAGTTTTTATAAAATGCAAAAACCAGTTTCGTTTTATTTATATATATATTATAGGCTATTGGACTTTTTTATTTATTTTGGGAAATAAAATTTGGCTGAAATTTTTAAAAACATTTTAAAATTCAAGCTATGATTCCTTATTTTGCTATTTAGCTTTTTTTAAAAAATCGATTTTATTACGGCAATTTAAAGGCAAAGCAAGGGTTAGGGTAAAGCGATATTATAAGCTGGAAAAAAAAGTTTCCAATCCTGCAGGATTTTAAAAATCCTATAAGCTAGCGCAAAGCACTAAAAGTATATATTTAATATATAAAGCTAAAGGCTAAAAATCTAAGGTATATAGCGTATAGTGTATACCCGGGGTATATGCTTAAAGCATTTAAAATTAATATTATAATAGTATTTTCTTTTAAATTGCTATTTATTCCAAATAGCGCTAAAAATTTCTTAAAATCTTTTAATTGTAATTTATAATTTTATATTTTTTTAAAAAAGAATACTTAATATTATGCTTTTTTTAAACCATTTCCTTTTTTTAAAATAGTCGTTTTTGCGATTTATATTATACTTTTTAAGCCTTTTCTTTTAAAATGCGGCTATAAGTTAATCCGAGTTTTATATTAGGTTAATTTCCTATATTAAAGCAATTGCTTATATTATAGCGGTAAATTATATTGTGCTTTTGCTGTATTATAAAGCCTATTTAATAAAAAAGCCTAGGGGATTTAATTTATTCGGGTGATTTTAATGCCATTTTTATAAATACTTTTTAAAGCCATAAAACTTAGCTTTTAATTGCCAATTTAATTTATAATTTATTTATTTAATATAATATATTAAATTCCAATTTAAATAGGTATTTTAAATATAAATATTTAAAACGCTATTAAATTTCCATTTTTTAATGATTTTTTATATCCCGTTATTCTTTTTAATATTCTGCTTTTAATATTTTTGCGTTTTTGCTTATTAATTTCTTTTTAATTTAAAAGCCTTTTTATTTTTAATTTTGGCTCAAAAAAATATAAATATATATAAAGAAAAACTTATCCTATTAAACTTTTTTAGAAAAAAAGCTTTTTTATATATTTTAAATATTTTTTATAAGTTGGCCTATTTATTATTTCTTTTTTTTATAAAATAATTAACTTTTATATTTTTAATATTAATATAAATATATTAGCCTATTTTACAAATCAAGGCTTTAAAATAATAAATATTAATATTTTGCTTACAGCAATTAATTAATTATTAAGCCAATATTTTAAGTTAAATAAAAATATATTTTATTTAATTTGCAATAATATTGGCTTTATAAAAATTTTATTTTGAAATTGCAATTATATTTAAAAAGCAAGGCTGAAATCGTTTTATATTTATTTGCAAATAAAATTTACAATTGGCAAAAAATAGCATTATTTTTATAATTTCGAATATTTAATTATTAAAAACAAAGTCCGCCAATAATAGCCAATTTATTTAATTATTTTGAGCAAAACATATAAAGCTTTTTAAACATTATGTTAAATAAACGTTAAATTATTTAAATTACTTATTTATTTTAAAATAAAGAAGAAGAACGATTTTAGCTTAATTTTCAATTTTGTTATTTAAAATAATATTATTAAAAGTGCTATAAAAATAATAAATTCTATTAATAAAGGCTTTTGCAAATCTTTTAATTTCAAAGCCTATAATAAAACTAGAATAGCGCATGTTAATAAGCGTATATATTAGTATTATAATATACTAATAGCTGCGGTTATTTTTAATGCTTTTAAGCAATAATATATTTTATTTTATTAAAATATTTTATTAAATTTTAAAAAATATTAATAGAAATTGCAGAAATCCGAGAAATAATAGCTTAAAAAATTCTATTTTATTATAGAGTTTATATTTTTTAATATATTTTACAATATTTTAAAATATTTTAAATTATTAATAATGTTAATTAATATTTGCTAAAATTTTGATTTTTTAAAACATTTAGTTATAGCTATAAAATAATATTTATAAATAATTTAAATTGCCAAATTGGAAGCGTTAAAGGATATTTATATCCGGTTTGCGCTTTTTGGATTTTTTAATATAATTTATTTATTTAAAATAAAAAAATCCAATATTTGTTTTTTTAAAAACCTAATACAAATTGTTTAGCCAGATTTTAAAAAAATTATTTCCTAAGGCCGCTAATGCTAATATTGCAATTTTTATTTTTTTATAAATTGTTTTAATAATTTCCTCAATTGGTTTTTCTAAATTTTGCTTTAAATTTAAAATTAATATTAGAATAACTTTTTTAATTTATTATCAGATTTTTTAATGCTCTAAATAAAATTTTTAATTTTAATAGCAGTATGTTTTATTTATATTGCAAGTTTTTATTTTTAATATATTAAAATTAATTTTCTAAAAGCCTGCTTAATGCATTTAGCTTAATTGCCTAAAATCCTAATTTATAAATGATTTTAAAATTAAAGCCAAAAGAAAATTAATATATTTTTTTAACTCAACTATTTAATTATTATAAAATACTTTAAATTATTATAATTAATTTCCATTTAAACTTTTTTTAATAGATTTTAATTTTCTATTTTCTATTTTTTTTAGGTATTTAATAATAGCTAAAAGCCTTTTATTATAAGTTTTATAATTGCATTTCGCAGAACTATAAATTTAAAAAAATAAGTCATAAATTAAAAAATCCCGTTATTTTTATATTAAAAAAGCATTTTTTAAAGCGTAATTTAGAGCATTTATTTCCAAAATTATCCATTTATTATAATTAAAAAAAGCCAAAATTGGGGCTAAAATAAATGCCTATTTAAATCTATTAAAAGCATTTTATCAAGCCTTTTTCCAATTTTTTTTAATTAAATTATTTAAGAGCTTGGCTATTTTAAAAGAATTCCAAATAAAACTTTAATAAAAGTTTGCAAATCCTATAAATTTTTAAAAATCTCGAATAAAAATTAATAATTTTTAAATTATAATACTGAATACTTTATTTGGATTTATTTTTATATTATTTAATATAATATAAAAGCCCAAATATTTAATACAGGTAATTTTAAATTTATATTTAAAAATACTAATTTAAAAGCCAGTATTTTTTAAACGGCGAATTGATTTCTAAATATATTTTCTATATTTGTTTTGAAATTATTGAAAAAAATTAAAAAATTATTTGAAAAAAGTTATATATATTTCTTTTAGCAAATTAAATAAAATATTATTAAAATAATATTAAAATAAAGCTAAAGCATTATAAAATCCAAAAAGCATAATTAATAATTTAAAAGATTTAAAGCAAATAATAAATGCCATTTCTTTTTTCTGCTATTTTTAATTTATTAAATATTGCAATAATATTAAATTTAATATATATTTTAATTTTGTATATAATATTTAGGGTTTTTTAATTAGCGGCAGGAAATAATAATTTTTAATAATAATGTTATTTAAGTTTTTATAATTTTAATATTGTTTTTTAATTTAGCGGTTAATATTAATAATGCAATATATTTAAATTTTAATTTCCAAATAAATTTATAAAAAATTTGCTTATTAAGCTATTTTTTAATATATATATTTTTTTTAATAAAAGGGGCCGACTTCTTTTATATAGTGATTTTATACCAAATAATATTTTAATTTTATAATTCCGTAATTGTTTAAAAGGTAATTTATTAGTTTTTTCTTTTTAAAAAACGCATTTAATATATTATAAACCTATTTGAAAAGCTTGTTTTTAATTTTTTAATTATTTAAATTAGGCTTTTCTTTGATAAATTTGGCAATATTTCTTTTATAATTTTACTTAATTTATTTATATTTTAAAAATTATAAATGGGTAAAAATAAAAAAGCATAATTTATTTAAATATTTTTGGCCTGTAAAAAGAATCTTTTATATTAAATTTAATAATTTTAAAAGCTTTTTCCGCTAAATACGCGATTTTTTAATTTTAAAATATTTTTTTAATTTTTCTTTAAATAAATTTTATATATTGGAATTCTTTTTGGCAAATAAATTTAATATAATTAATTAGAATACATATTTTAATATTTTTTATATTTAGCCTAAATTGGTAAACTTTTAGTATTAATTAAAAAGTATAAATAAGGGTATTTGATAATGAAAATGCTATTTTTTCTATTTTTTTTAATAATAATGCAAATTTTATTTGCTATTTTCCTAGCAAGGTATAAAAATTTAAAAAGGCTATTATATATTATATAGGCTTTAATTTTAAATCCATTTCAATTTAAATTTCTTTTTATAATATAAAAATCCCATTTTAAAATAAGGATTTAATTAATTTTTTAAAAAATACTCTTGTTTAAATATATTGGGTTTTTTTATAACTAATAAAAAATAACAAATAAAATATTAAAATCAAAATTATTAAAAATATAAAAAATATTAATATAAATATAAAAAATATTATTTTAAAAACTGGCCCGTTTTTAATTGTTTTTAAAAGAATATTGCTAAAAAGATATATTAATATTGAATAGTAATTAATTGGGAATTAATTTCCAATATAGTAACTTTGCTTTTAATAAAATATTTTTTTACCCCAATTAATAGCTAAATTATAAATTTCCAGCTATAGAAATTTAAAGATAATTAATATGCTTTTTAAAAATTTAATAAAAAAAAGCTTATTTTTTAAAATAATTTTAAATAGCAATTTTGACTATTAATATTTAAATAATTAAAAAAGCAAATTTTTTATTTATCAAAGTTAATAGCATAGGGTAAAATAAAAAATAAAAATAAATTATATATCTTAGCAAATTCTTTATTAATAAAATTAATGCCAAAATATTTATTATTAATTAAAGCTTTTATAAATATATTTATACGCTCAAAAAATAAAAACAAAATAGTATTAATTACAAAATTTCGCTAAAATAAATGCAAAATAGTATTTTATTTTATTAATTTTAAAATTATAAAAATGCCATATTAATTAATAATATATTTTTTAATATTGTCCAATTGCAATTTAAATTAACAAATTGCTATTTTCCAATTGGAAATATTTATTTTGACCAAATTTAAAAAATCCAAAAAAATCCAAAAAGAAATTAGCAAAATATTTTTTTAAATGCTATTTTAATTAATTTTGCTATAAATATTGCTTTTGCTAATTTTTTTATTTATTATAGCCAAATAATAGCCCTATTCCTTTTAATTTTATTCTTTTTAATTATAATTATTAAATTCTCCCTAATTTGTTTAATATTCTTTTTTATTTAAACCCGGAATTTCCAAAGCCAAATAAAAATAAAAATATGCTTTAAAGCTAATTGTTTTTATACTAATTATCAAAAATAAAGCTATTGGCTATATTTTTAATATTTGCGGCCAACTTTTTAACGCATTTATAATTTTGGTATTTTAATTTTTTGCAATAAAAAAATTATATTTATAGTAGTATTTTTGCTATTAAATTTTAGAAAATACCCGAATAGCAATAGGTATAATATTTAAAGTTATAAGGTTATTTTAATTAAAATATTTCTAAATTTAATTTATAAAAATTAAAATAAAGGCTTTAAATTAATTGCTATTGATATTGGCGCCGTGTTTTTAATTTATTAAATTTAAAAGCTTTGCTAATTATAACTCGTAATTTTTTAATATAATATTTCTTAACCCAATTATTAATGCATTAAAAAATCTTTATTTATTTAATATATTTATTATTTGTAAAAGAAAAATTAAAACATTTAATACAATTAGCTAAAATATTGGAAATCTTGCTATATAATTTAGTGATTTTTATTAAATTAAATTAATTAGCCAATTATATTTTAAATTTAAATTTAAAATAAAATACAGCAAAATTCTGTTTTTTCTTTTCTTTTAAAGCTTTTTTGGCTTTTTTATATTTATTTAGAATAATATAAAATATTATTAGAATATTATATAAAGCTTTTGCATTTTTCCAAGGCTATTCAAAAAAGATTAAAAAAAATTAAAAATTATATAATATTGATATATAATTTTGCTTTTAATTATTTTAATAAGAAGTTACATTTGCTTATAATTAATATTATAAATAATATGATTAATTTAAAAAGCGCGGCGCAATTCCAATTTTTAAATTAGAAATTCCTTTTAATATTTTAAAGAATTCTTATTTTCTTTAATAGATTTTTTAATTTTTTTAATGCAGCGATATAAATAGCCAAAAAACATATTATTTTTAAAATAGACAACACTAATTTTAGCATTAATAAGCTAATTTTAAAATTTGGCAATTTTAATTATATATATATTAAAAACCATTATTACTATTTAATTAGCTAAACAAATTATTTATAGCTTTATTAATATTATATAAAAAAATCTTTAAATAAATCTAATTTTTAATTATAAAATTAGCAAGAATTTTCTCCAAAAATAAATGGCGTTAAAATTAATGCTATTCTATTTTTTATTGGTAAAATATTTAAAAGCGGTTTTAAAATATAAAAATCCTATAATTTTAAATTATTTAGCTATTGTATTTGCAGCAGTTGCAGCAAATATAAAAAATATAGCGCAAGATTTTTAATTTAAAAATTGCAAAATTTATTAAATTATAAAATTCGAAATAAAAATATATAAAATTCAAAATTAAATTTGGAATAAATTTGGAATTTGTATAATTTTGGACTGCTATTGTTTTATAAAATAAAAGGCTATAATTATTTTAAAAGAATTTAAATTAAATTGGCTAATAAAAAAAGCTTATAAATTATTATAGCAATTTAAAAGCAAATTAGAAATTAAAATAAAGCGATATTATAAGCTGGAACTTTTTGTTTTCAGTTTTGCAAGATTTTAAAAATTCTATAAATTAGCGCAAAGCGCTAAAAGCACGTGCTTGGTATATAAGGCTAAGGGCTAAAAGCTTAGGGCGTATAGCGCGTGGCGCGTGCCCGGGGCACGTGTTTAAAGCACCTAAGGTTAGTATTATAATAGATTTTAAAAATAAGATTTTTTTTAATATTTTGCTTTATATAGGTTTTAGGGTTTTTTAAATTTAAATTAAAAAAAGAATTCTTTTAAATAGCAAAGGTTTTAGCTATAATTAATTTTCAAATTTAAAATTAAAAGGAATAGGTATTAAAATATTAAATGCCTTATAAATATTCGTTAGAAATTAGCATTGGCTATAGCTAAAAAGCTTAGCTAATTTGGTATAAAAAAATGGTATTTTTGATATTGCGTATAAAATTGGCGTAAAAATAAAGCTTTAAATTACGGGATTTAAAGCTATAAATATTATAGCTTTTAAAATTGTAAAAATTGGGCTTTTTAAAACTGCAAAAATTGTGCTTTTTAAGGCTGCAAAAAAGGCTGCAGAAATTGCGCGTTTTAAAGCTGCAAAAATTAAAAAGATATTTATAATAGTAAAAAACGGGAATTTGAAGTAATAAAAGGCGGGGTATTTCGAAATAATAAAAGGCGGAAAGGGAAAAGGATTTTAAAAGCTATTGGCAAGGTAAGCTTAGGGTTATTTAAAATTGCAAAGGATTTTGCAGGATTGTAAATTTAAAAAATGCAAATTTATAAAATATAAATTTGGGATTTTAATTTAAATTTGTAAAAAATAAATTTAAATGTTTTAAAATTATAGAATAAAAGTAAAATAGAGAAATTTTAAAATTAAAGCTTTTAAAAAATTGCGCAATTGAAAATGGCTGCGAAAAATAGCGTAACTAATAATAAAGCTGCGAAAAGAATTGCGAGATAATTGCGCAATTTAATAAAAGGCGAAACAATTAAAATAATTGCATAATAAATGCAAATTGCTAATTTTAAATTGCGTAAATCCTATTTTTATTAGGCAAGGCAATAATTAGCCAGTTTTTAATTTTTAAATCAATTGCGTAAATCCCGTTTTTATTGGGCAAGGCAAAATAAAAATAAAAATTCTTAGCATAGTTAAAAGCGCTATATAAATCCCGTTTTTATCGGGCAAAGCAGATTTTAAAGGTTTTTTCTTTAAAAAAAGATAGCTATTTTGTGATTTTTTAGAAAAGAATTACTAATTAGTATTTGTTTTATAGGGTTAGGATAATGCATATATAAAGGTAATAAATAAATTATATATTGGCTATAAAGAAAGAAAAAAAGCTGAAGGGCCGCCGGGAAGCTATGGAAATGGTTCCTATAGCTGGCGCTAAGCTAATGCTAGCGCCTCGGACGCGGGGTGCGTGCCCCGGGCATATGGCTTTTGCCACGTTCCTGAGGCGCGTGCCCGGCTTAGTTAGTGATTTATATAAATTTGCCAATTAGGGCCCGCTTATAGGCTTTAATAGCGTATTTAATTTTTTTTCTAAATAAAATATTAATAAATATTAAGAATCTAAATATAAAAATTAATTAAATAAAATTACAATTTCGCGGCAATTTAAATATATTATTTATAATAAATTTAGGCCTATATCAAGAAAAAGGCATTAAATTTTTAATATACAGCCACAAGCTTTTTAATTTCCATTTATTAATATTAAAATAATTATATTATTGCGCATAGCAAATATAATTTTAATATAAGGCATTAAATTAATAAATAAATAAATATTTAAATAATATAAAAAATAAATATTAAATTTATATTAAAGAATTTACCAAATAATTTTATTTTTAACGCTAGAAAATTTGCAATAAAAAATTTAAAATTTAAAAAAATGTTGCTTATCGTTATTTTAATTGCTTTAAAATTAATTTACAAAAGCGGTAAATTTTATTATATTAAATTTAGCCTGCTAGCGCTTAATTGCCACCTGCAAAATATGGTTTTTGTTTTTTTCTTTTTTTAATTTTTTTTTATATTTCGTTATAGGCTTCGAAACGATTTCGATTAAAAATTTTAGCCTATTGGCAAAAGTTTTAAATGGCGAAAAAGGCATTTTCTTGAAATTACCCTATATTATTAATATTAATTGCATAATTGAGCGTTTTTTTTTTAAAAAAAAGCAATTAACCTATAGTATAATTGCTTAAAAAAATAATCCAAATTAAAAAAAATTAAAATTCGAAATTACTTTATTAATAAATCAAATTATATAAGCTATTTTGGCAATTTTTTAAAAAAATAATTAATAATTTGAATAAAAATCAAAAACTATAGCTAATTATAATTTCTGCTTTAAATCTATAAAAGTCTTAAAATTGGTATTGCAGAAATTTCTCGTGATTTGGTAAAATTGCGGCCCCATACCGCTAGCTACGCTGATTAAATGGATCCCTAACCGACGGCCAGCCTCACCAAACCACGTAACGGTCAGCTGTCCTCCTACCATATACCAATATCATAACAAGAAGCAGGAATGTCATCAAACACCCGAGATCGACAACCAAATCCTGCATCGCGAGCCTACACAAGGATCGACACCGTCCCTGGGTCTGAATCCATATCCAGCAATCGCCAGCAGCCTCCAATCGAAGAGGGGTCTCTAGATCGACTGAAAACATCGACGTGAGTGCGTGGACGAATAGCGGTGCTGAACCACCGAGCTCGAAACAGTCCACTGTAACGGGAGGAAGTTTTGAACTGGAGAGGAGTTTTAGGTCGAAAAAGGGGCGAAGCACTACGAGGAAACAGCGACTACAAAAGATCGAACTCTACATCGAAGCGTGGGACGATCATCGATAATGAACCTTCAGGTCAGGAGATATGCCTGGCACCGGTCGGTATTTTCTGAACCGGGGAGGGGGTTTGAATCGACCAGAAGACTTCGAATTGCGAGAAAACAGTGACAACGATATCAAACTTCATATCGAAGTGTGAATGAGCATTGACACTCAACTATTGGAAAGGGGACTTTGCCTGACACTGGCCGTCAAGTTTTGGACTAGGGAAGTGTCTTTAGATCGACTGAATGGCTATGAACTGCGAGGAAACAGTGATGAT
This sequence comes from Cyclaneusma minus, assembly GCA_037179335.1. NCBI lineage: Eukaryota > Fungi > Ascomycota > Leotiomycetes > Marthamycetales > Marthamycetaceae > Cyclaneusma > Cyclaneusma minus. The sequence goes on from JAKZHN010000012.1 coordinate 565,432, forward strand.
GAGGTCAACCTTTACGTTGAAGCATAAATAAGAATCGGTAGCGAACTATTGGAACAGGAGCCACGTCTGACACTGATCAGGAAGTTTGCAATCAGGGGGGGTTTCTAGATCGACCAGAAAGTCTCCATCTGAGAGCATGAGCAGGGAATGGTCTTGAACATTATGGTTCGCAAGCATGTCTAACACTGGCAGGCAAGTTATTAACCAGAGAAGAATCTTTGGCTTGCCCGATGGGCCAGGCACTGAGATGAACACTTCTACGACAAGGTAAACGAAATCGACAATTAGGGCATGCTCTGAGCAGTACACGTCTTTGCGAGGAAGAAAAGAGAACGACAGGTACCACCAGATCAAGAACTATGCCTGTCACCTACCGGTAAGTTTTGGACAGAGGAGGGGTCTTTGGATCGACCTGAAAATCTCTGTCTGCGAGCATTTACCAAGAATGCCAGTGAACTACTAAGTTCAGAGCTAGATCTAGCACTGGCCGACCAGTGTGAATTCAGAAACAGGTCTTTAGCTTGACCGATAGGCCTGGCACTGGGAAGAACAATAGCCATGACAAAATACAGAAAAGCGACAAGGAGGGCAAGTTCTGAACTAAGAATCTCTGTGTGCGAAAAAGGAAGTGGCACGACAGAGCACCAGCAGATCTGAAAGCATATCCATCTGTGGATAGCCAGCTGGTAATCATAGAGGATAATTGGGTTTGAAAGGCTCACTTCCTCCTATCAGCCCAAAATAGGGGCTGAGAGCTCTGGAGATGGGAGTGACAGTGAGTTCAGTCGACAATAAAGTCAATCATCGACGACGACCACAAGATCTACAGCAAGGCGATCATCAGGGCAAGTTTTGCCCAACACCACCAACTCAGAACTACAGATCCGTCACAGTCCACACTCACAGCACGAAAACCAACTTCACAACAACACCAGTCATCGCCCCTCCCCTACATCATCCACAGACAGGTCCAGAACAAACACACAAGCCACCCAACAAGCAACCAACTTCCCCAACACCCTCCCTTCCATCCTCCCACCCTCCATCCTCCAACCTCCACACAACTCAGGCCCAGGGATAAAGCGCAGCTGCCAGCCGCGCACAAGTCAACCCCCAGTTACCCAACCCCCCAAAAAACACAACAAACCACTTTTCTCAAACACTCCCAAAACCAAACAACAACAAACCCCAACTCAGGGAATGCACAACACAAACACATCACAAAAACTTTGCCATTCCAACATTCATTTCATCCATTTCATTTTACAAAACCAGCCCCAATAAACTAACCACCTTAACCACCTTAGCCAACTACCTTGCCTAGCCAAACAACAAACCAAAAGCAAACGAGAAAGTACTAGTACCCAAGGGCAACTTTGGCGTGCTTTGGCGTGCTTTGCTGTGCTTTGCTGTGCTTTGCTCAGTAACATTGTCACATCTTTGCGAAAGCATTGAGGGGAGTGAAACAACAGAAACTCTGCGACACAGGCAGTGACACAAGGAAAAGGTATGGGAATCTGAGATATCCTCCGTCGTACAGTCATACCTTACAAAACCGAACACTCGTTATTTTATCCAGAACTTGAGCGAATTGATGGCCGATGCTGGTCACGTGAGATACGCCCTCTTCCATCCCAGCGCAAAGGAAGACCTAGTAGGGGTCGGCCATTAATGCAATTAGCTTCTGATCAAACAGTATGAGCTTGTACCAGAGAGGTCAACTCTCACAAGATTTACCAAACATCAAGCCCATCGTCCTGCACGCCGTTCTGAAGCCACCCACGGAAGGCCAACAAGTCACCAATCAAATCACCAGCAAACCACAACACATCCACAGACAATCAACCCACAAAGTTTGGGAAGTTTCCATCAATTCATCATAATGCTAATCTATGAAAACAGACCCAGCAGAACCGTAGTGACGACCTCACCACCAGATGAAAGTACCCTCACCTCTCATACCATCCATACCAAGCCCATCGCAGCGCATCGCCAGCCTTATTGAACTTTCAGTAAGGCCTATCAATCCCGCGAAGAAGAAAAAACATCTTCATATCCCGAATTCCTTCGATATCAAGTTTCCGTAGTTGGCAGGAGCTTTAAAGCGACCGTTGCCTCGTTTTAATTTTCTTATTCCAGTTCCTTTTCAAATGACGCCGTGACTTTCCGGTGCCGGGGGGTGGGGTGTGTGATGGGGGTGTTGTTTTATCGTCGTGGGGGTTCGTTTCGGGGGGATGTCTTTGTAGACGGGGGCATGATGTGGCTTTCCTTGAAGAATCGGGAATGTTCCTCGTAAGGCTAGAGCCGGGGGTGTGTTTTGAACGTTGGTCTGGATTCGGAGGACTCGGGGGACCGCCAGGAAAAGCGTTCGTGGGGTGTGGTTGGGGGTTTTCGCGGAATCAATTGGGAATAATTTATGATATGCGATGTTCAAAGCGAGGCGCTCGAGTCACTTGACTTGAGCGTACTGGTAAGCCGTCACTTTGTGAGATCTTCACATCTCCATCGACTCGTTGGCGTTAGCGTTTGCGAAGGAGAAACCGCCTTGTTGACCAGAGAATCCGAATTGGCCGTTGCCGGGGGCGGCGTTCTCATCCATGTCGCCACCAGCCTCGTCATCGTCCGAGAAGTACTTCTCGATCATGTTGTAAGCCTTCATGTAGATCTCCTCGTTGGCGTTGGTCTGGCACTCGTGGATCTTCTCCATACCACTGCACTCCTCAATGAACAGGGCATATCGGTTGATGCTCTCGGCACCCTCACCGGCGGCGTCCTTGTCCATCTCACCGACCTTGAGGATGTTCTCAAGACCATCAAGAGCAACCTGGATGATCTTGTTGTCAGGGCAGACGAGAAGGTCGCAAAGTGGCTTAATGCAGCCCTGGTTGACCAGGTATCTGATCTGATCAGGCTTCTGGAGACCACCAGAGGTAGCGTTGGAGATGGCCCAGCAAGCCTCCTTTCTGGTCTTCAAATCGCCGTTAGAGAGGAGGTGGATGAGAGGAGGGATCAGGTTGTGGTCGATGACAGCCTGGATCTGAGTCGAGTTTCCAGCGGTCACGTTGGAAATGGTCCAGCAAGCCTCCTTGCGGATACCGTCCTTGCCAGAGCTCAACAGAGACAGAAGAGCAGGCAAGGCACCACAGTTGATGATGACCTGAGTCTGAACATCATCTCCGGTCACAATGTTACCAACCGAGCGAAGAGCGGGGGTCTGAACTGAAGTGGAAGCGTGAGTGAGGAGCTCCACAAGACGACGGGGGATGCCAGCCTCGATGACAGCCTGGATCTTGTCGTTGGAACCATCAGACAAGTAGGAGATGGCCCAGCAAGCATCGATGAGAACCTCATCATCCAGGGAGTAGACGAGCTTGGCCAAGACAGGCAAAGCAGGGTGAATCTGCATGTTTTGCGTCAGCAAATGAGCTTGTTGAGGGGTAAGCGACGGGTATCTTACGGTAGCCCAGTCGGGCTGAGGAGTCTTGCCACGGCAGAAGTTGCTGAGGGTCCAGGTGGCATTGCGGAGCATGCTCAACTTGCGGCTATCACCGAGCAGGCTGAGCAGGGGCTTGAGGGCACCGCAGCTCAGGACATAGTCGCGGCAAGAGGGGCTGTCACCAGCAATGTTTCCCAAAGCCCAGACGGCTTGCTCTCTGACATCTGGCTCATGGCTACCCAGCAACTCGACGAAGATGGGGACAGCTCCGGCCTCAATGACGACCTGAGTCTGTTGTGCTGAGCCCGAGGCAATGTTGGTAAGAGCCCAAGCAGCCTCGAATTGGACCAGAGTGTGGGGAGAGCGGAGGAATTCGACGAATCGGCTGACAACACCAGTCTTGATGACTTCCTCGATGGGTGGGTTGCGCTCCTTGGAGAGAAGCTTGCGGAACTTGGTAGTGGCTTGGATTTGGAGATCGATCTGCTCGGAGAAGACACCCTGGACCATCTGGGGGAGGTCCTCGTTCAGCTAGAGAGACACATGATCAGCATTTTTCTTCCACTCATCGGTATCAAAATCAAAGTGAATGGTGGCATGGTGCTCAAGCTTGGCATCCCCCCATCCGCGGGTGAAGCTAGGATTGCACAAGCGAAAAAAGCTCGAGCGCCTAGAACCCCACCAAAGGTCCAGCAACATGAGGGGTGAAGTAAACAATGCCGCCGTCGTCGATGCCGCCCCCCATCGCCAGCAGCCTCAATCTTGGTGTTGTAGATGCCATACGGCAGCCCTTGCGTCGAGCTTTCGCTTGAGTAAAGACGTACCTGGGACTCAGTAGGCGCAGTGTCGTCGTCGGAGTCGGGCGCAGCGCCGAGAGAGGCTCCCAGACGCTCATTGCCAGAGGGAAGACCACGTCTCTTCGCAAGGTTCTCCTCGCGCTTGGCCTTTCGAATCTCGACCTGCTGCTCCTCGCGGCGGCGGCGCAGCTCCTCGGGCTTGAAGGTGCCCTTGGCCTTGAACTGGGTGCGTCGGTGCTCGGGGATGTAGCGTTCAGACATCTTGGCGATGATGCAGTGCTCTGCGATTGAACGGTTGGTATTCGGTGGATGGCGGCAGGAGAATTGAGGGACCACGATGGCAGGCCGTAGTTGCGAAGTGTGTAGTGGTGGTGGTGTTCAGGACCAGCTGGGGATGTGGAATCTTGTTAAAAAGCAGAGAGAGTGAAAGCAGCCGCACTGCACGGCTGTGCTCGCGGCCTGAGCGATAAGGCAGAGATGTGCGGCTATCGCGCTAGTACAGCCAATCACAGCGGTGGACCGTGCTGCCGCGCGCAGCAATTCTGCAATCCTTTGCCGCAAGCATGTGTCAGCCAGCCTTGTCCTAAAGTAGAATGGTGCATTTTTTGCTCGTCAGCCAGACAACCCCCGATCGACTTTCACCAATTTGATTCCCTGCGGCTTATATCGCCTTTTTACAATAAAAGATGCTAAAACAGAATGTTATTGTTGTACCACTCGCCAAGACTCTGCTCAAGGGATGCTGTACGTGGCAACTCAACCCTTTTGCATCCTCAACCCTGAGCCGTATAGTATCACAATTGCTGGCTCGGGGCCCACGGGATAGCAAAGAAAAAGAAACATGGCGATTCATGGTAGAGATTCATAGGCGGCCAATCTTCGAAGTCGAGCACTGATGGATTCTCAAATCACAAGACTACCAGGTATTTATTTCCAAAAGCAGTCAAAGGTTCAGCTATTTTCGAAGAAGAAGGAAAAGAAGGAAAGCAAGGCTAGCGAACCGCGGGTCATGTACAAAAGCTAGAACATTCTCAAAATATTCGCCAAACTCCCAGCTCTCACTTCCAAAAGTCAAGCCTGCATCTCAAAATGTCTGGCATGTACCGCGACTTCCTCTGCCCTGCCAAACCCAAGGCAAAGAAGTTTCTTGCAAAGAAGTTTCTTGGCTTATCATTCCTTGGCTTGTCAGCCTATGAGGCTTTCTCTTGGAAAGGGGTGTGCAAGAAAACCTACCAAGCTCTTCCCCAGAATCTCTCCCTAGGATTTCGTGGCCCTAGCGATGGTAGTATGTGCGACAACCACATTCCCTACATCTTCCTGACCAACGCCGGCGGAAAGACCGAAGAAGCGCAGGTTGAAGCGATGATCACCAAGTTCTCACTGCCCTCCCTGACAACCACTCAGTTTGTCCAGAGCCACACGCTCTTCCGCAATCTCGTGCAGCAACACACCCTTTTGAACTTGCGCCATCCTTACCTCCTGGCTAACAACGCAATCAGACTCTTCTGACGGTGAAGACGAAAGCAACAACGAGCTTTTTTACCCCAGCGACGCCGAAAATGGAGCCGCAGTCAATGCTCATTCTGACAATCTTTACGGCAACGACGGCTTTTCCTACCCCAGCGACGCAGGACGACGTGATCTTGGTTCTCGGAGGAGTAGGCGATGCCTGCCGCGAAGTCATGCAATCCTACGGCTACAAGAACGTGATCACCAACCACGATCTCACCAGCGCCTACCCAACCCTCTACCCTTTCAACGACATCAGCAAAGACTACTACGCCAAGCACGCGTGCCCCTTGCCAGTCCCTTTCGAGAAGCTCCGCATCGCAGCCATATTCGTGCTCTCCTCGCCACGCAACTGGGGTCTGGACATCCAACTCATCACCGATTTGCTACTCTCGCACGCGGGGCACATCAACACCGTGTCTGCTCTGAACGGTCGCCTTGACTTGCCAAATTGCGGCTACCAGCAAGACTCCCAGCCCGTACTCTATTTCGCCAATCCGGATTTCCAGTTCGCTTCCAAGCATCCGAATGCGAGGACCTCCGCCGGCCAGCAACCTTCTCCTACCTTCAACCCCGGCGCCACCTTCAACCCCGGCGCTACCTCCACCCCCGCATCAGCCATGAAGAGAAAGCGCGCCGAGAGCGAGGAGGATCGCGGCAACGATGATCATGAGGAGGATGAGCCCAAGGCTCGCACAAGGAGCTTTCAGTACTGCGCTGCAAGCAGTCTGGGGACGGTTTACTGGCGGTGCGAAGATGCGCTTTGAGGAGTGTGGAAAGCCGACTGAGACGACGTATCGGTATGCGGAGAAGAATATTGTTATGCACCGTGCGGCGATGATTGCTAAGGAAGAGCAGGGGGCGTAGAAGCATGGCATGATGACTCCGCCGCTGGGACCGATGAGGAGAGTGTACATGGTGGGGGACAATCCGGCTAGTGACATCGCGGGAGCCATGGAGTATCGGAGCCAGCAGGGTATTGAGTGGTTGAGCTTGCTAGTGGAGACGGGGGTGTACAAGAAGGGGACGAAGCCGGAAATTGAGCCTAGTGTGATCGAGGTGGATGTGAAGACGGCGATCAACTGGGCGCTGAAGAGGGAGGGGGATATGGTGCTAGTTGAGTAGGGCTTTACTCAACCAGCACTGTAGAAGGAGTTGCTCCGGTCGAGCGCGACTAGGTGGTGCCTTTTCTTTTTCCCTTCCAGCATAGCGTTTCGGGTTTCCGAGCGTGGCTTTTGGAGTTCTAAGATACCCCGTGGTCCTAGACCTCGGTCTTGGATTCTTTTGAACAGCTGGTGGAATGGTACTATTGGCCATAGTCCTTAATGACTAATGCAAAAGTTTCTGCTTTACGAAGAAATGACCTGCATATGCTGCTGCTAATTGCAAGGTAACTCGATTGTGAAAACATGTAGGGATGTAGGAAGAATGTCGTCTTCATGAAACTGTTTCAGGCATCACAAGAAAATCTATCTGGGTGAGTTGAGGGTGTTTGTTAGCTTACGTTAGGATCGGTCAAACCTTGATCGGTCTTGAAATTCTCAATATCAAAATGACTCGAACATATAAAGAAATAAAAACGATAATCACGAATCTTACAGGTATGTCGTACATGGTAAGGATTTGACTATGCGAGTATCAGGATTTGATTCGTCTCGAGGTTTATGTAACCATCAGGTAGTACGGTCTACATGTACTCTCATGAGGGGGTTGGTTGGAGACCTCCACTCTTCAATTCTTCGACTTGTCCACCACAATCTCAAGAAGGCAGTAGTATTGTGAAACTAGAAGCACATGATTCCCTGGCATACTGAGTTCAGGTTGAGTTCCAGCTGGTCTAAATATATCGTGGCCATATTCTAGCTCGTTCCTTGCCAAGTATTCCATCCGACACTTGGTGATTTAGACTTCCACATCATCCTTCTGGCAACTTCGACCATGCGGCCTGCGAACTTAATGGTCGAGCTCCAGTACTGTATAACTATAGTAGAGCTCGCAAATATCAGCTCCCATCTTCCGTGAAAAGTCCAAGACCCAAAGACCCCCGGGACTTGAGTCGAAGCTGTGCGAATACTTCGAAGCATATCCCAACCATTACGCCATCCTTCACCCATCACTTCAAGACCCCCCATTAGACCTTTAAAGCCCATAATCGGACACCATGGGGCCACCACGCATTATTTTCGGTGCCGGCACCGTCGGCATGGGTTTTGACACCCCGGAAGCCGTCTCCGAAGTCCTCGAGTTCTTGAAGAAACACGACATTCAGCAGATTGACACTGCCGCACGATACCCACCCGGTTATCCGGGTCTATCAGAGTCTCTACTCGGTGAAGCCAATGCCGGTCAGAAGGGCTTTGCACTGGACACGAAGATCTTGACGTTTGCGGCAGACGGAAGTGGTGAGCTGGCGAAGTCAGCTATTGAGAAATCGCTCGAAGCTAGCTTCCACCGACTGAAGGTTGATTCGGTATGTAGCTTCTGTGCTCAAGGTGTGGCATATGCTAAAGATGAAAGGTCAATGTCTTGCATTGCCATAGACCCGATCCATCAACGCCACTTATGGACCAGGCCCACGCTCTAAACGCCTTGCACAAACAGGGGAAGTTCAAGCAGGTACGGCTTATCGCTCGTAATCGAGGTCGTCAGGCGAGCTACTGAAGGGACTCGGTCACTAATACATGTTGGACGTATTAGCTTGGTGTTTCAAACTTCTCGCCCAACCTTCTGCACCAGTTCATCAAGATCTGCAAGAAGTTCGACTACATCAGACCCACCGTCTATCAAGGCGACTACAACGCCATCACCCGAGGAATGGAAAAGGAGCTACTCCCTCTACTCCTCCAATACGGAATCGCCTTCCACGCTTTCCGGTAATTATTGCTCCTCCCAACATCTCCCTTGATCACGCAGCTCCCCACGATGCAGATACTTCTCTGACCTCATTCTTCCAGTCCCCTAGCCAGCGGCTTCCTCACCGGTAAATCCACAGCCGGAACCGCATCCGGAACACGCTTCTCAGACGAGCACCCCCTGGGAAAAGCACTTCAGAAGATGTACAAGAGCGACGTAAACGACGCTGCGATTGAGAAGCTGGACAAGGCGGCACAGCGGGCTGGAATGCCGCTGGAAGAAGCTGCGCTGCGCTGGATCTTCTACCACTCGAGGTTGACAGAGGATGATGGCGTGATCATCGGCGCTAGCAAGCTCAGTCAGCTTCAGGCGAATCTGGAGAGTATTCAGAAGGGGCCTTTGGATGAGGGGCGGCTGCCGGAGAAAGAACTTCTGGATGTCTTCGAGGAGGTATGGAAGAGTTTGGAGAAGACACGGGGACACATTGTGTGAGATCGGGTATCAATGCCTAGCAGTGGTAGTGACGAACCTTTTGCTTCTTGGGACGTGGCCCACCCTCTGCCTTCAGCTCCACCTCTTGCTTCTTCTTAGGCCGTGGTCCCAATTCTGCTGTCTTAACCTCAATCTCCATCACAGCGTCCGAAGTGTCATCCTTCGCCTCATGAACAGCCAGTAGTTTGAGACCCGCCTTCTCCAACAGATGCCGCCACTGCTCCTCCGTCCTTTCCGCCGTACCACATAATGCCATCATGTTGATATCTTGCGTCACAATCCAACTTGAAGCGCCTTCTGCTGGTACGACAATTTCATGTATGAATAGCTTCGAAAATCCGGGTTTCATAGCTCTTCGCAGCCTAGCGCAAACCTGCACGCATTCGTCATCAGACAGATCATGCAGGCGCTTCCTGATGTAGTAGGCACGGGCTTCTGGAGAAGAGACACTGTAGGTTAGTACGGAGATTATTGATCTGGATTGAGCTGGGGGAGAGAATGGGGCTGATTACCCCTAACAGGTTGTTCCTTGGTGAGGAAATCGTGTGCCATGTACATGGAACTTTCCACCCCTCCCATTAGTTTGCGGTTTCTCGGATTTCTCGAAGAACCTTCGTGCTTTGCTCGTAAGTCCTCTGAATAATTATTTCTCTTCGACCCTGCCTCTCTCGGATTGTTTTCGAACTTGTGCATACTGGACAGGTAGTTTGGTAAGTCCTGGACAATGAAACGATCTGACAAGTTAGGAAAGTCTCTTCTCAGAGGAACAGTCCTGCTACCACTACCGCCACCAACCTCAACCCACATGGCATTTTCCGTTGATTCTTCATGCCCTTTGGAAATAAACTCCTTGATAGGGTAGAGATCCTGGATATAAGAGCTGTGCGGATACCATCCTGTCGTCAGAGACAAGAAACCGTCCAGAACCTTTTCACGTTCGGAAATGATATCCATGACGGGCTTATCAGGCCGATTGAACTCCACATTGAGGGTCGTGTTCTTCCTGTCGAGTGGGTTTTGGTAATCGCATGAATATAGGTATTCTGGCAAGGTAAGAAGAGGAGGAATCAGGTATTCAGCGCTAGCATTGAAATTAGCACTGATCGAAGAGAGTATTTTGTGAGACGAACTAGTTACCGAGTCCAGAACCGAGTCCAGAACCAATTCCAGAACAGAATTCAGGACGAAATTCAGAGTTATACATTGGGTCGGCATAAAACGCAAAGTATTTGTATGCCCGAGATAAAGTGTAGCGTTCTTTTCCTACCTCTTGAACGGCTCCAAACGCGGCCAGGCCCCGCATGATACGTACTAAACATTATATCAGTAGGTTCTGAGACCTCAAACAAGCTTGAGAGATCTTACCAAGCAGTGCTGGCTCAACACCAGTTTCCTTAGCTAGTTGCACCAGGCTTTTCTCTTTGTATAGCAAGAAGAATATGCGTAACTGGTAGGCAATTCTGACTATGATATTTTCGACGGGCTGGAATGAATTAGCTTGAAATACATCATGGACTGCTTGAACTTGGGAAGCTAGGGATGGAATTCGGAAAAGGTAATGCAAGATTCACCTATGTTATCAGCAGCCGCAGTGGAACATCTTCTGGTCTCTCTAGCGCCAAGAATGCCCCTTTGGCTGCCATACAAAGCTTGTGTCGGAGAACAGGGTCTCTTGTGAATTCTGACGGTGGATCAGACGCGAGAGTCTGCAGTTGGGCGAGGAGCTCTGTTGGCGAAAGAGTGGCCATATTGGACAATGAGATGGGTCAATGGTTCTGGAATGTAGGTGTAGAGCCTCTGTTATAGCTAGAAGATGAGACTCCGGGGCGAAGCTGGTTGATGTGAAGGAAGATCAATTAACAACAACAGAAACTCGCAAGGTCAGATAATGGAGGTGGCCCGTGCACCCCACGTGATTGAGCTCGTGTAACCTGGAATTTGCCTTGGACGCCTGCGGCGCCCGCGTGCCATGAGCGGACCTAAAAACGGCTCCATGTCCTATAGGCATTGCCTATGTAAGGCTGGCGCCCTATTCTAACTTTGCAAAGCTTTGAATTTCCAGCTTGGGCAAACCTCAATTTTTAAACTAAGGCACGGCTATCTATTTACGTGGAATAAGCGGAGCTCCATTGCTAATTGCTATCTTATTTTTTCCGGAGCTCCGCTTATTCCACGTGACTTTGCATTTTGAAGGCCCCCTTAGCGTTTTTTGCCCTCGGATCGGGGTGTCGCGCTCCGGCCCGGAATAGAGCCTTACGGCTCAACTTAAACCATGAGCTAACGCTCAATGGCATATCCAGGGACTCACAGTTCCCTGGGGCTACTCCGCGCCACGTACCCAAGTCCCAACCGGGTAATGACTCACTTGCCATTTCAACTGCGCCAAGAGCCCATAGTATTTGATATAATAACCCTTTGCGGGTTTCAATCTATAGGTCCCAGGACTGTTTTTTGCCCTCCCACCTCAGCAGCCGCTGTAATCAATCCTGCGCTCACGTTCACTCTAGCGATTTCCAAGATGGCAAATGCCGTGAAGCGAGAAGATCATTGCATTCCTCAAAGTAAGTTCGTCATGAAACCCGAACAGCCAGTGTTACTTACAGTCTAATACTCCATCCCAGCCATACAAGTCGAGCATCAATGTTTGGCAATGGTAATAATTGTGTATTCCCTTCCCGTTACTTTATTTACTCTTGACAGACAGAACATGCCTTGAGAGCCCGGCAGAGCCTGGCGGAGACCGACGGAGCCTGATTAGTAGGTAATCACCAGAAACCAAGTCATTCCCCCTCTTGAATGGTACTCAACGCCCTCTCCCTCATCCTAGCCCTCTTCTCTCCTGCACTAATCCTCTTTCCCTTCTTTGCCGCCTTCCTTGCTTCCTCACGTTCCCTTTCCAAGCGTATGATCTCTACTTAAAATCGGAATGCCATTTCCTCAGATCTCAGCCTCGATAATAGCTTCCGAATCCCTATCTTTCGGCTGAAAGACACCCACAAGTCTAAGACCAGCCCGCGCAAGGATACACCGCCATTGGTCCTCCGTCCTCTCTGCCCTAGCCTGAAAAGCCATGGCGTTCAGATCTTGCGTGACTGTCCAGCTTGAAGCGTCTCGATCAGGCACCACAATCTCGTGTACGAATAGCTTTGAATAGCCCCGTTTCATAGCCTTTTGAAATCCTGTACAGAGCTGTATGCAAGCAGAATCAGGAAAAACGCGAAGAACCCTTCTAATGTATTAGGCACGGGCTCCTGGAAGACAAGAATTAATAAAAAAGCCTGAACCAACAAAAACTGAAAGAGAAACGGAGGAGATTACCCTTGACTGGCTGCTCCAAGGTACGGAGGTGATATTTCATGTATTCAATCTTCGGAAACCCGGCAGCGCCCAGACCATCGTCGCACTTTGAATCTTGAACAACGAAACGACCCTGGAGGTCGGGGAAGTTCATTTTCAGGCTGACTGTCTTCGCATCGTAGTCGGCACCAGCGACGTGAACCAACATAGGACTGTTTGGCGATGCGCTGTAACCCGTGGAAAGATACTCCTGTATGGGATACAGATCCTGGATGCTGGAGCTCTCTCGTTCCCCTGAGGTCTTCAAAGAATGGAACCCTTTCAATGCATTTGGAAACTGGGACAGAATGCTCATAGCAGGTTCGTCGGGCTTTCCGTAGGCTAGCTGGACAGCAGTATTCTTGTAGTCGCTGGGATTCTGGTAGTTGATTGAAGCCAAGTACTCTGGCAGAGTATGGAGGGAGGGAGTGACGTAGTCGATGCTAACAATGCAATCAGTAATATTCAACAAATCTGGCGTAGGAGACAAACTAGTGACAAACCCCGGAGGAGAGATCTGGGTCAGTAAAAAGCTTGGAAGCTTTGTAGGACGGCGATAACATGTAGCTTTCGCAACCAATCTGCTTCACAGCCCGAAATGCAACCAAGGCTCGCATGATGCGCACTAAAACACCGCTTTAGTTTCTCCTGAATAGCATAGATGGCTAGACGCTCAAGGAGTCTCACCAAGTAGTTCAGGCGCTGCGCCAGTCTCCATGGCCAATTGACCCAGACTCTTGATCTTTGGTATCCCCGGGAGTGGGAATTCTCCAGGCGCTTGATCCAGCAACTTGAATATCTTCAAGTCACAAGCGATTCTGACGGTGACAGCCTCCACAGGCTTTCCAAGAATTAGCTTTCTCGCAGCCCAGAATCCGAAGTGTGCGGGGGCGCAGATATGATGGACATTGTATGACAACACTTACCTGTGTGATCAACAGCCGCAGTGGGACATCTTCTGGTTCCTCGAGGCGACAGGAAGACATCTTTCGCTGCCATGCAGAGCTTATGGCGCAAAACCCGATCATTGGAAAGCTCTCTGGCGAGCGCTGGCGGTGAATTGGACGCAAGAGACTGCAGATGCGCAAGAAGCTCTGCTGCGGAAAGAGTGACCATGTTGAACGAGCAGATTTGTCGATTGTTGTGGCCGTAGGGCGCAGTGTGCTACAAATCAACTCCAAGGTTGCTTGATTGACGCGAGCGAGTTCTCGGACGGGGAGCACTGGATCCGAGAGATATCTGCAGGTAGGAATGGGGACACGAAAAGTCGAAGTGTCTGGAGAGGAGCGATGTTTATTTTACAGGGCTAAGCGAGCTCGGTCAATGAAGAGCTAAAACGCTTTTGCCCGGCTGCATTCTCATGAAAGTGATATACAGGTCAACGGTTGAGAAGGATAGCGGTGTGAAATGATGAGATCTCGGTTCCCATAACGTAACAAGTTGGTTTCCAAAGTTTCTTGGCCTTTCCAGTTACAATCTCTTCTCCCTGACGGAATCGCTTATCTGACCAAGTCCAAACTGCTGCCTGGTGCTTTTGAAGATTGTATAGTCTAACTCTTCACATGCATAAGAAAGAGAAGAGGAAAGCAAGAACTGATCAATAACGAAATATATGGTTAGGGGAGGAAAAACCAAAGTTGCGACTATGATCCCTGGCATATAAGATTGCCAAAAGTCACAGAGAATTCTCACGGTGCGGAGCTTCCTTATACGACTGTGGCCCACAAAGAGCTAATCAGGAGTTCGGGGTGGCCCAGCCATGTGACGCAGTCACCTGATATACCCTAATCATCCTACAGAACAGTCACACCTAGCCCTAGGACCGCCCTCCGGGACATCACGCCTTCCTCCCCACCGTAACAAACCACTTCAAATTCCAGCTCACACCCCTCCGTCCCTCCTCCACCGTCCTCTCAAACAACTCCTCAAACTCCGCTCTCCTCTCCTCTCTCACCCTCGTAACCAACTCTCCAAACATCATCAAAATATTATCACCATTCACACCACACCACATCCTATCACTCTTCTTCTCCTCCCTCTTCACATCCACCAAGCCCTGTTCCTCAAAGATTTGACCCAGTTCTTCCGTCCAGGTGGATTTCCACCCCGTGAGTTTCAGCTCGTCTTGCAGGGATTTTTGCAGGTTTTCGTAGCTGCTGATGGAGAGGGAAGGATCGGCTTTGGCGAGTGCGGTGGAGAGAGGCTCGTTGGCGGCGATTTCGTCCCATTGGATGTAGCCGCCTGGTTCTGCGCAGTGTGTCAGTCAAATACTCCTAATCCAATAGCTACTCGCAACAATCTTAAAAACCCCGAAAGCACCAAGTTCTATCGTCATTGTGACAGCCATGCTATCCCGGGAATCCAAGAAACCCAGCCCAACCGTGAACGACTCAAGGGGGCGCGATGGAAACTCACTCAACAACTTGACCAGATTCCGCAAAGCAGGTCTCGGATCATTATTCGGAATCACAATAACCACCAGCCGAATATGCACCACATCATACCGTCCCACCAAATGCTTTGCCGGCTCTTCAAAGATATTGAATTCCTCAAACTTCATATTCCCCGGCAGCCAGCCCTTAGCCGGACATTGATCGAGCGAGATATCGAAACCATCAAGCTGCGCTCCAGCAGGTAGTTCTTTCGCAACATCCAGTAGCCAAATCCTATCGTATTCGCATTTCGTCAGACAAGCATGAGAATAATGATGGGAAAATGAATGATGGGGGATGGAGGAGGATTTACCCAGTACCAGTCCCAATATCAGCAACCGTCATATTCTCCTTCCGCGGAATAGACGGATGAAGTAGGTACCCCAGGGTTTCTTTGAATATGTAGTGTTGGTGATTCAACCTCGTTGCGGCGGCAATGTCTCGCCGCAAAACATATTGCGAAGCAGCAGCTGCGTTCTTGCCCGGTGTTGGCTTTGTCTTTGGCCAGTCGGTTTCCCCAAACATCTTGCGGTTTTGATTCGACAAATGCGAATGTACCAAAATCTTCGTGGGCGTCCAATGCTTTATATATATACCTCTACTATACTTCAAGCTAGTTAGTTGATGAGGGGTCAGGGTACCTCGGTAGTGATGGAGAGTCCGTTAGCGCAAGTCTTGGAATAGCTTCAAAGTTTGCGGGTCGGCGGCACTCGGTCGTTTCGGGGATTTTGAACCTAGGTTAGGTTTGATCTGGCCCTGCCGCACTGACTAGTAGCTATTCTGGCAACATAAGACCTCGCGATATCTTGTTATTTCCTTGAATGACTCGAGGTATCACTAGAATATCGGGATGACCGATGTCCGAAACACAGCACTTCTTAGCCTTGCTGCTTGCAAAAGATTTAGCTTTCATGGAGAGCTTGGGGATGATCGACATCAGGGTGCCAAACCTTAATCTGAATCAATCAGCGAGCTCAATGTCACCACCTCGGTCCCCACGGCCCACCGCAATCGGGTCGACGGCACGTTAGATGAGCTTAGTAACTCTTCTTGGTAGTATTTGGTACAATGAAGTAATTGCACGACGACGTGTGAGCACAGAAACCGAGAAACATCACTGATGAACCAGGCCACCTACGGCAATAGCACCGATTCATCAAAGACTCTGTCCAAGCCCAGAGACTGGATGCAAATAACGGACTCCGCGACGCCTTCAAGTTGACTAATTCATGCTCCCTAGTACCTATATGAGCCTCGAGCCCAACCAGTCCCAAGCCATTGAAGCAGCGATGAACTTGCCACCAGTCACCACCAGGCTCCTGAACCGGAAAATTACAACGAACAGCAGCAGCAACCATCCGATCCTCAAGTTTTTCAGAAGTGAAAAAATATTTCTTTTTCGATTCCACCCAGATAAATATGTGCATAGCCATGCCCCCATCGCTGCCCGCCCAAAGCCATTTATTTCCTCATAAAATCGACATTTCGCTGCTACAGCATCCGATGAAAAAAGCAGAGCAAGGGGAGAGAAAATAGACAATATCCTACAAAGCTCGCAAATCCCGTTTTGTTCGCGCTCATGTGGCAACATCCCAAAGCAAAACGCTAGCAACCGATAATTATCCGCCTGGCCTCCTTCCATTTGAAGTGAGCCAAGGAGGAAGACGTCAAACCGTCAAAATTCAATCCCCCATAATACTATCCTCATCCTCCTCCACTCCCACACCATTAGCACCCGCACCCTCCTCCATCTCCTCATCATCCGCATCCAACGGCGGCGCCTCCTCATCCTCAATATCCCTCTGTAAATCCTCCGCGCGTTCCCTCTCCCCAGCCCCCACATCCGCAAACGGATCTTCCTCCTCATCCTCCTCCATCGGCTGCGGCTCCTCATCATCATCATCCTCCACAATCTCCAAACTCTTCATCTTGCTCTGATTCTCCTTCTCCTTCTGCGCCAGCGCCGCTTTCTGCTGCGCCTTGGTCCTGCCCCCTTTCTTCACCTTGTCCTTGTCATCCAAGAACGCCACAATCTCGCGAAAGTTCGCACCGAGGCGTGAGCGATTGCGCTGCAGGCGCGCCTTGAGCTTGCCTTTCATCGCTTCGCTGACATCGATCACGCGTGCCAGTATTGACAGCACGAGCTTGCTAGTAAGTTCGCACAGCTTCTTTTCCGATTGCAGGATTTCAGCTTGGCGCTCGGCGGCGGTGTCGGGCACTTCGTCTTCGGAATCTGAATCGATGTCTTCGGGCTCGTCATCTTCGCCTGGGGCTTCGAGCGTTTTGTGTGATTTCTTGGCGTATTGGCGTTCGAGGCCGGCGAAGATGGATGTTATTTCTTTTTGGACGTCGGGGGCGATTTCTTCGACGATGGTTTGGAGGTATTGGTGTGACTCAGGGGCGTTGTTGGTGTTGGAAGGGCGTAGGGTGGAGAGGAGGGTGCGGAGATCGAGGAGAGTACCGGTGGCGAGGAGACGGAGGTCGTCTAAACCGGCGCGGGAAGAAAGAACATCGATGAGGTTGTTCGAGAAGGTGTTTTGCTGTTCGTTCAGGTTGTCAATATCTGACTCGGGGATAGGCTCGCCGGCAGCGACTGCTTGCTGGATGCCGCGCGCTTTCCACATGAAGTAGAGAAGCATAGTTTGTACTGCTGACGAGACAAGGGCATCCTCGATATCATCAATGTCGGGATCGGCGTCTGTAATGGCGCCGCGTGCGACGATATTCTGTATGGTAGCCAGGGGCGTAGAATCGGACGCCGTGCGATTCCTGCCACCAAGGTTGGCCTCCAGAATGTCAATGCAGTCAAAGATTGCCGCGAGCTTAGCAATCCGGGCCATGATGTTGGAGAGGTCAGTAAGTTGGGTAGTCTTGAGATTACCACGAACTTCAATATTTTTGTCGCCCACTGCGCGTTGCAGTGTGCTCAGTGTATCCTCCCAAAGTTCTTGCATTTTGTTCTCGGTGACCTCTTCGAGCTCCTCATAGCTGCGAGCGTGCAGAAGAGATGCAGTGGCTTCGTTGAGAACGCCATGGTCAACGTGTCCCGAAAACTGCGAACTGATCTCATCTAACAGCTTCTTGTAAGCCGTCGAGTCTTGTCGCAGTTCTTGGAACACGCCCAAGTTGAGGACGTGCTCAAGTCGAAGTACTGCGACTGCTGCCTTTGGCCTTGCGCCAAATTTCTTGAGCAGGCGAGGGATCAGACCAGCAAGTGCTCTCGCAGTGGCCTCTTGTACCTCTGCAGATTCTAACCGTGCATGCTTTCTCTTCTTGCTCTTGTTGTCGTGGTCTTCATCCTGGTGTAAATGGTGTCTGACAGATGCATTCATGATATCCAGCAGGACGACTTCCTCGTTCTCATCGAGGGTGAACGATTGACGAAGAGCTCGCTCGTTGGGAGTGCCACCGTTAGCAGCTGAGTGGTCGTAAAGAAGGTATCCTGCAATAATCTCCCAATCACTGATTTCCGGCATCTTGTCGTACAATGCTTGGGCAGCAAGGGCAAATCTTGACTCCATACCTGCAACTTTCAGGGCATCAGCAGTTCCGAGCGTGGCCGCTTCGATCTGACTGGGTGATTCTCCCTGGTCTTCAGAATCATAGGCCTGAAGAATTTCAATAAGACACTTCAACTTGATCCAATCAGCCCTAGGACTGTCATAGTCTTGTGGATCTGAACTCAGAATTTCCTCTAGGACATCTTCACCAAGATCTTCCACTTTCGATTCGAAAGTATCCTTGATGTTCGCAGCAAAGAAAGGTACCACTGCCTTTCGTACTCGAGGCTCTGTATCAAAGATGAGTTTGCCAATCAGGTCAATCTCGTCGGGCTCCATCATGCCTGCCTGTCTGATCTTCTCCAGCAAGACGACAGATGAAGCGCGGACAGCTGGCTCGGAATCTTGAGTGGCCATCTCCACAATCCTCTTTCGGAAGCGATCAATGAAATGCCGCAGGCCGTTGATGTTGTCTTCTTTCTTGAGTATGTCCTTGAGCTGGTCAACCACCTCTTGGCGAGTCGTGTGGAAAGAATCGGAAAGCATCCATCCGAGGTATCTCAAATAGTGGCCGTCAAAGAACACTTCGGGTAGTATTTGGATCCATATTCCAAGGGCTTCGGCGCATTCTGTTCGAATTTTCGGATCCACGTCCTTGTATCTGTGGACAAAGATGGTATCGAAAAAATCCTTCAGCGAGACATCGAGGGCCTCTCTCCTTTGAACACCCTCATCGATCTGCTTTTGGAAAGTCGAAGCTCGACCTTTGTTGCCTCCTTTACTCCTTTTCTGCTCACCTTCGAGTTGCCTCATAAGTCTGGCTACCGAATCGGCCTGTTCCTTGGTGATCTTGCATAGAGCTGTCGTGATGGCGAGACAAACGACAGTGGCTGTATGTCGGAAAGGTCGAAGGACAGAAGAGGACAATGTGCCAACCCAGATCGTAATAGCTTCCAGGACAGATGCTTGATCGACGTACAAGACGCCCGATTCATGAAGCGTGGGTACAACAGCATCAAAGAAACCGACCAGGTTATTTCTAAAGGTCTGGCTGCTCTTGGCTTTGGAGATGAGAGGGTAGTCCGTAATTGTTTGCTATTACGAGGTCAGTCACAGCCGCAGGATCCACTTAGATAAATAACTCACCTCCTTGTACTCGTCGTGTATATCGGTAAGCCTATTCGTAGAATTATCTGGGTCATTGATGTCATCCACCGTAACCTTGATAGGACAACCGGAGCTCTTCAGCACGAAATTGACAAGGTCTGCCATGGCCTCGGGAGCATTCTCTTCGTATCGTCGGGACCAAGCCGCCGCGACCTCCTCTGACGAGTCACCACTGGTATACACCTCCGCTGCATCCCAAGTCAGTAATTGGTGACTTCGCGCCAAGCGAATTGATCTTACCATATAAGCCCTCAGCATCCGGAGCTGCAATTGCGACCTTCTTCTTGGCCTTTTTCGGTCGCGCGGGCAGCCTAAGAGGTGTCGCACTCTGCTCCTCGACGGCCGGTACATCCCCATTGGTCTTTGCCTTCTTAGCAGCCGGTCTCCGGGTAGTCTGTTTCTTCTTCTGCCTCCTTTTCGCTCTCAGCTCCTCCTCGGCGGCGCTTGCCTCCTCCTCACTCTCCATATCCACATCCTCTGGTTCTTGTTCCTCCGGCTCCTCTTCCTCGTTTTCTACATCTTCGCCTTGATCTGCCGTCTGCTTTCCGCGCTTTCTCTTGTTGCTAGTCGCGGCAGTTCCATTCTCGACAGCTTGCGAAGACGAAAAGACGTCGGGCACGAATTTCTCGGGGGCTTTGACGGCGCGTCCGCTCTTGCGCCGCGTGTTTGCGCCTCTCGACGCAGCGGTTCCGTTGGACGCGACGGGCGCGTCATTTTCGTCAATCTCCATCAGGGGCAGACGATCAGTGTTTGGCATTAGAGCATTGATCGCGATATCGAGGGTGAGAGGTGGTGGGAGACGCGTGGTGGAAATTGTGGTCGGCGAGCGCAGAGCTGTCGCGAGATGCGACGAGGGGATATGAGATCCTCGAGTTGACAACGCGTGCTCGTATTTCTCGTATTGAAGGTGGGTGTCTGAGGCCGCAGAGTCAGTTTGGGTCCGTGCGCGCAGCTCCTCCCAATTCAACCTTTCACCTTCCTGCTGGACTCTTCACAACTTCAGTTGGTTAGTGGTTTTCTGATAAGTACTGTCTCAATTATTCGTCTTCATTTCTCATTGTGATTGTGCTACACTATTGACGACTTTTCTAAATATCGAGTCCTCAAAGCACTTGCAAACTCGAAGCAATGAAACGCCCTGCATTCCCCTCTCTCACCGGTCTTGCAACGCGTTCAGCTATCAAGACTTTCTATTACGAGCACTCAAAATATCTCAAAGTTGATTGGTACTAACACCATCTTTCAGGTCCTTCAGTTCACTTGGGATACCAAATTGCCAGAGAACCTAGTCAGTTTCCACAACATCCGGACACTTCCTTATCAAGGCCTCACCCCTCACATGACCAGAGCCAACATCTCCCAATTCCGCGTCACTTCTCGCGGAGCCTCTGATATCTTCGCACCATGGCTTCACCGTTCCCCCCATCCGCCTCGAGCCCCGGCCACGGCACCCTCTCCGTCCACCTCCTCCCCCAATCCATCTCCGCCCTCCGCACCCTGACCTACCAATACCCTCTCAAACTCCTCTCACCCTCCCCGCACCCCTCTCAAAAATCCGTCCTCGTCTTCCTCCTCACCTACGGCGGCGGTCTCGTCTCCGGAGACTCCATCCACCTCACCATCACCGTCGCTCCCTCCGCCAAACTCTCCATCGCCACACAGGGCTTTACCAAAATCTTCAAAGCCACCTCTGACGCCTTATCCATCTCATCTCTCAACTCCCAGAATCTGGAAGACGAGAAAATCGGGAAAGGCTTAGTTACGAAGCAAAAGCTCGACGTAACTATCCACGAAGGCGCAGCACTATGTCTCCTCCCCGACCCCGTGCAGCCCTTCAGCGGCAGCATTTTCTCCCAATCTCAAATCTTCAAAGTCGCACCAGGCGGCAGCCTCTGTTTACTAGACTGGGTATGCAAGGGCCGCATGGCGCGCGGTGAAGACTGGTCATTTCTCTCCTACCGAAACCGCAATGAAGTATGGGCCATGCCCGCCCCTTCCACATCCTCCAATGCTTCCGAAGCAAACACCACAAACAACAGACTATTAGTACGCGACAACGTAATCCTCGAACAAAACGCCTACGGCGCCGAAACGTCATTACCGCAAAGCATGCACAATCTCGCCGTCTTCGGCACACTAATCCTCCACGGCCCTTTTCTCACATCTTTAGCAAATTTCTTCATGGCTGAATTCGCAGCATTGCCGAGGATAGGAGCTAGAGATTTTAGATCTGATGATGTGATTGAGGAAGCTGATCATGTTGAGCTATCTGGACGTGAGAAATGGCGGAAGCAGAGGCAAAAGCAAGAGAAGGCGGAGGGCATTCTGTGGTCTTCGGCGAAAGTTAGGGGGTGTACGGTGGTTAAGTTTGGGGCGAGGACGGTGGAAAGTGGGAGGGAGTGGTTGGGGGGGATGGTTAGGGAGGAGGGGAGTGTGGTGGAGTGTTTTGGGGAGGATGCTGTGATGTGTTTGAGGTGATGGGTGGGTAGAATGGATGGTATTATTGGTGCTACGGCGATGATGCGCTGTGCGGGTGTGGCCGTGTGATGTGTCTAGTCCCGACGGCTTCCGGCGACGTGGACGAGAGTAGGAGTGTGTTTTGAGATGGAGTGAGACGGTCCTGAGACGTTGCTCGCAGCAACCAGAAATGGTCTCGTGAAGCGGGGAACGGAGAATTGGAGGACATGAAGGAGAGGGCGGTGTGTAAAAAGGAGGTTGGGAGAAGACGAAGACGGGGAAGAAGGGGGTTCGGCCGAGAGCGCGATGTGCAGCAAACTACAAGAAGCAGGAAGAGGCAGGGGGAAAGATGGATTCGGCCGGCATGGGCGATGTCCAACAAAACTTGTTATCGAAGGTTGGTTTTGATCACATGACATCGAATCAGTGATCATTGACCACGGCCGTGTTTTTGACGGAAATCTTCTTGCAAACCGCAACTTGCAAGTCCGGAACAGGGGAGATTCAATGGAATCACGGCACAACTGGGATAACATTTGACAGCTGGAAGATACCAGTTCCACTACGCTATTTGAAGGTAAAACAGAAGATAGACAATCCCCAGCCTAGTAACTACATCGTGGGGTCCTCTTTGATCAGATACCAGACCAGGATCTAGGACTCTGTCTTCGGTCCAGTCCAAGGCTCCCGCTTCGCCAATTTTTCTCTTGTCATTTACCTTCGAACAGATCTACACAAGCTTGGCCCCAACGCTGCATGCACTTGATGTTTTGCGGCCAGTTTCGCCGCTGGGTCGGCGCCCGGCCAATTTGCCGCCATGACAGGGAAATCGTGGGGCATTTCCTGGTACTCCTCGTAGTGCACTGGGACACCATCTCCTGCAGCAGTCTGCACCCACAGCCGGGTAGAGCTCGCCAAGTTTTCCTGACCACCAGAAAACCAGAGTGGTGGAGAAGCAGCCCAGCTTCGGGCGAAGCAGGGAGAGACCATTGTATGAGCCAGGTTCTGGGTTCTGGTATACATGTCTCCACGTGGTGGCTTGGAAGGCCACTGTTCACAAGGAACGAAATCAACCGCCGAATATGTGCATCCGTGGCCACCAAAAATGTCGTTTTGTTGATTAGTCTTCAAAGACGGAAGCGAATGGGTACTTAAGCTCGGTGGTGCTTGAACTGAAGGCTGCTAGGCCTGCCGGCATAGGAATGCTGCCATTTTCCCCGTGGAATTTCATCTGAGCTCCGCGCCTTCGAGCGGAAAGAATCACCTGGACAATGGCCATCATGAGGCTGGTACATGATTAGAGCTAGTTCTTCCAGCACTGTCGCCAGCGAAAACAATATCCGATGCGGCAACAGGCGAATGGAAGTGGCCGTCTTCGGCACGAGGGTACAGCAGAGTGAGGTAGGCGAAAAGGGCATCTATCAGAGCCGCGGGGAACTGATAATACTTGGGCGAAAGTCGATAACGGAAAGAGCAGCAACGTCCACCCGTCATCTGGGCCAGTTTCAGTGTTGTGCTGTGATAGCGGGCGGGTGTGTTCAGACTGCGCCTGTCAGCTTGGTGCAAATTCAGGACTTGGAACAAGAACTTACAAAAACCCGCCACCGATAAAATGCATGATTGTCAGCGGAAGTTTCGTCTCCTCCATCAACTTTCCAAACTTTTCCTTTTCCGACACATTGTCAGAGTCGTTGGCATCATTGCTACGTTGGCCACCATCGCTCGTCGACATCTTCGACGCCATAACGGGGTAGGTCCTCGTTCCTGCCACCAAGATCCTCAAAACTGTCATACACCATGGAGGCAATCACATCATCATCAGGAGTGGCTGCTTTCCACGTCCGTCGACTCACCCATGCAGGCCGACCTCCGAATGGCTCAATATCTGCCGTGCTCATTTGCTGTAGCTGGGATACCGTGCAGACACTGCCAGAAGAGCAAAGCGCCTTCCTGACCGCAGATACCACCTCCAACTGTTCTGGAGTGAGAGTCGGCATTTCGTGAGCTGAGGAGAAGAAAGAAAGATACAAAAACTTGGAGTTGATCGCTTTTGGTGTCTCGAGATCAAAGCGAATGAGGTTATGAGATGAACAGTGATGGGTGAGTTCTGTGCTTCGATCTCTTGGTGGGAAGATCGTGGCTTTGTGTACTTCCCTACTGAACCAGGTCGGCGACCAAGAAATCCAGCCCACTTCAATATTTTGCGCACCTAATTGCCGGGGGCGGTCCGGACTTCGATCGTTCGATGTTATCGCAACATGGTTTTGGCGAGGCGGATTTCATGGCGTGTTCGGAGCGTCTCTGATGAGGTATTTGTTAGTTAACAGATCCGCGCCCCGCAGTGACTGCGTGTGCTT
The DNA here is from genome assembly GCA_037179335.1 of Cyclaneusma minus. Lineage (NCBI taxonomy): Eukaryota > Fungi > Ascomycota > Leotiomycetes > Marthamycetales > Marthamycetaceae > Cyclaneusma > Cyclaneusma minus. The sequence continues at coordinate 589,768 of JAKZHN010000012.1, forward strand.
GAAACATGGGTACTGTGACATGAACTTCAAGGCTCCAAATGACTTGGCTTCTGCGATTGTGCATCAAATTCACATGGGTGGGCAGCACATTGATTTTTCTGGATATCTAACTTGCATATCCGGACCCATCTCAAGTCTCTGTGCAGGGACTGCAGCGAATCTTCCCGACCGCGACCGCTCGAAATTTCAGCAGCCTCGCTGACATTCCGGGCTTCTTCCAACTATTATCTACCCTCAGCGGCAAGACACTGTTAGTCGCTCTCCAAACCGTGCTATGAACCAGCCCATAGCCCAAAGCAAAGCGGCTAGCGCTTCTAGTAGCCAGTCAGAAGAGCTCTGACCAGTTCAGGCTTATAGATTCCATCACCTTCAACATAGACAGGCTGATCCGCTGCTCCTGTGCTGGTTTGGGCCTTGTAGCCAGTCGCAAGAGCTCTCACGAGCTCAGGCCTGTAAATTCCATCATCTTCAACATGGACAGGCTGTGCAATTGCCTTGGTACCATGTACGGGCTTGTACATTCCGTCACCTTCAATGTCGGCAGACTGATCCGCTGCTTTTGTGCTGGCTTGGGCCTTGTAGCCAGTCAGAAGAGCCCTGACCAGTTCAGGCTTGTAAATTCCATCACCTTCAATGTGGACAGGCTGATCGACTGCATCCAACCTAGGTTCAGGTTGGTGAATTCTGTCACTTTCTACGTGGAGAGGTTTGTCGACTACTTCTGTATTAGGCGAGACTGCCGGCGTCATTTTGACTCTCTGTTGCGGCATTGTTAAAAGAGTATTATGCGATATTGAAATGCGGACTTACTCGAAGACCTAAACAAGCGATTATTCCCAAAGCAGAGCCGGCGTAAACTTGAATAAACCTGCAACAAATTATTTAAGGCGTTCCTCGTTAGCATTTGTCAGGGGGCTTCAATCTTACACTTTGGAAAGCGAATTCACGAGAATCGTAAGCGCTTGGGCATTTTGACTTGCGTCCAGTGTCGAGAGAAGACTGCCGCTTTCTCCTAGTAATGCAGACTGTAATTGGGAACGGGAGTAGCCGACGAGAAGTCCTTCGAGTTCGTTCAGAGCGGTGTTGATGAATACCGCCCCTGAAATGGATAATGCCAGCGAGATCCCAAGAAATTGAGCTGTTGAAGATTGTTAAAAGACGAGAAACTTGTGGAAAGTTCGGTCCATTATCATACTCACCAATCATGATGAAACTGATGCCAGATGTGACCAGCTTCGGTGGAACAATAGACTGTATTACTGAAAATGAGGCTTGTAGGCCGCAGCCACAACCGATGCCAAGGAGAACTTCATATCCGTAGATAGCGCTTGTAGATGTCGTTACGTCGATCAAGGCTAGCTTGCGTTAGCACATATGAGACCAAAGTCTTGGGAACTTACTAACAGAACAACACTCCACCCACAAGGGTTAGGATGCTCCCAATCAAAAACCAAGGCAAATAGTATCCGCCTTTAGATAATATTGCACCGTTTGCCATTACAAAGAATGTCAACAAGATAATAAGGGGTAACAATCTGACGGCAGAATCCAGTGGTGTATCCCCCCGGGTCAACTGGAAGTAAATCGGAATGTAATAAATGGGAACAAAAGCACTTGAACCAAATATTGCGGTCAAAACAAAAAGAAGTAGCGCTTCTTTATCTTTCAAAAGTGAGACGGGAAACAATCGACTGGCTTTCGCAATCCCCAGGGCAAAATGCTGCTGTATCGAAAAAATCACAAACAACACCCCAGATAATGCGAAAAGAACAATGATTTGGGCACTATCCCAATCGTAAAGCACGCCACCGAAGTTAGTAGCCATGACCAGACATAGCAAAGACCCTATGCTGAGAAGTGTTCCAGCGAAATCCAGGTTCGGGAGCCGCGAACCGATACTTCGGGGTGGCTTTGGTTTGAAGCTCGGAATGAGGAAGAGATAGATTGGACTGGCGAATCCCATGACACAAAGATTGAAGTAGAATCCCCACCGCCAAGTAGCACTTGAGTCGGCAAAACCCCCACCAACTAGGGGTTCGATTACGTTCCCAATGCCGAAGACAAGACCGCTTCTCTGTGTCAGCTCTAACATATTCCGGCCTAACGAATAGCGAAGAACTTGGAATGCTTACGTGAGAGCGAGGTAGAGCGGACGGTCCGTGTCGTTGTTTGTATTGATTGAAATCAAGGTCATCACGCCAAGGTACATTCCAGTTCCGCCGACTCCTGCGATGACTCGTCCTACGATAAAGGCGTTGATGTTGGCGGCAGCAATGCATACGGCGGATCCAACCGCGAAGATAATGACAGAGCTGAGGTATATCTTCTTGGTGTCGAATAATGCGTAGATGCTGCCGAAGGGAAGAACAGACGTCAAGGCACCGATCATGAAGCTAAAACAGGAGTCAGCCAATTGTACTTTTAGGAAAGAGAAATGAATTTTGCCTGCTAACTCACGCCACAGAGAGCCATGGAAGTTTGATCACACCATCGTAGTCCTTGACAATGACCTGGTTCCAAAGTGTAAGCCTCTGACACAGTAGGTGCCCGGTTATTCAAGATATGACTGCGGTACATACGGGAATGATATCGGCTGTGATAGTCTGATGAAGTGCGAACAGGAAAGAACTAGACACAAGAATCCACTAGAGTTATAGATCATATGGGTTAGCGACAGCTACTAAGAACCAAAAATCAGTAGTAAGGCTGTTCATATGCATACCCTGATTCCATGTAATCCTCTTTTTGGTGGCACCGACAACCGTAGTGACTCGTGATCATGATGAAATATCTTTCCTCCATCGCTATACCTCAGTTTTTCGGTGGAAAAGTCTTCAATCATCGTGACTGCTCGACACGATTCGTGGAGAGTTGAGAGGTGGGAAACTGGCAGTCTGTCCTCGCTAGGAGAGTAAGGTTGAGAAGGAAGTGATCCCCAGAAATTTTGTTTTGGAGATATCCACAGTCGTGGGGGCTTCAAATGATTACTTAACAGTCTTGCGGCTGCTATTAAAAGTCACGGGGGGGGGGGGGGGGGGGGGCGGGGGGGGGCGGGGG